>JAPPVO010000002.1:110314323-110919778 GCA_030407325.1 Camellia japonica | reverse complement strand
CTCCGGCAATTTCTCTGTGTTATCGACCGTTTCGGCCACTGTAGATGTTCCTGTTTCTGACGGCCCCTATTTCTGTTGTGACCTCTCATCAATATTTGGCTTATCACTAAGCCACCCTGTATTGTCTGTCAATCCATTCTGGTCAAACCAATTGATGCTCATATCTCCCGGATCCTGTTCATCAAAGAACTGCAGATTCGCAATGTCCTCCTCAAGCTCTGTTAGATCATCAAACCCATGACTTGGCCCGTCTTCCCGAACCACATTAACCTCTGCCCCAGTTGGCAACTCTACCATTGGCATGGCCTGATCTGTTGACAGAATATAACTGCACGGGTTGTATGCTTCCTCAGTTAAGCTCTTAGATCCCTCAGATTCTGAACCAATGTTCCCATTCTCCTCTAAGGTCACCCCAGCTTTGTCTTCGGTAGTCACCACCACTGGCTTGGGTAGGGTTAATGACGTGCTCATCATGCACAAATCTGTGCATTCCATGATGAACAACGTCGGCTTAGGCAGGTGGGAGGGAGTGATGTATATGCTGGGGTTGTAAGGGACGGCCATTGTTTGGATCAGGTTTATTTGTCTAGGTAGAGGAGGGGGTTGGTTATGTGGTGGGAGAGGGTTAGTGGTGACATTTGGTTTCTCGGGAGGTGCAATCACCTTGTTGTCAATGAGATCTTGAATCTCATGACGTAATCTGAAGCATTGGTCAGTATTATGCCCATGTTGCTGATGGAAGGCACAATACTTGGCTGGGTTGTGTGTAGGAGGGGGGGGGGATTTGGCAATGGGCGTGGTTCCAAGGGCTTCAGATGCCCTTTTCTAATCAGGGCCCTCAAGGCCACAGACAGAGACATATATAGTGGGGTGAATGTCCTCTGGCCTCGAGGTGGGTACTTTGCTGCAGGTTGGGAGGTGGCTCTAGATGAGCCGGTGAAGGGTGTGGCTGTTTTTGAGGTGGTGGTGACCATGCCCACGTTAGAAGTCCTCGCAGCTGCATTGCTACTCGTAGCTATATTCACACTGCGGGTAAAGGCCCTCTTGGGCTGTTCTTTCGCTTGGTCAATCAGACCTTGCTTCATAACATCTTCTATCTGTACCCTAATCTCGTGAAGATCCGCAAAGATGGGGAGGGGTAAGACAATCATTTTCCGCAGCAGCTTCGGTTGCAGATTCCACACGACCATCCTTATTTGGTATTTTTCAGCTGGCCTGGTGGTCATCATAGAGGCCTTAGCCCTCCACCGGGTAACAAAGTCAGAAAAGCCCTCCTTCGGCTCTTGCCTGGTTGCCTCAAGATCACGAGTCGTGACCTCGATTTGTGTATTGTATGAATATTGGGCAATGAAGGCCTCGGCCATCTCCTCCCAATTTCTCTTCACTGAATCCTCCAGTTTAGCATACCAGATGGCTGCAATACCCGATAGGGTCCGACTAAAAAGGGATAGCTTCTGCATTCTTGTCAAGCCCATCGGGCGCAGAATATCTGAAAATAGCCTCAAATAGACCATAGGATCGCCTGAGCTGTCGAAGCGGTCTATGTGAGGAATTTTAAATCTATCCAGTAATGTCACCGCCGAATCTGTGTAGCCATCCTCTATGTCTGGGATCGAGTTAACTCCCTGAGCTTGCTTAAACAGCTTTTCGAGCTTGCTCACTTTCAAAGCCGTTAGATCGACCTCAAATTCAAACGGTGTATCAGTTGGGAAGGTCGGTGCTTTTGAAGTCTATGGTAGGACTGGTGGTGGGACTGGCCCTGTTGGGATGTCCGTATTCTCCTGGACGTTAGCGGTTTCCCTGGGTGTTGGGACCCTAGGTGGGGGTGGGTGCGAAGCAGAAGCTCTGGCTTGTTGTGGTTGTTGTAGTTGAAGCCTAGAAATCAGCTAAGCTTGCTGGGCTACAACCTCTGTTTGACGAGCGGTGACCTCCGCTTGGCGAGCAGCATCCCGCTGCATGCCCTCGATAGTTTGCTGGAGCTGACGTATCATTTCCTCCATACTGACTGAAAAATGCTGATCTATCAGACTCTGTGTACCCTCTGAAGTGGAAGCAAAAAACTAATTTTCACTAAGCACAGGTGACTGACGAACTAGTGAATTATGCCGAACTCTCCTCCGCCTTGTAACCGGTGGAAGTGAAGCAAACACTAGTTGTCCACTCACAAGATCCCCAGATCGATAAAGCCTTTTTACTCTGGTCCAGAGTCCTTGGGGGTAACTACCTCGTCGGAAGCAATGATGGAATACTACCTTGCAAAATAGAAAATAAAGCAAAATAAACAAAAATTAGAAAAACGTATAGCACCTCAGCTTAGATAGAGACAACACACAGTTGAAATCATAAGCTGCACATTCTGTACTCAAACACTGATTTCTGCCCCCAAAATTTTCTACCTCAAAACTGATACCCTTAAACACTGATGTCCTCAGACTGATACCCAGACTTGCAACTGATACATACATTTCTTGTAGAGACACACCCTAACAGCACATATCAAGCAAGTGAGAGCCAAAACACCCCTATAGTGGGGTAGGATTTCCCTGTCCTATTTTGTCAGGAACTAGGGTTTCACTACCCATGCATGCGGTTTCAAACAATCCTGCATTTGGGTGAGTAACCTGTCCTAGTTTGGAACAGTCTTTAAGGCTACCGATTTGCAACTAGGTCAAAGGGTCAAAAAGGGTGCCTCAGCAAGACCACCTAATATACCTCTCGCCCCTAACACTGAGAAGTGAAAGGGGGATCAAACGGTATAGCAGTGATCTAGATCCAAGGTTTGTGTTCCCATCATGGCAGAGCCCGTAACCGGTCAGCCTTATGGCACGCTTTTCCAAGCAAGCCTCAGGCAAACCGTTCAGGAATAGCAGATGGCAAACACTGTGACTTAGGCGCACCTATGCAAATGCAATGCAAAGAAACACATAAATGTAGATAAAACAACATATCATGCGTTCGAGTCAAGTTCTCTAAATCCCCAGTAGAGTCGCTAGAAACTGTAGACCCGACTTTCTTCGCGCGCTCCCCCTTTCGGAGAAGGTGCGAATTGGTCTTACTACAGTTCGGACTTCTATTACGGTTCTGAATCTAATCTCACAAAGTGCAATGTGAGACTGATAAACACCAAAGAGTCCAAATTTGGCAATTAGTTTTGGAAAATCAATTTTGAATGAAAAAGCGCCAAACATGGATTGCTTTGCCAGATTGTAGAGTCACCGCCTAAATATTTTATTTTGGGAAATTTAGGAAACCCTGACTCGTGCCAAAGGCCACGTGTCCGTCATCACCAAAGTTGCCTCAGCTCTGGAACTTGGGTACGAGAGGGGAAGGTCATGCAATGAGCACCCCCACTAGCCCGATCAAAGATCGGCCTCTACTAAGCATGATATGTTATTTTATAAACACATGTGTTCTTATTACGGTTATTAATCTAACTTTACTATGTGATGCGCACAGCATATAAGTATAGACTCAATCACGAAAATTGGAATAAAACAACTTATATTTGTTTTGAAAATGGTTTGAAAGTGCTACTCGTAAGTAGGCTAAAGCGCGGATTTGCCACCCTCAAGTAGGCTTAAAACATGATTTATTCACTTCGCAAAGTGGGATAAAAACTCACAATCATCGAGTTGTTCCAATTCAGGCAATCAAGCCTCCACCCACAGGCATTCATGCAGTTAAGCATTTAAGCAAGTAGCCTCATGGCAAGAATGCTAAACATGGCAACACTCACACTCATGCAAGGATGCTAAAGCGTAAAAACTTACAGTGTACTCCGAGCCAAAACAAAAAACTAGTTAGAAACAATGCATGATCTTATCTATGTTTAAGATGCCTAATGCAACACATGCAACTAAATAGGCTCAGCTATCTAACATGGCATACGAATGTGACAATTTGATACATGTATTCAAATAGGTATTGAAATACGATGCAGTTTGAATGATGCGCCGAGCCCAGTGCATGCAATACAAATGAATGATGCAAGCATGCAAGCATAAGGTATGCTAATCAAAACATGATCATTAGTTTTCTTGGGTTGACTTAGACTTATATGATCCTGTATGTACAGAACCTTGTGTAGTACATATTTTGTTGTGAGTTATTAATATGCATATATATGGTTTGTGATGATGTGCCATGTAAGCACAGCTCTATGGACAAAGTTTTAAATTGCTTCCGTTTGGCCCCCATTAACTCTGTTAAAATACGTTTGGTTTGGTCTGAGGCCGTAGGTAATCTCATGATTACTGGCCGATTATATCCTTAACCCTTGGGGGCGGGTTCAGGTCATGACAAGCTGAGTCATAACCCCCATGCTTTCGGGCTGGGATACAAACCTTCCGTTGCAGATTAGCAGAGGAAAGGACAAGAGTTGAGAGAGAGACTAAAGGCAAAGAGAACTAGAAAATAGTATGAGTTAGTCCACAAATCTATACGGGGAACCCTGAATGGACGCTTTGTCCGCCAAAGGGAAGATTTCCCATTCTGTGGATTCCCAGAACCTTTGTATGACTGGGAAATAAAGACTAGGTATCTGGGGTTCGAGATCTTTTTTGGGCACCAGTTACCGGAAGAGGAGAATGAACAAGTAGATCTAAGCACCAGTACGGATCAAGGAAGGACTGCAAACCTGGACATCGAAGAAGAGGAGCTGTTGGGAAAAGCACTGGCTGACTTACAGATGAGTTCTACTGCTGGAGCTGAGACCACCAACTTAGGGGATAGTTTTACTATCTCAATGATCGGGGATAACCCAGCAGCAGATTTCTCCAATCTCATTGTGGATGCATTTGAGGCTCCACGCCTGGTCTGGAAGTTCGAGCAAGGCACCTTCAACAGTTCTGAATCGGATAGTGAGTCTGGATCTGATTCCACTGAGTCTACGGAGTCGGAGTCAAATTCGAGTTCCTCTAAGTCTGGTACTTCTAGGAGTGGTAACTCGGATGCCAAAGTCTTGTCCAGGTCGTCTTTTAGCTTTTCCGTTGAGTCCACTGTAACAGAAGATCCAGACTTTTTGAATGGGAATTCTGTAAATGTTGCCTACTTCTCTGTGCCTTTGGTTTGTTGTACTGATCTTAATTTTCAAAATTTTGACATAAATGAAAAGGAAGAAATTCCTCCGGTTTTGAAAATTTTGGTTGATCATGAGGAGGAGAGGCGTGTTAAGCCTTGTACAGATGAAATCGTATCAACTAACGTGGGTCTTGAGGAAGATCCTCGCTTGGTCTAGATCGGGGTTGACGTTGTCTTCAGAGGAATGCGAGCATTTAATCACTTTATTAAAAAATTTCAAAGATGTTTTCGCGTAGTCCTACGAAGACATGCCTTGAATCGATCCTGAGATCCCGGCTAGTTAAGCAAAAGCTGCGCAGAGTTCGCCAGGTTGGGCTTTGAAGACTAAGGAAGAAGTTACCAAACAGATTGAGGCAAGGTTCTTGCTAGTATCTAAATATCCGACGTGGTTGGCCAATATTGTTCCAGTTCTGAAGAAAGATAACAGAATTAGAGTTTGTGTCGACTTCAAGGATTTGAATAAGGATAGTCCGAAGGATGATTTTTCCTTGCTGCATATTGATAAGTTGGTAGACTTCACCGCGGGCATTGCTCTCGTTCATGGATGGGTTTTCTAGGTATAACCAGATTTTCATTGCACCTGAGAATAGGGAGAAGACCACTTTCACCACTCCGTGGGGCACCTATTGTTACTGAGTCATGCCGTTTGGGTTGAAGAATATTAGGGCCACTTATCAGAGGGCTACAACTACCATTCTGCACGACATGATCCACAAAGAGGTTGAGGTGTACGTGAACGATATGATTGTCAAGTCCAAAGATCGAGAGGGCCACTACACCGCCTTAAAGAAATTCTTTCAGTGGACCAGAGAGTATAGATTGAGGTTGAACCCGCAAAAATGCACTTTCGATGTAACAATAGGAAAAATGTTGGGATTCTTAATCACGCAAAGAGGAATTGAGGTAGATCCTTCCAAAATCAAGGCCATCTTAGAAATGCCACCACCACCAAGGACTGAAAAGGAGGTGTGCGGCTTTCTAGGTAAAATGTAATTCATAAGGCAGTTTATCTCAAAACTAACCTTGACTTGTGAACTACCATTTGGTCTCCTGAAGAAAGAAAAGAAGTTCCAATGGAACGATCGCTGTCAATTCGCTTTTGAATAGGTCAAGTAGTACCTGCAGAATCCACCTGTGTTATCGCCGTAAGAACTAGGAAAACTGCTGATCTTGTACCTATCAGTGACAAACTCAACCATAGAGTGTATGTTAGCTCAAGAGTTGGATGCCAAAGTGGAGAAAGCCATTTACTACTTGAGCAAGAAAATGCTGGATTACGAGACTCGTTACACCCCCCTTGAGAAATCTTGTCTAGCCTTGGTATGGGCTACCCGGAAGTTGAGGCACTACCTGTTAGCTCACTCCGTAATCCTAGTTTCAAGATTAGATCCCATCAAATATCTATTTGAGAAACCAGTGCTTATGGGTAGGCTAGCGCGTTGGTTGCTTGTTCTCTCCGAATTTGATCTTACATATGTTACACGCAAATCTGTTAAAGGGAGGGCTGTAGTGGAATTCTTGGCAGATCACCCAGTAGAAGGGGATGAAGTTGTGGAGTACCTTTTCCCATATGAAGATATTCTGCAAATAGAAGAGAGAACGTGGATGATGTACTTTGATGGAGTAGCCAATCAATACGGTTATGGAATTGGTGTGTTGCTAATAGCACCTGATGACTCCCATATACCCTTAGCTTTCAAACTTTGGTTCAAAGTATCCAACAACGAAGCAGAGTATCAGGCATGTATCGCTAGTTTAGAAGCCGTTCTGGAACTAGGGGCAAAAAGGTTGGACATTATCGGGGATTCGAACTTGGTTGTGTCTCAAGCCAACGGAGATCGGCAGGTTAAAGAGGAGAAAATGAAGGTTTATCATCAGGTCTTGGATATACTGATTCCGAGGTTTGAAAAGTTGATGTTTACCCATCTGCTAAGAGAGAACAACCGATTCGCTGATGCACTACCAGCTCTATCTTTCCTGGTAGACATTCCATTGGGAGTCAGGATGCGTCCAATCATTATTGAACAGAGGTACATGCCGGTCTACGGAACCATTGCTGCAATAGTTGAGGCTTCAGATAAGAACCCCTAGTATTATGATATCTGAAATTTCCTGGAAAAGGAGGCGTGTCCGCCAGGAGCAAATGCCAAGGATAAAAGGGAAATACAACGTCTGGCTGTCCAATTTATCATCTGAGGAGGCAAGTTGTACAAAAAAGGCCATCTAGGAATGCATAAGCTATGCGTTGAGGAAAAAGAATCAAAGCGCCTTACGGAGGCCATTCATGGAGGAGAGTGTAAAGCCCACATGAATAGTGTGATGCTCGCTCGAAAAAGCCTTAGACAAGGTTACTACTGGTCAACCATAGAGGAGGATTGAATTGGTTTTGTTCGGCGATGCCACAAATGCCAGATTCATGCTAATCGTATGAACATTCCGCCATCGAAGCTCTATAACATGACTGCACCATGGCCATTCTCTGTTTGGGGGATAGACGTTATCGGCGCAGTTACGCCAAAAGGGTTAAACAGGCATGAATTCATTCTGGTAACAATCGATTACTTCACAAAATGGGTAGAAGCCCAGTCTTACTCTGTACTAAAAGCATCGCATGTGGCTAAGTTCATCAAGAACAACATCATCTGTAGGTATGGAGTGCCCAATGAAATTATCTCCGATAATGGAACGCACTTCAAGAAAGAGGTGATAGATTTGCTCAAAAAATATAACGTGGCTTTCTATAAGTCATCAACCTACAGGCCGCAGACTAATGGGGCTGTTGAAGCTGCCAACAAGAATATCAAGAGAATTCTATAGAAGATGGTGGAAACTTATAGAGACTGGCCAGATAAATTGCCATTTGCGCTCTGGGGCTACAGAACCTCAATTCAAACATCTACAGGGGTGACCCCCTATTCTCTTGTTTACGGGATGGAGGTTGTTTTGCTGATCGAAATTGAAGTGCCCTCGCTACGAATTATGGCTGAGTGTCAGATAGCAGAGACAGACTGGATGGCAAAGTAGGTTTGAAGAATTGATATTGTTTGATGAGAGAGGACTAAGAGCATTGTATCATATCCAGGGCTACCAACGTCGAATTGCTAGGGCTTTTAACAAGAAGGTTAAGTCCTGGAATCTCAAGAAGGGGACATGGTGCTAAAAGACAATCGAGCTCCCATTCATGACCCTAAGGGCAAGTTCAAACCTAACTAGACTGGTCTTTACATCATCAAGTCAATCTGGTCAGGAGGGGCAGTTGTTCTTATGGACTTGGATGGCCTGGAGTTCTCGTAATCGATCAACATGGACAAGTTGAAGAAATATTACCCCTGAGAGACTCGTTTGGCCGAAAACCCGAAAGGGCAACCTAGGCAAAAGTTAGAGCATGAAAAAATAAAGGAAAATTGAGCTAGCAAGGTTGAAAACCCAAAAGGGCAGCTTTGGCAAAAGTTAAAGCGTAAAAGGAGAGAGTAAATACTCGAGTGAACCTGAACTGAACTACGTAAGGCCTGATTCCTATTTTTGGGATACGTAGGCAACTTCATCCTAAAGTTCGACCGTAACTATCTCCAGTTCAACTATCCTGTTCGTTTTCAAATCATCCTTGTTCATCATCTATTAGTTCGATTGTGCTCCATATTTCAGGCAGAAAAGCTGAGTACAGAACAACAGTAATGATATGCAGCCAGAGGCAGTTATGATTTCTTTTGATTCGGGATTGTACATCTTAAGGATTGATTCTATGCATGTCAGGTGGTGATCGCTTCCGAAAATTGTTTTGGAAAGTTTTAATAAAAGTTTATTTTGTTCAGAATTTTACCCTTTTACAGCTTGGACCATTTTTGGGACCGAAAGGAAATTTTTCAACACTCACAACTTTAATTTTATTGATTTCAACACAAGTACATTCTCCAAACTCTTTGATTTAGATCAAAGCTTCTTTTTATATCTTAAACTTGAAAAGAAAAGATCAAGTAGTAAAACTAGGGGGCATAGTTGAGTCAAGTGGCTATATGCCAAAGATGGTCCAACCTTTGCCTCCTTTTCAAGCCAAGCCAAACACTCCTCAGGCAGGGTGTAACTAAAACTAACGGCAGGGGCCAGAATTTCTCTCGTCCTCCAGGCCGTGAGATACAGAGGCAGATGTGAGACGCAAATTGGAAATGAAGTTGTGTATTCCACTCCCTTATCAGGATGTATCTGATCATGCCCGAATTGGCATTGAAACCAGAGAGGAAAATAGAACACGCAATGTGTAAGACCAATTAACTCTACACCCGACTGTGGGGACATGCTGTAGCTCATCTCGGCTAAATTAAACCAGGGGCAACGCCAAGATATATCAGCTACGGACCGGCTGCACATCCAATCACACCATAAACCCTCTGAAGGAAAATCTATTAGCCGTTGGTGAAATAAGTAAGCCCTGGCCGACTATTCGGGGCAAGGGCCCACTACCTGCAGTTTATCCATCAACCATACCTGGGGAGGGATGAAAAACAAGAGAGATTAAAGAATAGATAGGTGTGCACTGAGGGAAAAGTAAGAAAAGGGTTTTGAGAGAGAAAAACGGAGAAGGAGTGATGAGTGATGTAAGAATTATAAATTAGAAGGGTGAAAAATAATACCTGGAGAAGTAGTGGGCTCCTTACAAAGCAGATAGTCTCTCCTCGACGGAAAGCATCCAAACCCATCAAAGTTTCGGCCAGTGCTAAACCTATGCAGCTCTTGCCCTCTCTCAAGCATTGGGCCACTTCAATTAATCGGATACTAGCTCTGCCAAAACTAAGGGCAATTAGGAGTTGCGCAAGTAGGCATAAACGGAGAGCATGTTGTCGGTGGCTGCGCCAGAGAAGGTCGCTCCTATCTCCAATAGCAGAAAACCGATGAACTAAATCGGGGATGTCCAGCTCCCCATCATGAGACAAAGATCGAGCCTTGTGCAATGAGAGCCTTGTACAATGACAATCCATACATCCGTCCCAAAGCCTGGCATGGCTAAAACGGGGCTGAGGCATGATTTCTTCATCACACCAGGATTCCATCAGTTCTTGAAATTCTTTGAGTGTTGGACACATTTCTTGAGATCCAAATTGAAATACATGTGTGACTGGGTTCCAACATCGAACCACGGCATGGAGGAATGGAAAGCAAAGAGAAGTGCAACTCAAAGGAAAAAGGGCGTTTAGGCCGAAACCGCAGAAATTCACAGTTTTCGAGCCATCTAAAGTGGCTATCCAGTCTCGAAGCCTATTGATAAGTAACATCTCCATCTTGAGAGCAAAATATCAAAGACTTGTGAGTCTGTCAGAAAAACAACATGGGAGCACTATTTATAGAGTTTGAGAAGGAGCTGTGCATGACAGTTGGACAACACTAACCGACATCACACTGATGGCCGGCCGTGCATCAGTAAAGCCCGACCGGGTCTTAGTGCTGGTCCAGTTCTGTCATGACCCGAACCCGCCCCCATGGGTTAAAGACATAACCGGCCAGTAATCACGAGATTACCTATGGCCTTAAACCAAATCAGATATATTATAACAGAGTTAAGGGGGCCAAACGAAAGCAATTTCAATCTTTTGTCCATAGAGCTGTGCTTACATGGTACGTCATAACATTTCACAAACATACATTAATAACTCACATCAAGGAAAGTTAACATATAAGCTTTACACAACAGCATCATTTAAGTCATGGCCAGTCAATCAAAACTATATACAGCCGTAATCCAAAGTTCTCGCCAACATGACAAAAATATAACGAAATAGCAAAAGGGCGGAAACAAGTCTCATGCGTGAGACGTATGGGCTAACTCTTCAAAACCTTGACTGTTTCACACAAACTTCATTGAGGCTGGGTTTGGACCACCCTTGGCTCACCTACAGACACATGAATGAGCGTGAGCGAAAGCCCAATGAATAATATCAAATAAAGAAGATACACGAACGGTATTTAAAACAACATACATCAGACGGCCTTGGGCCTAATCCATATTTCTATCTAGTATATATATATATAGGTCAAGTGACTGCGGTTCCAAACACATCAAACGGCCTCGGGCCCAATTCATTCATATCTGACGGCCTTTGGCCCAATCATTCCTGTCCGACGGCCTTGGCCCAATCATTCATGTCAAACGGCCTTTGGCCCGTTCATTCATGTCAAATGGCCTTCGGCCTATTTATTCATTCATGTCAAACGGCCTTTGGCCCAGCATTCATGCATGTCAAATGGCCTTCGGCTCAATCAATTTTACCCAACGGCCTTTGGCCTAACCATATGACATAACAAACATTTGTCCACAATTCAAATTAACAACTTATAAGACTTATATGGGAATAAGCAATTGGACAAATAACATACTTCAAAATATCTTTACTAAGATAATACTCACAGTGTTCTGCCGGCGGATTTGCCCTGGAACTCGACCCTACACATTTCATGAACACAATGGGTCACAAACAATTCAATCCGTTCTTAATTCATACATCCCTCTTAGGCTTCTTTCTTATCCTTTTAACTCATTTATGATGCTCAATGCATGTCTAAGAGTGCTTAGAAATGAAAAAGAACGGAAAATGAAACACAAAACACCTTTACAAAATTTCTGAAATAGGGGTCCCTGCTCGAGCGTGGGTTTCGCCGCTCGAGCGTGGGTTCCGCTGCTCAAGCGGACCCTCATGGTCTGCAAAAGTACTGGTTGCCTCATATTCACGCTCGAACGCTAATTCGGACGCTCGAGCTGAGGGTCAAACATATGCCTTGGACTCTCGAACGTGGTTCTCCCCGCTCGAGCGGACGACAATGTCTACAAAACTGCTGGAGCCAGCATTTCACACTCGAGCGGACATTACCCCGCTCGAGCGGACGTGCCGAAATCTGGAAATTCCAGCAAGCTGCTTGAAGCTCAAACTTGCATTCAAACCCATGGATCTTGCATTTTATGACTCATACCTCACATGCACTTCTCCTAACATGATACAAATGCTAGATTACAACATTATGAAGCTTAATTTCCATGAATTACTTACATACACACATGATTCATATCAAACCCATCATCAATACTTCAATTTCATGCATCCAACACTCATGCTTCTGCTAATTGCACTTGCATGTGAAATACAACTTCCATTTTCAACTTAGATGATACAAATGATGATCAAAAGCATGAACAATAACCACAATTCTACATGGATCATATTTTTCATGCTCAATTATACAACTTCATGGCAAATTCTTACATGCATGTACATATAAGCCTTAAATTCTTCAATATCATCTCAATTTATGTTCTTGATTACCCAACTAGCTTGAATACACAAATTTACAAACTTATACTCATGAATTTATGCTCAAATGCTCACCTAGAGGTTCAAATCTTCCAAATTATAGCTAATTCTTGAGTTACACTCCAAGATCTTCAAGCTTCTTGCGCAATTCACCAACTTGAGCTCCCTCTCTCTCTCTAACCGGCACACACTCTCTCTCTCTAGAGTGCAATTTCAGACTTGAGCTCAAAACCAAATGAATGTGAGTGTATAGTGCCCCTTTTATAGTCTCTCACTTAATCAAATTGATTAAGGTTAATAATAGTGCCTAATTACTCGTTTTGAATCTAATTATTCTGACCCAAATCAATTTTCAATTAAATTTTACCGTAGGCTCTAAAAATTACACCAATTACTATGGCGTAGTCAATGTCAGTTTCTGTGGCCGATAAGGCCTTCAATTTAAATTCTAAAGCAGATAATCAAATAGATTTTCTTATGGTGAAGAGATAGAAATTCAAAACCACATATGTTCATATTAATGGCACTCAAAATCATATCAAACACATAATCATAATCATAATTAGGATTAATTAGCATGATACGGAACAGAGTTATCACAAGTTCAGTGCATTTGCAGAAAAAGCTAGCCTTTGTTCGGGTGGACCACGACTATACTTTTGAGTCTTATTTTGTTTGTACCAGGTGTTATTTAGTATTTTTGAGTTGTTTTCATTTTGTTTTTTCTGTTATCAAATTGTATTTTACATTTTGGCCTGTTATAAGTCATTATCCGATTCATGAATCAATTCAAGAATAAGCAATTACAGTTCTAAAGGTTACAATGCAAAGGTTACACCATTCATCATATGCAAATGCCATTCATCACATTGTGCAAAGTGATCATTCAACAAAAACTTGTCTTTTATAAACTAGCGGGTCCAGCCCCGATCATTGTTTTACAAAACAAAGCAAAAAAAAAAAAAAGTCTTCAAAAACAAAGGTCTATCAAAGCTAGTCTTTAACTACAAAGCAAAACGATACGAAACAAAACAAGCAAAAAAACAAACAAAATAGCAAATCATCATCATCATCAGTAGCCCATCCTAGCTCTTTTTCTCCTCAGTTATGGAGGAGATGCGTCACTATCATCGCTGGGGCTACTGGACTGCAAGTCAACCTCCTCTCCCTCATCCTAAGGGTCGTGGATTCGTCAAAAGACTCCTCCGAAGGTGAGCGCTGCCTCACTCGGCCTCTCCCCGGTCAGCTCCTCCTCGGCCTCCACTAGCCCGTCTCATTCTCCTCCCAGCTGGTAGAGGTCCTGCAGGTGCAACTGGTACAGGCTCAAGCTGAAAAGAGGACAAAGATCATATAATTAACAGAGTGCATAGTCTAGCAACAACAGTAAATCACAAATAGAATGTACCTCGATCCCATGGGTGGCTAAGGCAGTCTGCCTCCTCCGTACCATAAGGAGCAGTCGGTCGATCGTACGAAGAAGGTCATTACCGTACGCCGGGGGGATCTATAAAAAGAACATAATCTAAGACAGGTAGACAGAAGTAATAGCGGACAATGAATAGAAATGACAAAAAACAAGCTAAAGTGCAATATGGATTAGCATAAAGGAATGTGTACCTGCTCGATGCCAGGAGCAAACACTAGCCTGCGGTCCTTCTTCTCGATGTGCTCAAGTGGGATCTGCTCGACCACTCCATCCAGACGCATGTACATGATCTCAATGGGGATCACAGGAAATCCAAGAATGGGAGAAATGGCAGGGGCACCTCCAGCAGGCGCATCGCCAACCGCAGCAATAGCAGCAACCTCCGGCACAGCTCGAGCCACGCCTGGGGTAACAGGCGCTATCACCTGGGTGTGTAAGAAAGTAGTTGTAGACACCTCATTTTTGACCGACCGTAACACTCAAACATCATTGTTTGTGCGCACGATGATTGTGCATGTTTGCGCTCGTTTTGAGTGTCCGAAGTTCTCGACTGAGTGCCTTGTCTTTGAGCCTCTTAACACTCTGTGTTTTGGCCTTGTTTTTTGGCCAAACCTTGGTGCCTCTTGCCTAGGGGGGGGGGGAAGGCCTTGCCGGCCACTTTTCTTCCTTGTAGGCCACTTGAAGTGGCCGATCGGCTAGAGGAGGTGGCCGGCCGGCCACCTGAAGTGGCCGAGGGCCAATTTTCTCCTTTTTCAGATATTTTCAAATCTTTTGAGCCAGCTGCTGAGCACTGAGGCTCATCCTCCATACACGTGTATGGAGGGATGAAGCAAGCTTTTTGCTAGCTTGTTCTATATAAGGGGAGGTCCCTCCCCCTATTTGAGGGTTCAGAATTTTTAGGAGCAAAAATTCTCTCTCTCTCTCTAGAACTCTCTCTATATAATATTTTTTTGTGCTTGAAGTGAGTCTTCTTCACATATTTGCAAAGAGTCCCTTAGCCAAACACCACCACCTTGGAGCTGAGATTCTTGAAGGTTTTGTTTGGGCTCAAAAAGTTGGTTTTAGTTCAGAGTTGTAGTTGTTTAGCTGCTGTGCTTCAAGGGTAAGCATTTACCCCTTTTAAGCTTGTTTTTGTACACTAGTTTGGGCCACCTTTGCATGTTGTTTTGGCCTAGTTGTCAACTACAAAAACCTCTATTTTTAAGTGTTAAAAATCGTTGTTTGAGGCCCTTTTGGAGTTAGGGGTGGTCCACCCTCTTTTGTAGCTTTATTTGCTAAGCTTTGTGCCATCCTTTAAAGCTTTTAAAACACCCTTTGTTTGGCCTTTCTACCACTGAAACTCAGAGGTTTTTCAGTGGTAGAAAGTTGGTTTTAAGGACCAAAATAGGGGGGGTCCCCCTCCTCACATCTTGTTTGCATGTGTTAATGGCCTAGTAGTTGAGCATGTTTTTCTACCATCTCATGGCTTGTTCTCAGCATGTTTTTGGCCTTATTTTAACATGTTATAAATCTGTTCTTGGCTGGTTGGAGCACCTCTTATTTGCCTCTTACACTTGTAGTGTAATCATGCTTACTAGATTAACATGCTTAATGAGTTAGCCTATCATTTTAGCTTGTGTTAACTCTATCTCAGCATGCTTTTGCTCATGTTTTGCCATGCTCTAACTCTGTCTTGAATGGTCTTGGTCCTTTGAAGCTTGCCTTGCATAGCTATAGTGTAAATGGCTTTACTAGCTTTGTGCTTCAGGCCCTCTAGCATGCTTTATTTGTGATGTTTGCATGATATGGCATCATTTAACATGTAATTTCAGAGCATATACTTCTGTCATACTCTCACATATATCGCTCTTTAATTACTTTCGAGAGTTGTCCCTTATGCCTTGCTTGCGAGCCAACATGTGCGCATGATCTTTCACTCTTTTGTGCTTTAATTTCAACATGTTTAGGTCATTGTTTCAGCATGTTTGAGGTCTATCTAGGGCTGGTTTGGCCATTTGAGCATTGTATTGCATGCCTCTAGTGTTGTGTCCTTCACTAGTTCCAATGCTTTTGGCCTTCAACATGTTGTGCATGTATTGTTTGCATGTTGTTGTATTGTTTTTCATGCCACTTTAGCACTGAAATATCTGTCATCTCCCACATTTCTTCACTTTTGATTTGTTTTGAGAGTTGGTTTACCTTGAGCTTGTGTTTAAGCTTGATAGAGTTTGTGCTCAATGGCTTTAACCCTCTTATGGGAAATTCCTCCTAGCCAAAGGCATGATCTCTCTCATGCCTTAAACCATTCTTTTGGTGAACCCCTCTCTCATTAGAGGGCTTTCACATTGGACCAAATCAATTAAGGAATGGTTTGGTAATGTAAAATGGGTAAACAAAAATGGACCAAGTAAAACATGTGCAAGATAAGCATTTGTGTTGCATTGCATGTGTTTGGATCAGACGTTAATCCAAACACAAGAAATGTGGGACTTTCATACTTGAAGTGATGAAACATGTCACATTTCTTGGTCGCGAACACCCTTGTCATGCATGATGGGGTGGAGGCTCTTCGTGTATTGTTTGTGCGCATTCACTAAGCTTGTACAAGCTTGGTTTTTAGGCCATCATGCATTGAGATGCTTGGTTGGTGGCTTGAAAGCCGAGCGCTACACTCCTTTGAGGTTAAGACATGATAAGGAGAGTGGCAGTGCATACATTTCCCAAATACATTGTTGTGCCTCTGTTGTTCTCTGTTGCAGCAAAACTAGAAGTTTGGAAAAGCAAGTGGCCAACCGGCCACTTGAGGTAGCCGACCGACCACTTTCACTAGCCGGCCAGCCAGTTGAGGTGGCCGGCAGCCACTCCACCAGTCCATTTTTGTGCAAAAATGATCCTGTTTTGGAGCAGAAACAGTGTGGAGGTTGGTTCAATGTTCAAAAGCCAAGGCGAGTGCAAACAGAGGCAATTGACGTTAAAGTAATGGATTTCCGACCAGACGCCAACCGAGTATGCATATCTCCCTCGCCCGCGAGGCCATTTTATCATTTTATTAGTTAGTTGTAGCTAATTAATACGTATGTTGTAATTAATTAGTTTAATTTGGTTTGTAATATTTTAATTAGCTTGGCATTAGCTAGTTATTCAACTTGTGTTGTAATTAATTAGCTAAGTTAGTTAATTAGTCATTTAATAATTAGCTTAGCTTAGTGTAGCTTAGCTTGTTTATTCAGACCCTCCTTCGCGAGGGCGCAATGTTGTAATAAGCGTGCGTGTGTGTGTGCATGTCTTCTAACCCCACGTCTTTCTCCCTTTTATTTATCTACTTTCGACAAAATAAAACAGAATGACAAAAAGGCGAAGACGGGTCTCGTGCTTGAGACGCGAGGGCTGACTCTTCAAAACCCTTTGTTGTTCCTCACAGACTTCACTGGGCTGGGTTTGGACTTCTCTTGGTTCACCTACAAACACATGAATGAGCGTGAGCGATAGCCCAGTGAATAATATCAAGTAAAGAAGTTATACAAACGATATGTAGAACAATATGCTTCAAACGGCCTTGGGCCCAATTCATATTTCTATTTAACATATGTACACACTTTAGGTCAAGTGACTACGATTCCGAACAAACTGGCCTTGGGCCCATTCAAACTTTCATTCGTGTCAAAACGGCCTCTGGCCCATTCATTCATATCAAAACGGCCTCTGACCCATTCATTCATGTCAAAACGGCCTCTGGCCCATTCATTCATGTCAAAACGGCTTCTGGCCCATTCTTTTATTCATATCAAACATTTGTCCATAATTCAACTGGCAAACTCATAAGGCTTATAAGGAAATAAGCAATTGGACAATTGACAAGTTTCAAATATCGATATTACTCATAGTGATCGGTTGGTTGGTTTGCCCTGGAGCTCGACCCTACATATTCCATGAACACAAAAGGGTCACAAACAATTCGATCCATTCTAAATTCACATTTTCCTCTTTAGGCTTCATTCTTATCCCTTTAACTCAATTACAATGCTCAATGCATGCCTAAGAGTACTTAGAAGTGAAAGAGGACGGAAAACGAAACACAGAATGCATAAACAAAATTTTAGAAAACAGGGTCCCTGCTCGAGCGTGGATTTCCCCGCTCGAGCGGACCCATGAGGTCTGCAAAAGTGCTGGATGCATCAAAATTACGCTCGAGCGTGAAGTATGGTGCTCGAGCTGAAGGTCTGTTTACATAGCTCCCCGCTCGAGCGTGAAATTCCCCGCTCGAGCGGACATCCAAGTCTGCAAAAATACTGAGAGCACGAAATTCACGCTCGAGCGGCAGTTTCCCCGCTTGAGCAGACATCAAATTTTTTAAGTTTTCCAGCTAAGTTCTTGAGCTCAAATCCAGCATTCAAACCGATCCAACTTACAATTTATGGCTCAAACTTCAAATATATTTATGCTATCATGATACAAACACCCATTTACATCAATATGGAGCTCAATTTCATAAATCAAACACATGCATGTCCCAATTGACACCAAACTCATTTTCAACATGCAAATTCATGCATTCAAAGCTCCTATTCTTATAGTTTGTACATGCATGTGATGTATTACCCTTATTCTCAACCTAGATGATGCAAATGGTGATTTCAAACATGAGTTTTAACCAAAACTCTACATGAACCATATATTTCAAGCCCAAACATGCGAATTCAAAGTAATGACACACATGCATGCATTTATTGACCTTCAATCCAACATAATCAACTCAATTCCATTTCAATTCTTACTCTTGATTACCCAACTAGCTTGAATACATACTTTACAACATTAAACTCATGAATTACTTACCAAGGAGCTTTAATCTTCATAACTAAGGTTAATTCTTGAGCTAGCCTTCAATTTACTCAAGCTTCTTGAGCAAATCTTCAATTGTTTCTCTCCCTCTCTCTCTAGCCGGCCCTCTCTCTATTTTAGAGCTCAAGATCAGCCAAAATGCAACAAGGAGGAGAATTGAGGGTGTAGTGCCCTTTTACAACAAATCCCACTAATTCAATTTAATAATAATAACTAATTGGGCACTAATTCAATAGTTTAATCAATTTAATCTGGCCTGAATCCATTTTTCAATTAAACTTCACCGTAGGCTCTAAAAATTATGCCAACCACAATGGCGCGACCAATTTCAGTTTCGGTGGCCGATAGGGCCTTCAATTTAATTTCCAAAGCAGACAATCAAACAAATATTCCTACGGTGAACAGATAGAAATTCAAAACCACATATTTTCACATAATGGCACACAAAATCATATTAAACACATAATCATATTCAAAATAAGGACCAATTAGCACAATACAGAACAGGGTTATCACACAGCTCCTTAGTAACAGTACCTCCCTGCCTGCCACTTCGGCCTAGTCTTGACCCGGCCATGTGGCCTTATTTGTTCATCATGTATATGGTTGCACACTCACATAATCTCCATCACCCTCTACCATGATGGTTTGGACCAACCTGGCTTCTGCCAGAGAGAAGCCGGAAAGGAACACATCCTCTTCCCCATATATGATTTCCAATAATGGTGCAGCAGTTCCTTAAGGAGGATAGATTGCAAAGTTACCATACACAGTGGCAATCTTGCCTTTAAAGGGGTACTTCACTAACTGATAGATTGTTGATGACACAACCTATATCTGATAGAGCCAGGGCCTTTCCAATAGTAGGTTGAATGTGGCTGAAACATCCATGACATGGAACTCCACTTCATGTTCGGACGGGCTGATCAGGATATTACTCTTGAACGTTTCCATGACATCCCGACTTGTATTATCATAAAGCCGGGCAGCTTGGGTCATAGGTGTAAAGTCAGTCGGCCTCAAACTGATGGCATAGGCAGTTCTGAATGGGCACACATTGATCGCTGACCCGGTATCTACTAATACCATCGGAATCCACTTTTTTCGACTCTCCAAGGTCACATACAAAGGCCTATTGTGGTTGGCGCCCTCGGGAGGCAATTCTTTATCTGTGAAGGATATTATTGGCATAACATCCCCAGAGGTGACCAACGACACCAATTGGTCAACGGTGGTGTCAATGGACAGTTTGGTTCGGTTCATTGCTTTGAGCAGGGCTTGCCTATGCTCCCGAGACGCCATTATCAGTCCCCAAATGGATATGTTGGCCTGAATCTTCTTGAGTTATTTTAAGACCATGTTCTCCTCAGTATCATTCTCTTTTGCTTTCTCAGCCTTCTTTCCAGAGCTCTCTGGCTGGTCTAACACTGTAGGTTTGAAGTACCAACCACTCCGGGTTATATGATTGATCTTATCAGTATACCAGGTGTCATTTGGGGTATCAGTTTTCCAACCTTCGTCAGTGTATGCGTAACTTAGGTCGCTGTCTTCCCACCACTCTCCCGAAGTCAAGACCAGACTGCCATCAGGTTCTACCCGGAGCATATTAACATCATGCGCCCCGTCATCATACCATTCTTCTTCCACCACAGCTCGGGTTTCATCATCCTGGTACTTTCTAAGTTTCCTCAACATCCTCTTTAGGTCCTTGGGATCCCATTTGACTTTTCTGGTTGTTTGAGCATCAACCACTGGTGTTTCAGGTTCTTCTTTCTCTTTTCCTTTGCCTTGTTCCAGAGCTATTTTCGCTTGGATTTCCTCTATCCTTTCCTTTTAAAACTGTTCCAGTGCCTATTCCTTCTCAGTAAGAGGTGCAGCCTCAACCTTACCCCTAACAACAATTTTCTCTTCTCCTCCAGTCTCTCCTATTTGTTCCTCCACATCGGACTCTTCCTCACTCAACCACCCATTGCTAGTTTTTGGCTGGCTCGGGTCCCACCATCCCATTTGTACACAGCTTGTATCTTCTTCCTCGAAGAAGTAAAGATCCTCCAGATCCTTTTCTAATTCTGCCAGATCCTCCTTTAGGTTTGCTAAGTCATGCAAGCCTTGCTCGGGTCTCTCATTCTAATTTTGTGCCATTTGGTCTTCCCCAATTGCATTAATGTTGAGAAAGTCTGGCAATATGACCACTAATTTTGGCTGATCGATGGTCACAATGTATAAGCTGGGATCATACTCCTCCACAAGTGAGACCCCTTTCTCTGTACGTATTTGTGCCTTCTAGAATGACCACCTCCAATTTTGGTAGATGAGATGAGGTAATGTATATGCTGGGGTTGAAGGTGGGCGGTAGTGTATGGATGTGGTTAATGTTTCTAGGTGGGGGGACTTGGTTATGTGCAGGAAGTGGGTTGGTTGTTACGTTTGGTTTTGCGGGTGGGGTGATGACTTTGTTGTCGATGAGATCCT
Source organism: Camellia japonica (assembly GCA_030407325.1). Classification (NCBI taxonomy): domain Eukaryota; kingdom Viridiplantae; phylum Streptophyta; class Magnoliopsida; order Ericales; family Theaceae; genus Camellia; species Camellia japonica. The sequence continues at coordinate 110,898,685 of JAPPVO010000002.1, read as the reverse complement.
GAATCTCATGACGTAGGCGGTAGCACATGTCTGTGGGATGGCCATGTTGTTAATGGAAGATACAGTACTGGGTAGGGTCATGTTTGGGTGGCAATGGGTCTGGAAGTGGACGAGGATCGAGAAGCTTGAGATGCCCCTTTTGCATCAATAACTTGAGGCCTTGAGTTGGGCTCATATGGAGGGGAGTAATGACTCTATGATTTCAGGGTGGACCGGTATTTTGTGAAGGTTGTGAGGTTGTAGCAGTAGCAAAAGGATCAGCCATTTTGGCCGTTGTGACGACATTGCTGACATCTGTAGGCGCGGAATAATGCTACTGCTAGCATTGGTATTCTGAGAGAATGGCCTTCTTACGGGTTCGCTTGTTCTGTGGATGATACCCTTTTTGAATGCACTCTCAATTTAGACCCCCAGCTCATGTAAGGAAGAAAATGTGGACAATGGATCATTCTCTGCAACATGTCTGGCTCAAGGTTTTGGACCACTAGTCAGACTTGTTCTCTCTCGGAAGGTCTATTTGTCATTTGGGCTGCCTTGGCTCTCCACCGGGTGACAAAATCAATGAATGATTCTTTGGGGTTCTGGGTAGTAGGCTCCAGCTTACTAATGGTTACTTCTATCTAAGTGTTATATAAGTACTGATTGACAAATGCCTCAGATAGCTCCTCCCAATTTTGTTTTGTAGGGTCCTCCAACTTAGCGTACCAGATGGCCGCCACATCAAATAGGGTCCTTCCAAACAACAAAAGCTTTTGCGCTCGAGACAAACCCATGGGCCTCAATACATCCGAAAATAATTAGACATGTATGATTGGATCCCCACTCCCATCGAATCTGTCGATGTGGGGGCATCTTAAATTTCTCCAGTAATCTAACTGAAGCCTCAGTATACCCATCTTCGATAGCTAGAATAAAGTTGAAGCCCTGAGATTTCTTCAATGCTTTCTCTAATCTGGCAATCTTGACCAAAGTTGGATCAATTTCATTGATATCAAAAGGAAAAATCCTTGGAGGAGGTTGAACCGGAGGACGACAAGCTAGAGCTAGAGGAAACATGTCCTGAGGATCTGGGACTGGTAGATTTTCTCTTGGTGGGGGTAGATCCGAGTTTAGCTGAGTAGTAAGGACCGGATGCACAGTTGATGTTGATGCGCCAGATGTATGCCGCAGATCAGCAATGACTTCATCTTGTGTAGCCATCCTCTAGTTTATAGTATCCATAGTTCTTTGGACGACAATCATCATGGCAGCGAATTCCTCTGCGTTTGGTGTTGTGTTCTGTGCCATTGCTAATCTAGGTGAACTTGATGTTGATGAATTGATTAACTGAGAACGGGTAGGTGTTTGTGGAGTGCTTTGTACTGCATCTACTGATTGTCTATTCCTTCTCCACCGAGTGACTGGAGGAAAGCGAGACTAGCACAGGCTGACCACCAACAAGGTCTCGAGCTTTGCACAGCCTGTCGAAATGAGTCCACACAACTTGGGGAATATCGGGGCCCTTCTAAACCTATGATAGTAAACTACCTAGCAAAAAGAAAGAACAAAAAAAAAAAAAATCAAAATCAGGCAGCATTTTGGCCCCAATTCACAACAAGCAAGACGCATAGCTGAACTATAATCCCCCATTGAACTTTGTTTTCAAACAACACTGATATGAACCATCCTGTACAGTCTCACTGTAAAAGCATATATCAAGTAAAAGAACCAAAACACCCCTATAAGGGGGTAGGGTTACCCTATCCTAGATTTTTGGCATGATATAGGTTGCATTATTTCACACAACGAGTTTCACAACATCCTACAAATGGGTGGCACCTTGTCTTAATTTGGAATAGTCATTGTGGGAGCCGAATAATTATATATTGAGAAATACCAAGATATTTGAAGACATCTGGATGAAGTCAATTCGGCTATAATCTAAGGACCCTTGAAGCCGAATATACAGATCGGTCATATGAAGAGCCGAATGGGAACCAGCACGTAACCGGAAGGCCGAGTAAGCAATCAAGTGCGAGATTAAGAGTGGGCCCGACCCTTGGGCCCAAAGGGTAATATAAAAAGAGGAATGTCAACCAAAGAGAGGTATGTGAGAATAGACAAAACAAGAAATAACTTGAGAGAGAAGTAAACTTGAGAGCATACTAACTTCTCCGTCGGAGTGCTAATTTCGGCACCCCTGACCGAAGTGTTCATCCATTTTTTAGGTAGCAATCAGAGGATCAAGGACGTCTGACTGGATCTTGGAGTATTTCCAAACCACTTCTCCATAATTGGCACCGTCTATTTAAGCACATCCATGGCGGGTGTAACAAATGATCCTTCGGTAGTTACTGACAACGTTACGCCAAGAGGTGACAACACTCCAAGAAACATGCTTGGACTGGAGAATATCACCGCGCGACGGGCCTTGAACTTCGACTTAATAGCTCAGACCTCACCCTCAACTTCAGTGCAAGAGACGATGTAGACAATCATGGATCAAGCAAAGCAAAATGAACAGCGTCTAGAAAACATGATGGCTGAGAATGAGCACCTGCGCCAGGAATTGGCCCTGGAGCTAGCCAAATCCTAGCAGGCCGCATGCCATGATCGGGGTCGACCCCCAGGAAAGAAGGATAATCGACGACGTCGACTTTGGAAACACAATAGTGACAGTGATTCTGATTCACCATCCCAGGAACTCAGAAAGAAGGGACAATTCAATGTATCCAGCTCATCTGAAGGAAGTCCGTACGTATGGCACAGGTGAGGGAAAAGAAGTGATGATTCAGATGAAGAAAACAAGCATGACCCTTTTGTGCGACGCATCGCAAGGGCTGTGCTGCCCAAGAAGTTCAAAGCACCATCGTTCACCCTATATGACAGAAAATCATACTGCACTGACCATATTCGTCATTATAAACAAGTGATGAAACTACATGTTGACAATGAAGCCCTCATGTCTCGAATGTTTCCAAACAGTCTGGGACCATTGGCCGTCAGATGGTATTATAAACTGGAGCCGACATCGATAAAAAGCTTTCATCAACTCCAAAAATCCTTCAGGGCAAGATTCATCATCAGTGAAATTCAGCCAAAGCAAGCCAACTCTCTCTGGACAATGCAAATTAAACCAGAAGAAACCCTTCATGAATATTCGTCATGCTATTGGGAATGTTTTAACTTGGTAGATGATGCCTGCAATGAATCCATGGCCATCACCGCCTTTAAAATGGGATTACATCTTGATAGTCCCCTCCGCAGTTCCTTAACCAGATGGCCCCCCAAAACAGTTTGGGCGTTAATGAAGAAAGCCGAAGAGTATTATAAGGTGGAAAACGATGCCCTGTGGGTCAAGGCCGGACAGAAGCCCTTTCTGGTATCGTTCAGCCGGTAAGCGTCGTGCCATCAAGGAGCCCCGAACTGCAGAATCGGGCTAAACGGGACAAAAAGTCTGATTCGCGCCGATCAAGCGATCAGTGTTCACATCGATCAAATGAACAATATCAAGTAGATAGCAGGCGTGCAAGACGCTCGGAGAAGAAGTACACAGAATTAGCAGAGCTGATTAGCAAGATTTTGTCGAAAGTCCAACACCTTACATTCTTTAAATGGCTGTCCAAAATGATGGAAACTCCCGATACAAGGAGAAGGGATAAGCAGTGCGAATACCACAAGGACCATGGTGATGACACCGATAGTTGTTATGCACTGAAGGACCACCTGGAGGAGCTGGTACAAGACGACCGGCTGGTACAATATGTTTGAAAGAATAATCCATCAAATATGGTAGCCCTATGGCCTGATTCACCTCCACCTGGTGTAATTCACATGATATACAGCTTGCCATCGATAGCCGAGGTACATACGATTTAGTTGCAACCTAGATTGCATAAGCCAATCACACCAACAAAATGGCCCCATAAAACTAGGAGGATTAGTTTCGACGACACCGACTTAGTTAGAGTAACTCTCTCCCACGTCGATCCCCTCGTTATCGAGCTACGCGTGAACAGATTCACCATTGAACGTGTTCTCATCGATCAAAGAAGCACTTTGGAAATAATGTATTACAAGATGTTTGCTAAACTTGGCTTCACTGACTCAGATTTGTTGTCGGTCAATTACCCATTATTCGGCTTGAACACAAACCCCGAGTATCCTTTGGGCAAGATCACACTACCAATTCGAGCAGGCACTAGACTAGTAGATGTAGAATTTTTGGTCCTCAAACTTCCGTCACCATACAATCTCATCATGGGAAGAATTTGGTTGCATACCATGCAAGCTGTGCCAAGCACCTACCATCAATTACTTCATTTTTTGACTGAGTATGGCATTGAACAAATTTGGGGTTCTTAGAAATCGGCACAGGCATGCTACCTTGTTGCTGCTGCAAAGAGACCAAAGGAAATCGAAGTGAATTCGATTGAAGTACCGGATTGGGAAAGCCTCGAGGACATTAGGAAAATCCCCAGCGAAAAGGCAACTGAAGATCTGGATTGGATCGAAATTAATGGGAGTCCTGACAAGTTCTTCATGATCGGCACTTCCTTGAACGAAGTTGACAAACACGAGCTCGTATCCTTCTTACTCGGCAACCTCGATGTGTTTGCATGGACACCATACGAGATGCCAAGGGTGGATCCATCTGTGGCCCAACACTGCTTAAACGCTGATCCAAAATGTAAGCCAATCATTCAGAAAAGTCAGTGGTCAGCCGTGGAGCATGCTTCAGACGTTATTGAAGAAGTTGACCGATTGCTTGATGCTAGGGCAATTTGAGAAGTAACCTATCCTACATGGTTGTCCAATACCGTGGTTGTAAAGAGGAAGAATGGATCTTAGCGTGTTTGTGTGGATTTCACGAATTTGAACAAAGCTTGTCCCAATGATTGTTTTCCCCTCCCCGGAAGAGACCAACTCGTAGATGCAATGGCACATCATCAACGCATGAGTTTCTTGGACACCTACAGAGGCTATCACCAAATTGCCATGCATCCGGAGGATCAAGAAAAGACCGCATTCCTCACCCTAAGAAGAACCTATTGCTACAAGGTCATGCCTTTTGGGCTAACGATTGCGGGGGCAACTTACCAAAGACTGATTACTGCCATGCTCAAGGAACAGCTCGGCCGCACCATGGAAGTATACATAGACAACATGGTGGTCAAATCTAAGAAAAAGCACGCCCACCTATCTGACTTGGCAAATATATTCGGCATTCTTCAAAAGTACAAAATGAAGTTCAACGCCTCAAAGTGTGTATTCGACATCGGATCCGAAAAATTCCTCAGCTACATTGTAAACCACCGCGGAATAAAAGCCAACCCGAGGCAGATCACAGCAATTCTAGAACTTGGCTCTCCTCAGTCAGTCAAAGAGGTTCAGAAGCTGATGGGAATGGCCGTTGTGCTCAACAGGTTTATCATTCGTTCCACAGATCGTTGCCGACAATTCTTTCACACACTTCGATCAGGAAAAGCTTTTGAATGGACCCCTGAGTGCCAGGTTACTTTGGACAGCTTGAAAACTTATCTCTGATCAGTACCACTCTTGGCAACCCCCTTGGCAGTTGATTCGCTCATTTTGTATTTGGCGGTATCTGACCGGGCAGTCAATGTCATACTTTTACGGGAAGAACTCGGGGAGCAACGACCAGTTTACTATGTAAGCAAAGGAATGGCCATGGGGCAGGCGTAGTAATCATGACCCCCAAAGGGGCAATAATCGAGCAAGCAGTCAAACTAGGCTTTGATGCATCAAATAATGAGGTCGAATACGAAGCCTTGCTAACCGACCTTCGGAACGCACTTCACCTTGGTGCGCGGCAGTTGCTTATTTTCTGTGACTCGAACTTAGTCATCAACCAGTTGAAAGGGGAGTATGCAGCTAAAAATGACCGCATGACAGCCTACATGAAAATGGAGAATTCGTTGCTCGGGAAATTCAATCACCATAAATTGAACCAAATAACCTGGGATCAGAACATGCATCCGGATGCCCTTGTTTTCCTAGCCTCTGCTATCAACTCAGAAATCAAACGGACAATCGAAGTAGGATTCATCCCTAAGCCGAGCATTACCTCTTTTGAACCAGTTTAGATTAACATCATTGAACTAGGACCAAGTTGGATGGACCCTATCGCTGCATTCCTTTTCTTATAACAACTCCCAATGGATAAGAAAGAAGCCCACAAACTGCGGAACAAAGCCCTGTGATACTACTTGGATCCGCATGGAAAGCTCTACAAAAAACCCCTTTCTGGGTCGTACTTAGAATGTGTTTACCCAGATAAAGTTGAGGAACTCTTGGCTGAAATACATGAAGGTAGCTGTGGTGCCCATTCCGGAGGACGCTCATTGGCCCATCGAGCCGTAACACAGGGGTATTATTGGCCGACCATGCAAACAGATGCCGAGAATTATGTCAAGAAATACGAACAATGCCAGAAGTTTTCCCCTTTAACTCATCTGCCTGCCGAGGAGTTAAACTGTATCACTAGTCCTTAGCCGTTCGCTCAATGTGGACTCGATATCGTTGGACCATTACCACGAGCTCCAGGGAATAAGCGATTCCTGATTGTTGCAATGGATTATTTTACAAAATGGGTCGAAGCGGAGGCATTAACACATATTCGAGATGTCGATGTTAAGCATTTTGTATGGAAAAACATCATAACGCGATTTGGCATACCAAGAGCACTTGTCTCAGATAACGACACGCAATTTGATTGTGGCGTCTACCGAGAATTATGCAGCACACATGGTATCCGGCCTTAATTTTCCTCACTGGCATATCCACAAAGCAATGGTCAAGCGAAAGCCTCCAATAAAGTGGCCTTGGACGGGGATCAAGAAAATGTTGGAAAAAGCTAAAGGTAGATGGGTCGAAGAGTTGCCCAGTGTGTTGTGGGCTCAACGCACTACTCCAAGGCGATCCACTGGGGAAATGCCGTTCGCTTTGTGCTTTGGAACCCAGGCAATTATCCCCCTGCAGATCGGCCTACCTATGTTGAAATCCAAGGTTTTTGACATGGGCCATAATGACATGATGTTGGCCTTAGACTTGACTCTGATTGAAGAACGCCGAGATCATGCCCTTGCGCGCATGATGCGGTATCAGCAACAGCTCGCTAAATCATATAATCAGTGCGTACAGTTGCGTCGTTATACACCTGGAGAATTGGTCCTCAAGAAAGTGCTTCCTGCTACTAAGAATCCGATAGAAGAAAAATTAGGCCCCAACTGGGACAGCCCTTATCAGGTTGATTCAATCTCCAGAACAGGGGCGTATCGGCTTAAAGACATGGCTGGGAGAAGTTTGCCACGCCCCTAGAATTCCACACATTTGCGCAAATTTTATCACTAAGCCAACTTGTACGGCGTGCTAGTTTGTTTCGAATTTTTGTTGATATGTTATGTATACATCTTTCAATCCCCCAATGCAATGCCCTTTCTTATCGCAATCTCGTTAATAATGGTTTAATAACGAATAAAAGACTTTGAATTCGGAGTCTTTTTTGGCCCAAACGTGATATCCACGAATGGGGCTCCGAATTCGGAGTCTTATTGCGTTGGCCAATCGTGATATGTTTGGGCCAAATAAGCCTCTGAATTCAGAGCGCCCTTCGTGGATATCACGATTGGCCAACCCAATAAGACTCCAAATTTGGAGCCCCATTCGTGGATGTCATGTTTGGGCTGAAAAAGCCTCCGAATTCGGAGCGCCCTTCGTGGATGTCACGTTTGGACCGAAAAACACTCCGAATTAGGAGCGCCCTTCGTGGATATCACGATTAGCCAACACAATAAGACTCTGAATTTGGAACCTCATTCGTGGATGTCACGTTTGGGCCGAATAAGCCTCTGAATTCAGAGCGCCCATCGTGGATATCACGATTGGCCAACGCAATAAGACTTCGAATTCGGAGCCCCATTCGTGGATGTCACGTTTGGGCTGAATAAGCCTCTGAATTCAGAGTGCCCTTCATGGATATCACGATTGGCCAACCTAATAAGACTTCGAATTCGGAGCCCCATTCGTGGATGTCACATTTGAGCCAAATAAGTCTCCGAATTCGGAGTGCCCTTCGTGGATGTCACCTTTGGGCTGAAAAAGCCTCCGAATTCGGAGCACCCTTCGTGGATGTCACGTTGGGGCCGAAAAACACTCCGAATTCAGAGCGCCCTTCGTGGATATCATGATTGGCCAACACAATAAGACTCCGAATTTGGAGCCCCGTTCATGGATTTCACATTTGGGCCGAATAAGCCTCCGAATTCGAAGCGCCCTTTGTGGATATCACGATTGGCCAACGCAATAAGACCCCAAATTCGGAGCCCCATTCGTGGATGTCACGTTTGGGCCAAATAAGCCTCCGAATTCAGAGCGCCCTTCGTGGATATCACAATTGGCCAACCCAATAAGACTCCGAATTCGAAGCCCCATTCGTGGATGTCATGTTTGGGCCAAATAAGCCTCCGAATTCGGAGCGCCCTTCGTGGATGTCATGTTTGGGCCAAAAAAGACTCCGAATTTGGAGCACCCTTTGTGGATTGGCCAACATAATAAGACTCTGAATTCGAAGCCCCATTCGTGGATGTCATGTTTGGGCCAAATAAGCCTCCGAATTCAAAGCGCCCTTCGTATATGCCACGTTTAGGCCGAAAAAGGCTTCGAATTCGGAGTGCCCTTCGTGGATATCATGATTGGCCAACATAATAAGACTCCGAATTCAGAGCCCCATTCGTGGATGTCACGTTTGGGCCGAAAAAGACTCCGAATTCGGAGCACCCTTCGTGGATGTCACGTTTGGGCCGAATAAGCCTCCAAATTCAAGCGCCCTTCGTAGATATCACGATTGGCCAACACAATATGACTCTGAATTTGGAGCCCCATTTGTGGAGGTTACGTTTGGGCTGAAAAAGACTCCGAATTTGGAGCGCCCTTCATGGATGTCACGTTTGGGCTGAATGAGCCTCCAAATTCGGAGTGCCCTTTGTGGATATCATGATTTGCCAACACAAAAAGACTCCAAATTCGGAGCGCCCTTCGTAGATGTCACGTTTGGGTCGAATAAGCCTCTGAAGTCGGAGTGTCCTTCGTGGATGTCACATTTGGCACCCTTCGTTTATAACCACGAACGGTCGAGTGATCCTCCGAATTTAGAAGGACCAAATTTGGTAATAGAATGGCATGGATTAATATACAATTGTCACAAGCATATAGAAACATTAATTGAAACAATATCGCAATATTTATTTCATTAAATAAGCACGAATACATGGTTTTTGGCAAATTAAAAAAGTACAATAATGTGTATTGATATCTAAATCTATTCGGCACCCTCTTCATCGTCAGTTTTCTCGGTGTTGTAAGCTTCGAAGGGAAATTTGTAATTCTGATATAGAGGTGACGCCGAATCGATACCCGCAGCCTGCAAAGCCTTAATCCATCCATGTTTAAATCCACGATTTTCGCACCAACAGACATCCTCAGCTAACTTTTCCTTCGTCTTTTCAATACCAAATTTTCGGCCGTCATGAAAACCTTGTTCGTAGGCCTTCGTTCTTATTGTTTTTCTTGCAAACATGCTCGCCGTATCTCGGTCGGTAATCGTATGATCCAAAAGGCGTTGATTTACTCTTTCTGCCACGATCTGGTTCATTTGACTCGCCGACTGCGTTTCAAAAGCCTTAGCTTTTTTCAACTCGTTCTCGGCTTTCTCTGCGTGTTGTTCCAAGCTCCGAATGCGGCCATCTTTTTGCTCTATCTCTCTTCGTGCGGCACGAAGACGTATGCTGATTTCATAAGAGGTGTATAGTCCCTTTACCGCTCCATGGACGCCCTCCCGAAAAACCTCATAATCAGGCCAACTGACCATTGATTGCTGGACTTCGGGCAAAAAAATCTGTCAAGCAAACTCAACTGCCACATTTGGATCGCGGATAATTGAATCCGTTTCAGTCATCGGTTTATTCTCGACGAAAACTGAAAAACTCAACGGGTGTAGTAGCCTGCTGGTTTCACTTCGCGAATAGGGAAAGCTCCCTCGCTACTGCCTCTCCTTCCTGGGAGACTTCTCTAGCCCGCCCCTTCTTGGAGACCTACTTCGACGACGGGGGAGTGACGCCTCTCATGCTCCTCCGACGTCCTGTTTCCCATTCGCGCAAGTTCACCACCTCGATTCATCTCTAAGTCCAGTTCAGCTAGTGTCCTACCCTCCCCTCTGCTGTTGAAGAATATTCTTCTTAACATCCAAATTTTGTCAGTTCGACATAACGCTCTTTTCCCTCTCGCAGTCTGTTGAATTTGAGCACCATATATTTATCGACATCACATAACCCACGCGTGCCTAGCCCCTACCCTGCTTATTAATTACGGGTGGAGTGTTCCTAAAACGAACGCTTCAATGCATTTCGCCGAATAATCACTGTGCCCCACCCAATCCATGAACTACACATATTCGGCGATTCGGTTCATTAATCAGTTGGGGCACGGGCAGGTTCAGTAATCTATTTGGCCTCTATTTATAAATATATTAACTATAAGGGTAGATTCATTAATATATTCGGCCTACTTGCAATGCATTGCGCCAACAAGTTACTGTGCCCCACGTAATCCATGAACTACACATATTCGGCGATTCGGTTCATTAATCAGTTGGGGTAAGGGCGGATTCAGTAATCTATTTGGCCTCTATTTATAAATTTATTAACTACAAGGGCAGATTCAGTAATCTATTCAGCTTACTTGCAATGCATTACGCCGACAAGTTACTGTGCCCTACCCAATCCATGAACTACACATATTTGGTGGTTCGATTCATTAATCAGTTGGGGCAAGGGCAGATTTAGTAATATATTCGGCCTCTATTTATAAATACATTGACAAACTACAATGCCCCATCTGATTGGCAGGTTTTATTCAGTGTGACGTTGCAAGCCATATGTTTTATTCGGCTCTTTAATGTTCAAATTGGCACAAGACATATGATTATTCGGCTTTGAAATGAATTGTCCAAATGGGACAAATATACCATTATACTCGGCATATGATGTTATAGCCGAATTATAATACATCACCCCACTTGGCCAGTCTAGTTTGGCATTAAAATATATATGTAATTCGGTAGATTCTGTTATAGCCGAATTGTGCTACTTCTCATTGTCTTGGCCATTAGTTTTATCGCCGAATTAAGTTACATCACCCTACTTAGCTATTAATTAGCACATGCAAAAGACAGACAAAAAGGAAATTTTCATTAATAAATTGAGTACAAAGTCGTCATTTTACACATGAAAATTGCCCTATATTTGACTTCTAAACAAAATAAATAAGCAAAAATCTACATAAACTACGTACAGAAAATACCAAACAAAAAGAAAAATTACATTGACCCTACTCATTCTTCAGGATCAGACTCCAATGGCTCAACCTCTAGCTGCTCGTATGGAATTGGCCGCTCCAATGTCACATTAGCGGCAACCAGGGCTTTGAGCCAGTCGTGTTTGAAGCCTCGATTTTCAAACTTGGGTACTTCATCTACGTATTTTTCCAAGGTCGCGGTTTCTCTGGCTTTGAACGCCTTGGAGATCTCGGAGTCGGCGATTTCTATTGCCTTCGTCAATTCCTCCAAATCGGTTTCTGCTTTGGCAATCACCTCCTTGGCCAACTTGAGCGCATCATCACTCGCGTTCACCCTCTCTTTGGCGGCCAGCCTGAGTTGATCGGAGCATTTGGCCTTCTCTTCCTCGGCATTCGCCCTTGCTCGCTCTTCCTCCAATTCGGCTAACGCCTCTTTAGCCTTGTCTTTTTCAGTTTCGACTTCGGCTTTGAGCAAGCCTATTTGCTATAACGTCATAGTGACAGCGACCGATTTCTGTGATCCTGCCTGCCACTTGAAACAAAAGATTAATAAGATAGCCGGCATAAAAAGGAACAAAATATTTTTTCAAGTTATGTACCAATATCGCCGATTGAGCGGCTAGTGCTATCGACACCACATCCGACTCTGCACGGAACGCTACCCTGTCAGTCGGCAGAGAAATCAATGAGGCCACACTTAGGGCACAGCGGCGTCCTTCAAAGCCGATGCATCGGAAGCAACCGGCACGTTCTTTATTTTAGGTTTTATGATAAACAGCGCAACCAAGTCATGTGACTCTTTTATGCGTGGCCGTTTATCAATTAAGTTTTTAGAAAAGTCAGCCTCGTGCTTAGCGGGGCGTTTCTCCCCCCTCTGTTCAGCCACCAGATCGTCCAATTGTTCAATAACAATTTGCTCCGTTTCGGCCATAACAATTTGCTCCGTTTCCTCAACAAGAGCAAGCGGAGAAGACTTAGCCCCAACAGGAGCAGGTAGTGGGGGTTCAGATCTAGTAGCTTCAGCCCTCCTTCGGGTTGCTATCTTCTCGGCATTCTTTCTTCTGGCCATCTGTGCGAGCGACTTCCCGAGCCATGTTCTCAGGATCTGTGCCGGAAGGTCTCCTAAACCGCTGAAAATTTCGTCTTCTAACGATGTGTCAACTCGGCCTAAAGTGGATGAAAGGTTGAAGTCGGCTTCCTCAAAAGCCAAATTAAGAGTCGCGTCAACCTCCTCCCCTAGACTCTTAGATCTGTCCAAGTTGGACTGATTCAACTGTTCGACGACCTGCTCTGAATTTGAAACTTCAAGACCAATCTCCCTAAGGTTCTTGAAATTTAGGAAAATGAGTGCCGTAAGTTGCTGTTCGCCCTTTGGAATCGGAATGTGATTCGCGGTCGAAAAAGTAGCGTACGTTGGCTCGTATCGCAATAGGACGTGGGCGGCCCTCCCTTGCTTTTGGAGGTTTGGACGGCCGAAAAATTGGAGCACAGTTTTGATTTGCTCAAGCACAGTGTCGTTGGCCGAGATAAGTATTTTTTTCAAATCGTTACCTGCACAAATAAAGCAGTAAGTACATGGAATCTAAACCGAATAAACGTATAACAAATGCGTATAGAAATAGGATTATACGGCCACCTGGTTCGCCTTTTTGTCTAGGCACAGGATCCAGGCGATCTTTGCCTTTGCCGAATTCCTAATTGCCTCGGATAACGACCATGACATCGTCAACACGCTTACCAAAGCTGGCAAGCATAGTCACCAGATGGTGATCAGTGTCCTTGGCCCTGAGAAAGTAGTGTCCCTGCCGACCAGATGATTTCGCCAAGGCATAACAATGTCGAATAGCAGAGATTCCTAGATTAATCCTAAGTTGGCGATTTAATTCTACTATTCCTATTATGATTCGGTAAAAGTTTACGTTAGGTTATGAAAGGAGTAGACCACAGTAATGAAGGATGGCCCTAAAAAATAGATGAAGGGGGAAATGGACTCCGCCCTCAGCAATTGACAGGAGAAGAAAGATAATCGTACTCTCATCGGTTCTCTCTATGTTGAGTACGCTATTTGCCACAAGTGACAGACGGACGTCATTTGGAATGGAAAAGTAGCATCGAAAAGCGGAAACACGGTCCATGGAAAGAAGAGCTTTCAAATGTTTCACCATCCGAATCAGAATGGAAAATACGCTAAACTAAAAACAAACAAGAAAATAGGAGTTGGAATGAGGAAGAAATGCAAAGAAGAGAAGAACTTACAGGGTAGAGAGAAAAGGACAATGGGGAGCAGATAGAAGTTACAGAGGTCGTGAATTTGAAAGAGCTTTGCAAATTCAAAAAAAATCGAAGGGACAGCGCAGTTTCATATCGCATTAAATGAACAACGCATATGAAGGGGCGGGAAATTGTAATGATTCCTAAACCATGGTCATTCTAACGCTTCGGTATTGAAAGGAATGCAAGCACCGAATTTTTGACTTTCCATATATTAAACCAAACATGCCGACTAATTAGCGATAGTAGGATGTTTGGGAGGCAATTGCGGGGGCGGAATAATTATATATTGAGGAAGGCCAAGATTTGAAGACATCTGGCCAAAGTCAATTTGGCTATAATCTAAGGGCCCTTGAAGCCGAATATACAGATCGGCCATATGTAGAGCTGAATGGGAACCAACACGCAACCAGAAGGCCAAGTAAGCAATCAAGTGCGAGATTAAGAGTGGGCCCGACCCTGGGGCCCAAAGGGTAATATAAAAAGAGGAACGTCAACCAAAAAGAGGTAAGTGAGAATAGACAAAACAAGAAATAACTTGAGAGAGAAGTAAACTTGAGAGCATACTAACTTCTCCGTCGGAATGCTAATTTCGACACCCCCGACCGGAGTGTTCATCCATTTTTCAGGTAGCAATCAGAGGATCAAGGACATCTAACTAGATCCTGGAGTATTTCCAAACCACTTCTCCACAGTCACTATAGCTTCACTATATGCGACTAGGTCAAATGGTCAAAAGGATACCTTGGTAAGATTACCTAATATACCTCTCACACCTAACATTGAGAAGTGAAAGGAGGATCAAACGGTACAGTGGTAGTCCAGATCCAAGGGTTGTGTTCCCAACATGGCAAAGCCCATAATCGGTCAGCCTTTTGGCAAGCCTTTAGGGCGAGCCTCCGGCAAACTGTCCAGGAATAGCAGTTAGCAAACACAGTGACTTTAAGCACACCAATGCAAATGCAAATGCAAAGAAACATATAAGTGTAAATAAAAGGTCACATCATGAGTTTCAAGTCAAGTTCTCTAAATCCCCAGCAGAGTCGCCAGAAACTGTAGCTTGACTTTTCGTGCCCCCTTTTTGGAAGACAAATAGCCCTATAGTTCAGACTCCACTTGTGGTTCTGAATCTGATTTCACAAGTGCAATGTGAAATAGTGAAACACAAAAAGAGTCCAAATCCAGCAATTCTTTTTGAAAAATTGATGTTTGAATCAAATGCCAAAAATGGACTACTTTGCCAGATTACAGAGTCACCACCTAAATATTTTTGAAAAATTTAGGAAACCCGATACTCGTGCCAAAGGCCATTAATCCGTCATCACCAAAGTGTCTCGGCTCGGGAACTGAGGTACGAGATGGGAAGGTCATGAATTGAGCACCCCATTCGCCCGATCAAAGATCGGCCTCTACTAATCATGATGTGATTCTTATTTACATTATATGCTCTTGTTCTAATTTAGCTATTCTTTACTATGTGACACTCATACAAATATAGACTAGTTTGCAAGAATTAGAACATTTGACCTCATGTTTTGTTTTGAAATTGTTTTGTGAATTTGCTACTTGAAAAAGTGGGCTTAAAATGGAACATTTTAATCAAACCATCCCAGTTCAGGCACCTACCCTTCATCCACAGGCATTCAAACAATTATATCACTTAAGCAATTAGCCTTATGGAATTTATGCTTTGGACATGGCGACACAAACACTCAGTGCAAGATGCTAAAACATAAAAACTCACCTAGTACTCCGAGCCAAAAGGGTGAACGAGTTAGCAAAAGATGGATGTTCCTAACTTATGCGATTATGGCTAATGCAACACACACATTTATGTGTTTTATAGGGTCGGCTATGAGCATGGCATATGATTTCATTCAAGACATGTGAGAGAGCACGTATTCAAGAAATGAATTTGGACATTAATATCGGGTTAGCATGATGAGCCGAACCTTATATGCATGCAAGACAAATGGATGCGAAACATGGAGCATGCTAAAGAAATGTGATGCCCTACACTAACCATCGTAAGCAAGTAAGTAAAAGGGAGAAAGACGTGAGGTTGGAAGACATACACATTATTACAACATTTGATCCCTCACGCAGGAGGGTGCGAATCAATGTTCGAAAGTCCGAATTAAACTAACTATTACAAAACCGAATGAATGAATCAAATAGGCTAAGCTAATTAACTAGCTAATTAGGCTATCTATGCTATTACAACGGGTAACCAAGATTAATACAACAATTACAAATAGACAGTAATGAATAATTACAACACTTAATAATTAATGAGACTAATTACAATGAACAACATTAAATTAAATACAATAATCATAATACAAGCGAGGATGCGCAAGAATTGCATGCATGCACATGCACAGTGATCAAGAACGGCCATGTCTGCCTCAAGCCTGCCCTGTTTCACCTCAGCCACTTCCTTCTGTAAAAATACACTGCTGACCAAACTTTGAGGGGCGGCCGGCCCTTAATGAAGCCCGGCTCGGCATAGAGAAGGCCGACCATGCCTCAGTTTTATGCAAAACTCTGTTTTGTGTTCTGAAGTGGAAACAGGATAGACAGAGTTGTTCAAGATTTGTTTGTCCCTTTCTTCCTTCTCTGTCATGGGAAAGCCTCGAGAGAAAGTTGAAATTGATTCCAAAGCCATCAATGAGCAAATTGATTGCTTGATGATCTCGGATACGACTTTGGACAAAAATCAATGAAATGCAATGATTATGACCACCCCTCCCTCTTATCATGGAATGAACTCAAAGAGGGTGGTAGAGACGCTTCAAGAATGATCAAAATGCCATGAATTAGCATATGATCACTCTTGACTCGATAAACTTGGCATAACGTCCGGCCAAGTCTAAGTAATTTAAGCCATTTTCTTTATGTGCGTTGATCCAATTTTAAACCAATTTGTTTAGTCATTTCCATTCATTAGTCCATTTCTCCATGGTGATGTTAAAGTCCACTAAACAAGAAGTAACATCAAACGAGAGGTTCTTCTAAAACATGAGAGAGAGACTATACCGTTGACAATGAATCTCCAAAAAGATTAAGCCATTAAGTAGAAGTCTCTCTTACATGTTTTGAGCAACCTCAATCGGTTGAAATCATTCTCAAGAATGAAAGAGATAGATGATTAGATGATTTGTTAAAGTGAGACTCTTAACATGAAAAGTAAGTAAAGGAAAGCTTGGAACAACATGTAACAAGTTATGTATACCAATTCATGAGGCAAAAGCTAAACTAAACAAAGCATGAACCAATTTAACTAACTTAGAACAGCCCTAAAATAGCCCTAAACAGATAAAAAATAGTGGCTAAAAATGCACAGAAAGAACCTAAAAAGCTAAACAACAAAGAGAAAAATCAAGGCTAGTAAGCAAGAATAAGGAGGGGTGTCTAACCCCTCCACTTTTGAAACCTCAAAACATGATTTTTAGTCATTTTTAACTCTAAAAATCAGTGTAAAGAACAAAGAAAAAGAGTGTAAGAGTTAAGGGCTTGAGCTATAGGTAAAGATATAAAAAAAAGTGTAAATTCTCTCTATCCTTTTGGTGGCTCTCCAAACCCAAACTCAAACACTTGGAAGAGGATCAAAGCAACACAAAATGATAAGAACTAGCTAGGAAATGAAAGAGTTAAAAGCAAGAGGAAGAACAAGCTTATACCTCTCAAAGAAGTTAACTCTTGCTTGTGATCCAAACTAAGTAGCAATACATCCTCAAGCTTGAATTAGGCTTCTCAAAGATCAACTATGGCTCTAAGATGGTGAGACAAGGTTGTGCATGGTGTATGGAGATGACACAAGGGAGGTAGGTTAACTCAAAGGTTGCTTGCCATGGAAGAAGAAGGAAGAATAGCACTCAAGGCGTATATAAGCTTTCTAGAATTTTTGTCAACCTCCAAAACAGAGGCTGGACCTCGTTTTTATAGAATTTGAGCTCAAAAGGTGATAAATATCTTCAAAAATGGATAGCTGGTGGGCTCCTGCTCAGAACAGTGTTTCTCGCCACCAAGGCTAGGCCGGCCATTCATAGCCACGGCCAGCCTTCACTGAGCCACAGCCAGGCATTCATGCCCTCCCTGTTTTTTTGGTTCAAACTTAGCTCAGAGTGGCAAAAGGTCCAAAAATGAGACTCAGAGATTCAAATAAGGTAAATGTTAACGATTTGAGGTTATTTCGAGAGCCTGACTGAATCCGAATCATTGTGAATTTAAAGCACACAATTCAACTTTCATCATTGAGTGTATCGAACCAAACGCCTAAGTCTTGCGGGAGGTCAAAAATGGGGTGTCTACAGTGTCATAGGCCGACCAAGAGAACACTTTGATGTTTTTGCTGAGAAGAGCCAATAATTGCTCTTTCTCTTCAACAATGAGGAAAGTGCTAACCAAGAAGAACATGTCTAGGATTCCTTCTTCTACCAAGACTGTCTCTAGGTCTTCCACCATCTTCTCGGTTGGCACTTCGCTGACGTCTTCCAAAACTGGCTGGTCAGGTACTTCCACCACCTACACTTGTTTGCAGACTTGTTTGGTTTTCATGGTGGCAATCTAGTAGTGTTTGGCCATCACTTGGTCTTCGTGAATCTCCTCTATTCCATACTTGGTTGGGAAGCAAACAAGTTGGTGATAGGTGGAAAGGACTGCCTCCATCTTGTGAATCTAAGGTCGGCCGCGAATGACATTGAAGGAAGATGGGGTGTTTACCACCAAGAAGTCAATAGAGACCACCTTGGACTTAGTTATGACAAACAGAGTTATCCGACCGAGCGGCCATTCTATTTGTGAGTTGAAGCCGACCAAGGGAGATGTGGCAGGCATCAAGTGTTGCTCATTGAGGCCAAGCTTCTTGAAAAGCTCATAATACATGATGTCGACGATGCTTCCTTAGTCAATCAAGACTCGCTTCACATCAAACTTGTTGGCCACACCAACTGTAATGATGAGGGTGTCAGTGTGGGATTGTTAGATTCTTTCTAGGTTCTTCTTGGTAAACACGACATTAAACTGTGAAGGCCTAGCTTCTGTCTTGGATTTCTTGGAAGGAGGTCCATCGATATGACTTGTTTAAGGTAGATGGCTTGTTGGATCTGCCCTTGAAGGGCGTTCTCCCTTTCAAGGTTGGTTATTCTATAGATAACGTTGATGACAAGCCTCGAGGCTTGGTTTTCTTCAAGAGAGGTTGTGTGTTGTCCTTACTTTTCCTTCGTCTTATCAACATCTATCCATTGTTGGAGGTGGCTCGCTGTAACTAAGTCCTCCAAGTGCTGCATGAGGGCTCTATAGTTTTATGTCTTATGCTCATTCTCTCGGTGATAGGTGTAACGCAATATCTGATTACGCTGAGCGGGGTCTTAGGCATCTTAGGGGGCCAGACAAAGAAGGCTTCCCCCTGTGATGCCTTCATAAGACTTAGCCCTTTCCTCTTCATCTTCTATTATAGTTCGATTCTTTCGGCCATAGTTCTTGTGCCGCTCATCCCTTCTTGGCTACTCAATCTTAGGTGGCCGAGGCGGCCTGACTTCTTCTTCAACTATCGTCATATATGCTGAGGCAACGTTATCTTCTACACAAGTGTGTTGCTCTATTCGGGCCCTCAGATTCTTCATGGTAGGGGTAGGTCGTTTCATCAAGGAGGAAGGCCTTGCTTGAAGTATAGCACATTTAGCTATTCACTGTAAACATTTTCCTTCAAGTCGCTATATTCCTCCTAACACCACCGTGCATACTAGCCAGGGTCTCTTTCTTGTCCTTTCGGACGTTGAACAGGGTATCCTACTCCTTTAGGACTTTGCTATTGGAGACGAATCGAGCTAAGAACACCTCAAAGAGCTGCGTCCAGTCATAGATTGAATCAGCAAGAAATTTGTCAAACCATCAAAGGCCAAGTTCTCTAAGGCAAAAGGGGAAGACTTTGCACATAAGTGCGTCGTTGCAGTTCTAGAGAGACATCATCTAGCCGTAATGGCTAATGTGGGTTAGAGGGTCCATCTTTCCATCGTAGAGATAAACTTCGGCAGACTGTATTTCTGTAGAGGTTCCACAACTTCTATCTCTAGGGAGAAAATGGTGGCCACCAACTAGTCTAGAGCATGACGTTTTTGCTAGTGTACGGACCAGTCCAAGTGGTTGTTCTCCCTATCGAACTGGCATTTCTCTTCATTGTCTCACCAGCACTTTTCTTCCTTGCGTAGCCGTTGTTCCTTCTCTCTGTTATCATTCGGCCAAGTTATCAAATCTTGCGGTCGCTTATCATGGCGGCAAGGAAGAGTTTCAGAGAGGTAGCTGATGATCATCTGTCTTTTGTGAGGGTCCTCCCATAGGTTGTTTGTCCAAAGGTTATTCGTTCGGATACTGACCTATTCACTACATACCGAAATCGACTAGCTACACTCTACGCGAGCAGGGCCATGACTTGAGTGTTCTTTGTGAGGTAGCGAGAGAGGAGGAGTATATCTCCTTTGCGATGGTCCTCAATGGACTTTCTTGGTTTCATCGAGGTTGCCATGAACTTCATTAACTAGGTGCGAAGCTCAATGATCTCCAAACCCATTTAGTCGATAATGCAGTCACGGTGGTCTCTCTCAACAAAAAATGCTGAGATGACTCAGCGGCAATAACACAATGTTGCTCCATCGCGTCGGGTATCTAGTCGTTGTGGTCCATATGGTCATTTTGCACTGAAGGGAATTTAGACTCTTATCTTTAGTTCTCTCCGTTATCGAAGTCCTTTTTGCTAGCCCAGAATGGGATATGTCCGCGATTCCCATCGTCAAAGTTCGTCATGAAGCAAGTAGTAGTTTTCCCACAGATGTCGCCAATTGTGCGGGGGTAATTTTCGCACTATGAAGAATAGGAGAACTTCATGGAAGAATAGCGTGCTCCGGAAAGTGAAGATCTACACAGAGTAACAAACGGTGAGGCTTCCTAACAGGGGTTTGGTTGGAAACCCCTTCGATGGTAAAGTCAGGGACTAGGGAAGAGGAAGAAGAAGAATAAGAAGAAGAAAGAATCAAAGAGTGTATATGTTGAGTGTGGATTTTAGATGCCTTGAGGGTGAATAGTGCTCACCTTTTATAGAGGAGGTTAATTATCCTCCAAGATCTTCTCGTTCCGCCATCTATCATATTTGTCTTGTTCATAGTCATCTCCCATTGGAGGGAGACGATTACTCTACTTGACACTCAAGTACAGGTCTGTTCTGTTTGTCTCATTCGTGATCGTCTCCCATTGGAGGATGACGACCACTCTTCCTGACACACAAGTGTAGGTCTGTCGTGTGTGCGCCTTGTCCCTTTGTGCCTCCATGTCTCCATGTTCTATTTAGAAATAGGAAAAGGAGTAGAGTTGTTTGTCTTCAAGAAAGACCTTCGATGTGTTGGCCTTCTCCTAATTGGTCCACTTTGGAATTGTGGTTCAATTTGGAGGTCCAACTTGTTGCTCGGCCTGCTTCAGAGCGAACCTTGCACATTGGGCCGAACTTCCTAGTATCCTGTAGACACCCCATTTTGACTGATCCTAAGACTCTAGGCACTTGTAAGCCTCCCGATGATGAAATGGTAAACTACTTCATCTTTAGAATGTTTAAAAATGTTTAGAGTTGCTGTGTAAACCCGTTTTGGCCAAAAACTGACTTTTTGTGAAAATGACCATTTTACCCCTAAATCTATTTTTAGCCAAACAACCAACTTTTTAACCTTAAGAAAAAGAGGTAAGCTTGATTATGCTTTGATCAAACATATTTTCTAACATTAATGACCGATTTTATCAAAAACATTGATCAGAAAACAATTTAGACTTACTTGTGCCACAAGCAAGCCAAGAACATTGAATACATACAGGGATGACACGTGTACCATGGCAACGAGTGCGTGCACACAAGAATGGTGCATACGCACATCCAAGTGTGACAAAGTTATTTTTGGAAACTCAATTTTGGTGTATTTTTTGTGGAAGGCAGAGAGAGAAAGTGATGGAACCCTTTCTAGGGTTCCAGAACCTTTCCTCTTGCGTATAAAAGAGACCCCCCCTCTCCATTTCAAGGAGTTAAGAATTGAAGGTATTTTGAGAGCCAAACAACGCTTTTCTTCTCCTCTTTGCCTTAGCCACAAAATTCCCTCACCCACAGCAACTCTAAGCTTCTGCAAATCATCCTAAGGCTTGAAGAACTCGAACTAAGTGATAACCAAAAGCTTGAGGGAAACTTGCAAGCAAGAAAACCTTTGCTTTCTTGCTATTTTCTTCGTGTGTCTTCAGTTTATACAAACCAGTAGGTAAAACTCCTCTATTTCTTGTAGTTCAATACCTTTTAGTATCTTATTTTAGTATTCAAAGCATGTTAGGATATTATTTCATCCTCTCATCGTGTAGTTTATTCATTTTATTCATTTTTTTTACCTCATCTTGCATGTTTTCTTTATTCTCATTAGAATAACATTTTTAGGTTCATTTAATCATGTAGAAATCATGTGTTAGGCCCAGTTTGGATCATCATGTAGTTTAGTTTATATTTACACTGTTTACTTGTTAGTTGTATTCTATGCATAAGTATCATTAGTAGCCTCAAACCGGACCTAGGTTCATGTTTTTGTATGTTAGTTGTATGATTAGGTCATGTTTATTTTATGCATGCATGTAAGACACGTAAGTGGGCATTTGGGCATCTGGCTAGCATGGATTTGATGAGGCATGAGAGGAAGTTGTCTTTCAATTATGCAAGTTAGATGCTCTTTGTGTCTAAAGTTGTATGTTTTGAATGTTTTGTGAATATTGTTAATTTTAGATTGAGTTTATGGTCATGGATTATTAAAAGTCATCATTTTTTAAAAATATGCGTTTATTCTCTTAATCTAAAATAAATGATATTCATTTTTCTTCGAATCACATAGTTCTAGGTTAGTTAAGGGCTTTAGGTCTAATAATGAAGTTTGTCAATAATTATCACTAAAATCATAAAATAAAAAGTGAATAAAGGCCAATCTTTGGATTGGGCAAAAGGGGGTGCTTCCATGAAAATGGCCTTCCCCTTTTGTACCTAAGCTCTTGAACCTAGAAAATTTCTAGTTACGATGGACTGGACCTTAACTTAAAGGTTTCTTAATTCCTATTTAAAAATTAAGTGGCGACTCTTTGTTATTCAAAGCAAATCGGTGTGTGAAGTAATGCTTTAGACTCGAAAAAGCACAGCACCCACAATCCTCTTTGGAGTGGCACTCATGCATTAGGACGAACTCTAATGATTGTCCTTCTTCGGAGTAGATGTTAGTCATAGAGCTAAGCTCTAACCTAGCCCAACCTCAGAGTGGGCCTAACATTAGACCGAGCACCAAGACTTGGTTAATTTTTAGCCACTTCATGCATCATCCCATCGTTATTCGCCGCGTCTTTCTTTATCGCCAACCGCCATTCATTACCGTTCATACATGTTTGGTCCAAATCTAGTTGATTTCATCATTTGCTCTTTTTGTCTCTCTCCAACACTGTTCATCCACCGCCATTTGGACATTTTCGGTTCATGTCTAATTGATTTTATTGTTTTCTCTTTCCAACATCGTTATTCTTATTTATACGTTGATTTTGAAAATAGATTTAGTTGATTTGTATGTTGTTAATTGGTAGATATTTTGTTATATTGTTTGATTTGTATTAGGTTCA
Organism: Camellia japonica; assembly: GCA_030407325.1. Lineage (NCBI taxonomy): Eukaryota > Viridiplantae > Streptophyta > Magnoliopsida > Ericales > Theaceae > Camellia > Camellia japonica. The sequence goes on along the minus strand of JAPPVO010000002.1, from coordinate 110,875,390 downwards.
TTAATTTCAGATTTTTTGCTGGAATTAGTCAGTGAAATTTCATTGGCATGTGCAATTGCATGGTTTCTATTTGTGAAATTTCGCCAACTTAGATTCTGAGTTTCACTAACTTAGTACAATGAAATTTCTTTAATTTTAGCATAGTGAAATTTCTCTAGATTTAGTTTCACTCATTTAGCATAGTGAAATTTTACTTCACCACAAAGTTTTCGAAAATTATCACAAAGAAAATTTCACTGTGCTAAGTTAGTGAAATTTCGCTTCGTTTGAGAGTTGCTAGAAAATGATCACCGAAAAAATAGACTAGCAGTGGTCACTAAAAAGTTGTTGCCAGCGACAAGCGAGCCAACAGTGCAGTTGCAATTGGAGGTAGTGGAGTAATAAAACTATAGTAAGGGTAATTTTGTCCCAAAAAAAAAATCAATGTCTTTAAACTAATGGGTAGCTCTATTTGTATCCTAAAAACTAGGTTGGGCACCACAACTTAATGAAACTTTTTTATTACTATTACATCCCTATTTAAAATAATCAAAAAATACTTGATATTGAAAAAAATGCAAATCGAAGTGTTTTGGACACCCCATTTTTCCTAACAACAATAAATCAAAATTAATATAAAATAGTAACTATATTTCTATAAAGATTAAAAATGCATACAATTTAATAATATAATCATAATGAATGTAATTATGTTGTCAATAAATAAGGTTAATTTTTCATTTTTTTGATTTAATGTTCAATTATAATTATTATAATGCACTTCAAAATTTTGTGTTATAATTAATTATTTATTTTATAATTTATTTGAATTTAATAAAACTCAAATTAAAGTCCAAACCAAGATAAGGCACAAGATTCAAATAAAACCAAAAATAATACAACTCAACTACTTTGTTAAGCTTATCAACTAAGATTCCAAAAGGGTTTCAAACTTAATTTAAAGGTTTCTCTAGTGATTGATTTACATAATCAAGATTTCTACATTCACATGCAAAAATCTCAAATTCTATGGTCAAATTTTCTATATACATGGATGCACAATTTTCAACTAGCATAGAATAATAAACATATTGAAGAAATACCTTAGGGTGGCTCTAGGAAATTTGTAAGAATTTTTTCTCTTCAATCCCTTCTTCTGCTTTTTCTTTGTGTTTGTACATGTCAGAAACAAAACCATAACCAAAAAGGGGTCTCCTTCTTTACACTTTGCCAGGTGGGACTTATTCATGTAATAATTATGACAAATAAAATGATAAAACTAATGTGATATTACAAATATGATCATGTTATCATGGATCTGTAATTATTTTTTAAAAATATTACTATTTTATTATTTCTCTCAAAATAAAAGTGAAGTTGTGTCTTTTTTTTTTTTAGCATAGCTAAGAATGTGCCAAGTGTCAAGCTAATCACTTGCCATGTGGTTGTGTTTATTTCTCCTTTTTTATTTGTTCAATAATGTTCTTATAATTTAGGAAAATGAATGGACACTATCTCTTCATTTTCTCATTAATTTAGGATTTAATAGAAATGATAGTGGAGAAGATAAAGATAACAAGGGTTATAATTATGGGAAAAAGAGGACATGGCAATAGCAAATATAAAAATCACCAATAGTTTGAACCCAAATTGTGGGGATATATTGTCACGACTCGCTTCCCGTATTTAAGGGTTAAGTATCGTGATGGCCAGTAATTGAAATTACCTACGGCCAATTCTTGAACAAATTAATGAACACAAGTGGAAATAATATTTAAATGAGGGTACCAAAATAACTATTGGAGCCTCTATTTAATTAAATTGTCAAAGTTGAACTATGTCTACAAAGTGCTTTGTGCCTACCCCATGCGCTGGCCTTAACATGTCACCTGAAAGTGGTAAACAACTATAAGTACATGGTAGAGTGAGAAATATTATACTTAAGAGTATAATGGTATAAAATTCATCATGAATAATTATGAGGCTAAATAGAGAATAGTTTGGTATTAAAATATAGAATATATAATACGAGAATCATTTGACATATAATACAGAAATTACGTAAATAACAATAATCACGGTACAAAACAAAACAAAACAGGAGTCACTAGAGTGACAATCAGAATAGGGGTCAATGGATCCATGACAAACAGAGGACCACAAAGTAGCCAAACATGGGCCAATGGTTATTTAAATCCCTCAAGGCATGGGACTCCCGTGATGGTACTTATAAAATAATTACTCAAAATACATTTTAATAAATAGTTATATTCATGAGTTTTTCTTATTATATAAAATAGGGTTCATAAAATAAATAATATAACTAAAACACAATTACGTAAAATGAATTATGGTAATTCAAAACATACGTAAAATATATTATGATAACTCAAGACATAATATAACTCACCTTAAAATTAAAACTCCACTCTTTTTTTCCACTAGTAAAGACATGCTTGACTTCCACTATTTTCTTCTCCTTTCTTAATTGGTTTTCCTTCCTGAATCAACACCACACCTATATATATATACCTATATATATATACATAGGTGGGTGACTAACGCATGAGAGACATCTGGTTTGCCAGATGTCTTCTCCAAATTAGAGTGGCAATTTCACTTTCCATAATTACACTTTGAACTCTAAATTTCTTGATAATTATATTACTTTATACAATTACATATAATAATATAAAATAAATCGTATATTTTGTGATTAAATAATAGTAGTATAAATTTTAAAAAATAATTAAAAATCTGAGTTGTTACAATCTTTTCTCCTTGTAAAAATTTCGTCCTCAAAATTTGTCATATGTGTAAGTTATCCGCTGAGCACTCTAATAAATATATTTTTGATGATTAATCTAATATAAAATATTACATCAAAAAAAAAAAAATTACCAAAACAAATCACTGTTTATTTGTCAAATTTTTTTGGGCCAAAATGAGAAACAATAGGTGACTTTAAAAACTTTTCACTGGTTTTGTTTCCGATAAAAATAAATAAAAATAAAATGAGAACACAATGACAGAATCATAAGTAAGAGTTGAAGGAATTTGAGATGAACTTTTCATTGATGGAAAATAGTTTCAAAATCAGTATTTTTTTATAAAAAAAAAAAAAATTGTTTTTTTTTTACAATTTAATATACCTGTTTGTAAATTTTTTTTTTCTTCAAATTATTCAACATATATATGAAAGATATATACAATTATATATAGAATAACAAATAACTCATCTTAATTACAAAATTTACTGAAATACCATAATTATATATACCATAATTGTTGCTACACAAATATTTAATTTAAATACAATCTGTAATTTAGCTCAACGTTTCCCCCATCCTATTTGTGCATATGTCTTATGCTCCAATGTTTGTATAAAAATAATTAAAAAAAAAAAATTAGGCTCTAATACCACTTGTCACAACCCGCTCTCCGTACCCAAGAGTTAAGTATCGTGATGGCCAGTAACTGAAGTTACCTACGGCCAATTCTTGAATAAATTAATAAATGCAAGTGGAAATAATATTTAAATGAGGATACCAAAATAATCATTGGAGCTTCTATTTAATTAAATTGTCAGAGTTAAACTATGTCTACAAAGTACTTTGTGCCTACCCCACGCGCTGGCTTTGACATGTCACCTGAAAGTGGTAAACAACTATAAGCACATGGCAGAGTGAGAAATATTATACTTAAGAGCATAAAGGTATAAAATTCACCATGGATAATTATGGGGCTAAATAGAGAATAGTTTGGTATTAAAATACATAATATATAATACGGGAATCATTTGACATATAATACAAAAATTACGTAAATAACTATAACACGGTATAGAACAGAACAGAACATGGGTCACTAGAGTAACAATCAGAATAGGAGTCAATGGATCCATGATAAACAGAGGACCACAAAGTGGCCAAATATGGGCCCATGGTTATTTAAGTCCCCCAAGACATGAGACTTCCGTTGTGATACTTATAAAATAATTACTCAAAACATATTTTAATAAACAGTTATATCCATAGATTTTCCTTATTATATAAAATAAGGTTCATAAAATAAATAATAAAATTAAAACACAATTACGTAAAATAAATTATGGTAACTCAAAACATACGTAAAATATATTATGGTAATTCAAGGTATAATATAAATCACCTTAAAATTAAGACCTCACTCTTTCTTTCCACTATCAAAGACATTCTTGACTTCCACTATTTTCTTCTCCTTTCTTAGTTGGTTTTCCTTCATGAATCAACACCACACCTATATATATAGGTGGGTGGCTAACGCATGAAAGACATCTGGCTTGCCAGATGTCTCCTCCAAATTAGAGTGGCAATTTCACTTCCCATAGACCCCTAAATTTCTTAATAATTATATTACTTTACACAATTACACATAGTAATATAAAATAAATCATATATTTTTTGATTAAATAATATTAGTATAAATTTTAAAGAATAATTAAAAATATGAGTTGTTACACATATTTTTCGGGTTGTCCACGTGGCCAAGGTTGTTGGCCAAGGTGCCACGTGGATGGACTAAGTCACCAATATATGATGTGATCATATCTGAATTCGAGATATTTAGATAGAGAACAAGAGTCCTAAATGGTTTTAGGCTCCTTATTTGGATAAAAATGAGACTCTTAAGTGAGTCATTTTAATCTAAATAAGAGGAGCCTGAGATAAGTGTTATCCTTGTAAAGGATAGAGTCCTATAAAGTAAGACTTCTAGGAGATGAAGGCATTGTTCATTATAAATAATAATAAAAAAGGCACCCCCATGGGTCTAATGTATATTTTTCTTTGTGACTACTATGATTGACTTGTTATCTTGTGAGATAAGTTTACTGACTTGATCGTTGGAGTGCCCCCGGGTAGACGAACAACCACGGTATTTCTTACTCTCTTGTATGCAGGCGTTCGCTTAATTTATTCCTCCACATGCTCTACGGCTAAGTTCCTTAGATCTCGGCTAGGAGCTCAAGTTTGGTTGTGAGATAAAAAATCAACACCCACAATTTGGCACCGTCTGTGGGAACTTAGTACGAATAGACGACAAAGGACGTTGAGAAGGATCATCTTGATTCTTGAATCTTGGTTCTTGGTTTTCAACGAGTGGACATTTGAGTCCTTGTTTCTTAAAGTCAACGAGTCATGATCTCAGTCGGAAGAATATCTCTAGCATGTTGTTTAGCCGACATGTTGGGAGATCAAACGATATAGGTTCTATCACCTCAAGTTGTCAAGATAATAGAACCTAGGGGCAGTTGAGGGGACATATTTTTTGGGTTGTCCACATGGCCGAGGTTGTTAGCCAAAGTGCCACGTGGATGGATATGATGTGATCATATCTGAATTCGAGATATTCGAATAGAGAACAAGAGTCTTAAATGGATTCAGGCTCTCTGTTTGGATAGAGATGAGACTCTAAAGGGAGTTCATTCTAATTTGAATAAGAGGAGTCCAAGATAAATGTTATCCTTGTAAATGATAGAGCCTTATGAAGTAAGACTTCTAGGAGACGAAGGCACTGTTCATTATAAAAAGAAGGCACCCCCGTGGGTCTAAAATATGTTTTTCTTTGTGACTGTTGTGATTGACTTGTTATCTTATGAGATACGTTTATTGACTTGATCGTTGGAGTGCCCCTACATGGAAGAACCACCGCGGTATTTCTTACTCTCTTGTGCGCAGGTGTTGGCTTAATCTACTCCTTTGTGTTCTCTAAGACTAAGTTCCTTAGATCTCGGCTAGGAGATCTAGTTTGGTTGTGAGGTCAAAATCAACACCCACACAACCCAATCCTCATCTTCTTCGATTGGCCAAATTAAATCTCGTAATCCTTTCCAAATCGATTCTGGCCATGGTCACCAGTCAAAAGCATTCTTGGATTTATTGATTCTACTTTCAAACATTGCAGGGGCCAACAATTTTATGAAGCTAAATCTAACAATTTTGGTAATTGCAGAGGCCAATTGTAGAGGTTGCACTGGAATTTGAAGCAGTCAAAAGCTTCTGCATTTCCTCTATGTGGAGGAGCACCTGTGTATGTCCAAAGCCTCCAAAAGAGGAACCAGCACCATGTTGTAAGTCTGTAAGGGCGTGTCATGAATTTATTTTAAGTAAATCATCTATGAAAAAATATAGATTAATTAGACTTCTGTAACTCACAATAAGATCACATTTATGCTTATGAAAAATAAACTATTAACATGATTTTGATGATTTAAAAAAAAAATTAGGTTTTGATCATGGGATTATACTTGTTCAATTAACCTCATTTTTTATATGAATGATAATTTCAACGAACCCAATAATATGAACTATTTGAATCATCAAAATATGATCGGAACAAACCTCTGTGGGTGTGATAGCACGGATGTTGTCACAACACTCACCTCAATCCCCAAAAGAGAGCCATATTTTCCACCCCTATATATAACTTCTCAAGCTTCCTCCATGTCTTGAATCAATACGTATGGCTATATATATATATAAGTATTAATAAAATTATTTTTTTCCTATCAAATTGGACTTAAGATTAATGCCAAAACTTTTAGAAACAAAACCAAAAATTTGTTTGAATTTTTACTCAGGTTATTTTTCAATGGCATTCAAACCATATCTATTTTCTGGTTACTTTTATATTTAGGGTAATGGTCATTGTCTAAGTGAGAAGTAAGGCCCTTGGTAGTGGAAAAGTAAAGAAGAAAGTGAGATGATGATTCTATCATACGATTTTTTATTTATTTATATGTATGTGCGCTTTTATTTTTATTTTTATTTTATTATTATTATTTTTTTTATGTGTGTGAGCAAGTGAACATCAAAAGTTCAGAGTAATGTACAAGAATTAGTGGCTAATTTCTAATATTATACTTTATTTCGTTGTCAATTACATTAAAAATGGAAATTTGTCATTAACTAAATTATACTTTATTTTAGCCAAAAAGTCAAAAAGTTACTAAAAAAGTCAAAAAGCCAACAACCCATATAAAAAAGTCAAAGATTCCCTTTTCTCTCTACTTTTTGCACATCTTTTCGTAAAAAGCCAAAAAGTCATCCCAAACATACTAGTTTTTTTTACATCACATTTTAGCCAAATAGCCAAAAAGTTACTAAATTAGCCTGTTCCCAAACGAGGCCTTAAATTTCAAAATGGCCTTTTACAGGATTTTTTCCTTCTTCATGCAAATGTATGATTTTTTTTATTCATATATAAAATACAATAAAAAATTTGTAAACATATAGCAGTAAAAAAAAAAAAAAATCAAGTACGACCCGTGCATAGCATGGATAGAAAACTAGTAACTCACTATGCACAACTTAAGTATGTTAATTACAGCAAATTAAACATAAATTACACTATGTCAAGTCTAAAAATATCTATCAAGCTTACTAATAATAGTGCATATAAAACTCATAAGTTAATAATCTAAAAGAATCGTAATTATTTGAATATTAATTTTTGGAGATGTCTAAGCACACAACCAAAACCAACCAATTACTTGCCGAGTCATATTCTTATTTAAATTAAACAAGTTTCAAATTGAACTTCTTTATTTAAAAACCCATTATCTTTGGCGTGGCAGGTAAAAAATCAACTTAAATCAACATGAGTTCAACCTCTGTCTACATCTTATGATCACATTGATGTGGCCTAAGCATGTGTCACATGGCAGGGTAGGAAATGACAAATATGACCAAAAGAAGATTAATATTTACTATGAAAAAGAATATAATCAAAAGAATATCCTTGAAAACATTTAGACATACTTAGACATTAAAGAAGAGTTATACTCTATATACATCTGTATTCATTCCAATAGGTTAAGGTATGTCATCTTTCATTATACAATTACTCCATGAATATTTTTTCAATAATGAAATACGGACTTGGGCGTCAAAGAGCTCCTCGCCAAGTGCAGACCCAAGATTCAATCACTAGAGAGCTAGAAAGAAGGCATTAGCGTAGGTTCCAATAGACAGACACCAATCAATGAGAGTACGGGTGTAAATTTGGCCCGGCCTAGCCCATGTCGGGTCTCGCGGGCTCCTGTCAAACTTCGGACCAGGTCGGGCTTGCCCATGGGCTAGAAAATTAGGCCCAGGCCTAGGGGGTATTCGGGCCGATGGGCAGGGCTAGTAGGCCTGGGCCTGTGCTCGGGCTTAGGTTGGGTTTGAGCGGGCCTGAATATTTTTCTTCTTTTTTCTACCAAAATTTTATTATTTTTCACTAAAAAAGACATTGGGCCTCGAGCTGGCCGGGCCTTGAGTGGGCCTTAAATGGGCCGATGGGTCGGGCCATCAGTCAGGTCAAGTTTCCATATGATGACCCAAGCCTAGGCTCAGGATCTCAAGTTAGGCTCGGGCCCGAGCCCAAACGGGTCTAACAGGCTAGGCCACCCACAGGCCGCGGATCATTTTTACGCTCCCAAATGAGAGTTTCTACATTGAAGTAACAGAGACTACATGATTCAATAGTGGGAGACAATAGTTGTCTATCTAATTCCATTTATGGGATTTTATTGACAAGTGACACCATGGTAAATAATTTGCAAACAAAAAGTTTATATCAAAAATATATTCAAAATGATTTGTCAATGTCATTTTTTTAATTATAATGACAATGGTGGATGATTTGATTGAAAATGAAATCATTCTATATAAAAAATTATGCATAAAAAATCAACAAGAATATGTCGTTGGGTTTTCATTTCCTAACAACAAGAAGAATATGTTGTTCAAGTTCGTGAGGAAAGTCTGCTATTGTTGACCTCTCTTATTGGATTTTCATCTGAAGAACAACAATAATATGTTGTTGCATTACTTTGCCTTCTATCTAATAAGAATGATGAGAAGTAAATGGTTGGTGGTGCCTACTGAGAGTTCGATTTTAAAATTGTCAAAGAAAGATAATTTGATTGAGGAATATTGCAATTAAAAAAATTTAGCAAGTGGTGTTAACTGAAAAATTACTAGTGTGCAAATAAAATTACTCTCAACTAAAACAAATTATTATATTTTAAAATTACTCTTATGCCCACTAGCAAATAAAATTTAGCAAATGGTGTCAACTGAAAAAAATACTAGTGTGCAAATAAAATTACTGAAAATTACTCTTATGCCCACTAGCAACAACTAATTGCTTTACCAGTTTGTCGTCTAACCTCAATGTGCATAGTTTTCTATTGTTAGCAATCCATAGTCAACAAATTAGACCAACAAATTAAATCTTATTATAAGAGAGAACAAGCAAATGACATAACAGTTTTGAATTTTATGAATAACCATAGTATAATGGGAGCAAGATGTACCATCTCCCTTGGGCCAACACTATTTTGTGATATTATGTAAGCATGTCTCATCCATAAAAAATCTCACTACCTAATTGCTTTGAACACCACATAAAAAAATGTCACATAATTGATGCTCAAGGATCTCTATGAAAAACACAATCGCAACCAAAAAATAAACAAAATGAAAGTCTTTTTTTTTTTTGGACAATCAATCAATACGGGATTATTTATACACATAAAGATAATTACGTCAACATGTACAATCAAAATCCGATAACACATATCCATCCAACAACGCAATATCAACAATAAACACAAGGAAGAGCTCATAACCATGAAAGTCATACCAAAAGAACCAAAGTGATAAACATAGCCCATATCTAAGGGCAAATATGGGATTCGATTTCTTATGGGAAAAGTATTATTCAATGTAATTGCAAATATATATATATATATATTACACATCAATGGTACACTTTATGCATATTAATAATTAAAATTCTAAAGTTTTCCATGTATCTATAAATTATTTTTTAAAACACCACTAAATTGTAATTCTCCCAATTTTTATGGGGAAGCCTACAATACGATTTAACATTTAAAAAAAAAAACACGTGTGATATTAATTTTTTCAAAAAAAATGTTACAAGTGAATTTATATAATTGAAAAATATTCTTAATTAATATTATTATAAAAAAGAGTTTTTAAAACTTTGAAAAAGTCACACCAATATCTCTCCGGGAATTCATCCTACCCACCCATAACCAATAGTCAACTCCCTTATGGCTTGAGATCTTCTATCTCAAATATTTTCAATTCTCTTCTCTAAATACTTATAACTATTGTATTATATTACAAGTTTTTTGTATTTTGAGTTTTCCACATAATTTAATGATTATATGCACTTTAGAATAGGGGGTAGACAAATTTAAAAATAAGAAATTTCTAAGCATTTTTCATTATACCTAACATTTCCCATCTAAGAAACTCTAATATTAAAATTACCTTCTAGAGAGGTCCATTTGATATCCAAAACTGCTTAGCAACAACCGGATAAGTTAGGAATGTTGGAGTGAATTGGAAGAAAAATGAGTTATTCATATTTCATTTGATCGTCAGAGACAAATTGAAAGCTAAGCAATGATAATTCTAAAGATTCTCCCCAAAGTAATAGAGATGTCCCAATTCTTATCATTACATCATGCCTCAAAATTCATATTTTATTAAGACAAAAAGAAGTGAGTTTGAAGACAAATAAGTGGAGAGCTTTTTGTTTTTTTTTTTGGGATGAATAAGACATAAAATAAAGCAAAAGAATATACAAGATTACAGGGCATGCCCCAGGCCCTAACATAACTACACAAACCTGAAAAGAAAAAACAAACTATAAAAGATTACAACATCCAGCCAAAACAAACGGCATAAAACCAATCAATTGTTCAATAGCCATATCCAAGGAGATGGGGATAGGGATAGGGATAATGGGGTGAGTCAAGAGTTACTGAAAACAAAATCTTCTCCAAACAAGTAAATCATCCTCTCCCTCCTCCATGGATCATCCTGGCAGTTGCTCTTCAGTTTCCCATGAATCTGATCAGGCAATAGATTGGACCTGCACAGAGGGCAAATCAATTGGCCTTGATCAACCCAACCATCAAGGCAGTCTCTATGAAAAATATGAGAACAATTGCAGAGCTTTCTGATCTCATCACTTGCACTCAATGAACTCAAACACACTGCACATGATGGTGAACCTGAACCACCTTCTTCAATCAAGGAGCCATATTTCATAATGGGCAATTGATCCTTGATCGATCCGATTATGAAATGGACCGGGAGTTGAACTAGTGCAGGAGATGGGCGAGACTCATCAGTGTCTTCTTCTTCTTCTTCTTCAATCGATAAATCGTATTTTCTTTTGAATAGTGGGATCCAAGAGAATAGAACAGGTATTGCCATGGCTAGCATGGATTTGATGAGGCATGAGAGGAAGTTCAGAGGTTCAAGTTTTGAGATTCTAATTCTAAAAGCAGAACCCATGATGCAAAACAACAAGAATAATATTAAAACATCTTCTCAGATGGAGGAAGGGTATTTATAGGGGGAGAATACAAAGCAAAAGTTGTGTACAAGCAACAAGATCTCTCTCTGGATTGGATGTAACTTTTTTAATTAGAGATGAAAGATTAAAAATAATAAAATGGGAAAATTATTATATAGTGTACCATATATTACATTGATTACATGATAATCTATAATTAAAAATTTATAAAATAAATTGATGAATCTGGTCTCTCAACTATCTAACAAAAAATCTGCTAGTCTAATTTTTTACTAATTTAGAATACCTCCACCTAAATTGCCATTTATGAGATGACACTTTTGATAATGAAATTTGGCGTGCAATTGTGCTCCATTTGAATATGCAAAAACAAGTTGGCAATTGACATGTCTTGAGCAATGTCAAATTTAGAGACGTCAGATTCTTTTATTTTCATTATTTTAATGGTAAAGACCTATAAAAGAATTTTAAAAAAATAAAGTAAAAATAATAAATTAATAAAATAGACATATTAGGTGGGGAGTTTTTTTTATTTTTTAGAGTTATCAAATTTACATATGCCATCGATCAAAAAAATTTACATATGCTAAATTCACACATATGCCTAAGCCTTTAAAAAAAAATTGTCATACAAAATTTTGAAAGTTAAAACGGAGAGATTGGGGTTGCTGCTTTGCATGTTGTGCAACAACAATTGTTGCGCAACAACAACTGTTGTGCATTTTGCGGGGAAATCCCATCAAATCATTCACACACGCATCTTATTGGGCCTATTTTAGGAACTAATTTGATAATCTAAACTATTCACATTTTAAAAGATATTGAATAGAATATATCAATAAAAAATCACATCAATCGGATATCGTTGACTTTTTTTATCAAATCACATTTGTATTTTAAAAAAAAAAAGAATATAAATGTAATTTGAAATATAAAACTCAATGCAAATGTGATTTGATGAAAGAGATAACGATATTTGATCGATGTGATTTTTTACAGGTATATTCTATTCGATATCTTCTAAAATCTGAATGATTTAAATTATCTAGGCCTTGAAATAGTCCCAATAAAGTGTACAATAGTTGCTCCTGTGCACCGTGTGTTGTTCATTTTGTGAAATTAAATAAATAGATTTATGAAGAAATCAAATTATATATATATACTAAGAACACATGCTGATAATTATAACTAAATTTCAACAGAAATACACAAAATAGTAAAAGGGTAAAGAGACGAAACCGAAGCCTGCACGGAAGCAGTTTCCTTAAAACAGATTTCGCCGCCTCACGGGTCGAGTGCTTGAGGAATCCCGGCGTCTGTCTCCCAAGATACGACGGTCAAAACCAGCTACGGCAGAAGCACTCTCTGTCTAGCTTAGCGAACAAAACAGTGGCAGCACTCTCTCACTGTAGGAACTTTCAGGCAAACTGACTTGTAAAATGGAAGCAAAAATTTCTGTATCTGAGACTTGATAGGAGGGTCTCAATTTATACATGTATAGGGGAGAAAGGAAGAGCCTCCAGCCTTTATTGCTGGTCATAATGCACCATTAACCTCTGCAATAAAGGCATGAGTTACAAACCCCATTAATGCAAGAGTTACAAGCCCCATTAATGCAGGAGTTACAAACCTCATTACCTTTTTTCATGAAGCTAACTTCATGAGGCAATTTCTCATTCAAATCTCAATGGTTTTTGGCCATTCTATTTGTGGTGTAAAGATCTCAATCTAGACCCACTTGGACCCAACACAATAGATGGTTGGGACCCACTTTAATATTTAATTAAAGTCACCAAAAAACCATTTTTTCCAACAATCCCCCACATGAATAAAAATTGACCGAATGACTCAACAAACGAACACCGTTCAACAATAATGACTCGGAGAGAGAGTACAACGAATTAACCCCGACATCAGAGAAGGTAGCTTTTGGCTTTGAACCTCTCCCAGTGAAAACCTATCGAGTTTACTGGCTGATCAGTGAATATGACATCTTGAACTGCTCTGCTGTTTATGTAAACTGAGACAATAGATCTCACACGGGAATTACTCCTACCACCATTCTGTTCTCACTGGGGTGCCCTGTGTGGCCCTGGACACTAGCCTGGTTCAGCGAGTGGTTTCAAAGAATCTTGGCCTCCCAATTCTTCTAGAAGCGGCCCCACTTCACACTCACATAGGTGACTCTACTTGAGTATCCTGCTATACTCAGCTCAACAGCTTAACACACTAGAGTCATTAAAAGCTCAGCTTAACCTCTACACTTGCAGGTACCACTGATAGAAGGAATGGCTGGAGGTTTAACCTCCTCAGTGACATACCACCGTTACACGCAATTAGGTTGTCCCATTGAACCTAGATCTTGGGATCTCCAGTCAACTAGGTTGGGTTTCCATTCCGGTAACTTCCAAAGGCCTCAACCCCATTCCTTTTGACGACGTTTCGACTAACACTCGATTTAACCCTTTGGTTAGCGGATTCGCAATGTTGTCCTTAGACTTTACAAAGTCTATAGAGACAACTCCATTCGAGAGTAGTTATCGTATGGAATTATGTCTACGACGGATATGTCTAGACTTTCCATTATACATATTACTCTGTGCCCTACCAATTGTAGATATCACAATGAATACAAATAGCAGCACAGGTTTAGACCAACGTGGAAAATCTTCAATGAAATGGCGAAGCCATTCAGCTTTTCTCGCTGCTTTACCAAAAGCAATAAACTCTGATTCCATCGTTGATCTAGATATACACATTTGCTTGGAAGATTTCCAAGACACGGCTGCCCCACCAAGAGTGAACACATATCCACTAGTGGACTTTGAGTCCTTTATATCTGATATCCAATTTGCGTCACTATAGCCTTCAAGCACCGCTAGATATCGAGTATAATGCAGCCCATAATCCCGAGTGTAGCGTAAATACCTTAACACCCGCACAATGCCCTTCCAATGAGAAGCATCGGGATTACTTGTGTATTCACTAAGCCCGCTAACCGAGTAAGCTATATCCGGCCTAGTACAACTCATCAGATACATTAAACTTCCAATGACCCTAGAATATTCTAGCTGAGAGACACTCTAATCATTATTCTTGGTCAAGTGCAGACTCACGTCTACCGGTGTCCTAGACACACTTGTATCTAATTTACCAAATTTCTCAAGTATCTTCTCAACATAGTGAGACTGAGAAAGTACAATTCCACTAGATGTTCTGGTAATCTTAATACCTAGAATAACATCTACAAGGCCCATATCTTTCATATCAAACTTAGAATTTAACAACTTCTTAGTAGTTTTGATCATTTCATCGTTACTACCTATAATGAGCATATCATCAACATATAGACACACAATGACATAACCTCTGTCAGTGTCTTTGACATAAACACACATGTCACATTCGTTGATTCTAAACCCACTTGACAACATTACGTTGTCAAACTTCTCATGCCATTGTTTAGGCGCTTGCTTCAAACCATACAAAGATTTGACAAGCTTATAGACTTTCTTACTTTGTCTGGAGTTGAAAACTCCTCGGGTTGCTCCATGTAGATTTCTTCATTCAAATCTCCATTTAAGAAAGCTGTCTTTACATCCATCTGATGTATCTCCAGATTGCGCAAAGCTACTAACGCAATCACCATGCGAATGGATGTTATCCTAGTAACAGGTGAGTACGTATCAAAGTAATCCAGGCGTTCTCCTTGCCTATACCCTTTGATAACGAGCCTCGCCTTATACTTGTCAACTGACCCATCGGCCTTCATCTTTCTTTTAAAAATCCATTTTCAGCCTATAGGCTTACAACCTAGATGTAAATCTACCAACACCCAGGTGTGATTTTATAAGATGGAGTCAATCTTACTTTTGATCGCTTCTTTCCATCAAGGACTCTTAGGAGAAGTCATAGCTTCATGGAAAGTTTGAGGTTCTCCCTCTAACATATAAGTCAAGAAGTTCGGGCCAAAAGACTTTGTAGTCCTTGCCCTCTTACTCTCATCTACATCTTTAGCTTGATCATCAACTTGATCACGCAAGTGACCATTTGTTTGATTAGCTATGTAATCATTGTCAGCTTCAACCTCTTTCATGGAACTCTGAATCCCTTCTTGGAGACGACACGGAAATACATTTTTAAAGAAAGATGCATTTCTTGATTCCATGGTAGTATTCTTGTGTATATCTGGAATAACAGATTGAACCACAAGAAATCGATATGCACTGCTGTATTGTGCATAACCGTTGAATACAAAGTCAACGGATTTTTAGGCTTATCCTAACCCTCTTGGGTTTAGGTATTCCCACCTTTTGCATGATACCCCCACATTTGTAAGAATTTATAAGAAGGCTTAACGCCTTTCCATAACTCATACAGGATCATGTCCACTTCGCTTCAACACAAGTTTCACACTTGTGTTTCATCAAAATGACCTTGTCGGACTTAAAAACCATGCGAAAGTCCGGAACATACAGGACTTCGTTCAAGGGGGGCTTATCCCTTATTCCAGAAAATTTTCCATGCTCAATGACATTGGCATTTACTGAAGAGGTACTCCCTCCTTTCTTTCTATTATCCTCCTCAATTCGGAGTCGGATAATTAAGTCTTCTTTGTAGAATTTATACAAAGTCTTAAACAAATCCTTGTGTCACAATGATTATGAAACTCTCAAAATCATATCACAGTAAATACATTCCCAGAATGTCATCAACCGAATTAGGCACCCAAATATATTTGGTCCAACCTATCACTCTGAAGCCAATAGTCTTACTATTAGGAAACACAAATCCAGTGTTCAATAGTCTACTATTCGGAACTTCATAACATGGCCAGTAGTCTTATCACTAGAAATCACTAATTTCTCAGCATGTGGTCAGTAGACTTTCTACTACTAGGAATCACAAATGTCTTAACTTGTGATCAGTAGTCACTTTACTACTAGGAATCACAACGTCCTGACACAGGATCAATAGACTCTTTCATTACTAGGAATCATCATGTCTTGACATATGACCAGTAGCCTCTCTACTACTAGGAATCATCATGTCTTGACATGTGATCAGTAATCTGTTCACTACTAGGAACCACAATCTCATAACTACGTAGCCAGTGGTCTAACACCTCCTAGGAACCACCAGTTTTCTATCTTTGTGATTAGTGATATTGTACTCACTAGGAGCCACCAATTTAAGAATATTTTGGAATATAAAAATTCAAAATTATATTCACCCACCCTAACGGGTTGTTTCATCTTTGCTTTCAAGCAAAGTCACATAGCAATCATAAATGCTATAAATAACACAAGGATACCATACTAATTGCCTCTGATCAATTCAGAAATGTTATCATGCAATCTTATGATTTCCTTTAATCATACTCGATCTCTCAAGATCTTCCTTTAAGAATCTGCAAGGCTAAGGTTGTTAGGTGGAACAACATTTCTTTTTGTCACCTTTTAAAGCCATTTCTGAAGCATCACAATAGAATTTCACTTCTGTGATTCCAGAAATTA
Organism: Camellia japonica; assembly: GCA_030407325.1. NCBI lineage: Eukaryota > Viridiplantae > Streptophyta > Magnoliopsida > Ericales > Theaceae > Camellia > Camellia japonica. The sequence goes on along the minus strand of JAPPVO010000002.1, from coordinate 110,858,510 downwards.
AACTTAACCCTTAGAAAATCCCTCAGATGGAAATTTAATTCAAAACTAGTTTCACCATTTAACCTAGAATGAACATGGTCAGGAATGTTCCTAGGAAGACTGGAGGGGTCACATTGGTCCCACTTAAAACCCAGTTAACCTTTTGACAAAATAGCCAAGAGCATGTTGACTCCTAATCCATAGGAAACAATTTTAAAATTAAGATTTCCAGGGGATAAACCAGGTTATAACAAACCAATTTTCAAGCAAATAAAATTTGCTACCAGAATTACACTACTCATAAACGTTAACCGGTACTCCCGGAACTAAGCCCATGATTTCTGAATAAAAATCAGAGATATTTTAGCTAATGTTAAAATTTGGTTTCTTTTTTCAAACCAAAACACTTTGGAAATAATCAGATTATAACCAAAGACTTTCTCCAAACTTGGTTTTCCAACACTTTGGGAATAAAATGATTAAACCAAAAACTTCCTCAAACCCTAAAGGTTTGAAATCAAATCCGTCTTAGTTGTCATTTCTGAACAAATAAGAACTCCTCTTTAGCCAAGGCTAAACACTTTGGTTTCTATTACAGAAAACCAAACCAAGTTCCAAACTTACAAGCAATTTAAAAATTGCTACAACCAAATACATGCATATAAAATGATTCTAATAATACAAGCAAATAAAACTTGCTGCTTCAAATTGGTAAACAAACCAACTAAATCTCTGAAACTCTCTTAGCTGTTGCTCTCTAGCAAACTCAAACCTTAAGACACTTTAGCTAAAGCCATCTGGAAAACTGTAGCCCTCCGTCTAATGCATTCTTTGCAAACTTCACATGTTCTCATGCTCTCTAGTAGAAAATGAAGCCCTCTGGCTTAACTCAAACTCGTGCCCTCTGGCAATGGGTAGCCTTCTGGCTGAATATTTACTTATAACCCAAAACTTCAATGCTCTTGTAGAAGTGTAGTCCTTTGGCAAAAAATTTCTTCAAATATAACGGAAAATAAACCAATCCAATTGAGGATTATAAGTAGTCCATACAATTCATTTCTACGCTTAGGTATGCCTACAAAGAGAGTTAGTAGCAAACGACAACATAATATAAAGCAACTAATCTAAAGCAATTGTACATACAATCAAATATTATTTAACCTTCTAGCAAATCATAGAATAGCAAAATAACTAAGGAATTAAGATACTATACAAGTTACAAACCCTTATAACTTCTATATTAAATTAAAAATTAATTGCCAAATTATATAAGAATTTAATTCACAATAACCATGTAAATAAATATAGGCAAGTTACACAAATTTATAACTCCAAAGAACTACATTTAATTCAAACTTTAATTCATCACAAAAATCACACACTATTCATGAAAATAAAACCACACATTACAAATCTTAAAATTTATATAAGAATTATTAAATAATAAACATTGAAATAACTTATGTGTATAACTCTAGAAAACTAAAAGCAATTTCACATGCAAATTAGATAGTAAAACTAAAAGCATGCAAAACCAAAATATACATATGCAACATTAGTCAAATAGGATGAAACCAAATAAGTAGCATGCAGTTTATGTAAATAATTTGAATTGTTTATATGTAATAAACTAATAACCAAGCACTTCAAGTATATAACCATTTAACAATTAACATACAAAAAATTCTAAAGATTAAATCATGTAATCTAGTCTAGAAAATAATAAGCATGTAACAAATTAAAACCTAGAATAGAATTAGCATGTCAAAATTGCAACAATTCCTAGTAACATTATACAAAGCTAACCTAATAGTCTATATAAATCTATTCGATCAATTTCATAGAAAATATATATAAAATCTGTTTTAAGCTTGTTGTTCATTTTGTGAAATTAAATAAATAGATTTATGAAGAAATCAAATTATATATATATACTAGGAACACATGCTGATAATTACAACTAAATTTCAACAGAAATACACAAAATAGTAAAAGGGTAAAGAGACGAAACCGAAGCCTGCACGGAAGCAGTTTCCTTAAAACAGATTTCGCCGCCTCAAGGGTCGAGGCTTGAGGAATCCCGGCGTCTGTCTCCCAGGATACGACGGTCAAAACCAGCTACGGCAGAAGCACTCTCTATCTAGCTTAGCGAACAAAACAGTGCAGCACTCTTTCACTGTAGGAACTTTCAGGCAAACTGACTTATAAAATGGAAGCAAAAATTTCTGTATCTGAGACTTGATAGGAGGGTCTCAATTTATACATGTATAGGGGAGAAAGGAAGAGCCTCCAGCCTTTATGGCTGGTGATAATGTACCATTAACCTCTGTAATAAAGGCAGGAGTTACAAACCCCATTAATGCAGGAGTTACAAACCTCATTACCTTTTTTCATGAAGCTAACTTCATGAGGCAATTTCTCATTCAAATCTCAATGGTTTTTGGCCATTCTATTTGTGGTGTAAAGATCTCAATGCAAAGTATCTAGACCCACTTGGACCCAATACAATAGATGGTTGAGACCCACTTTAATATTTAATTAAAGTCACAAAAAAACCATTTTTTCCAACACCGTGCACAACAGTAACCCCAATCACAATGTTTATAATACGGATAACATTTTAATAGAGAAGGAAAACGCTTTTGGACTCTATCAGATTATTCATCAATCTGTCCTGAAAATGATTCACATTTTATTTTGGCAAGTTTGATACCCACCCTACCAGCAAATTTGTTGCCACTTAAATATGCTTAGAATAAACATTAACACAATAAATCTATTATATTATATAAAATATTTATAAGTTGAGTAATGTGGTGAATAATTATTTATCATTTTGAAGTAAAGTACAAACCAGATGATTTTTAATTACAACGGAAAAAAAAGTCACGAATTTCAAAAAAAATACTATTTGAAAACTTATTAAAAAAATAAAACACGTGAATCAGATTTATTCTAAATATGACTCATATTACACTTAATTTGAATGTACACAGTACATTTCAATTTCTAATAATTTTTGTTATTATTGTTTCTCTTTGTATCTAAATTGACAACCCAATGAAGAGACGTCACGTGTGCATTTTCTGGTTGAGGATGGGTGACTGTAGCAAAATTTTATTCTAAATATCACTCATATTACACTATAGGTTGGTTTGGGATATTTTAAATAAGTGTATTTTTTGACTTTTTATGAAATATGGATTAGGTTTGGGTTAAGTTTGAACTGATGTAATAGAAAGATGATATAACTTAAATAAGATGATATGATTAAAATAAGATAATAATTTTTTAATTTTTTAATTTTTTTAATACATGACAAACGAGACCTAAATTTATATTTCAATTTCTAATAACTTTTGGTGTTGCGGTTTTCTGTTTGTACCTAAATTGACAATCCAATGAAGAGACGTCACGTGTGCATTTTTTGGTCAAGATGGGTGATTGTCGCAAAATTTTGGTGGCAGAATTTGATAATGAGACTGCAATCATGGGCTTGATTCTGGTTTGACCAAATCCCAAGAATATAGGGACAAGATCACGTGCCTCTTGCTTCTTCCTTTCCTTTAAATGGATACTAACATATCACACATGTTATACACGGATTATGTTTATAATTATTTATATATGTAAATTGTGATTTAAATTTTTTTTTTTAAATATCTTATTTTTTTTTCTTTTTTATATTATATTAAAGTTTATTATTTTGATATTTATTATATATGTTAAACTTTTTAAGGAATTAAATGTCTTTTTTTTTATTATATTATATTAAAGTTTAATATTTTGATAATAATCATATGTATTAGATTTTTCAAGAAATTTTTTTTTTGCTTGTTTTTAATGCGTTAAAGTATTATTATGAGGAATAATAATCATATGTGTTGGGACTTTTCAAGGAATTCACATGTGTTGAATTTCAAAGAATTTTTTTTATACCTGTTCTTAATGCATTAAAGTGTTATTATGAGGGTAAGAGTTGGGGGGCTGCGAGAAATTAATAAATGCTAAGGTTTTTTTTGTTTTTTAAATCAAAAAATCAAGAAATTTAGATTGAGAGATTGGAGCTCCCACAAGGTTAAAAACCCCATTTTGCTTGGGTTGTTTGGGATGACCTAAATAAGTGCACTTTTTGTCTTTTTACGAAAAGATGTGCAGAAAAGTAGAGAGGTGATGTGATGGAAAAAAGATAAAAAGATAAAAAGATGGATTATTTGGGACTTCCCAAACTTGGCATATAGTATAGATGGATATAGATAGATAGATATAGATATTTATATATGTTTTAGATATGTGTTGGGACTTTCTAAGGAATTCATATATGTTGGATTTTAAAGAATTTTTTTTATACTTATTCTTAATGCATTAAAGTGCTATTATGAGAGTAAGACTTGGGGGTTGGGAGAAGTTAATAAATGCTAAGGTTTTTTTTTTTTTTTAAATCAAAAAATCAGAAAATTTAGATTGGGAGATTGGAGCTCCCACAAGGCTTGGGGTTAAAAACCCCCTTTTGCTTAATATATAGTATAGACTAGCCTATCACTCATGTTATGTACGAGATAATTATAGTTATTTATATTTGTTTTAGATTTTTTTTTAATATATGAATTATGTTTTTTAAGATTTTTTATAAAAATAATTTAACAATCTTATCACTAACCATAGTGTATGAGAGAAGTTGGAAAAGGTACTGCAGTAACTATACACGGATTGTATCTATAATTATTTGTATGAGGGGATTTTAAATGTTGATTAAGGAATTTTGACCAAATCAATAAATGCAAGCATGTGAAAAGACAAGTAGATTGAAAAAAGTTAATAAATGCTGATCAGTGGATTTTGACCAAATTAATAAATGTTGAGTTTTTTTTTAATAAAAAATTTAGAAAATTCAGATTGAGATATGGAAACTCCCACAGGCCTTGGGGTTAAAAACCCCATTTTGCTTAATATATAGTAAGTATAGATAGATAGATAGATAGATAGATATAGATATTTATATTTGTTTTAGATATTTTTTTAGATATTTATATTTGTCAAAAATAAAAATAAAAAAAGTTAAAAAGGATGTGCATATAAGAGAAGTCAAAAAGACTTTGGAGAATTTAATAAATGCTGAGCTAAAACAAAAATTTTAATTAATGGAAACTACAATTTAATGGGCCAAGATAGATATATATATATATATATTTTACATGTGGAATACACGCAGACATCATAATACCGTGCTATGCACGGGATAATTATAGATATTTATATTTGTTTTATATTTTTTTTAATATATAAATTATGTTTTTAAAGATTTTTTATAAAAAAAAATTTAACAATCTTATCACTAACCATAGTGTATGGGAGAAGTTAAAAAGGGTACTACAGTAACTATACACGGATTGTATCTATAATTATTTGTATGAGGGGATTTTAAATGCTAATCAAGAGATTTTAACCAAATCAATAAATGCAGGCGTGTGGAAAGACATATGGATTAAAAAAAGTTAATAAATGCTGATCAGGGGATTTTGATCAAATCAATAAATGCTGAGTTTTTTTTTTTTTTAATAAGAAATTTAGAAAATTCAGATTGAGATATTGAAGCTCCACAAGCCTTGGGTTAAAACCCTCATTTTGCTTAATATATAGTACTAGTCTATCATCCGTGCTATGCACGGGATAATTATAGATATTTATATTTGTTTTAGATTTTTTTTAATATATAAATTATGTTTTTTAAGATTTTTTATAAAAATAATTTAACAATCTTATCACTAACCATAGTGTATGAAAAAAGTTGAAAAGTGTACTGCAGTAATTACACACGGATTGTATCTATAATTATTTGTATGAGGGGATTTTAAATGCTGATCAGGGAATTTTGACCATATCAATAAATGCAGGCATGTGGAAAGACATGTGGATTGAAAAGAGTTGATAAATGCTGATCAGGGGATTTTGACCAAATCAGTAAATACTTAGTTTTTTTTTTTTAATAAGAAATTTAAAAAATTCAGATTAGGATATTAAAGCTCCCACAGGCCTTGGGGTTAAAAACCCTCCTTTTGCTTAATATATAGTATAGATATGCAAATATTTATACATATACTAGTTGGAAAAAGCCCGGCACGGACTATTATTACAATGGATTTATGTTTTATATTTTGATAATTTTTTTAAAAATTAGAATCTTATTCCATGAAATAAAATAAAATAAATTATTAAATATATGATAGAATTATGAGGTATGACATGTATCATTTTTTTATTTATTATACAACCAATAATGTAGATTCCAATTCTATTACCATATCATTTTGAATGAATTTATGAGTCTTTAACATTTCTTTTGAATTTACAAAAAAAAATATATATATGGTGTATAACTTTTCTCAACAAATAAATATAAATCAAATGCTAAGATAATTTTCTCAGCTAAAAAAAAATACTAAGATAATTCACTTAACCAATAAAGAAGTAGAATAATATATATATACATATATATATGCAAATGACCAATTTTATTAATACATGAATCATATTTGCATAACAAATGACCAATTTCATTAATAAATAAATCATTAAGTAAATTAACAAATTTTAATGATATGAAAAATATTTTTCAATTAATCATTTTGTTAATAAATAAAGTATTAAGTCAATTAACAATTTTTAATGATATGAGAAATATTTTTCAATAAACAATTTCGATAATTTATTATTGCATAGAAGAATAATTATTTTTTTCTTGATTATTATTTTGTTAAATTAAAATTTATAACAACCAATAGCTGTAATTTATAATAGTGAAGGACCAGTTCATATTTTAAACAAACCTTATGGGTGTATTTGTAATTTGTTAAAAAATAAAAGATTTATGTTTCATAATTGACCAAGAATGTTCGTGTAATTACGAAAAATCCTTCACTCACCATATAAGCCACCATTAGTAAATTATTCAAAATAAAATGACAAAATAAGGGGGGGGGGGGGGAAACCACCCATAAGTAGGTAAGCGCTTCTTATATATATATATATATATATATATTAATATTAATATATTGTGTGTATATAGATATTGGCAGAATTCAAACAGTTCAACAATCTGAATAGAGGGATACATGGCATCGATCCATTTTACATCTAATCTTCTGCTACAAGCCATCCAATGGTCCCATTTCAAATGATTCAAACAGCTCCTAAAAAGAAGGCGTGAGTTAACCAAGCATGCACACTTGTCATCCATCCAAGATGCCTGCCCACCATCCAAGAACTGATATTAGAAGGAGGATCTGGTCAGCCCTATCTATGAGGAACTACCCAATTACTTGCTGAGAAGAAGGGGGTTGTTGGGACAAATGTCATTCCAGGAGGCTATCCAATACCCCATTTTTCAGGATTTTGTGGAGATTTCCAAGAGACAGTTAGTGATTTCCATGAGGCAGTTCATGATTTTCAAGAGGTTCCAACATCTATAAATACAAGAATTGAAGATGGAGCAAATCCCAATCAATTCAACACTCAACTTAGTACATAGTCCATGACTATTTATTCTTAGTTTAGGTCTAGTTCAACTTAGAAGTAAACTTGAAAGGCATCTTTATCATAGATTTTAACTTTAGTTCATGACATTTATGTCAAATTAATGATTTTTTTGGCCTTCTTAAACATTGTTTTGGAACTTAAATTGTGTTTCAATTTCATTTTATAACTCACAATTTCATGTGTTTCAAACTTATTTTCACGCTTTTATTTGTTCAATCTGTTGAATTTATGAATGTATGTTTTTTATGGTGCTTGTTTCCATTTATTCATATCTCTTTTTGACATTAAAAACTCCATGGAGATTTTAAATCCTTTTAGTTGAGACAAAACAAGAATCAAAAGGTCTTTTATCCTTTTGAGCCTCACACAATCTACTATTTTAGAGGTCTAATTTTTTCAAATACATTTTCACAACTTAGGCACTGTTACCTTGGCATGCCCGCAAATCACCAAAATCTCTTGATTTTAGTCAAAACTTATATTTTAGTCAAAAAGTATATTTTTGTATTTTTTACATGAACAATTTCAGGCTTATGAGTTTTTTTAATTATTCAAAATATTATTATCAGATCATTTTAGTATAATTTTTTATGTATAATTTCAAAAGAATAAGTCTTTTTGATTAGTAAAATATAGACATGAGAGGGAAAGAAAGACACACATATATATATATATATATATATATAATGCGGGGCGGAAGATAATACAATCGATCAAAGTCAACTTCAATTAAAAATAATAATTCATTAAACAAATTTGTGGTGATATAAATAGCCTCCACTAATCTTGCTGGTGAGTGGGCCATGATTATATTTCTAGAAGTTTAATTGGTTAATTTAATTGGGCTGTTTCATACCTCTTTTGGTTTTCTTCTCTTTTCCATCCAACCAACCAGAAACTTCAACATTCATTTGGGTTGTTTTTAAATCATTTATCCAACCATATAACTTTCAAAAATAATATCATATTATCATTATTTTAATCAAGGGATTGCTTGTGACAATATCTAAAACATTTTCTATATAATGTTTTTTTTTTTTTTTGAACAATTTGTAATTAAAATAACATTTGTCAATTAAAGTCCAATTGTGCTCTCCAATCATAATAATATGCCTTCACTACTAAAAACAGAGCATTTTGAATCGGTTTTTTTGAGTCGGCAAATTTTACCGTCACAAAAAGTAGTCTTTTTGAGACGGCACAGAGTTACCGACGCAAATACCAAACCTTTAGAGTCGGCACCGTTGGCCGACACAAAAAATTAATATTTGATAGCATTATTTGAGTCGGTTGAATTTACCGACTCAAAAGATAGACTTTTTGCGTCGGCAAATTTGTGCCGACGTAAAAAATTATATCTTTTTGTGTCGGCAACAGATGCCGTAGCAAAAAAAATATTTTATAACCAAGATATATATATTTACTTGATTATATTTAATAAATATATTATATTTAATACTCATTTCGATATTAAAAATAATAGTTAAATTAAAAGAGAATTAGTAATATAAAACTAAAAGTGATTCTAATTATTTTATTTTATTTTTATTTGGATAATAAAAATATGTAGAAATAGAATTATACAAAATTTATTTAAATATAAATATGTTGTGATTGGATTAAGAAGAAAATACATAAATTAATTATGTAGAGTATTAGTATTTCTTTAATATTATTATTTTTAATTATTCATAAATAGTGTATATAGGCATAAAAAATTTAAATTAAATATGAATATTTTGATAATAAATAATTTAATGTTAAATCAAAAATTAAATATAAATTAATATTAAGACATCAATCAGATCGATAAAAAATAAAATAAAATAAAAAAAATAAATTTAATTTGTGTGATACATGTAATTAAGCACATTCTGCTTTATTTATTTGTATATCAAGATAATTTTTTCGAATATCATAATAATGAAATTATAATTATATGTATATATATTATAGATATACTTTTATATTAATATTGAGTGTATATACTATAAATAATAAATATCTCAATTAATATCTGAAAGAGGTAGAGTGGTGAAGTGGATTTAGTACGGTGACTTTGGGTCGGTCAAAGCTTGCAAATGGCGTGGGTTCGAAACTTCGGAGGCGCCTCAATAAGAAAATTATGGGTTAAATTTCTTAAAACATTGAACCACTTTTTGAGTCGGCAATCTGCCGTCTCAAAAAATTAAAACTTTTTGCGTCGGCAGATTGCCGACTCAAAAACATTTGCGACCCCACCATTTTCGACCCTTGAGTTGCCGTCGAAACGCCGTCGCAAAAACGTTTTTGCGTCGGCAAATGTGCTATTTGCGACGGCACTCTGCCGACTCAAAAGGCCCTGTTTTTAGTAGTGCTTTCATTGTTTTTTCATGTCCATTCGGAATGTATAGACTCTGTTTATTATAAAAAAATAAAATAAAAATAATTAAAATATTCAAATATTAAAAAAAAACCTCACCAAAAATATGAAAAAAATACCAAAAAACAAAAATTTAAATATAATTTTCAAAAACTAAACTAAACAAAAGATAAAAGAGTGTTTGGATTAATTATTTTAGATCACAAAATATATAATAAACCTAACACAAAATAATTTTATTTTGAGATAATATTATTTAATTCGAATGGTATTGCAAGGGGAAGGATATGACTTCCCCCAAAAGAAGATTTTGTTTGAAAATATTGATTTTTAGTTAAAAAGACATTACACGTTATTATTAAAAAAAAATTCACGTCTTTTTAAAAAATATTAAAAAATTACTAAAAAAAATCAATTCTTGAACACTCCCTAAATGAAATCGCAACTTTATTTCAAATCCTAAATTGAATGTGTGTGTGTATGTTTTTTTTTTTTTCAAATAAAAATAATAATTGTTTACTTCCGACGATTAATTAAAAAACGTCTAAATAGTACACATTAATGTGTATTTAGGAGGATAAAAATTAGGTACACACTTAATCTTTGACATAGTGTTCAAAGTGATTGCCCTAATGGTTAATTACAATTTACTTCCAACGGTTAATTACTTAACAAAATTGGCAAAAACCATTTTCATATAGTACCAGTCCGCCTGGTATATGGGGTGGCTGCGGTGCCACCCCGTGTAGCCAAATTGACCTATTTCAGGATCCATTTCGATAATTCAAACCGTTCACATTTTAGAATATATCAAGTAGAATATACCTGCAAAAAATTAAGTTAATCGGGTATTGTTTACCCATTCATCCACTCACATTTGTATCTACAAAAATAAATAACAATTGTGATTTAAAATATTAAAATGAATACAAATATGAGTGGATAAAAGGGTTAACGATATCCGATTAACTTGATTTTTTACATGTATGTTCTACTTGATGTATTCTAAAATGTGAATGATTCGGATTATTGAAATGGGCTCATTTGACTATACAGCAATGGTTGTTGTGTACCCAGTACAGCAGTGATCCCAAGTCCCTCAGGTAGTTGAAGTTTTAGAAAAGATATGTTAATCACTCGACGACTATGTTTAGATTATAAATTTTGATAAAGAGTTGAAAAGAAAAAAAAAATGATGAAATGTCACAAACTCCTACTCACCCTCACTTAAATGAAATTGTATGATTATTTACTAGCAAACAGGTAAACAATTATCTTTCAGCTGTACCAATATATAAAATTTTCACAAAATGAGACGTAAATATACGAGACAAAGGGGTGAGCCACTTCCATTCCATTAATCTTTTGATTCCTTTCTGCACCAAACACAAATCAGAAGCCAACTTTCACATTGGAGGGGATTCTATTCACACCCCAAAAATAATAATAATAATAATAATTTATTATTAAATATTTTTAATATTTTAATACACTCTATTTAATTATTTAAAATTTAATAGAACGTTGATATTAACATCTCATCAATTATTTTAGACTCTCCAATTTTTAACTTTATTTATTTATTTATTTATTATAATAATAACTTCAAATGAAATTATTAAAAAAGGACATTAATAATTTTGGGACACGCCATCTCACAATTAAGCCCATACACCCACTACATCATGAGTTAGGGCTTATGACAGCACCCACTTCTATCGTCACCCATCCATCTTTCCCAAATTTCACATTCAAAATCTACACACTTTCAAAGCCTTGAAAACCCTTTAGCAATAATATTCCGGCGATAACGGTAGCAACCATTTGATTACCTACACTTCTCCGACAATAACAATAAGTGAAGTTTTTCTGGTAATTACAATTTTATGAGACGAGAAGAGTACAATAATAAAAACTCAAAGGAGATTCATAGTTTTGATAGTGTTTTAGCTCTCAGAACAAATTGGCATTGTAAGGGTAAATTTTTTGGAAAAAAAAATGACAAAAATAATAAAACTATTCGTCATTTTTTGGGAAATGAACTCCCGAACATATGACCAAAATTCGGAAACACATGTTCGAACATTATTTATTTGTTCGAGAACAAATAATCGAACATTTCTTATTTGTTCGGGAAGAGATAACCGAAACTCGTGAAGACTGCAGAACCCACAAAAGGAAAATATTGAATAAAAAATAAAAAAAATAAAAAAAAAACCTATATTTATTTTCTCAAGTCATGAACAAGTATGTGGAAAATAGTAATCACTTTTTCGAGTTTTGGAGAGAGTGGTTTTTTTGGAGTGCGAAGGTATTCATTCAATTAAATGGGTAAAATATTTTCACAAGGATAATTCTGATATTATTTAGGGAGAGAATTAAAGATTTTAAAATTTATAAGTGGAGGGTCCAAAGAAATGGAGGGTCCAAAATAATTAATGGGGTACTATAACAGCACTCATTTTATATTCCTCTCAATACAATCTATAATTTTTCCTAAATTACCTTTCAAGATACACTCAAATAAAAACAAAGCCATCATGTTTGGACTTACAATGCTAAACAATATTGTTTGGTTCAAACTTTGAAATTCGAAAATGTTGACTTTGTTTGGCAATGTACTATCGATCAAAATGAATTTGTTTGAATTGAAAATTCGAACAACAATGACATTAAACTGATTGAATAATGTTTTTATGTTAAAAACCAAAAATTATATATTGATATTTATGTAAATACTTACCTCTTTTTTATGGGTTGTTTTAAAAAACGATTTTCATTATTATTTTTGTCCATTGTTTAATTTTGTTCAAACTTTATACTATTCGCAAGGATAAGAAGCAATGATATTAATGATAACGACAAGTTTTGATGAAATTGTTTGAAATTTTTTAGTGAGGAAGAAAAAGAAGAAAACAATTAAAACTTGAAAAAAAGAAAGATAAAAAATACTTATATGTGATTAAAATGTAACATTAAAAAAAATAATAATTTATTTTAAAATTTAATATCTACTGTCCTTATTAATAAATTTATATTAAAATATAATAATAGTTAAAATTTTAATTAGACGTACTTAATAATTTTGTTTTTGGTGTAAATAGAATCCGCCACATTACAGCAATCAAACTAAGTAGAAAACAGGCCTAAAGGTAAACTTCGTTCACACTTGGCTACAAATAACAAAAAATCAACCACTGAAAGAGTGACTATAAAATACAAGATACCTGCACTGCATCAAAGTAGCCGGTGGGGATCGTCAAAGATAGTATCCACGATCATACAGCTAACAATATTGATTAACAATTGAACTTCTTCATTACGAATTGCGCAAACGACTTTTTATCTTTTGATTTTCTTCTGCACCAAACACATGAGGGGGGATTCTAACCAACTGATCAGAATTAGTGTTACAATATGACTGAAATAGAAAAATACAAGATACCTGCACCCACAATTTGAATTACATATGAACACAATTCTCATCAACATTTGAGGATTAGTTCGTGCTCGTCTAAGTAAATTAACAATACAACTTTAACTGGGGGCTTCGGTAAACATTGCCTCTGCATGAGCCATCATCTGGGGATCTGCATGGAGAATAAGAAAATGTTATCCAGTATAATACATAGCATGATAGAAAAATTTAATATAGAAAAGTTTAGCAGAACATGATATGATGTGCAAAGATTTCAGGCTATGTTTGGTACGCAATAATGAATGAGATGACAACAAAATGAGAGTGGGAATGGAATTGAATCCTCGTTCCTATTCCACTATTTGGTTCACGTGACAAAGAATAACAATTCTCACTCCCATGTTTACGCTGTGTTTGGTTGGAGAATTTGGAAAGGGATTTAAAAAAGGAAAGGGAAAAAGTGTGTAAAACTAGGTGAAATATATATATGTTTTATTCACATTTCACTTACCTTTTTCATTTCCCTTTTCAAATCTTTCCTCAAATCCCCCAAAAATCTTCTGGTTCACATGACAAAGAATAACTATTCTCATTCTCATGTATATTTACACATTCAGACTCGGATGAAAATTCTAAACAAAACTAGCACTACATAAAAATATTAAACAAACTGATACATATAAATACACATAAATATATTATGTATTATATTTCTAAATATTGAAGACACAACATATAATCTATAGGGTAGCACTAATGCCACAACTGAAAAAAACAGTTCCCCGCACATTATTGTAAGCTCCTGTATTTACCCTTTGTCAAGTGCCCAACCTTTTTTTATCCACTCTCTGCAACTCCAGATCTCACCAATTCCTCTGTTCTTCCTTTTGTTTTTAATTTATTTTTCTGGGACTCTCTTCTTTTTCTTTCTCTACTTCACTTTCAACATCTACTCCACTCTCAGTCTTTCTTCTCACAACACAATCAAATTTCCTTCACTGTGGTCAACCCTACTCACAACCTGTAGAAAGTGAATTTAAGGTAAATTACACTTTGCCCTTTTATGTTTAGCCATTTTCTCACTTTGGCCCTTAAACTTTATTTTTCTCCCACTTGGCCCTTTATGTTTCAAGTTTTTTCAATTTACTCTAAAAGCTAATTTATGTCCAAAATTAAACAAAAAATGACACAATAACAACTACATAGCATAAACATATTTATTATATTTAACTTATACCTCTGACACAAACCCAATCCTCAATATGGTAATATGTTTTTTATGTTATGTGGCAGATAACGTGACATTTTTTTATCTAATTTTGAACAGAACTCAGCTCTAGGAATAAATTGGGAAAAAATTAAAACATGAAAAGCCAAAGTTAAAAAAAAATAATAAAAAAATAAAAACAAACTTAAGGACTAAAATGAGAAAATGATCATACATAAAGGGGCAAAGTGTAATTTATCCATATTTTAAATAAGAAGAGAACGTTGATGCATCATTGTCAATACAAATGAGGTTCGCCATCGCTGGTGTTGAGACCAAAGGTGCCACCATTGTCCGATCCACAAAAGTGGGTGGGTGAAAGTGTGTATGCTTGTATTGAAGAAAGTAGGATAGTGGTTGCTGATTATGTGGAGTGCGTGACAGATAAAAAGGGAAAGATCAGGTTTTGTTAGCAGAAGGGGCATCGCTGTGAGGGAGGGAGGGAGGGAGGGAGGCAGATAGTCGGTGAGAGAAAATGGGGAAAGCAATAGACAGATCGGGTGAGAGGGGATAAACTGGAGGAGGGGGGCGGACAAAACAGTGAAGGTAGCCAGTCTACGATGGACAAAGGAAGACAGAGAGATCAGGGAAGGTGGTAGATCGATAAAGGGAGAGGTTGGCTGAATCTGGTGTAATGTTTATCAATTTTTTCCCCTTCAAATTCAACAATGGCGGATAGATAGAGAGAGAGAAAGTGGGCAGGGAAAGAAAGAGAAGATGAGAAAGGATGAGAAAGAGTGGCCACATAAATGTGCTGCAACGGGTAAATATGGTAATCCATCTTATGCGTATGGACCCAACTGATTCAGTCAACGCATTAACTTCCCCTAAGTTATATTTATATATGATATATTCCCTCTAGCATTGGTCGTTACACAAGGGAATAGAATAACCATTCCCCTCCCTTTTGGTGTGAAATGGTAATTCTAACAAATTGTGAGAATGGACATTCCAATGGAATGATTTTTCCAACCTTCAATTATACCAAATGTGGGAAAGTGAATGAGAGGCTGAAATGAGTATTTCAAAAACTATTCATACAAAATGTACCCTAAATACTTCTCAGGGGAAAAAAAAGTGTAATGGTTTTAATAATTATCTTCCCCTAAGACAAAAGAAGCATAAAATTTTGCTCTGTTTTAATTTAACTGATGATCAAACAATGAATAAGTTCTGTCAAAATCTCAAAATAGGGGTATGACACGCTGGCCTCTCTCATTATAAAAATCTTCCTAGAACAAGTCTAACTTCAATCCTACGCAGCAATGGAGATGATAGTGATTGCCTCCTACTCTCTCTTTCAATTTATATTTTTCTACTCTCTTTTTCAATATCTATTTCACTTGAAGTTGAGGGTCAATGATAGAAAGAGTGTCTTCTGTACGTGTTTCAAACACATTGCATATAAGTACTCAAATCCAAAACCTCAAAGCAATTGGGATTTACCCTGAATCAACTAATTAATGACTTCAACGCATTTGAATAACTGGAAATCCTCCTAAATCGACCTTACATCATACTGATAGCGACACAAAAGAATATGGGTCACATAATTAAGGCCCTTTGACCTCTTGTGCACTTTTGGGTGTCACCACATAGTGCCATCACATGCTCAACCTAGCCGCAAAATCTAGCCGCAAAATCATGAGTTAAGTGAGCTACAATTAAGAATGCGGACTGCGATTTGTAACTGGACTTTGTAATTGTTTGCCATATTTATCGACTGATACAGAATATGTGTTTGTTTTAAGCCTATGGATACCACGTAAAAACAAAAGGATTAAATAAAAAAACAAAGTTCAAATCTCAATCTAATAAATTTGGTAGTGAATAACGGAAAGATTTAAAAGATATAAAGGAGATTCACCTAATGTGAAAGGCATGTAAGGAAAAAACCTCATTTCCTCCTTTAAGCGTCTTTTTTGTTTTTCAATTTCTTCACTAAATGCAACTGGTAAGACAAAATTCCTTACCACTTGAAAAAAGTACACCATTCACTGAAAAGCATTTGGAAATTTCATTTAGAAAACATTAATTTTCACATATCACTAAACAAGTTTATTGGAATATAGTTAAGATTGATTTGAAGTTTTTTCAATTAGCAGTTCAATTTTGAATGCAATTTTTATTGTCATCAAAGAGGTCTGAGTCTGAGGCATGAACAAAATTAGAAACCTCAACACACCCTCACCCCCACCCCCACCCCCACCCCCACCCCCTTTCATTCCTTGCATTGACAATAATGCTTCCAGGTAGACCTTCCCACAAAATTGCTGCTCAGTTGCACATCACTGGACTCGTGGACCAGAGATCTAAGAGGCACAAAACATAATGATGCATTAGAACTTCCTATAAAGGACATTTCGTTCCAAGAAATTTCGTCACTATAATACTACATTAACCAAAGGATGGAATTTTTTAGTTGTAAATGTTTTTAAACAAATTATGGATTACAATATAGTTACCAGTTTTCTAGAGGACACGGACCAATACACACGGGAGAGTCTATCTTCTCATTTATTTTGAGAATTTGTTCTTAAACATGGCATCCATCACTATCAGAAACGAGATGTGGTTCGCTTTTACCCTTAATAATAAAAAATAACACAACATTTTATATGCCGCAACAATGATACCAACAGATTGACAAGCATCCAGAAATCAATGACTAGTACAAGTACAAAAATCAACTCAAACAGTTGAAAATTTATCCCATATATAGCTCAAGCATTCCAAATTGTTGCTATTTTGTAAATCTCAATACCAGTGCATCCGAATTCAAGAATGAATGAACATCGCAGAATATAAAACCTAACAAGAAAACAATGTTCCCATACCTCAAACTTTCAGAAGCTGCATTTTGTTTGAAAAGGCAACTGCAATCCAATCAGGCAGCGCCGCTGACCACTGAAGCTGGTTAATCTCAGCCCCAGCAGAGTACATAGACATTGGGTCAATTCCATTGGGTCCAGCAACAGTCGGCAACTCCCAAATAAGCGCTTGTGAATCGTCCCCAGCAGAGCAAATATGGCGATGACTCTGGGGAGCCCAAGCGATGGCATTCACACTCGCCCGGTGTCTCTCCAGCTCTGCAACCGGCATTGTTGGCGATCGAATATCCAAGATCACAACTTTATTACAGTCCATCAAAATTGTGGCCATGTACCTCAAATCCTGCTTGTTCCAAGCCAATCTAAGCAAAGGAGTGTCCGGTTGAGGACTCTCGTATATAATGGTAGAGTGTTCCTTATCTCTCAAATCGAAAATCCTGACAGACCCATCAGCGGAAACCGAAGCAAACACCCCAGCTTCGCCCCAAGCGATGTCGTAAACCTCTTTATCGTGGGCAATCAACTGGGTTTCAACAACCCCTCTCTCAACATCCCAAATGGTACAAGTAGTGTCGATGCTAGAAGTCCCAATTCTGCGAGTATCGACCTCGTTCCAATCAAATGAAGTGAGGGGGGCACAGAACTCGCTGGTCTTGCTGTTGTTGAGGATAGAGATGGATTCGATGGAGTTGTCGCGGACTTCCCAGAGGCGGAGATAGTCGCCAGAGGAGGCGAGGAGGTCGGAGGATTTGCGGAGGGAGGCGGAGGGGTTGGGGTGGAACATGAGCTTGGTGGGAGGGTAAGGGTGTTCGAAGGAGAGATTGGGGTTGGTTTTCATGGTTAGGGTTTCTTCATCGAAAGAGACGATGTCGACACGGTTGTTGTATTCCTCTATGAAGCTGCCGACGGCGATGCGGTGGTGATGGGGCGGCGATCGGGCGGAGGAAGAGAAGGCCATGGCGTAGAGAGGGTACGGGGAGTCGTAGGTCACGGAGTTTTCGGATCTGAGGTGGGAATCTTGGCTCGAATTCTCCATTGTTGATTCCACGAGGTGTGGGGTGGAGAGATTGAGAGTAAATTAGGGTTTGAGATTAGGGTTTTGGTTTGTGAATTGAACAGAGAGAGAGAGAGAGAGAGAGAGAGAGAGAGAGAGAGTTTCCTGGTATGAGCAAGGAATGAGGAGTATTCCAATTATGGATTGGGCATCGGCAGTCGTATGCGAAACTTCCCAACTAATTTTCTTGGTAGTGAGAAAGCATGAGAAAGTGAGAAAAGACAATTCAAAGATGGGACACCAACCAATGGTCCTAAATCTTTCACTTGTGTCATCTCTGCAGTGTAACCTCGTGAAATTTATTTTAGTCAAATTTGATCACCGGTGCAGACGTCATGAACACTTACGAGAAAAATGGGTGGTAGTTTGAAATTTTCAAACTTGAAAATGGTTCGAAATTAAAATGTCATTGTTTTAATTTTTATTTTTTATTTTTTATTTTTTTTTCTTTTATAACGCAAGAAGAAAGGGAGAAAGAGAGTGAAGGAGAGAGAAAGAGAGAGAGGAGGAAGAAAGAGAGAGAAGGGAGGAAAGGAGAGAGGAGAAGAGGCGAGAGAAAATAAAAATCAGAATCTGCTTTGCTCGAATCAGATTGTTTGGTGAGAGAAGATGAAAATCCCTCTTGCGAGAGAAGATGTTGACTCTGAATCTGTTTTGCTCGAATCAGATTGTTTGGCGAGAGAAGATGAAAATCCCTCTTGCGAGAGAAGATGTTGACTCTGTTTTCTCCTCTTCAGATTTTTTTTTTTTTTTTAGATCTGGATCTGTAGATGAAGAAAAAATAAAAAATAAAAAAATTTTGTTGATGATGATCTTTAACACATTGATTTTTTTACAAGGATATAGCTATTTGATCTTCCTCGTGTTGATGATGATCTTCAACACAACGAATCAGATTGTTCTTGATTTTTTTTTTAATTTTTTATTCTAGTAGATCCAGATCTGAAGGTAAAGGGAAAAATATATATATATATATTGACTGATCTGATCTCTGTTCTGCATGTTGTTGCTGTTGATGATGATGATATGTTGTTGATGATGATATCTTCTTCTTCTTCTTCTTCTTTTTCCTTCTTTCTTCTCTTCGGCTTCTTCTCTGTCTGAGATGAAAAAAAAAAGAAAAAAAAAATCAAAATATCAAAATGACGTCGTTTTGATATTTCAGGCCACTGGGGCCACGGGAAATTCGAGATACGAATCGCAACTACACTTTTAAAGGGAAATATCGGTTAATTTTGAAAAAAAATAATTATAAATTAATAAAAAAAATTATTAATATTAATATTTAAAATTTTTATTTTTATTTTTATTTTTATTTTTATTTTTATTTTTATGAATATGTCCACAAATTATGTAAGAATTATATGATGATTTCTAAACGTTAAGAAAAAATTGTATATGACTCAAACTATAAAACTCAAATTATAAAGATTAAGTAAACTTTACCCATTACATTATATTGGTCGGTGAGGAAATAAACTAAAATTGAACGTTAAGTTTTTAAAAATTTCAACAACAATAACAATTTAAAAAAATATATATATTACAGGAATGTAAATATTGAGTTTCATTTACCATTTTACATGCAACTGTCAAACCTCTCTCACCTCACCTCACCTGACATACCTCAAACACATGGCCTATTAGTCATAGCCCTTCTCCTCTTTCTTTCTCTGTGCACAACTAGGAATAAGAACTGTTACGATATGTTTGATTGAGTGATTTAAACAAACATTTTGATTGAGTGATTTAAACAAACATTTAGGAAGAGAAATGAAAAATAAGTGAAATATAAATAAAATATACGTATATTTCATATAATTTTACACATTCTCTCTATTTCATTTTCTAAATTTCTTCTTAAATTTCTCAATCAAACACAGCATTAGAGTATGGGTAGACCCCAACTCCACCCCACCCCATCTCATATCTATTTGTGTCACTTGCCCTCACTCTCTTATCCTTATGAAACTCTCCCACATTCTTATTCAAACTCGCAAATAAAACCTTCACTCATGACTCTACCCGATTCACAATATAATTAAAAAATTAAAAATAATATTAAAATTTAATAATTAAATCTAAAAGTGTTATTTATAATCAAAAATTATATATATATATATATATAACATAATAGAAACAAAATAATACGTTGTATAGATTATATATATATATATATTATAACAATCTATTAAAAACATATTACATGTATATGTAATATTACTATTTATTTATTACTATATTGGCAGGTCGAGTAGAGTACGGGGTAAAAAAAATACTCTCCTCTGTCCCCGATCGAAACCCAATCAATTTTTTTAAAAAAATTTTCAAAACCGACCCTCCATCCAGCCACCTTGAACCAATCCCATTAGGGTCGAGGAGAGTGGGGGATCTAGCAGATCGGGATATTTTGCCATCTCTATGCATAACACATATCACATACTGTAAACACTTCATTTTGAACAGCCTTAAAACTTGGGCGCTTTCTTCTAAGGATCCAGTAATGAAAATTACAATGTGCTATTTTAACAAATTACTCAGCAAAAAAGTCAGATTTCAGTTTTAATTTCAACCTTCGCTTGTTTTTGGCCAAATTGTCACAACCCACCACGGTGCCTAGGGCTGGATTCGCAGTGAGTTAATTTCTAAAATTTCCAAGATTAATTTTACGTAATTAAATTAAATAATGCAGCAGAATAATATAAAAGATATAGATAAATATCTGAAGTATACATGAGAATTATTATAACTTAAGTCGGATAATAATTACAAGTAAATAAAAAAAAAATGATGTTCATATCAAATCTGGGTCCTAATCAATGGGGATGAAACCATCATTCTTTAAGTTTCTTCACTTGAAAGGAGTTTTAACAGCTATAAGCACATGACAGAGTGATGAATATTATATTAAGAGCATAAGGGTATACAATGCACTATGAATAATTATTTAGGCTAAACAGAGAATAATTTGGTTATTTTAAATAATAGACATATAATACAAAAATCGTATATGCAAAGTAATCATAACTACGGTATAGAACAGAACAGATGATCAATAAATCCATAATAGACAGAGGGTCATAAAGTGACTAATCAGAGGGCCAATGGTTATTTAAGTCTCCCAAGGCATGGGACTGTCAAAGGGTCACTAAGTGACAATTTAGAGGGCCAATGGTTATTTAAGTCCCCTAAGGCATGGGACCTCCGTGGTGGTATTTATAAAAATAAACGTTGATAGATACCTTGTCAAATAAATTCCAAAATTTAAACAAACATATCCATGGGTTTAATTTTAAACGTACAAGGCTCATAAAATTAATACAAACATGATTTACATAAGATAATTCATAAAAATAATAAAACAATTTATGACTACTCAAAACATAATATAACTCACATTAATATCAACCCTTGCTTTTTCAACGACTCCTCTAACTTACTAATTTACTGATTTGTTTTTGCTTGTTTTCCGAGTTACTGCTCGGCCTTCCCTATTTATACTTAGGTGCCAAGGGGGTGATTCACCACTTTACTAAAGGTGAATCATTCTCCAAGCCTTCAATTTCCTACAGGTGGGGTGAGGTTGAGAAGCCACCATTGAGCACAAGTGTCCTTGAGCTAAAAATGTCATAGTTTATTTACTTTTTCCTTAATTTCATTTTGACCCCAAAGGCTTTAATAATTCCATAGTTATAGGGATTTGGCCACAAATAGTATATTAACCACATTATTATGGTTTGATAGCAACAATACTTCAAATTTTGTTAGATCACATTTTAGCGAGTGTAATTTATAAAATCAAATATTTTATTTTATTTTTATTTTATTCATTTATTTATTTATTTTTATTAAATTAATTAAATAATTGGGGTGTCACATTTCTCTCCCTCTAAATAGAAGTTTGTCCCCTAACTTCACGTACCTTAGTTTTTAAAGAGGTGTGGGTATTTGGCTCACATTTGACTTTCAGTTTCCCATGTCGCTTCTTCGATTCGATGATTCCTCCACAAGACTTTTACAAGGGGTATAATCTTGTTTCGAAGAACTTGATTATGACAATCAAGAATCTGCACTGGTTGCTCTTCATAAGAGAGATTTTCCTGAACATCAAGGCTTTCATAATCAACAACATGCTATGGATCTCGAAGATATTGTCGAAGCATTGAAACGTAAAAACACATTGTGGACATTGGACAGTTCAGGTAGCAGTGCAAGGCAATGTGTCACAGGGGCAATCCTTTCCAGTATTTCAAATGGTCCGACGTAACGCAAGTTCAACTTTCCTCGTTTCCAAATCACATGGCTCCCATTGTTGGTGAGACTTTTAAGAAAACGTGCTCTTCTACTTGAAATTCTAAATCTCGTCTCCGCGTATCTGCATAGCTTTTCTAGTAACTTTGAGCAATGTGAATTCACTGTTAGATGAGTTGAATTTTATCACTCGTTATTTGTATGATTTCAGGGCCTAATAGTTTCTTGTCTCTGTCTTCTGTCCGACACAGAGGTGACTGACATCTCCTTCCATACAATGCTTCGTATGGTGCCTTCCAATGCTTGCTTGGTAACTATTGTTATAGGCGAATTCTACTAAAGGGAGGTGATCATCCCAATTACCATTGAGGTCTAGCGCGCGTGCGCACACACACACACGTAACATATATTCCAAGGTTTGGATTGTTCTTTCAGATTGTCCATCAGTTTGCAAGTAATAAGCAGTGCTAAACTTCAATGTAGTTCCCAAAACCTCCTGCAATTTGTTCCAGAAGTGAGACACGAAGCGGAGGTCTCGATTAGACACGATTGAAGCTGAGGTACCATGCAAACGAATGATTTCCTTGATGAATAGAATAGCGAACTTAGTAAGGGAATATATGATTTTGATTGGCAGAAAATGTGCCGACTTCGTCAATCGATTTACTATAACCCATATTGCATCATTCTTCGAGACTAATTGTGGTAGTTCGTCTACGAAGTCCATCGTAATGTGCTCTCATTTCCATTCAAGAATAATGAGTGGTTGCAGCGTTCTCGCAGGTCTTTGATGTTCTGCTTTAACAAGTTGACAATGTAGGCACTTGGAGATGTGACTTGCTATGTCTCTTTTCATTCTTGCCCAGCAATAGTGTTCCTTTAGATCACGGTATATCTTTGTATTGCTAGGGTGGACTGTAAACCTTGAGCTATGAGCTTCCACCAATATCTTCTTCTTGAGCTTTGGAATGTCAGGTATGCAAATTCGAATTTGAAATTTTAGCATCCCATTACTTACAGTGAAGTTAGGTTCGGGCGTACTTCTCTACTCCTTGTATTTTTTCTTCAATAGTCTATCTTCACATTGACGTGCTCTAATTTCTTCAATCAAAATAGGTTTCATGGTTATGTTGGTGAGCAATCCATTGATTTGGCGGGGAGCGAGGGTATACGCTAAACTTCAGTCATTTTTTGGCTCAATGCGTCTACTATTATGTTGGCTTTGACCGGATGGTGATTGATTTTTATATCGTAGTCTTTCGTAATTTCTAGCCACTGTCATTGTCTTATGTTCAGTTCTTTTTGTGTAAACAGATATTTAAAACTCTTATGATCAGTGTAAATCTAGCAGGTTCCACCATAGAGATAATGATGCTAATTCTTGAGGGTGAATATTACTACAACCAATTCTAGATTATGGGTTAGGTAATTCTTCTCGTGAGTCTTTAGTTGACGTGAAGCATAAGAATGACTTTTCCATTTTGCATAAGGATGCAACCCAAACCATTGTATGAGGCATCGTTATAAATTATGAACCCATCTGTTCCTGTGGGAAGTACTATTATAGGAGCTGATACCAGTCTGATTTTTGACTTTTGGAAGCAACGTTCCTGTTTATCAGTCCATTCAAAGGGTGTGTTCTTCTGAGTTAGCTGAGTCACGGGTGATGCTATCATCGAGAAATTTTGCATGAAGTGTCGATAATAGCCGACTAGACCCAAGAAGTTTCGAATTTCAGATATGTTAGCAGGTTGTGGCCAATCTACGATTGCTGCAACTTTTTGGGGGTCGGCTGGGATGCCATTCTTGTTAATGACTTGACCGAGGAAGTGTATACTAGTGATCCAGAATTCACATTTCTTCAACTTGGCATAAAGTTTGTAATCACGTAGTGTTTGCAGAACTATTCGTAAGTGTTGTTCATGATCCTCCAGTGACTTGGAGTATATGTGTAATACCCTGAACTGTGATTAGCTACTCAACCATGATTAAGAATGCCTAATAAGTAATTAAGATGAAATTCTACGTTAATTGCATGAGTTATGTGGTATTTGCATTATATCTGTCTGTTATAGAAATATTTGTTCAGAATTCTGTTTGTTGCTACAAATTGAAGGCCATATCGGCCACAAAATATGAAATCGACTGAGATTATGTGTTATTTAGGATTTTTAGAATTTTAGGGTGGGTTTAATTGAAATTCGATTCGGAACCAAATAAATAGAATAAAAATAACGCCCAATTGATTAGTGGTAAGCCTAGCTTAATTGAGTCCCCTAACCAAGCCTATATAAGGCTAATAGTTGGCTCTACACTTTAGACTTGTCCTTATACACACTCACTTCATCTAATTTGAGCTCAAAACATGAGAAGAGAGGGAGAGGAAGAACTTGAGGATTGAATTCAACAAACAATAGAGGAAGGGAGAATTTAGAAAGAGAATTGGGAATTGGCCTCCGAGCTCAAAGAATTGGACATCTAGAGTACAATTCAAGACTTAAGGTAAGAGTTATACTTCTATACTTTAAACTCAAGGCAATAGATACATGGATACAAGAGAATTAAGTTGAATAATACATGAATTGAGCTTAAGAGGGTAGAAAGAAGAACAATCATGCATGCATGCATAATTCTCAAAGTTTTGAAGTTGTTTTCAAAGAATTTCCCATGCATGTCGATTTTTTACCTTAGTTTGAGAATTTAACATGCATTTGAACTAAACATCTCATTTGATCATGATTTGGAGGCTTTGAATTCAATTTATTACATGCATGTTATGTTTTCAAAGTTTTCAAGTTTGGTTTTGGTATAATTGGCAAAGCTTTTGGGCTTGATTTTGCGAAATGGTCTGTAATTCATCATGTACTATGAGTTTCTCAATGTTTTATTAAGTGTTGGCCCAAAAGGATGTGTTTGGAGGTTTAAAACTAAGTTTTGGACTTAGAATTGCAATTTGGAAATTTCAGAATTTGCACCATCTGCTTGAGCGGAGAATATGAGCTCTTATTTTTTTTGCATAGTTTGGGGGTTAACTCGAGCGGCAGAATCTACGCTTGAGTGACCACCCTTATTTTTGACCCTTCACTCGAGCGATCGAAGTTGCGCTCTAGTGTAAAATAAGAGCTCCAAGAAGTTTTACAGACTTTTGCAGACCGCTTGAGCGTAGGAAGTTGTGCTTGAGCAGAGACCCTGTTTACTCAGTCTTTGGCTCGAGCGTCCGTTGAGTGGAAAAACCATGCAACTAGTACTTTTGAAAACTTTACAGACCTCTCGAGCAACTGATGTTGCGCTCGAGCGGACTGTGCTGTTTTTGAAAATTTGATTAAGTGTTTCAAAGCACATTTTGGTATCCTCATTGCATCCTAGGCATTTTTAAGCCCTAATTAAGACATAATAATGAAGATAAGAACTAGGAACACACATCATGAAAGAGGAATAATAAATTTAATATCTGTGACACGTGTGTTCAATGTGTATCCGCTATGGTGGTGTTTGGTAGAACTTATAAGCAGCTTATTTCAGCTTTTAACTTAATTTAAATTAAAAACTTGTGTTTGGTTCAACTTATTTGACCAACTTATAGCTTAAATGAAGTTAATTTTCAACTTATTTGAAAAGTTGGTCAGGGGATGCTTATTATTTTAGCTTAAGCGCACAGCTGCTGTGTGGGGGTGAAATAACTTAAATGCCCCTCCCAATCTCCATTATTTATGAAAATGCCACTATATATACCCGTTTGATGATCTCTCTTGCCCTAACTCTCGCCTCTCACACTCTTCTCTCTTATTCTTCTCTCCTCTGGCGACCGAGAAGAAGCTCTACCATCACCCACGAAAACAGTCGTCGACCTCTCTGATCACAGCAGATCGAGCTTGTAGAATCGTCTACCTCTCCAAGAACAGTCGCCCCCCCTGTTTTTCCGTTCATCTGCACCGAAAAAGGTAAGATTTCATGACTGTGATACATGTATGGACTCGATTAGGGTTTTGTTTTTGGTTATGTGAAATGGTGTCTTCTCTATCTTCTTCACACTGTGATTAGGGTTGAAAACTCCCTTTTGACTGCGATCTGTTATTAGTTGAGGTGAATTGCAAACCCATGTTAAGGATTCGCTTTTGTTGGCTTCCATGAATGAGCTCGGCTTTTTATTTTTTGGTTGCGGAAGAAGTGAAATATCATTTTTAGGTGGTGAAAAATGTTCCTGATTAAATATTGAGATAATTATTTTGTGTGAGTTTTGATTGTTGAATTTTTTTAATTATCAATCTTTGGAATTTTGAAAAGAAATTTGGAAATTTTCATGTTGAGATGATGAGAGCATCTAGCTTCAAAATTAAATTATGTTTGTTAATTGTTTTCATTTTATTACTTTTCTAATTGTAAATATTCTTTTTGTGCTTTGAAGAGAATTTAGTGAATGAACATGTTGATACTAGCCAATTTGTTTGAATTTTGTTTCCTGGAGTTCGTAAAGAATAAACCCACAATTTGGCCATACTGATGGGTATCTTTTTTTAATTAAATATTTTGATCTGTTTGAATGGATGATACTTGAAAATCTAGCTACAAATGTTGGTACATTTCTATACAGTTGTGCAATTTCTTTTCGGAATTTCCATGTTAGAAGGAATATTGAAAATATACTAATGAAAACGTTTTTCATCAAAGAAACAAGTTAACAGACTAAATCCTAATAGTGTTTTGGTACTCTTATAGTTTAGATTATAATGTTTTATGTTTATCCAGTTTTACCAATATAAATATTACATTTTGACACGAAGAATAGCACAACAGTTGCTCAAATATCATGTGGTAACACCCATTTAATTTTATTTATGGTATGTGACCAAAAAAATAATGTAATGGACTATTCTATGTTGAAGATCCACATCTGTTCTACAGCAGCATTTAATTTGCATCCTATCCAGTCCTCCCTTTCACATTTCTATTTGCATTACAATCACAACAAATTGAGGACATTTGTTTCCCACTACATATTTCAACTTTCTTTGTGTCTGAGTGCTTGTAGTCTTTCAATACAATTTACTCTGCCTTATGTGCCAATTAGTACAATAATATCTTTGCTACTATGTATTGGTATCTATTTAGCCTTGGAGATCTCTTCTTTGTGGCCTTTACCCATGTTCTTCATTGTTTACATCCTTATAGGTGTTGTTTACTATTGTGCTTACTGATTTATCATTTTCTGAGGTGTTTTTATTTTTTATAAGCAAAATATTTTCAACCGAAAACTGACTATAAGATTAGGGCCCAATCACATAGGATAATCTCATTTTTTGAGCCAAACGAGTTGCTACTATTTCCCCACTACAGATTTCAACTTTCTTTGTCTCTAAGTGCTTGTAGTCTTTCAATACAATTACTCAAGTGCCAATTAGTACAATATCTTTGCTTCTATCTCTTGGTATCACTTTTTTGCTTTCTAAAAGCCCCTTTTAGCCTTTACATATCGACATCTCAATAAATTGTTATCCTTGTCACATAGTTTTTAAATATTCTCTTTTCCTACCCAAACAAACTTCCAAAATTCATGATTCCATCACCATGCATTTCAAACTGGATGTATCATACTCTTTTGAGATGATAAGGAAAAATATATATATGTACCTCTCTTATGTTTCCAAACACTGCCAGTTAAAGCAAAAAACTCATCATGACAGGGTTTCTTTTAAGTTAACCTCACTACAATTTTTTAGTTTTTTGTTGTGCAAATTATACCTCAATTCATTGCCTATATTATATTTTCTACTTCTCATAAACTTTCTCAAATATTATCATATCTAATGTTTATTGCTTCCACCTTTGAACTAAAAGATGACTAGTATTATACTATTATCCTCTTCTTCTCGTTTGTCAAACTATTAGCATATCATACATTCTTTATTGCAAAACACCCTTCCACTTTATTCTTTATGTATGGGCTACCAGATTCTTCTTACGAAACAAGCGTCGTGAGTGCTTCATGACTTTTCCGACGGATGAAGTTCGATTGAGGTTTCTAAAGTTGGATATTGAGATGGAAAAGACCACCATAGGTTATCGCGGCTAATTGTTTCTGAAGTTGGATGTTTCTGAATTTTGTAATTATTTCATGTTGAAGACCTTTATTAAGACTTTCATTATTAATTGTGGACTGTTGTGTTTGACTCATTATTTTTTTCTTTTATTAATATTTTGTTGGACTTTGATTAATATTGACTATGTTGGACTTTGATTAATTGACTATGTGACTTTTATTATTAATATTTGGGTAGGTGGCATTTTCTCAGTTGGATGGTAGGTGAATGGTTGACTGGTTGAATGTTAGTTGAATGGTTGAATGTTAATTGAATGGTTGAATGGTTGATTTCAATTTTGAATATGAATGGTAGGTGAATGGTGACAATTTTTATATATATGCAGATGTTTTCCAGCTGGTGTTATTATCAGAAAGGTTGATTTGCCTTATGCTTGTTGTGTTGTATTTATTTTTTGTGTTGAATTTCCATCTCTTTTGTGCTGAATTTCCATCTGTTGCTGTTGCTGTGCTGAATTTGGAGCTGTTTTTGGTTTGAATTTCAATCTGTTGCTGCTATATTGCTGTGTTCATTGAAGGTAAAATTTTAGGAAGTTAAATTTGCATGTTGTTGTTGGTTCTAATTTATATATCTTGCAAAAATGCTGACAAGTCAACTATTTAGTTTGCAAATTTTTATTCTGCTTTTTGATCTTATACTTGTTCTATTTTTATACATTTTTGTTTTTGGAAGTTTAATTCTTCTTATGTTATGGGGAGAGTTTTGTTTCCTCATTTTATTAATTAATTAATTTTTTTGAGTTCATATGGAAGGATCTGTGGAAAAAGATTCTTGCATGTTGTGTAAAGGAAATGCAATTAAAAAATTTGGGTTTGGTCTTCTTTCATTTCAAAATTTGATATTAAAAAAAAAATTCTATTATTTTCACTCAAAGAGCCATGTGAAGTTGGGTGGAAATTTTAGTTGGTTGACCTTTTCTTAGTTGTGTATATTCTTTATAATAGTTTGATGAAAATAATGTGAAAGGGAAATTAATCTAAAGTCCAAACCATTCTGTTATTTTGTTCATAGTATTGTGTAATTATGGATCTCTGAACTTCAGTAGCTTGTTTTGTTTTTGTTTTTGTTTTCTTCTTATGCATGCATGAAGATATTTGTCAAAGTGACGTGAGATTTTCATTAGTGCATTATTATACATTTTGAGCCAAATTGAACAAAATAACCTAATTAAAATTGGAGTAAAATTGTATGAACTAAATTATTAAAATTGAAAATGAAATTTGAGTTAAACTATAAGAATAAAAATTTAATTTATTCTTTAAAAATTTGATGTTTCTTAATTTTGCTTGAAGTCATGATGATTTATATCTAAATTTGAACTAAAATCTAATTACAAGAAAGTAAGGTCATTCTTGTAATAGTAACTAAGCCCCTTAAATGGGTAGGTATTTTGGAGATGAGTAACAGTGATGACGAATGGAATGATGATCACCATGATGAAGATAGTGAAGATGAAGGTAGCACATTGCAAACCCAACAACATAACAATAATATACTCTTAGCTATGGCGGCAACAGTTGTAGTGACATATGCAACAAATTATTTGATAAAAGAACTATGTAGGGTATCTAGTTTAACAAGGGGGAAGTGGATTGTAGAATTACAAGAAGGGAATCAGACAAGAATATTTGAAAATTTTCGAATGGAAAGAGAGATATTTTATCAATTATGTGATTTGTTACAGACAAAGTATGACCTTGAAATTGGACAAAAAGTCTCGGTTCAAGAGCAGGTTGCAATATTTTTGTATATTGTTGGCGATGATATTTGAAACAGAAATGTCCAAGAAAGATTTCAACATTCCGGCGAGACTATTTCAAAATGCTTCAAGAATGTGTTAAAAGTTGTTACAACGATGTATATTGATTGGGTATGGCCTCAATAGTGTGCATCCATATATTCGAAGCAAGTGCAAATATTATCCTCATTTCAAGGTAAAAAAATTATTACAAGTGGAACTTGGGTGTTACATATAATAATGTTGGTAGGGTATTTCTAATAATCTTTGACTAAAAATAATTTTATGAACTATTTTGTAATAGGATTGTATTGGAGCAATTGAAAGAACACACATCAAACCATATATATCTCCAAATAAGCAACCTCGTTTAATAGGTAGAAAGGGGTATGCAACTCAAAACATAATGGACACATGTGACTTTGATATGTGTTTCACATTTTTCTTACCAGGATGGGAAGGAAGTGCACATGATACTTGATATTCTTGGATACAATTAGAAATCCCAGTTATAATTTTCCAAAACCACAAGGAGGTAACTGTTTTATATTTGATTGCTATAGTAGATGCACCACATTCACATCTCCATATTTATTTTTATATTTATAATTGCTTACTTTAATTTCATTTTTTTTTAAATAGATGAGTTTTATTTGGTGGATGCTGGGTATCCAAACATGAAAGGATATCTTGCACCTTACAAAGGAGAGAGATACCATCTAGCTCAATTTGAACATGGTCAACGCCCTCAAAATGCACAAGAAAAATTCAACCAAGCACATTCATCACTTAGAAGTGTAATAGAAAGAACGTTTGGGGTTTGAAAAGTAAGATGGCCGATGATAAAAGATATCCCACCAAACTACAAGTGGTCGACCCAAGTCAAACTTATTTGTGCAACAATGGCAATTCATAATTTCATCCGATGAAGTGAGTTCTGCGATATTGCATTTGACTCTTATGATAGATTCATGGATTATGTGCCTAATGAAGAGGAATGATCTTCGTCTCAACAAACACGCCATGGAAATGATGTTGACTATGATGACAATGAGATGGAAGTGAGGAGATATAATATTTGTATGTCAATTTGCAGACGAAATTAGGAGATCTTTAAATATCTATGATGTTCTATTTTTATTGCCTTAATAGTAATTTATTGTATTTTTTTATTGCAATGACATTTTTTTGTTCCCTTGTCAACTCAATATATTAAAAAAAAATAAAAAAATAAATAAAAAAATAAATTTGAGGTAATGTAAAAATGTACCAAATTAGGTAATAATTAATCAACTTCCATTAATGAAATAACTTTTCAAAATTTAAAGAAAAGAAAATGACAAAATTACAATTTTTCTGTTCATAAGATAAAATTGACAATTATACAGCAAAAAGCTATTTTATCGCTTATTTACCAAACACTACTCTGCAGCTTAAATCTATGATTTGATAACTACACCAAACTGGTTACCAGCTTAAGCCCTGTTTGGTGCAGCTTAAAAACTGCTTGTTTCAGCTTCCAGCTTAATTTAAGCTATTTTGATGTGTTTGGTTTAGCTTATAGCTTTTTAGAAGTCAGAAATCAGCTTATTCTTTGAGTGGGGCAGGATATGCTTAATTTATAAGTAAAAAATCAGCTTATGTTTATAGTTATAAGCTATAAGCTGTTTAGGCATAAGCTATAAGCACTTTCCCACAGCTCTACCAAACAGGGCCTTATGCTCACAGCTATAAGCTATAATCTATAATCACTTTCCCACAGCTTTACCAAACGGGGCCATAGTGTTTGTGTAGGTCACGTGCCGTAAGCTGTCTGATCTGTCTACTTAACCTGTTCTGCTATTGGACCCATCTGAGTGAGTAATAACTTTGTAAAGCTATGTTCAATTATAAGTATTTTTTGAATGATATAAGATGATCTATTTTCTGAAATATTGGGTGTGTTTGGTTTGGTTTTGGGAGATAAATTTTCAAAAAAAATTTGGAGAAAGAGTTTAGAAATTTTTTTGGTTTGTTTGGTTGTATATTTTGGAAATAGTTTTGGAGTATAGGAGTTTGGGATGATTTGATATTTTGTTGTAGTTGAGTAGATGTCTGTGAGAGAAAAAGTGATTGAGAAGGAGAGAGGAGAGAGAAAAAATGATTGATTGATGTGTAGGAGATAGAAAGTGATTTTGGAAATCCTTTTCCAAAATCACTCAACCAAACAAAATTTTAGAATTTTTTTGCCAAAATTTGTTTCTCAAAAACAAACCAAACAAGGCCATTATTTCCTGCATATATAAATGTGTGGTGGCCGAATAAGTGGCAAGGATGGGGGAGGTATATTTTAGAAGCTATGCTCTAGCCGGCATACATCCCGCATAGACGTGGGGGCCGAATAGAGAAGGATCCCTAGAGCCGAATAGTAAAAATAGTAATGATTGAAAAAGTAGGCTCTGGTCCCAAGGATCATAAGAAAAAACAAGTATAAATATAGTGACAACGAACTAGAAAAGGTATGTAAGAATCACTTCTGAAAACTTAGTAAACAAGCTTTCTGGAGAAAAACTGACTTGTCCGTCGGAGTGCTAATTCCGGCACCCCCGACCGGAGTATTTGTGTCTTTGCAGGTGACTAGCAGAGGATCATTAGCGTCTCCCAGGATCGGGAGAGTATTTCCAATCCACTTCCCCACAATTGGCGCCGTCTGTGGGAATACTCGAATACATCCATGGAAGGCGTGACCGAAGATCCTCCGATAGCCACCGACGCAACCACACAGGTAGACGACCTCACCCCAGCCAACATGCTCGGAAAAGAGACCATCGCGGCACGACGCGCCTTGAACTTCGATTCGCCAACGACTTCAGCGCAAGAAACAATGCAGGCTATTATAGAACAAGCAAAGCAGAATGAACAAAGGCTCGAGAACATGATTGCTGAGAACGAACGACTCCGTCAGGATTTGGCCCTGGAGGTAGCAAAATCAAGAGAAGCCATGCGCGAGGAACCAGAGCGACCTCCGAAGGCAGACGGACAAAGACCTCGGGCCCGACCAAAAGATACCGATAGCAACTCCAGCTCATCATCCACGGAGCTCGACGTAAGGGGACGATCCGAAACCTCCAGCTCCTCCGAAAAAGACCTGCGAACAAGGAACAAGCGCAGGAGAATCAGCTCAAACGAGGAAGACCAGCACGATCCTTTCGTTCGACGGATCGCAAGGGCATCCCTGCCCAAGAAATTCAAAGCTCCGTCGTTCACTCTTTACGACGGAAAATCAGACCCCACTGATCATATCCGACATTACAAACAGGCCATGACGCTACACGCAGACAATGAAGCCCTCATGTGCCGAATTCCCTAGCAGCCTAGGTCCACTAGCCGTCAGGTGGTATTACAAGTTGGAGCCAGCTTCGGTTAAAAGCTTCCGACAACTGCAGAAATCCTTCCGGGCCAGGTTTATCACCAACGAGGTACAACCGAAACAGGCCGACTCCCTCTGGGCTATGCAGATCCAGTCGGGAGAGACGCTCCGAGCGTATTCGGCGCGATATTGGGAGTGCTTCAATCTCGTTGACGACGCTTGCAACGACTCCATGGCCATCACAGCCTTCAAAATGGGTTTACATCCTGACAGTGCTCTGCGCAGTTCCCTGACCAGAAGGCCCCCCAAAACAGTCTGGGCACTGATGAAGAAAGTTGAAGAATACTGTAAAGTCGAAGATGATGCCATAAGAATAAAAGCCGGACAAACCTCCAGCAAAACGGCCCTCCCCGAAATCGCTCGACCAATAAGCTCCGTACCGCCACCGAGCCCTGAGCCCCGGCAACGAACCAAGCGGGATAAAAGGCGGGACTCCCGCCGATCGAGCGATCAATGCTCCCACCGAATGAACGAACAACTACAAGTCGACAGCAGACGCTCAAGGCGAACCGACAAAAAGTACACGGAGTTAACAGAGCCGATCGCGGCAATAATGACCAAGGTCCAGCACCTTCCATTTTTCAAGTGGCCGTCGAAGATGGTGGGGCCTCCCGACACACGGAGGAGGGACAGACGATGCGAATACCACAAAGATCACGGCCACGAAACCGAGAGTTGTTATGCGCTAAAGGATCATCTGGAGGAACTAGTACAAGATGGTCGATTGCAACAATATGTGGGCAAAGGGAAGCCAACCAAAGCATTAGCCCTGAGACAGGATTCGCCTCCGCTTCGTGTGATCCACATAATCTACAGTTTGCCGGCATCCCCGACCGTGCACACAATCCAATCACACCCGATCCTCCAAAAGAATAACATGTCAACTGGCAGGCCCAGAGAAACTCAGACAATTAAGTTCAATGACTCCGACCTCGTTGGAATGGACCAGCCACGTCGATCCTTTGGTCGTCAAATTACGCGTACGACAGTTCAGCGTTGGGCGCATTCTCGTAGATCCGGGCAGCACTTCGGAAATTTTGTACTACAGAACTTTTGTTGAACTCGGCCTCAACGAGTCGGACCTATCGCCGTCGTCTCAACCACTGTTCGGCTTCAACACGAATCCAGAGTACCCGTTGGGGAAGGTCGTGCTCCCTGTTTGAGCGGGCTCAAAAACGGTTGACGTGGAATTCTTGGTAGTTAAGCTTCCGTCACCATATAACGCCATCATGGGACGTCCCTGGTTGCACCTCATGAAGGCTGTCCCAAGCACCTACCATCAGCTTATGCGCTTCCCAACAGACCGCGGCATTGAGGAGATCCGTGGCTCACCACAATTCGTGCCAACGTAGATCTTAGGAAGATCCATTCACGGACCCGACTTGTGGGATCCGATGCTTGTACTGATGCCACTCTTTAATGAAACATCAACTTTCTCACTCATCTTCAGACACCTTAGGGCCGAATAAGTCTCCGGATTCGGAGCGCCCTTCGTAAATGTCACGATTGGCCAAGTTAAGTCTCCGGATTCGGAGCCCCCTTTGGTGCATGACACCTTAGGGCAGAATTAAGTCTCCGGATTCGGAGCCCCATTTGGTGCATGACACCTTAGGGCCGAATTAAGTCTCCGGATTCGGAGCGCCCTTCGTGGATGTCACGATTGGCCACATTAAGTCTCCGGATTCGGAGCCCCCTTTGGTGCATGACACCTTAGGGCCGAATAAGTCTCTGGATTCGGAGCGCCCTTCGTAAATGTCACGATTGGCCAAGTTAAGTCTCCGATTCGGAGCCCCCTTTGGTGCATGACACCTTAGGGCAGAATTAAGTCTCCGGATTCGGAGCCCCCTTTGGTGCATGACACCTTAGGGCCGAATAAGTCTCCGGATTCGGAGCGCCCTTCGTAAATGTCACGATTGGCCAAGTTAAGTCTCCGGATTCGGAGCCCCCTTTGGTGCATGACATCTTAGGGCAGAATTAAGTCTCCGGATTCGGAGCCCCCTTTGGTGCATGACACCTTAGGGCCGAATAAGTCTCCGGATTCGGAGCGCCCTTCGTGGATGTCACGATTGGCCAAGTTAAGTCTCCGGATTCGGAGCCCCCTTTGGTGCATGACACCTTAGGGCCGAGTTGAGTCTCCGGATTCGGAGCCCCCTTTGGTGCATGACACCTTAGGGCAGAATTCAGTCTCCGGATTCGGAGCCCCCTTTGGTGCATGACGCCTTAGGCCGAATAAGTCTCCGATTCGGAGCCCCCTTTGGTGCATGACACCTTAGGGCAGAATTAAGTCTCCGGATTCGGAGTCCCCTTTGGTGCATGACGCCTTAGGGCCGAATAAGTCTCCGGATTCGGAGCGCCCTTCGTGGATGTCACGATTGGCCAAGTCTCCGGATTCGGAGCCCCCTTTGGTGCATGACACCTTAGGGCCGAATTGAGTCTCCGGATTCGGAGCCCCCTTTGGTGCATGACACCTTAGGGCCGAATTGAGTCTCCGGATTCGGAGCCCCTTTGGTGCATGACACCTTAGGGCCGAATTAAGTCTCCGGATTCGGAGCGCCCTTCGTGGATGTCACGATTGGCCACATTAAGTCTCCGGATTCGGAGCGTCCGTGGATATCCCAACCTAAAAAAACTAATTAAGCCGAATTACTAGTACGGTTCGCCGATTCCTGAATGCAGGAAAAATATTCAAGCAAAAATATCTAAGTTATACAAACGTTCCGGTAGCCAATTGTTAAACCGTACGAAATGATTTGCCTAACCATTAAAAGTTGGAATTAGGAAACAAAAGATTTTCTTCAGAGTGAGACTCAATTATATAAAACAACACTTTTTATTTGATTTAAAAGTTGTTACATAGACGCAATCCGCGTTCGAACATTACAATATCTATCTCTAACTTCTAAGACAAATCACGCGTCGATCTAGCCGCGCCTGAAACGGCATATCGCTGGGCCTCTGACACCATCGACAATGTCAAGGCCAAGATCCAAGACAAGAGGGGTTAGGGGCAGCGGTCGTCGTGTCTCCTTTCGGGGCGATCTGCTTCGACGACCTGGGGGCTGACGTGTTTCCAGTTTCTCCTTTCAGCGGTCCACCTCCTACATCGGAGAATCCCCCGTCGCGAACCGTCTTAGCGCCAAGTTCAGCCGGAATCTCAGCCCCTGCGACTATCATCACCATCTGATGGTGACAACGCTTGACCACCCCACGCGATAGATGTTTGATTGCATGGGGCGCCTGCCGCTTTTTATTCTCAGTAATGGTCGCGATCTCGAGGCCCACATCTCGAGGCGTTTTATCAATATTACATCCCCGAGACAAGCGTCGGTCAACATTCTAGTTAACCCAACGGTTGGCAAAAACGCACGCGCACAGGCTGCGAAGGCCAGAAATTTACCCAGCTTAATCGGCCAAACTTCTTCAAAATTTCAACGACACGCCGCAATGGCTTTATTAAAAAGTAAACGGCCATTACATGCGTTCCGATCACGCACAGCAAATCTTCGCATCAATTTAACATGCCGAGTCCGGTTGGTGTACTTATATCTATCCAACCATTTATGCAATCAAATTAAATACGCACACGCCGAGTACAGGAGACAATTTGGAATTTTCAACGAAGCGTTTTTTTTTTTTTTTATATATATACAAACAACCAAGAAAGTACATAATAGCAAACGCGACCAGCGTTCGAACTTTACAACAATTAAAGTCAGACGGCATCGCCCTCATCCTCACTCTTTTCAACCTCGAAAGCAGAAAACAGAAAATCCTCATTGTGATAGAGAGGTGACGCCGCATCAATGCCTGACAAGCGAAGGGATTCGGCGACTTGAGATGCCTTGATCCAACCATGCCTGAACCCACGATTTTCACATCGGCAAACCTCTCCGGCAAGCGTCTCATTGGCCATTTGAATTCCAACCAAGCGCCCTTCGTGAAAACCTTTTTCATAAGACCTCCCCTTGGCGGACTCCAATGCGAACATGCTCGCCGTATCTCGATCGCGATGGCAGCACTTATAAGCCGACTGGTAACCCTCTCCTCCACAATTGGATTCGGATTCACCTGCCCGCCGGTTGCGGCTGAGCCGCTCTGATCTCTCTTAACTCGCGTTCAGCCGCCTCCACGCGAGCCTCTAAACTACGGATACGCTCTTCATTTTTCTCCATTTCTCGACGGGCGGCGCGCAGTCGCATGCCGACTTCGTAAGCCGTATAGAGCCCTTTCACCGCCCCATGAATGCCCTCGCGAAATACTTCGTAGTCTTGACGACCGACCATTGACTGCTGCACTTCCGGAGGAAATATTTGTCGAGCAAACTCGACCGCCACGTCTGGATCTCGAACGATCGAATCCGCTTCCGTCATAGGCTTATTCCTCACAAATACTGCAAAACTTAATGGGCGCGGATTCGCGTCTGATCTCCTGTCGATTTGGGCGTGTGGCGATCTCCCCTGGGGCTGCCTATCCCGTCTGGGCGACCTACTACGACGTCTAGGAGATTGACGCCTCTGTCGACCCATAGCATTCTTACTCCCAACACGCGAGGGACACCACGGTGTTCACTTTGCCTCATGTCACCGCCAAGCTCAGCCAATGTCTTGGCTTCCCCTTTGCTGTTAAAGAAGAGTTTGTTGGACATTCGTACAATAGGTTTTCCCTCAGGAGTCTGAATCAGATAAGCTACCAGACTCTTAAAAGTTATACCTTTAACCATTTAACGCTCGCGAAGGCAGCACGATCGAGGCGAGTTCATTAATTATGACACCCAGTCGACTGACGCCGAATAAGTTGCCGGCGGATTCATCATTATGCTCGGCAAGCTACCCCAGCCGGCTCATGAATCGATTCAGAACCAGAATTCTTATCATGAACCCCCTGGGGCAAGGGCAGATCCACCAATGTGCATGGCCAAACTAACCCAGCCGGCTCACGAATTGAGATTCATCAGTATGTTCGGCAAACTACCCCAGCCGGCTCATAAATCGATTCAGAACCAGAATTCTTATTATAAACCCCCTGGGGCAAGGGCAGATTCGTCAATCAGTAGGCAGTGAAATTGCAAATGGTGATTTTGATGGGATATGTATTGAATCTGCAGAAAACTAAAGTTTGGTTAAACAATATTCTATATACAGCTTGTTTAGAATAGTTCCAGATAAAATCACTCGGACCAAATTCAGGGTTTCCCCATAATATATGCAATCCCATTTTACCAAATGCATCGATAAACACAGCACTTGTTCATTAAAGATAAATCACAGAACTTCTTTATACAAAGCGTGCGGCGGTAGAGCAAAAATTACAAGGAAATTTTCATCAATAAATTGCGCGCAGATGTTAACCAATTTATACATGAAAACTACCCTAAACCGACAAAACACTATCCAAACGAAGGAAAAACAAAAACAAAAAGACGGCTGCCCAGTAAACGGCCCCCAGGTTACTCGTCGGCATCAGATTCAAGTGGCTCAACATCCACCTGTTCATAAGGAATCGGCAAG
Organism: Camellia japonica; assembly: GCA_030407325.1. Taxonomy (NCBI): domain Eukaryota; kingdom Viridiplantae; phylum Streptophyta; class Magnoliopsida; order Ericales; family Theaceae; genus Camellia; species Camellia japonica. The sequence goes on along the minus strand of JAPPVO010000002.1, from coordinate 110,819,060 downwards.
TCCAATGTAACCTCAGCGGCGGCAAGGGCCCTGAGCCAGCCATGTTTGAACCCGCGATTCTCAAACTTGGACACTTCTTCAACATATTCTGATAGAGCGGCGCCCCTCCCTGCTTCGAAGGCCTCCGATTCAGCTTTTCCGCGGGCCACCTTAAGCTCCTCTAACTGAGCTTCCGCTTCAGCAAGTGCCTCCTTGGAAAGTTTGAGCGATTCCTCGCTCACATTCGCTCTACCCTCAGCGTCAACACGAAGCTGTTCAGCCACGCGAGCCCTCTCTTTCTCCGCTTCGGCCCTCGCGCTCTCCATTTCAGCTCTCATAATTTCGAACTCGGCCCTACTTTTTTGACCCTGCACCTCTGTTTGCAAATGGTCAATTCTCCCGAGAGCCTCACGCAGACGGCGACCCAAGTCGGTGATCCTTCCGACCGTCTGCAAAACAATTCGGTATTATTAGACGCGTTCAACGAAGAAAGCGAAATAAAGGTGACCTACCAGGAGTGCCGATTGAGCAGTTAGGGCAACAGCCATAATGTCAGGCACGGCATCGAAGGCTTTGTTGTCAGCCGGCAGAGAAACCGAAGCCGCCAAGCTCAGAGCCACGGCCGGATCCTGGACGGCTGAAGCGTCGGATAAAATCGGCACATCCCTGATTTTTGGCTGAATAACGAATGGAGCGACCGCGTCCGTTTCTTCAAGCCGACGCCATTTGCTATCAGAGCCAGCTTCCGAACTCGCTTCCCCCTCGGCACCGCGTTTTTGGCCTTGCTCCGGAATCGGCCGTTTCCCATCAAGTTGTTCTCCACCCTCTTTTTCCATATCGGACGCAACAACCACTGTCTCCTCCGAAACGGGTACGGACGGCTTGATCGAGCTGGGATCTGATGCGGCACATTCAACCTTCTTTCGGGCGGCCATGCGCTCCGCATTTCTTTTACGGGCCATCTGCGTTAGGCTTTCCTTCGCCATACCCTCAAAGAAATCGCCGGGTAGATCCCCCAAATTTGCAAAAATATCCCCGGAAAAGAAATCTGTTCGTCCTAAGGCGGATGGCTCGGTGGCCTCAAATGCCGAGCGTATAGCCTCGTCGCCTTCTACTATTTTCTCAGCAGACCCCCCCTCCGGATCGGCGACCACCTCAACGCTGGGTTCGGCGTCTTCTCCCGGATCGGGAACTACGAGACCGATCTGCCTAAGGTTTTTGAAGCTGGGGAAGATAAGCGCCGAGAGCTGTTGATCGCCGACTGGAATCGGAATGTTATCTGCGGCCGAGAAAGTAGTGTAAGTGGGTTCGTACCGAAGGAGAATATGGGCGGCTCTCCCCTGCCGTTGTACGTTTGGACGGCCGAAATACCTGAGTGCAGTCTTGACTTCCCCAAGAACCGCGTCGTCAACCGAAGTCAGAATTTTCTTCAACCTATTACCTGCAGAAAATGAAAAACGATTTAGAGAAAAGTGCCGAATAAGAGATAGACCAACAAACAGGACATTACGTGGCAACCTGGGTCGCCCTTATGTCTGGGAACAGGGTCCAGACGATCCTCTCCTTCAGCGAACTCCCAATTGCCTCGAACGTTGACCATCACGTCGTCAACCCGTTTACCAGAACTGGCAAGCATAGTCACCAAGTGATGGTCGGTATCTTTGGCCCTGAGAAAATATCGCCCCAGCCGACCGGAGGATTTGGCTAAGGCGTAACAATGCCGAATGGCCGGAATCCCAAGGTTAATCCTAAGGCGTCGGTTCAACTCTAAGATCCCCATAATGATTCGAAAGAAATTTACGTTGGGTTGAGAGGGAATCAAACCCCAATATCGAAGAACGGCCCTAAGGAGTGGGTTTAGGGAAAACGGACACCGCCCTCCGCAATGGATAAAAGAGGGAATACGATCGTGTTCTGATCTTCCCTCTCCATGTCAAGAGCACTGTCCGTTACAAGGGATAAATGGACATCGTCAGGAATGGAAAAATGCTGCCGGAAGCCGGAGATGCGATCCTCAGAAAGGAGGTCTTTCAAATGTTTGGCCATCTTAGAAAGGAGCTAAGTATTCGCCGAAGCTAAAATAGCAAACAGAAAAATAGGATTACAAAGAAGGGATAAGAAAACTTACGAAGAACGGATGAGACAAAGGAAGGCAGGAGAAGTTGCAGAAGACGCGAGTCACGGAGGGATATGCACTGGCAATCAAAAGTCTCAAAAAAGATTGACGAAATATGAATCCGAAAGGGCCAAAGTTTCAAATCGCAATAAATGCTGAGGTATACATGAATAGAGCAGGAAAGTGCAATGATGAGCGAAAGGCGCGTGCTTCCTGACATATTGGGGCGCGCAAAGCCGCCTGACACTAAACTCCTCAAATTTTGAACCAAACACACCGATTGACTGTCGTCAATAGGGAGTTCGGGGGGCAATTGTGGTGGCCGAATAAGTGGCAAGGATGGGGGAGGTATATTTTAGAAGCTATGCTCTAGCCGGCATACATCCCGCATAGACGTGGGGCCGAATAGAGAAGGATCCCTAGAGCGAATAGTAAAAATAGTAATGATTGAAAAAGTAGGCTCTGGTCCCAAGGATCATAAGAAAAACAAGTATAAATATAGTGACAACGAACTAGAAAAGGTATGTAAGAATCACTTCTGAAAACTTAGTAAACAAGCTTTCTGGAGAAAAACTGACTTGTCCGTCGGAGTGCTAATTCCGGCACCCCCGACCGGAGTATTTGTGTCTTTGCAGGTGACTAGCAGAGGATCATTAGCGTCTCCAGGATCGGGAGAGTATTTCCAATCCACTTCCCCACAAAATGGTTGTTCAATGTTTCTGAAATGTATTCGTGGCACCCTTAGCTTTAGATGACATCTGTTGTTTGTTCTGTTATATCCCAATTATGGGCCAACTGTACGTCTTATGAGCCAACTGTTATGGATCCTTCTGTATACGTCCTATTTATGGGCCAACTATATGTCTCATGAGCCAACTGTAACGTCTTTGTACATGTGAGTCAACTGTATGCATTCATGGTCATCCCTTTATGGGTTAACTGTTTATGTTAGTGCTAATAGATGTACCACGTACGATTAATTGTAAATTCTGATTATGAATATGATTTTGATTCCATTTCTGTTATGAATACTAATTACTGAACAAGAATATGAATTCATTTATGATATAAATTGAATTTTGTTTTTTTGCATCTGTTATGGACAACATTCATTAAACCTTTTACTTTGTTATTATTCACTGGGCTCCAATTCATTCTATTATTTATGTATTTAGGTGATCAGGCGCGTGACCAGGCTGAGAGATGATTGTTTAGATCTGTCCGAGTCAGCCAAACCACTGTACCTCACGAAGAGGTTCCTGAAAAGCTTAAGTGCGGTCAATTCTATGCTGACAATTTCTGTTTTTGTTTACTGTCTTTTTGTTTTCTCTTGTGTCTAAATATTGGGCTAAGTCCCATTCTGTTTTGTCTGTATATCAGATGATGTAAGACTGTTGTTTATTTAATGTCACTTATATATATATATATATAAAGCTTTAAATTTTCTGTCTCCTGTATGTCTACACAGCTCTATAGACATTGTATTTTGTATAGTTTCTTCCGTTAGCTCTTTAATTATATGTTATTCTGTAAGAGGCCTTTGGTAATCCAAGGATTATTAGCCAGTTACGACGTTAAATCTATAGAGGTGGGTTTGGGTCGTGACAATATGAGAATTTCGTTAATGACGACGATGACGAACTGATCAAGATATGGTTTGAACACTCGGTTCATGAGGTCCATAAAGGTCGTTGGAGCATTTGTGACGCCAAATGGCATGATGAGAAACTCGTAGTGCCTATAACGTGTTCTGAAGGCAATCTTCTCAATGCTTTCCATTTTAACTTTTAGTTGATGGTAACCATAATACAAGTTGAATTTCGAGAATCCCTGGGCACTTTGAAGTTGATCAAACAAGTCATCGATTCGTGGCAAGGGATATCGATTCGTGATAGTGACTTTGTTTAGCTCTTTGTAATTGATGCATAACCTCATTGTGCTATCCTTTTTCTTTACGAACAGTACTGGAGCTCTCCATGGTGAGGTACTTGGTCGAATGAAGCCTTTGTTCAGGAGTTCCTGGAGTTGGGTTTTTAGTTCTTTCAATTCCGTCATTGACATGTGGTAAGGGGTTTTGGAGATCGGTTGTGTACTGGGTTGAGTTTCAATGGTGAATTTGACTTCTCAATTAACCAAGGTACTAGGTAAGTCTTCAGGAAAAACGTCAGGAAATTCTCAAACGACAGGTATTGAATTGTGTGTTGGGTCTATTTGTTGAATGTCGACCACATAACAAATACAACAACTACAACCTTTTCTTAAAAGTCATTGGGCTATCATGAAGGATATCAAATACGGAGGGGTAGAAACTCCAGTTCCTTCGAAGACCAGCTTGCTTTGGTTGGGTAACCGAAGAAAGACCTTTTTGGTTGTACAGTCATAGAGGCAAGGTTGGTAGCAAGCCAATCCATTCCTAAAATTATGTCAAAATTACTAATGTGGACTGGAATCAGATCCACAAACAAATTTTCATTTTGTAGGGATATAACACAAGACTTGTATACCATCGTACTAAGTATGGAGACACCAGATGGAAAAACCATAGATAATGCATATCTTAACGGTTCAGGTGTTGATGTTAACTTAGAAGAAAGGTGTGGTGCAACAAAAGAATGAATGGAACTAGAGTCAAAGAGAACATGGGCTAAGTGACCACAAATAGAGAGTGTACTTGTCACAATATTTTTCGTAGCATCGGAATTTCTGAGTACTAAAGCAAAAGCTCTTCCTTGGCTCTTCTGTTCATTCTTCCCTTTTGTTGCTGTTCTTGGTTTCTGAACTAGTTTAGAGGTACCCATCACAGAGTTGGTGAATTTTGGGCAATCTTTCACCAAATGGCCAACTTGGCCACATCTATAACATGCTCCTATTGCCCGATAGCACTTCCCCTATGAGCCTTTCCACAACTCGGACAATTCAGAATGGTGCTACCTCTAGGAATAGTAAAACTTTGGTTGGTCAAACCAGTTAAGCTAGTAGGTCTGGTATTTACTTTCTTTGGTAGGGCAGCTCTAGATCCTCCAACTGGTTCCTAAAACCGTTTCTTTTGACCCATTCCACTTGAACGTGCGATTTTAATTCCTTTCTCAGCAATGAATGCTTGATCTATAACCTCTGCATAGGTTGGTAATTTCAAAACCTCAAGCCTATCTTTGATTTTAACATCCAATCCTGCTTCGAATTTCCTTGCTTTTTGAGCTTTTGTCAGAATAACATACGATGCAAATTGTGCTAGTCAGGTGAACTTATTTTCGTATTCTGCTACCAACATTGTTCCTTGCCTCATCTGACGCCTTCTCTCCTATAGTGATTCTGGAAAATACTTTTCATAGAACACATCTAGTAATCTCGCCCAAGTCACGATCTCTTCCTTTTCTAAGGTGAGAAGCCACCATTCTTGTGCATCTTCCTTGAGAGTGAAAATGGCGAAGGACACTTTTTGTTCTTTTGTGCAGGGTAGGGTACAAAAAATCTTCTCAATTTCTTTAACCCAAGCTTTAGCTAGTAATGGGTTTGAGCCTCCTGTGAACGTGGAAGGTTTCAGGTCTTGGAACTGTTTAATCGTAGTTGTCCCTTCACGATGTTCTGGTAACCCATTGTTTTGCAAGGTTTACAAGAAACTAGTAACAACTATTTCCATAATCTTTTCCATTGGATCGGCTCCATTGGATGATGACTCGGTACCATTTCCATCATTAGCTATATAGCTATAAATTAACAGTTTTAATAAACGTGGTGCATGATTTCCTATTAACTACCTAATTTAAAACAGATTCACATAATCTACAAAACATAGTTCACAAGACAATATATGCATTATTCAAAAAACACTAGTTTAATTAATGTATAATGGTGTTGGTACATTACTTGTAGTTATGTCAACTTAGTGCCTAACCCTCCATGACAAAACGGGGTTAGAACCAGGCCATGGTCATCTCACTTATACAATAAACGAAAAAAAAAAAAAAAAAAAACAAAACAAAACAAAACAAAAGATCTTGTTCTCAGAATTTTAGACTGAAAATAACCATGGGTATTGCAGTTGCATATGATGTTCAAACTCCCAACCGCTCAACTCAATACCAAAGCATCGCCACACCACCTCTACTCAGTAAATGAGGATGTCTACCACGTAACCTCATAGCTGTCGTCCCGTGATACACACAGGCACCTCCACATATGTCATAATATCACCAAAATCAACCGTCTGAGTATCAATCAGGTTTTGAGGGGGAGGAACTCTTACTTGAATATGGTCACTTAAGAAGGCATTCCCTCGCCGAGCCATAAACTCTAAAGGTAAAGTGCCACTAAGTAGCGAGGATATCCCTGACTCGGGGCCATGTCTACTACTTGTGTTGGCCCCAAAAACCTGTTTAGCGTACTCATAGCATCAATTTTCCACCACTGTGTATCTACTTCTACGGGGACGGCCCTTAAGTATATTGGTCAGTCCATTAGTCGGTTGAGGGTCGGGGCCGCTTGTCTAACTATTTCCTCCGAATCTCCTATTTCGTCTGTTAATTCTCAAACATAACTGTTGTTTTCAAAAGTTTCTTCAAAGTTCGAGGGATAGGCTCGTACCAAAAAGAGTCGCCAAAGTTGAGTTCTGACATTGCCTGTATCACGGGATGCCCAACTCAACTATAAAACTAATAAAAGACTATATCCACAAGGGCTAAGGTAAGATTTTTCTTATCTTGTTTTCTAATGGTACAATCTTCTAACTTAATATTTGTTTGTTTGTTTGTTTGTTTGTTTTTTTTTTAACCATTGCTCTGATACCACTTTTGTTGCAACCCACCCCGGTGCCAAGAGCTGGATTTGCAACGAGTTAATTTCCAAAATTTTCATGATTAATTTTACGTAATTAAATTAAATAATATAGCGAAATAAAATAAAACATATAGATAAATATCTGAAGCGTACATGAGAATTATTATAACATAAGTCAACTAAAAATTACATGTAAATAAATAATAAAAAAAAACATGATGTTCATATCAAATCTGGGTCCTGATTAATGGGGTAAAACCATCATTCTTTAAGTTTTTTCACCTGAAAGGGGTTTTAACAGTTATAAACACATGGTAGAGTGAGTAATCTTATACTAAGAGCATAAAGGTATACAAAGCACCATGGATAATTATTTAGGCTAAATAAAGAATAGTTTCGTTTGAATAAATTATTTTAAATAATAGACATATAATACAAAAATCGTATATGCAAAATAATCATAACCACGATGTAGAATATAACAGAGGATCAATGGATCTATGACAAACAGATGGTCACAACGTGACTAATCAGAGGGCTAATAGTTATTTAAGTCTCCCAAGACATGGGATCTCCGTGGTGATATTTATAAAAATAAACGTTGATATACTCCTTGTCAAATAAATTCTAAAATTTAAACGAACATATCTGTGATTAATTTTAAACAAATAGGGCTCATAAAATTAATACAAACATGATTTACATAAGATAATTCATAAAACTAATAAAACAATTTATAACTACTTAAGACATAATATAACTCACCTTAATATCCACCCTACTATTTGGCGACTCCTCTAACTTACTGATTTATTGATTTGTTTTTGCTTGTTTTCCGAGTTACTGCTCGGCCTTCCCTATTTATACTTAGGTGCCAAGGATGTAATTCACCCCTTTACTAAAGGTGAATCATTTTCCAATCCTTCAATTTCCTACAGGTGGCGTGAGGTTGAGAAGCCACCGTTGAGCACAGGTGTCTTGAGCTAAAAGTGCCATTTATTTACCTTTTTCTTAATTTCATTTTGACCCCAAAGATTTTAATAATTCCATAGTTATGGGAGTTGGCCCCAAATAGTATATTAACCACATTGTTATGGTTTGATAGCAACAATGCTTCAAATTTTTAAGTTAGATCAGATTTTAGCCAGTGTAATTTAGAAAATCAAATATTTTATTTTATTTTATTTTTGTTTTATTCATTTATTTATTTGTTTTTATTAAATTAATTAAACAATTAGGGTATCACACAAATTGTTTTAGACTGCTAAAATATATTTCATTAGTTCATTAATTTGTTGTATTTTATAATTTTACATGATTTTATGTATTTGTACATAAAAATGATTACACACCAGCATCCCCACTCACCATCCACTTTCTTAATCACACACCACAATCAACACTTACCATCCACTTTCCTAATCACACTTGACCATCACCACTCACCATCCACTTTCCTAATTACACATTACCATCACCATTCATCATCCACTTTCATAATCACATACCACCATCAACACTCACCATATGTTTTTGCTTAGTTCTATAAATATGTAAGACTTCAAGTAGGAAAAAAAAAAAAGAAAGAACTCAACACAAAAAAACTAAGGAAAAAAAAAAAAAAAACTCCAAACAACCTAAACACACCTATCCATCATTTCTTCACCTTTGATCTCTAATTCTTGATCGCTATCCCAACCACCCAAAATTCCGCTAAAATTTGTATTTTCTTGCTGAGATTTCAAAGAACATACTCCACAACCTGAAGGTGTAAAAGAAGAAAGTTTAATAATAAGAAAATTTATCATTTCCTCCAAATGTGAATTTCCACAACTTTCTCATTTATTTTCTTGTATTTTCTTTATTGTTTTAAATATGTAGTTTCTTTATTTTAATAATGATATAATAATAGATATATAAATATTTGTATTTGTATCTACTACTATTGTTATTATTATTATTATTATTATTACTACTACTATATTTGATTTGGTAGATTTAGCTTATGTTTGAGTTAGATAGTTATTTATTGTAATAATTTCCAAACCCCACGTCTTTTATTCGGTATTATAATTATTTAGTGTTGTAATAATCTCCAGCCTCTGCTTTTTTCTATCCCTTTTCATTTATTTGTTTTTTATATATGTAAATAAACATCATGTTTTATTTTTCATCATATCTCTGTTTTGCCTCCATGTTTCATGCATTAAGATTCGACTCATTTGTATTTGTGGATTTGATTAATTCTTATGTGATTATGTACACTACCTCATGCCCCTGAGATGATTCACATGTCATATATTAGTAGCCGAATCTTTAGTCACATTTTTGTGTATATATTCAATTAGAATTTTGTATATAAGATTATGCATATTCTCGTACTTTGTTTTGTAGCTTTCCGCGGGATGCTAGTAAATACTATGTAAGTGTTTATACTTTAACATTATGCTTGTGAGTGTTTTTCTTACTATGTCTAAGTATCCTACCATGCAGCTACTTGCTTAAGTGATATATCTCTATGAATGTTAGTAGATGGAGGTTGTGTCGTTCAATTTAGAATAATATCGATTTTCATGTTTGCAAACTCAATTTCTTTTGAGTTGTGCATTATTCAAAAACTATTTAAAAAGTATATGAAATCAAACGTTTCAAAATGAATGATATAGTCTATACTTGTTCATTTCACATAGTAAATTTTAGCATCTATTAAATAATCGAAATATGAACATATAAAGTCAATAAAATTCATATTATGGTTAGGAAAGGTTGACCTTTTGATCGGTTGAGCAGGGATTACTCAATTAATGACCTTTCCACTTACACCTAAGGTTCCGAACCGAGACATCTTTGGTTATGACGAACAGTGGCCTTGGCACGAATCACGAGTTTCCTAATTTTCCTAAAATATTAGGTGGCGTCTAAGATCTGGTGATATAATCCATTTCTGGCAATGGTTTTGCAATAAAATGTATTTTTTTTTAATTATAAAAGTTGCCGAATTTGGACTTTCATTTACGTTTCACATTGCACTCGTGAAACTAGATCAAAAAGATCGAGGGTCTGAACTATTTAGCGCGCTAGGGTACCCCCCAAGCATGCAATAGTTTCTGGCGACTTTATTAGGGACATTAAGAAACCTTGACTCGAATTTCATGATATGATTTTTATTTGCATTTATATGTTCGTTGCATTTCATGCATTGGGGCGCTTAAAGTCCTTGTGTTGCCCTAGTCGTGATGGGAACACAGGCAATCTTTTTGTAATACTATACCTATCTCCACATTACTTTTGAGACCTTATGTTAATACCTCTGAAGATCTGTAAGAAAGGTAGCTCCGCTATCTAAGGTTATCGAACTCAGAAGACAGACTATATTGACTCTTCCGACTTCTTGGGATCGTACTTGGTTATTAACCAAAGGACTTTTTAGTGACGTCACCTTGACTTCAACTTCTAGGGTAGAACCAACCATGTACATGTAGTGAGCTATAGTACTTTCCAACTTAGGACATGATGTTTTCTCATTTTTAGGATGTATGATATCACTTGTTTGAATAGTGAAACTCTAGATCATTTCAAATCTAGGATAGGGTAACCCTACCCCCCATAGGGGTGTTTGTTTTCTTTCATATTACGTGTTATGTATGGAAATCTATATAGAGGTTCTCAAATTCATATCAATGGTTCAGGCATATCAGTTTGTGAGGTTGAGTTCAGTTTTTCGGTGGGGCAGGTAGTGATCAGTTATGCGAATTGAGCTGAGGTGCTGTTGAAATTTTGGTTAGGGGTATTGTTTTTGGTTTTCATTTGGCTAAGTCGTTGTAGTACCATAGCTTCAAAAAAGTCTAATATCCCACAAAGTCTACCAACGTGAATCCCTAGAACTTGCGAGATATCAGACTGTTTCTATGATTAGGGAATGACCACCTATTGATTGCACGAGCTTTATTTTGAACGTGGTGGATGGCCCGCACTTTAACTAATAATTCGAGAAAGGTGTCATTTCGAGTTCTGAGTTGGATGTTGAGTCCGAATCTGATTCCATCGAGTCTATGGAGTCGGAGTTAGACTCGAATTAGTCTAGCCAGTTGAAGTCTAGTAATTTTCGGAGTGCTAACCTAGACACCTCTGTTTTGTCTAGGTCTTCTTTGTCATTTTCTTTTGAGTTTGTTATAATCGTTGAGTTGGAATTTCTTTTGAATAAAAATGTCGTAGATGCCGCCTACTTCTTTGTGCCTTTAGTTCATTGCGTTAACCAAAATTTTCAAAATTTTGATGAAAACGAAGAGGAAGAAATTCCTTGAGTGTTGAAAAATTTAATTGACTAGGAGGAACAGAGATGTGCTAAGCCCTTAATGGATGAGATTATTTCAGTTAATGTGGGTACTGAGAAGGATTCTCATTTGGTCCAAATTGGTTCCACGTTATCTTCAGAAGAATGCGAGTGGTTAGTCGCTTTATTAAACGATTTCAAAAATATTTTTGCGTGGTCCTACGAAGACATGCCTAGAATTGATCATGAGATGATACAACATAGGATCCCTCTCAACTTGAGGCGACCCCCTAAGTTTTAAACTTTGATTTAGAGTGTCCAATAATCAACCAGAGTATGAGACTTGCATAGCCAGATTGGAAGCAGCCCTAGGACTAGAGGCAATGAGGTTGGATGTGATAGGAGATTCAACAAGATCAAACCAAAACAAGAGAGCCTAATAAAAAATAATCGAATGAGAGAGTTGAACAAATTTTGAGAAAATCGAAACAAACTCTCAACGAAACAAACCAAACTGACTACTGATGCAAAAAAGCTCTAACCAAATTATAAAGTACCAGAACAAACTTCAAACAATCTTCAAATAATATCAAGAACCAAATTTTCTAAAGTATCGAGCAAACTTCAGAAGCAAACCAAATTTCAAAATTCACCAGCAATCCCAATTGACTTAACTAAGTCTCCAAACAATCTATCTCCACTAAATCAAAAGGCATATGTGAACAAATTTGATTTCTAAAGGATGGATCCAAAATACTATGAGGAAACCCAAAAGCAATATATATCCAAAGCTTACCTCTTAAAAAGATGAGATTTGCAATTAATATCTTCAAGTTTCTCCTCTAAAGTGAAATTGCTAGAAGATTTCTCTTCGACAATCTTCTCTCTAATTTTCAAGAACCACCAACGATTGAAACTTCAATGGAAGCAAACGAACGAGGCCTAGATCGTCACCCAATCTATGATACCAATTTGTTGTGCGGAGAGCCTCTAAAAAATTCAATCACACCAAAATATTTAATGGCTTCAAATATGGAGTAGAAGAAACATACAAATCCAAGAGAGAAACAATAACATAGTAACAAGACACCAATATTTACGTGGTTCAGCCTAAGTCTACATCCACGGGTGAAGAGAAGGATTCATTAGCAAAGAGAACAATTGCTTCTAAGAGCTGTAATGGTGATAAAGCAATCTCTCACAACACTCACCACCTAAATACATATTCTTTCACCAAACCCAAAATCCGCTCTCTACCTCCAAAAGACAAGTTCTCACAACGAGAGACTAATGGATCTAGTTAAATATAACCGTAGACCCCAAGCAAGGAGAAACTTTCTCCAATAGAGGCCAATGGCCTCTGTACTAAAAAAAAAAATCTTCTTCGTTCACTGAAGATAAATTTTAATTTTGTAAGGCCAAATCTTGAAGATAAATTTTAAAATTGTAATGGTTTAAGTTGTAGAGATAGATAAAGAAAGATGACGTATTAATTGTTTTTGAACTCGTGAAGAACAAGAGAAAATGAGAAGAATAAAGAACTTCTTCGAAATCCATGATTGTCCGTGGTTGATTCAGGTAGTTGATGACAAATTGATGAAAGTTTTGGTGGCTAAGGCAATAGTGTTATGGAGACGATGATGGCGTATAGGTTTTGACAACGATGGTGCATGGATGTTGATGAGAAGGTGACCGGCTATGGAGATCGACGGAATGTGAAGTGAAAGGTCTTGAAAATGTGTGTGTGAGAGAGAGAGAGAGAGAGAGGAGGGAGGGGGAGAGGGAGAGAGAGAGAGGTGTGCGCGTTTAGAGAGAAGTGAAAAGAGAGGGGTTAGATGAGTGGGGCCTTGAAACAACTATCAAATTTTGTGTGGAGTGAGATACCACATCAGCCAAGATGGTATACCTGTTATATGAAATACTTTCTCGAGAGAATGGGGTCCATTCTACAATACGTTTAACAAAAGTGCTTGGGAGCTCTAAATCAGGACCCCCAGTGACATGGAGCAGACCATGTGAAGAGGTAGCCCACGCTCCTTTTTCTGTTACTCTCATCATTGCTAAACAAACTGAACCCTTCTTTCTCTTTTCTATCTCATCTCTTCCAAACAAACCCATCTAACCCTCTTCTTTCTCTTCTCTGTCTTCCTCCTTCCTCTCTCGATCTCCACTGATCCCGATGAAAAGACCACCTTCGGGCCTCCTTTCTTTTCTCTATTTCCTCTTATGATGACAACCAACGACCCTCGAACTCATCTCTCATCTCTCCTCTCGCTGACCCGCCCTTCTCTTTCCTCTTCTCTTCTCTTCTCTTCTCTACTCTTGTGAATCTCTTGTATATTGTTCCAAACTATGTGTATTTAAACAAGACCATATGCCAGTTTATTCACTTATTCTCAATGTTTTTTTTTTTTTTTTAACTCAAACTAGACATAAAATTTATGTTTTTGAACTCAAAAGTAATTTATTGCTTATAGTTTATTGGTGTACCAAGCAGGTCAATGAATATCCCATTGAAGGTGCATAAATGCTAAAACTACTTTGCATATGTAAAAGTATTGATTTGTCAATTGAGAAATTAAGAAACAATAGCCTTAACATGGACCAAACTACTTTGCTAAAACAAGGAATATCCCATTGAAGGTGCATAAATCCTAAAACTACTTTGCATATGTAGAAGTATTGATTTGTCAATTGACAAATTAAGAAACAATAGTCTTAACATGGACCAAACTATATATTTTTTGTCTGTTTTATGGAAGATATAATATCCTTGAAATTGAGGGAGACGCAGGACGCTAGAGAGGGAGGGGGGATGTCGGAGAGGGAAGGGGGGGGTATCGGAGAAAAAAAAGTCGGATAGAAAGGGGGAGAGGAAGGACATTGGAGAAAAAATGAGAGTTGAAGAGCGAGAGACGTCAGAGAGGGGGAGATGGAGGACACCGAAAAACCGACAAAGAAGTCTAAGAAAGAGAGATTTTTTTCCTTTCTTTCTAGAGAGTGCATGTGTTTCACGCACTGATTTTACAACTCAAATAAAAATCCTATTTTTTTCATCCACCTCACTAGAGATGGAAGGGTCCTGCTGGGGACCCCCAGCAGGAGAAGACCCCCAGCACCCCCCCCCCCACCTCCATGTGGGGGCTGCCAATGGATGAAAAAAAAAAACTGGTTTGGACCAATCAAAAAGGACCCCCAACACCCCCACTGGGGGTCTCATCCATTTTCCGAGATGGAATTGGGGAAGAGAAAATGGGGGGATGTAGCAGGGTTGTACATTTATCCTGTATTTGATTGAGGAATTTGAGTAGGGATTTAGAAAGGAAAATAGAAAAAGTAGGTGAAATGTGAATAAAATATATTTATATTTTATTTAATTTCACACACTTTTTCCATTTTCTTTTCCAAATCTGTCTCTAAATTTCCCAACCAAATACAACATTAATGGATTGGTTTTGATTGGATATAGATTTCACACATATTTTATATTTCCAACTCGAAAGAAAAAAAAAAAAAAAAAAATTAAAGTGCAAGGATTGGACATTAATTATTTTAAAAAATTTAAATGTGATAATTTACCTATAACTTTTAAGATTGAATTAGATGACTTTATGATGATGGATTTGAAATAATTAAATAAAAGTGGTTCTTTGAAATCATGATAAAAATTCTCTTCTAATTATAAAAATTCTGTTGTAATTTTTCTTCACTCATACTCATTTTTTTTTTTAATTTTATATTTCAACTTATAATTTATCACTCCACCTATAATAATTAACTCTTTAATATTTTAATTTCAAAATTCTTAACTTAAAATCAACAATTTCTCAGCACTCTCTATTAAATTATTTAGGGTTATAATTTACCCTTACTACATCCTATATTTTTTCATAATTATCTTTCAAGATAAAATTATAATTTATAGTATACCCAAATAATAAACAAATAAAAAATCTCAAATTACACATAAATTGATAGGAATATTCATGAACATAAACGTAAAATTAAAACTATCTTAACAGCATCTCGGAGGAGCCTGCCAACCATAGTTGTGAATTCTACAAGGGGCACAAGCATTAGAAGTCGAGGTAATGAGAGGAACATGGAAATACCAATCAACAAAGTCAAAGACCAATGAACGAAATTCAGTAGTTTGATTCAGCCTTGTTTAGGTCAAACTATACAAGTATCTATATAATAACACAAGACTGTTTTTGAAAATATACCAAAATATATCAGAGATATATTTGACATTAACGGCTGAGATGAATCTGAAGTATATATCAATGGTTCAGATTAGTTCAAATGAGTGATGATTGCCGCCTAAATATACTATCTATCCACGTTGACCCGGGAAAAGTTAGGGATCATGAAAAATTTATCAAGAAAATGATCATGAAAAATTTATGATTTTTGGATTACCTTGATTAGTGTGTGATGCTTTATCTAAGTGTAATCCAAGGGTCACAAAGTTTTCATGATTATTTTCATGAAAAAATTTTCATGATACCTAACATTGCTGCGTCTGACCCATCCCCCCCACCCCCACCCCCACCTCCACCTTTCCTCTCTATCTCTTTCTTTCGCTCTCTCACTCTCTGTTCTTCAACAGAAGCAAAAAACCCACCCTCTCTATCACAACTGACGCTCCTCCACGTCTCACCCCCTCTCTCCCACGTCTCTTAAGGCTACCCACCCACCCCCCTCTCTCTCTCCTCATCCTTGATTTTAAACTCTCTTCCTTACATAGTCACACAAACCTTCTCCATCTCTGTCCAGCTCTCTGGTTTCGGTTCTAGATAGTTTTTGTTGTGCAACCTCCAACAAATGGGTTTCTATTTCACTCTTCAAATGGGTTTCTATCTCTATTGAATAAATTGTTTCTAACATATGAAATGGGTTTTGATTTCTTTTGAATATATTGTTTACAGACACTGTTCATCTCTTGAAATGGGTTTAGAAATTAACTGTTCATCTCCATCATGCAGACACTGAAGGTTTTGGTTCTCCGCAGAGGCTGAAGAGCTCGCCGGAGTAGTGGCGGTGAAGAAGGAAGGAGATGGAGAAGGGGAGGAACCCTCTAGAACACCGGTAACGGAGATTCTTTTCACTCCTCCTATTAGTCCAGCACCACCTCTTAATAGCTCTTGAATCATTTTTTTTCCTTGATCTACAACAATCCAAATATGTATATATATCAGTACATATGTTAGAAACAATATATCAGAGGATGGAGAGGATGGTGGTAGTGAGAGAGAGAGAGAGAGAGAGAGAGGAGGTGGCAGTTTTGGTGGGTTGATTTTTTGATAATTGGGTTGGGTTGGGTTGGGTTGATTATTTTTTTGTGATTAAAGTAGTCATAAAAAAAATAAAACAAATGAAAAAATTAATAAAATAGTGTTGAAATTATAATTTTTGTTCCCTGTTTTTCAATGGGGACCGAATTATAGTCTAAATCTTCTAAGGTCTGATGTTGAATGACATACCTGAGTGATGATGTCGAAGTAGAATTGAATGGAGGAGATTTTGATGGTACTGCAATATATAGTCTGAGCATTTTATCAAAGTCGTTGTAAGTAAAAACTGTGTGTTATATACATAAAGAAGGTAAAAGTAGTACGTCTCCATTGCAAACATTACTCATTGACGCAGCCATCTGAGGTAGATTCGATTTGTGTGTATATATTATATATATATATATGTGTGTCTGTGTGTGTGGCGTTTATTGCCTTCATTTGACCAGTGGCTTGCTTTTGTTATATAAAATATTAGTTTGGTACTGTTTTGGATGGGAGGGAGAAAAATATAGGAAAAGAAAATGTGATTAATTATTAGTTTGGTACTGTTTTGGATGGGCGGGAGAAAAATATAGGAAAAGAGAATGTGATTAATTTGCATTTGATAAAATAGTAGTTTGGTTCTCAAATTTTCATTTGAATTTCCCTTCCACACTCATTTTCTAATTGTGGCAATTCAAAGTGTGAGCACTTTCTCTCCATTTTTCTAACAGTAATTTTTTTTTTTTGAATGATCGGATGTCTAAGTTAGTTTATGCATATTTCGACTAATCCTGAGACCCAAGTAAAGCGTCCTCTCCACATAGATCGAACACATCTCGAGCAAAGTCTATGGGCATGGCTCCAAAAAATTAATAACACTTAATGACAGTTAAACTTGAGACTTAGAAGGATGCAGGTAAATATGTTCTAAAAGCTTTAAAAGAAAAAAAAAAATTATGAAAAAATTAGACTTTTCAAGAGAGCCTCTAAAATGCATCTTAAAAAGCACTAGCTACTTTAAATAGTGTTGGGATTAAATTTAAATAGTGTTGGGATTAAATTTAAATTTAAATAGTGTTGGGATTAAATTTAAATTTAAATAGTGTTGGAATTAAATTTAAATTTAATCCGTGTTGGGATTAAATTTATAATAAATTTAAATAGTGTTGGGATTAAATTCATAATAAATTTAAATAGTATTGGGATTAAATAGTGTTGGGATTAAATTTAATTTTATCAAATTAAAAAATAAAAGTTAAATAATGTTGGGATTAAATTTATAATAAATTTAAATAGTGTTGGGATTAAATTTAAATTTAATCCATGTTGAGGTTAAATTTAAATAGTGTTGGGATTAAATTTAAATTTAAATAGTGTTGGGGTTAAATTTAAATTTAAATTTAATTCGTGTTGGGATTAAATTTATAATAAATTTAAATAGTGTTGGGGTTAAATTTAAATTTAAATAGTGTTGTGATTAAGTTTAAATTTAAATAGTGTTGGGATTAAATTTAAACTGATTTATTATAATTGATTTCTATAACAGTGAAGTTATTATCATTTTGAATTGATTTTTTTGTAAAGGATATGATACCAATATTAATAATTTATGTTAATTAATTTTTTAAAAATATGTGTACTAATATTATTTATACCGTGCCTTTAGGCATGTGCATACGCTAGTATATATATATTATAAGTGTATTTATTTGGGTCATACCAATTAATATATTTTTTAAATTTTTTTATATATTTTTTTATAAAAAATTAAAAAATATATTTATTTAAAATATTCCAAGCTAACAAATAATTGAACACCGGTTTCTTCTTAGTTCAATTTTGAAATGTGACAAATAATGATCACATGATGTGAAAATTGGAATGTGACAAATAATGATTACGCGATGTGAAAATTCAAAGCTAGGTTGGTACGAATCTATATTAAAGGATAAATCCGTCTTGACAGAGGGAGAACTTATTTTTACTTGATATTTTTCAAGTAATTAATTTTTTAATAACAAATTATATTTTGATACTTATGTGAATGCTTAACTCTTTTTCTTTTCGATGTATAAAAAAAATAAAAATACGTAACTCCTCTTTCATAAATTGTTTCAAAAAATACTTTTGATAATTATTTTCATTTATTATTTAATTTTGTTTAAATTTTCTTCTATTTGCAAATAACAAAAAAATAAGGGTGTGTTTGATTGGACGGACTAGATAATGGGGAATTAGAATCTATTAGATTTGAATCTTGAGACTGTGAATACCCAGACCATTTGGTTGGATTGGATATGTATCCCGTGTTTGTTTTCTCATGAGATTAGATGTCTGGAAAAGATTATTTTTAGTGAATCCATTGTTTGGTTAGACGGACTGGATAGGATAAATAAACAAAAGACTATTTTACTCTTTTTAATTGTTTACTAAGTAATAGCAATATTAAACATATCTTTAATATTTTAATTATTTTTAGCTAGATTAAATAAAATTTTATTTTATTTTATTTTATTTTTTACACAATTAAATAAATTTATTTTTTAAAAATTAAATAAATAAAATATCAATAAAAATATATGTTATTTTTTTAATTAAAAAATTAAATAAATTTATTTTTAAAAATAATAATAATTAAATAATGAAATAAATAAAACATCTATTAAAACTTAAATAATTAAATTAAATAAAATATAAACAAAATATAAACAAAATTTTAAAATAAATATCAATAAAATATCTATAAAAAATTATTTTAAAAAATTAAATAAATAAAGCATCAATAAAAAGTTAAATAAAATTTTTTTATTTTTAAATTGTGACATTTAAATTTTATTGAATTTTACTAAAAATAATAAATAATTAAATAGTAGAGGGTCAAAATGGTCATTTCATCACCTAATCTCAACAGTAAATAATCTGATGAAAATTGTCCACACCCCCCTTCCCCTGGGATTGTATTATCCCACATATGGGGGATAAGGAGTCCGGTTGGACTCCATGCCCGACGGACTAAAAAAAAAAAAACAAACACTGAATAAAAAACTTCCCTTAGATTACAATCCTAACAGTAAATAGTCTTCCCCCCTTAATCCGGCGAATCAAACGCACCCTAAGGGTGTTTTTTTTTGGAGGGATTGGAGAGGGGGATTGGACATCATGTCTATTGGATCATGGAGTCCATTGTTTGGTTGCAAATTCATAGACCGGATTAGGAGTGCAGTTGGACTATCAATCAATCCCACATATGTGGGACTATTGTATCCTACGGGGGTATGGGATTGAATTGGTGAGATAATTATCCCATGAGATTAAATGATAAAATGATATATTTGCCCTCAAAGTATTTGATTTAATTATGTATTATATTTAATAAAATTAAATAAAATTTAAATGTCTCAATTTAAAAATAAAATAATTTATTTAATTTTTATTGATGTTTTATTTATTTAAATTTTTAAAATAAAATTTTATAGATGTTTTGTTGATTTTTTATTTTAAAATTTTATTGATGTTTTATTTAATTTCATCATTTAAATTTTTATTGATGTTTTATTTAATAATAATTATTTTTCTACTAAATTTATTTTAAAAAATAAAGCAAACTTATAAAATATCTAATTTTTAAAAAATAAAATTTTATTTAATCTAGCCCAAAAAAATTAAAATATTAAAGACATGTTTAATATTGATATTATTTAGTAAACAATTTAAAAGGGTAAAATTGTCTGTTGAACATTTATTCTTCATAATATTTCAAACAAATATAAGATTCAATGGAATAGTCATTTTCTTATATCTAATCCCATGACTAAACAAATATGAGATATACCTTTTATCCAACTAAATAGTCCAAGGATTATGTATCCTAAGATTAATAGTCCTTCTTGACGGATACACATTCTATCCAATTAAATTGTCCAGGAATTATGTATTCTAAGATTCAATGGAATAGTCATTTCCTTATATCTAATCCCATGACTAAACAAATATGGGATACACATTCTATCCAACTACATAGTCGAGGGATTATGTATCCTAAGATTAACAGTCTGTCTTGACTAGAGAGAATTTAATTTTACTTGATATTTTTCAAGTAACTAGTCTTTAATAAAAAATTATACTTTGATATTTATGTGAATACTTAATTCCTCTTCTTTTCGATGTATCAAAAAAAGAATTACTTAACTTCTCTGTGATAGATTGCTTCAAAAAACACTTTTGATTATTATTCTCATTTATTGTTTGATTTTTGTTTAAATTTTCTTATATTTACAAATAACAACATAATAAGAAACAATGATATTGATGATAATAGTGAGTTTTGGTGGGGGTGGATTGGAGTTTTAGAATGAAAAAGAAAATGAAAAAAAAAAAAATTTAAAACTTAGGGAAGAAGATGAAAAAACTTGAATATAAAGAATACGTAAAAGTGATTAAGATGTATTATAAGAAAAAAATAATATTTTATTTTAAAATTTAATACGTACTATCCTTATTAATAAATTTACATTAAGATATTAAAAATTAAAATTCCACGTTGCCGAAAATACACATGGAGTTAAAATTCTTAGCCTATCTAGCCATATTTAATTTTTAGATTTAAATATCTATAGGTGGAAAGTCAAATATAAAATTTCAACTATACCTAAACTACATTTAATTTTAAATTTTAAAAGAATAGTACAAACTGAATTTCATCATACATGATATGAAATTCAGCCTATCTTATTTGTTTAATATATTTCTTAATTTTTTTTTTATATAAAACAATTAAAAATATAAAAATTCAAAATTTAAAATAGTCTTTAGTAAGGATGAAATTAAGAAAATAACTTCAGAGCTCACAAAATGTTAAATAGGCCTAACTTCTAGAAGATGGCTAAATATGGTTAGCCACTACTAAAGGATTGTTCCCAATAGATCGAGTTTGGGTGCAAATAGAATCACCCAAATGGACCATCCAATTTCATATCTACACCAATGGATTCAAATGGCTTTTCCAATTTCATAGGATTTTATTTTATTTTATTTTATTTTTTCAGTTGGATTCAAATACAAACTGGGCCTATGCTTCGGAATAAGGCTGTTTGGGCCATTTTTATTTTTATTTTAAAAAGGAAAAATTACTATGTAGTCCTATGTAGGGGATCTATTTCCCTTCTAATCCCAATATATTTTTAATAGACTAATAGGTGTACAGTTTTTTAAGTTTTGTACCCGGAGGTCCCGTTTTTTATTTTATTATTTTTTAAATGACTGTATTACCCTTTGTTTTTATATCCATATATACGTGAAAAATCAAATATTTGTCTCTGCGATCTCGATTTCTCTTCGTTATGGCGATCTCATTGTGCTGTGTGGTTGATCTCATTGTGCTGTGAGGTGGATCTGGTTGTGCGATCTGAATCTCTGTGTATAGGCGATCTCTACGTACGTTCTCTCTCTCTCTCTGTGTCTGTGTCTCACTCTGTCTGTATCTGTGGATACATATATGTATGTATATATAGATAAGCAAATTTACGTGATATCTGGCTTGTGTTCGGCAATGTTGTTATAGTTCTTTGTTTTGTGATAAATTTTGTTTGTTTGATATTTATTTTGTGATTTTTGTACGTGATATAGTGTACTGATTTTTATTTTGTTGATTTTGTTTGTTGTATAGTGTAATGTGTTTTGAAGTTGTAATTTGGAATTGTGAATTCTGATGCTTTGATATTGATATGTTGTAACTGTATAATTTTGCAGTTTGGAATTGTGAATTGTGCAGTGTTGGTATTGATATGTTGTAACTGTATAATTTTGCAGTTTGGAATCTGTGAACAATGCTGGTTTGTGATTTTATAGTATGAATGGGTGTTTCATGTTAATGTGCAAATACAGTAATTCTTGTGCTGCTATTAAGATTAAGGAGGGATATAGTTATCATGAAGTTGTTAAGAAAATATCTACAAAGTTCAAGGAGTTGAGTGTTGGTAACTTTTGTTTGTTTTTCTCTATTCCTTGGATATTCTAATTGTATTGTTGAATGTGATGATGATTTGGGGAATATGCTGTCAATGGTAGGTTGTAGTGGTTCTCATGTTGTTGATGTTGTTGTGGGTGATAAGAGAATTATAGAGGTTGATGATAATTCTTTTAGAATTGATTCTGTAATTTGTGAGAGTTTTTTGGTTAACGATTGTGATGATTTTGGTGGTTTGTTGCCTAGTTTTTATCCAGAACCAGAGAGAGTTTTGTTGTCTGCTAGTTGGAAGGGGATTATACATAGTGTTGGTCAAGAATTTGAAGGTGGAGTGTCGGCGTTCTGCATTGCATTGGCTAAGTATGCAGTTGAGTGTGGTTTTACAGTGAATTATTTGAAGAACGAATGCAACAAGAGTAACTGCTGAATGTATGATGAAGTCGTCTACGGGTTGTAAATGGTTTGTGCATGGAAGGGTGTTGATGAATTCCGATATTTTTTTTATTATGAAGTTGGATAATGTGCATACTTGTAGGGTTGTTGCTCGTACATCTTGTGGCAAAATGGTTGGTTCTAGACTTGTGTCTGATATTGTGCATAATGATATTAGTGATAATCTGTTGACTCGTCCTATTAAAGTTAAAAAAAAGTTGAAGAAGCAATATGGTATAGATGTTTCTTATCGGGATGCAGGGTTAGGAGTTGATAAGGCAAGAGGTGGGTTGTTTGGTGATTTTGCAACTTTTTTTGACCAACTTCGATGGTACCTTGAGACGGGTATGAGAACGAATCCGGGAAGTGTGTTTGAATTAGATGTGGATGAAAGTAGTGGGTGTTTTCGGAGGTTGTTTGTGGCACTTCATGGATGTTTGTATGGCTTTCAATTTTGTCATCCGTTATTGTTTGTTGATGGTACATTTTTGAAGGGGCATTTGCTTGCAGCAACATAATCAAGGTATGTATTTATTTGCAGTTAGTATAGTTTTGGTTTGTCAGTGTGTTATTGTATTGTGAGTTTGCTAATTTTTGCAGTTTCATGTTATTTTGTTTGCAGACCTGTTTCCTTTGACTTTTGTGATTGTTGACGTTGAAAATCAAGATAATTGGATGTGGTTCTTAAGTCAGTTGTTAAAGGCTGTTGATTCAGGCCGGAGATTGACCTTTGTGTCTGACCGTTAACATGGATTGCTAGACGCTCTTTCAGTGGTTTTTCCCAATGCACATCATGTATATTGCTTGAATCATTTGAAGAGAAATTTGATTGACAAATTGGTGGGACTTCGTACTAACTATAAGCTGACCTTGATGAAAATATTAGTTAAATGTGCTTATGCGCCAACTGTTGCTTCTTTCCAACATTATATGAAGAAATTGAGGCGTATTGCTGGGAATGGTAGAGTTGATAGTATGTTGGATGGTTTACAAAATAATAAGTGGGCCAATGCATTTTTTAGGGGGAAACGATATGGTGAGATGTCATCTAATGCTGCCGAGGCTTACAATAATTGGATTGGTGAGGCCCGTGAGTTGCCTATTACTTGTATGGTTGATATGATTAGGGTTCAAATCATGGCTCAATTGTCTAATAGAAGAGCTAAATCTAAAAGATGGACTACGAAATTGTGTCCAATTATGGAAAAGAAGTTGGTGGACTCTTTGAAGCTAGCTAAGTCTTGGGATGTGATTGTTGCTAGTGATACTGTGCTTGAGGTTCATTCTTCTATTTCTTTTTATGTTGATATGGTAGACAGACTTGTTCTTGCCATGAATGGCAATTGAATGGTTTTTCTTGTTGTCATGCTGTGTATGCTTTGCGTAGTAGTGGAGAGATGTGTATGATTTCATTGATCTTTTTTTTCATGTAGATTGTTTTAGAGAGTCATACAAGGAATCTGTTTATCTAGTGCCTTCAAGTGAGAGATTTAACTTTGATGGTGCCTGTAGTTCGATTATCAAACCTGCTATAACGAAGAAGCAGCCTGGGCGAAACAAGAAGAAGAGGATACATTCTAGGGGTGAGAATGTGAAGCAAATCAAGTGTGGGAGGTGCTTGAAATATGAGAATCACAATAAGAAGACGTGCAAGAGTGCTATTTGAGGCCATAGTCTATTCTTTTGGATTTGTATTTGAATTTGAGGAATTATGATAATAAAAAATGTGATACTTGGTATTATGTAAGTAATGAATAAAGTTGGTTGCATTGTTTTTTTTTCTTTTTTGATGCGTTCTTTAGTTATTGAAGTTGTTTTGTAATAGTTTTGTTTTGTTTTGTTTTTTGTTTTTTTGTTTTTTTGTTTTTTTTTTTGTGGATTTGGTTGGTTTTATTTTTATGGAATGCTGAGAAGGCTGTTGAAAATTTCTTATTGAAACTGTATAATATTGAAATGTAGTTTTGCTACATGATATATTTATTTCATATTTTGTAGTGACAAAATTATAAAATTTTGGAGTTTTATTTTCAATTTTGAAATGCAGTTCATCTATTTGTTGAGTCATGAAATTGGATGCATAATTGTGTAGCATAATTTTTGTTTGAGTAATGAAATTGCATAATTTTGCAATTTTAAGAATTATGAAAAACAACCTGATGAAACCGCATAATTTTGCAGTTTTAAGAATTGTTAGAAATAACCTGATGAAACTGCATATTTTTGCAGTTTGAAGAATTATTAGAAACAACATTTACTGTATGAAAATATATGCAACTACAAATGTGACGACAATAATAAGCAGAAGAACACAAACAAGTATAATAAGCACAAGAACAACAACAACAATAATAATAACAAGAAGAAGAGCAACAACAACGTCAATGACAACAATCATTTTCACTATAATAACCAGAAGAAGATCAATTCCCAAAAGCATATAAAGTACTTGTCACATGGCACATGTTAAAAAAAAAAAAAATAATAAGTACAAAAATATGTTCACTTGAATATTTGTATTGTTAAAAAGTTTGTTCATTGTTTCTATGGTTTGGTATGTTTTGTCAACATTTGGTAGTGCTTGAGTTTCCAAGATCGGTTCTTATTATTGAGGAATTGACTAATGATTTCTGCTTGAAATTTGACCCACTCAGTTGGTCGAAGTGATTTCTGCACAGGTTGCCAGTTGATATATTGGTTGATAACATTGCAGACGGCGATTGCACATGCACAGGTTGCCAGTTGATATATTGGTTGATAACATTGCAGACGGCGATTGCACAATCATTCCTGCAAAGTTTTAGATGAAGTTAATTAGTTAAGTAAAACTGCAAAGTTTAGCATATTAGAACATTAGTTTATTGAGTTTGTATCTTACGAATGTAGGGTTTGTTGTAGGCATTCCTCAATTGATGCAATTACTGTCTCGCACTCTTGAGATGATAACATGTTTCCTTGATTGCTAAATAATGCTTTATTCTATCTCAGTTGATATTGTTGCTACAAAATAGTTAGTGGGTGTTTTTGTTAGTTATAGTGATGTGTTGAGATGTTTTGAAAGGAATGGAACTAAGTAGGAAATTTTATTTAACTTACAATTTCCTTTGCAATTTCAAAGTGTTTGTTGTAGCAATCTTTTGCTGGCCTCAAAGAGTCATAGTGCCTCCATATCCCATCAGTATTATCAAAGACCACAATTGTCCAATGGTTGTCGTGGTTGATTGGGAAATGGATATATCTGTTTTTCATTGCTTCTGGAAAATGGCTATCCATCATTTTTTCTCTCAGTACTTGATCTTGGTTTTGTAGTGGAGTCTGTAATTTATATATATGTTTGAAATATGTTATAAAACTATGTAGTAAGACATGTTAAGAAAGTAGAAAATTTTACAGTTTGAATAATATTGAAAGGTATGTTAAGTTTTTCTTACATTGATGAGTGTTGAGAAAACGTAAGATCTCCCCGCGTATGGATTTCTTGCAAAGGCTAGATCGTGTTTCTCAAATTCTTCAATTGAGGGTTGGAGTGCCAATTTCATTTCTGAGAAGGCATCAATGACCTGAAACATGTTATATATGAGAATGTGTTAGGTTTGTGGAATAGGTTATTGAATATGAACAGAAACTATAAAATTGTGCAGTTGGAGACCTACATTCTCATATAAGGCTTCCATGTTGGTCAATCTGCATATATCTGAAAAGTATATGCAATTTTCATCTTCACTGCCAAACCAGACACAAGCACTTGATCGTGTCTTGTTGATGAGTTGAATTTGGTCTTGGTCTTTTTTGGATGGGTTGTGCCAAACCTTGTTTGTTTTGCGACATGAAATGACGAGTGGCTTGTTGTGGATTAATTCTTCCTTGAAATCATCACTACTTTCCAATACTTGAACTTGTGTCTTCTCTTGATTGGCATCCTCTTTTGGATTGGTTTCAGCAACACCTTCTTTCTCTTGGCCAATATCTTCTTGTATCTTTTCTTTCTGCTGCTGTTTTGCTTCATGAGCACCCTC
Source organism: Camellia japonica (assembly GCA_030407325.1). Classification (NCBI taxonomy): domain Eukaryota; kingdom Viridiplantae; phylum Streptophyta; class Magnoliopsida; order Ericales; family Theaceae; genus Camellia; species Camellia japonica. Next base: position 110,792,227 of record JAPPVO010000002.1, on the reverse strand, counting down.
TTTTTGCTCGGGTTCAGTAGCAGGTTTTTTCTCTATTTCAATTTCTTCTTTTTTCTTTTCGTTCTTCTTCTGTTTTTCTTCATCGGCACCCTCTGTTGGTTTGGGTACATCAATAGCAGTTTCTGTCTTGTTCCTTGTATCTTTTTTGGCTTTTGTCATTGGTTGGTATTCAAAATCTGGGTTATGTGCTTGTTTTCTTAACTTTTGTTTGTTTCTCTTGACCATTGATCTTTGTTGGGGACTGCTAGTTTTTTTGGTGGACATTTCCTTCAATTGATCTTCTTTTCTACGGAATTCAGCTATGAATTTTTGTTCTATTTCTTGCATTTGTGCTCTCATGGCTGCTATGAGTTTGTCCTTCTCGTCCTCTTTGGTTGATGTTTGTGCTTGGTCATGATCTATAAAAATGTTGGATTGTGTTTTAGTTAGTTTAATTAAATTTTGCAGTTTGCTTCAGTATTAGACAAGAGTTTACCTTGTGCATGAAATGTGTCACATTTCTCTTGGAGTTCTTCTTGTTGTTCTGTCCTTTGTTCTTCTTGTTGTTTTGCTTGTTCTTTTTTTTCATGTTGTTCTTGTTGGTCTGTCAATTCTTGTTCATTGACTTCTTGTTATTGGTTTGTTTGTTGTTCTTCTTGTTCTTGTTGTTGGTCTTCTTCTTCATCAGTGTCTTCTTGTTGATTACCTTGTTCTTCTTCTTGTTTTTCTTCTTCATCATTGTCTTGTTGTTCATCCGCTTCTTCTTCTTCAGTCACTTTTTTTTTTATCATCACTCTCTTCTTCTTGTTCATCACTTTTTAGTTCTTCTTGTGGTTCTTGCTTTATTTTCTTTTCTTTTTTTTTTTTGTTGTTCTTCTTGTTCTGATTCTGATTCTGATTGGTGTTCTTCTTCGAGAAATTCATCCTCATCACTGTCTAAAAGTCTTTTTTTTTGTTGCTTTTGTTTGTTTTTTTTCGCTTATTGTCCTTTTTGTGGTCATGTTTTTTTGCTGAAGAGTCTGTTGATGTGCTTTGATTGATATGCAATAACTTTATTTCTTATTCAGTTGGGGTTAAAGCACTTTGGTCAACCTGCATTGGAACAATATGGCATATATCAGTAATACTGTAAAATTGGTCAGTTTCATAACATGAGTTGTATTGTGAGTAATGTGAGTTAAGTGTTGAAATATGTTGTTTGAAACTGAAAACTTTTACAGTTTCATAACATGAGTGATGCTAAATAGATTTGTGCATTTAAATTGTAAACATTTGCAGTTTCATAACACAAGTGATGTTAAATAGGTGTGTGCTTTGAAACTGCAAACTTTTACAGTTTCATAATATGATTTGTACTGTGAATAATATGAGTTAAGTGGTGAATATATGTTATTTGAAACTGAAGAATTTTATAGTTTCATAACATGATTTTTACTATAATGACTGTTAAAGGAGTGTTGAATAGATTTGTACTATGAGAGTATAGAAGAGTTTGAATACCTTTTCAAAGTCAGCAAGGCTGATGTGTTTCCACTTGGAGTACATTTTGCCAAGGTTCCACTTCATAAACCATGGGAAGCCTTCTTTGTTGGATGGTCGGAGGAGTTTACTGTGTTCACAGTACCAATACTATAAAAAAAATTGAAATAAGTTAGATAGTTGGAAATAGGTGGATGTTTGATATTTTTGTATGAAGTAGTTGAGTAGTGTGTTTACTAAGAGTAACATGACGCATCCAGTGACATACCTTGGGTTGTTGTTTGCATTTGCCATTGAATTCATCAGTGTGTCTTTTATTGCCTCAGTCCAATTGTACTTCTTGATGTTATTGAGATTGTCAACATAGTTGAGGAAACTCCAACTGAGTGTATGGCCTGTTGTAGGCATGAGAAGTTTCAAGCACAAGTAAAGGGCGATGACCCTTGCAAGATCTTGATGATCATTGGTTGATTTTTTTTTTGTTTGTTGAAACATTTTGGTTAATGACTTGCCATCCAATCTCTTTACTGATTTGCATCTTCGTTTGTAAAATGCAAGCTCAAAATCCTTTGGTCTTGCATAGGATTTGGTGGTGATGCTGTCTTCTCCATAGTTGATACCAAAAATGAGCCTGACATCACTGTTTCTGAGTTTTATTTCCTTTTTGCCAAGTATAAATGCTCTTTTTCTTTTGTTGTAGAGTGTTGTCATTTCTGCTACAATGGAATTGTAGCATCTGCACCAAGAGGCCTTCAGTTGTGTTGAGGAGAGAGCATTTATAATGGGCCAAAAGAGGTTTTTTCCAGCTCTGTCTGTTGGGCTTTTATGAATTTGGCCCGCTTCAACAGTTTGATTACTATTCTGATGTTGGAACGATAATTAAACTGTTAGACTCTCATTGCAAGGACTACTTCTTTTTTCCCTTTTGATGGCTTGGTTTTTGTTTTGGGAGTTGATTGGCTTTCTTGGAGCTTTCTTTTTTTGGTTGGAGGAGCTTCTTGTTTTTTTGTTGGCTTTCTTTTGTTTGTTTTTTTTGTGGTTGGAGGTGTGGTTGGTGTTTGTTGTGTGGGTGGGGTCTGTGGTGTAGTTCTTGGGCTTTTTCTTGTAGGTAGTGTGGTTGTTTTGTGGGTTTTTTTGGTTGTGGTGGTTGGGTTTTTTGTGGAGGGGGAGATTTTGGTGGCATTTCAGTGGATACAGGCGAAGGACTGTCAAAAGGGGAGATACTTAAATCCCTAATTGGATTTTTGGGCATATGAGTTTGTTTCTTCCAATATCTTCTAATAGTTATTTCTGAAAAAATGAAAGCGACAGCAAGGCATGAGTAATATAGTGACAAAACTGTATCATTTTACAATTTTATATGCAGTTTAATATGAAGTTATATCTATTTGTTGTTAATAGTTACAAAACTGTATAATTTGACAGTTTGATTTGCACTTTATAATAAGTTACCTATTTGTTTTGAATATTGATTAAACTGTGTAATTTTGCAGTTTCATTTGCAGTTTGAATAAATTTAGATATGCTACTTGTAGAGTGATGAAATGAAACTGTCTGACGTTTCAGTTTTTATAAACAGTATCAACAATAAGAACATCCTATTGTATTTTGTAAATAACAACAATAACAAGGAGAAGATTAAGTATTCAATGAAATGTAACAACAATACGAAGAAGAAAAGCCAATATTTAACAATAAGAAGAAGCAAGAACAACAAGAATAAGAATAAGGAGTTGAATGTGTAAAAATAGGGATTTATGTGTAAAAATAGTGGATTAGAATGTTTAAAAACAGGGGACTAGAATGTTTTAAAACAGGGGATTATATATAAAAGAGGGTTATATATTTTGAAGTATGTAAAATGTGTTTTACAAGGGTGTTTTTATGAAAGTGTTATTGAAACAGTATATACGAAATATGAAAGAATAATGTACAAATTTGAATGAAAAATAATAGGTGAAGAGAGATGTTACTTTTTTTTCCCCATTTCAATGAATCGGAAGTCAAGAACTATGAAATTTCTTCAAAGTGGTGATGGTTCTTCGTGTTGTTAAGAGTCGCCAATTGGAGAAGATGAACGGCTTGGTGTTGTGTTGGTAAGAGTCGACGATTGGAGAAGATGAACGGGTTCGTTTTGTGATTAGGGTAGGGTTTCAGAGGGAGTGGAGTCGAACGGTGGAGAGATAGAGGACTGAGAATGCAGAGTCGAGCGGCAGAGATGTGGCAGTGTACTGATCAGACTGAGATGATCGTGGGTGAAGGTTGCGCGCGTGTAAATTGGATGATATATTGTGGGTATTTTCGTCTGATTGATAATTTAAGGACTTAATGGAGTATTAAATTTGTTTTGGGGCTAAATGGGGCATGATATGTTGGACTTGGACTTTTGGATCAGTTTCCCTTTTAAAAATCATTGAACAAGTAAAACTATATTATTCATCACGTAATTTATTTTCATCTCCAAAATTCATTTTGAAATATATATACATACACTAGCATAATACCGTATTACGCACAGATTAAAATAAATAAATAAATATTTTTGAATTAAACAAAAATAATAACAAAACGTTGTTAATAATATAAAAGAAAAATAATTTAACATTAATTAGTTCCCATACAGCAAGTATATTTATGATAAAATATATACATTTCCTCTTGATAATTTTAGCTTTTCAATTTATCATTTACCTCATATCTATTTTTTAAAATTCATATCACCTTGTCTATTTATAAAATTCACGCAATAAAAATTAAAGAATGAAATAAAAAAGACAAAAAGAATATCAGTGATCCCAACCATCAAACCATTTCTCAAATAAGACTCAATCCCATTAGGAATAACCTCAAGAATAATCCCTTGAGCAGTGGCTAACCATATTTAGCCATCTTTTAGAAGTTAGGCCTATTTAACATTTTGTGAGCTCTGAAGTTATTTTCTTAATTTGATCCTTACTATAGACTATTTTAAATTTTAAAATTTTGATTTTTTATATTTTTAATTGTTTTATATATATTAAAAAAGAAATATATTAAACAAATAAAATAGACTGAATTTCATATTATGTATGATGAAATTCAGTTTGTACTATTCTTTTAAAATTTCAAATTGAATGTAGTTTAGATATAGTTGAAATTTTATATTTGACTTCCCACCTATAGATATTGTTGGTTTGGGATGTTTTAAAAAAGTGTACTTTTTGACTTATTGGCTTATATGAGTTGGGTTTGGGTTGGGTTTGATGTGATGTGTTAGAGAGGTGATGTGATTTAAATAAGATGATATGACTTAAATAGGATAGTGACTTTTTGACTTTTTGTATTATTTAGAAGATGCCAAACTTGACCTTAAATTTAAAAATTAAATATGGCTAGATAGGCTAAGAATTTTAGCCATGTGTATTTTCTGCAACGTGTAATTTTATTTTTTAAATTAAAAAATAAATTTCCTTTTTAACTTTTTATGCAAATTTTTTTAATTATAAATATAGCCAGATATGCTAATAATTTTATGCCACGTGTATTTTATAACTTTTAAAATTAAAAAGTTTAGATTAATAATTTAAAGCTCCTAAAACCTTTTATCCGAAATATCACTTTGCACTAATTTATGAATATAAGTAAATTCTTTAGAACAATAAAAGGAATAATTAATTATTGACAATTTCGATGTGGACTTTAAGACATCATTCACAAACAAAGTGTCAGTAAATATATCACAAATAACATAAAATTAAAATCATATTAATATAAAAGTTTTGTATATATATATATTTGAACTACATGAATGAATTGTCAAGTGTAAATTTTATTTGACAAACTATGTTTAAATTGAAAAGACATTAGCATAAATGGTATAGAAATTAAATACCTTATAATTTTGCATAGAGAGACGGAGAGAAAGCCTTTGAATTTCTTTGGTAAGAACTTTTTATGATCAAGATACGACAAATAAAGTATTTGTAACCTTTTTAATACAAATCATAAATTTAAACTATATTAATTTATAATGTATAAAACTATAAATACACAAAGAGTTGTATAGTTCAACACAATACTTCAACCAATATATATACTAATGTATCTAACCGCCGAATAGATGTGCATCTCAATTCTTCTTTTTCGTTAATAATTCAATTTTTCTTTTGTTGGAATTTTTTTTTTATAAATCATTCGAGGTTCTTTTGAAATGATATAGAAGTCATCTCCACAAGAACCATACACCAAAAAAAGTTAAAAAACAAAAAAGGTGGGGTATGAAACAAATCACATGATTAAAGTGCTTATTTTGAAATGATATAAGGGTTTAAATGGCTTAAAAGTACAATGTGAAATGAAAGGAAAGAAAAGACAAATTACATAAATTAAAAACACATGGTAGGAGACATATCATAATTAAAAAAGAATAATAATAATAAATTTGTCATCATGGATTATGCAAACATAGACTATACATCTTGCCATTTTTTGAGATTTTTTTACAAATCACTTGATTATTTCGAAATGAGGGGGGATGATTCACACCATAACCAAAACAAATATAAATGGTTTAAAAGTGGATATTGTCTGATATATAATTGAAAAGAATCTCTGTGATGTCTTGGGTCATTATACCACTTGTCATTGTATAATTTAAGTTTATTGCTTCAATTTTGAACTATTATTTTGTTCCAAAACTTGTCTTGTGCTTTAAAGATATTATTTCCAAGCCATAATTTTTGAAATCTGAGCAGTTAAACGAAACGGGGGAGTGCTCATTGCCTTCAAGAAGATTTTTGTTTAGTAGACACTTTCGCATGTGTGGCAAGGGAGGCCCGCGTGTGCGAATCTTTTCAGAGGAGGGACAATTTTCTGGGAAGATTTTCCGCACGTGCGGCGGTGGTTACCGCATGTGCGGCGCAGAGTTGAGGCGCAAGTGCAGGGCGTGTACGGGAAGGTAGGCTAAGTGGGTTTGGCCTCTAAGTGTGACCGCATGTGCGACCAGGGCCACTGCACGTGCGCGAGATTGCGCATTGTTGTCTTGAAATTTTGACTCCTTTCACTCGAAATCTGATTCTAAAACCCTAGCTTCTTCATTTTTCACCATCTTCTCTCTCTCTCTCTCTCTCTATATATATATATATCCATCTTTTCTTCTCTATCTCTCTACAAACCCACTTAACTCCAAACTTCTCTCTAAGATCTAGCAAAATTTACTAAGATTTTTGTATTCCATATAGCAAATCGAAGAGGGCGACGAGGGCTACGTTTTCACTAATCGAATCGTATTTTCATCAACGTTGGAAGTTAGGGATTTTCTCTTTTCTCCTCTCCATTGCTTGAGGTAGGGACTTCCTAAACATTGTGTATGTTATTAACTTTATTATGTGCTATTTTGGTAGTTTACCAAGTAAAGAAGTTAGGGTTTTGATAAATTATTATCTATGTAGAAAAAGGGGGTAACTCTCATGATTTCCTCAAAGTTTTCAATCTTGAGGCCTTACATGTTATGTGGCGCATGAGTTTTAAGAAATTCATTTTCCAAAGTGAGAAACCCCTAAATTTGAGAAAAACCCTAGATTTTTAGAATTGTTGAGATGTGAGAAATATTGATGGGAAAACATAAGATATTTTGAAACATTATGAATTTTTTTTGCTAAACTCTTGAATTTGAAAAAGAAGGTGATTGGAGAATTCTTTGAGAAGAACATTATGATTTTTGATTAAGTTGAGAAAGAGGAGATTGAACATGTGATTATTACTCCTATGTTGAAATTATTGAAGGTATGAGATTATGAGTTACATTGCCTCTTGAAATTTATATATTGCATTAAGATAATTGTTTTGGCAATTGGTGGAGGGTTGTATTGCTTGGTGTAGAAATTCATGTGAACTTATTAGATAAATTGAAAACATTTACAAATTCATGCATAGCATTGAACATTACATACTTCATGACTTAATCCTCACATTGGATTTGAGAAATTGATCTTCAAATTGTTTCATTGAGAATATTTGAAATGTGATGAGAATAGGGTAAACACTTGGCAAAATCCGATAGGGGGTGTAGTTTGAGAATTAAGATGGCTTGAAGGTCCATGGTGAAAGATCGAAAATACGCGCGGGGTAGGATTGCCACGCCCTTCTGATTAGAAGCCAGTAAAGAGGGTTTTGGTAGTGCCTTGAAAGGCCTACTTGCAGATACCTTGCTTGGGGGTTTCCAATGTTGTATTTGTTGCTCGAGAATTGATCAAATGATTTTTTATTTGGATATTATCTATTAAAAAGAAGGGTATGGCATGTGAGTTTTCAAAGAGAAAACCTATATTTTGGCATGGCATAACATATGTATTGCACCTCATGGTATAGTTAAGTTTCATGCACTTTATTTAGATTATCTCTATTGCGCCTTGAGCTCATCCTTTAGTGGAAACCATTTTTCAAGTGATGACAGTATGCCTTTGCCGAGGTAATGACGTGAAGGATCTTTTGGGAGTATGAAGCTTTTTCCTTCATTTGTTTTTTTTTGCAAGCCAAGGGCTAATATGAATGGGTTCTTATGAACCATTTTTGTTGTAACCGGGCTAAGCCTTAGAACTTATAGCCGCTAGGATATCATATAGTATTTGAATTATTTAATCGCTCCTCTATTACATGCTATAGATTCATATTGTAGAGATAATAAATATATAATTGCATGTGATCACTTTTATAAACCTCTTTTGGATACAATGAATGCAGGGAAATGGAGATATATCGTGGTTATTGATGGATGGATAATCTAGAATCTCGACGTCATGTTTAATAATGATGAGAATTAATGGGTATTTGACCTAGTGTATGATATAAATCTAAGTTTATCGAAGGTTATCATTTTTGGGGGCGTTATATATATATATATATATACATTAGCATAAATTTTACAAAATGAATAGCTAATAGCATAATTTTTATAGAAAATAATTTTAAAAAATACATCGTACGGAAAAAATTATCATTATGAATTGTGCAAACCTAAGTAAGGGGACATTGGGAGGGAACAATAGTATCTCGTTCAACAATGTAAAAAAGAATACTAGAATAGTTGAATACAAAATAGGAGAATGATAAATAGTTAGGGTTTTGATTGGGCTTTTGGTTTTATAAATTCAAGAAGAATGTAGAATGAGGACTTTTTTATTTCTGGTTATCAACACATAGTTGGTGAAAATTCAATCAATATATGGCAATTATTAACAAAGATTTCCTTATATGTATACGTATATAAGAAATGTGTATATATTTGTATAGATTGGAAATAAAAATTTCCTACTATGTAAGAACCTACATATATATGTAATATAGTATAATATAATAATATTTTATGATGATAACTTGATTCAACACTTAAAATTAAATATATTAAGTGATATTTAATTAAGTCTATTTGATCATCATAATTGATATCACTTAAAAATTTAAGTGCCTCTTAAAATATAGATTAAAATTTAAGAAAGTTTTAAGTAATATGAAATTTACTTAATTCTGACTAAATTTATAAATATTAAATATAAGTATCGATATATACTATTATAAATTTATTATCACCACCACAACCACCACCACCACCACCACCACCATCACCATCATGCCACTACTACCACTACCACCACCACTATGCCACTACCATCACTACAACTGTTGTCGTCACTACCATTATTATGCCACCATTGCCACCACCATGATCACCACTTTGGGGAGTGTCGATTCTCTTTGCGAAGAAGAAGGATGGAACTTTGTAGTTCTGTATTCACTATCGTAAGTTGAACTGGGTTATTGTAAAAAATAAGTACCCATTACCGAAAACAGATGGCTTGCTTGACCAACTGAAAGGATCTCGTTCCTTCGTGAATATTGACTTGAAATCAGGATATCACTAGTTGAAGGTGAAGGAGGAGGATATTCAAAAAACGGCCTTCCGTACGTGGTATGGCCATTACAAGTTCTTAGTGATACTTTTTGGGCTAACCAATACACCGGCTTCATTTATGGACTTGATGAATCGAGTCTTTCATGAGTTCCTAGACTGATTCATGGTTTTCTTCATCGACAACATCTTAGTCTACTCATTCTTCGAGGAGGAATAAGATGAGCATTTATAGGTCTTACTTGAGTTGCTTAGAGCACACTGTTTATATGCTAAGTTCGGGAAGTGTGAGTTTTGGCTCAAGAAAGTTAATTTTTTTGGCCATGCTGTGTCTAGGGAAGGAGTAACTGTGGATTCTTCTAAGATAGATGTAGTGCAGGATTGGGAGCAACTTAAGAATGCCTTTGAAATCCGAAGTTTGTTTGGCTTAGTTGGGTATTAATGACGCTTTGTAAAATATTTCACTAGGTTGTCCTCGCCGTTGACTAGAACATACATGGAGTTCATTGGGGATTATGACTTCAAGTTGCATTATCATTCGAGGAAGGCCAATGTAGTGGTTGATGTTTTAAGTAGGAAATCTATGAGTGGTGTAGCTATTATTGCCATAAGGGAATGGGGAATGTTGGGCGTTATCGGCAAGTTTGACTTACATCTTGACGAGTCCATTGAGTTGGCTACCTTATTTACCGCTATTGCACAACCTACCTTGGTTAGTAGGGTTATTGAGGCACAACAACATGATCATGAGGTGGAGAGTATCCGAGGGAAAATCTCCAGTAGAAAGGCAAAGAAGGGTCTGAATGTTCATTCTCATTCAAGTGTGAGATATTTAGATAATTTATTTGTGGCGGAGTCTTGTCGAGAGGAGGTCCTCTGAGAGTTCCACCATTCATGCTTTACAGTACATCCGTGAGGTACGAAGATGTATCACGATCTTTGTCGCCAGTTTCGATAAAGGGGGATGAAGACAGACGTGGTTTTGTTTGTTTTAAGGTGCCTTACTTGTCAGCAAGTAAAGGTCGAATACCAACAACCAGCAGGTTTATTACAACCCTTACCTATAGCTGAGTGGAAGTGGGAGTAGGTCACAATGGATTTTGTTACCCAAAAGATAACCTAAGAGGGGGAGTGAATTAGGTTTTTACAATTAAAAATTAATAATACCCTAATAAAAATTATGACTAGCACAATAGATAGATATAGTTAATGAAATAAAAATAATTAAAACAAGTGTTCTAATAACTATGTTAGTTAATGATTTTAGTACAGTGAAAATGTGAAATATAGCTACAACAATTTAAATAAAATAAAGAGATAAGGGAGAGAGAGGCAAACAAATTTATAGTGGTTTAGTTTCTACTCGGCCTACGTCCACTCCTCAAGCTTCACTTGAGATTTTCCACTATGCTCTAGCTTTACGGGGGTGTTAGCAACCTCTTTACAAATAGAGCAATCCTCCACGGATTTTACACAGACTTTCTAAGTCAAGAATACTGACAAGGTTGAAAAGAAGGTGTTTTTGCTTTCACAGAAAGCTACAAGAATTATCTCTCAAAGATAGATATAAAAATGAGGCTCTCGTTTTTCTGTAAACCTTACACAGGAAAGATGTGCTTAAATCTATATGTCTCAGTGTATAATTTCTGAAAGAGGATGTAAACAAAAATTGAAGAACACTTCTCAGAGAATTTTTCAGAGAATAGATGTGAGTGATTATAGATCAAAGAATATTTTTTGGTTTTTTTTGTAACTTGTTTACATTAGAGGCTTTGGTATATATAATGAAACTTATAGCCGTTTATAGCCGTTGTATTCATTTGAATATCTTCCACTCCATCATTACTAATTTGAATATCTTCCACTCCATCATAACAAATTTGAATATCTTCCACTTGAACCTTTTGAACTGCTACTGTGCTGGGCTGTTTGAACCTCTGTTTTTGGGTTGTTTGGACCTCTGTTTTGGGCTGTTTGAACTCCTGATTTAATCCAATATTAAATACATTCTAACAACATTTAGGATAAAGGTTTAGGTGAGAAATAATGTGACAAAATAAATTTTGATTCTATTAAAACATAATTAAATAAATCATCAAAATAAATGTTGATTCTATTTTTCTCTTTCAAATAAATCATCAAAATAAATTTTGATTCTATTTTTCTCTGCCAAATAAATTAAAACATAACTAAATAAATCATCAAAATAAATTTTGATTCTAATTTTCTCTTCCAAATAAATTAAAATATAATTAAATAAATCATCAAAATAAATAAGTCTAACAGATTTCATTGTGGGTTTTCCGAGGACCCAACGGGGTAATGATGTCGTGTGGGTAGTTGTCGACCGGTTAACAAAGTTTGCTCATTTCTTACCTATGCGCACGAGTGATTCGATGGATTATCTGGCTGAGTTGTATTTTAGAGACATAGTGCGACTTGACGGGGTCCCAATGTCTATCATCTCGGATAGGGATTTGCGTTTACGACTCGATTATGGTAGAGCCTACAGAGTGCTTTGGACGCTAAGTTGACTTTTAGTACCGCCTATCATCCTTAGACCGAGGGGCAGTCTGAGCGCACTATTTAGATTCTAGAGGACATGCTTCAGGCTTGCATTCTTGACTTCAAGGGGTCGTGGGAGAGGCACTTACCTTTGATAGCATTGGCCTATAACAATAGTTTTCAGGTGAGTATTGGAATGGCTCCTTTTGAGGCCTTGTACGGCCGACCTTGTAGATTTCCTGTTTGTTGGGCTGTTGTGGGTAATGCACCTATGTTGGGTCCAGAGTTAGTCCGAGAGTCGATTGAGAAGGTTTCATTGATTCAAAAAAGGTTGGTTTTGGTTCAGAATGGTTAGAAGAGCTATGCCGACCGAAAGAAGAGATCCTTATTTTTTAAGGTGGGACCATGTATTCCTCAAGATTTCACCGAGATGGGGTTTGATGAGATTTGGGATGAGCGAAAAGTTGTCTCCAAGATTTATTGGACCTTTTGAGATTCTAGAGTGAATTGAGGAGGTAACTTATCGGTTGGCCTTGCTGGCCCAACTTTTTGGGTTCATGACGTGTTTCATATCTATATACTTTGGAAGTATATGCCTAATCCTTCGCATGTGGTAGATTGGACCGATTTAGAGATTGACGAGGGTGCCTCGTATGAGAAGAGACCGGTTCAAATCTTAGATACTCAAGAGCAAGTCTTGAGAGGCAAGACTATTCCGTTGGTTAAGGTGTTGTAGTGACACCATAGGGTTGAAGAAATGACTTGGGAGCGTTAGGCTGAAATCCGTGAGAAGTATCTAGACTTTTTCTTTTCCCTTCTTCTGATGTTTAGATTTTTTGTAGTTGATTTCGTGTTCTATTGTAATATATGAAAATTTTAAACTCTCTGTAAGATTGATGTTGATATGTATTGAATTGAGTTGTTATGCTTTTATATACTGTTGGACATGAGTTATAGTTGTTGTTGATGCTTTTGAGTTGTTATTATTGACTTAGTTCAATTTCGGGGATGAAATTTCATAAGAAGGGAAGGTTATAGCAGCTCAGGTTAAGACCCGATCCTTTTATACTCTTCGGTAGGGGTGAGCAACGGAAATTTTGATTCGCCCAAACCGACCGAATCAAATTGGTCCACCGTATTTTTGGACAGATGCGTGATGACGAGCGGACGGTTGCGGATTGATTTTTTCCAATCCGTCTTGTTTTGGATGGATGGCGGATTTGAGGTTTATTTGGTCGCAATCGAACTGCCAAACCGCAAGCACCCCTAGTAATTGGTAAGACTTTGTGTTTTCAATTTGTTTAGATATTCTGTTTGTATTTTCAAATGAAAAAGAGTTTAGATATTCTGTTGTGTTTTCAAATTTTTTTTCAATTTGGAAATTCTTTTATCAAATGACAAGTGTTGATATTTGGTATTTTTGTGTGGAAAATATAAGGTTTAATTTTGTCATGTTTTTAAAAATCAAATTAAATAATTTTTGAATAAAAAAAAGTATTGAAATAATTTTGATAATGCATAGTTTTCTTTTATGTATTTATTATTGGTATTTGACAATTTACTTGATAATCTTTTGGTTATGTTGTGTTGGATTGTTAGCACAAAAAAAAAAAAAATGTTGACAAGTTGTTGTATTATATTTGAAATTTGTAAAAGTTTAAACCGCCAAACCGATTCGTATCCATCTGCCAATCTGCCAATCCGCTCAATCCACATCTGTCAATCCGGCGGATGGATGCAAATTGATTTTTTTCAATCCGCCAATCTGGCAGACGGATGACGGATTGGAAGTTTCCGGGCTGCAACCGAACCGCGACTACCTTTACTCTTCGGTTTAGAGTTTTGTTTCTATTGGTGTAGTTAATATCTATTCTAGTCTTATGTTGTTGATTGGGAGTTGAAATTTGGATTTGTTAATTACGTTTGTAACAGGTTGGGACTTGGTATTTTCTAGAGAGATTTTGTCTGTGTGTTCTTGAGTCCTATAATGATTCTGGTTTAGATCCGGGTTTTATTGTTGTATATGGTTGTTCATGTCCTATTTCATCTTACACTTCATTGACTTTGGTTATCGTTGTGTTTTGGTTGTGTTTGGAATAGGTCGGGAGTTAGTTTTTCAAAATGATTGTTGCTCAGATTTTGGCTTCTTCGCTTGAGCGTCACTTCTTGCGCTCGAGTGGTCTTTGTGAACTTCTGGTACTTTTGCAGGTCTGTAGAGATATTGGGAGTTGGTATTCTTCACTCGAGTGGCCCTTCTTGCGCTCGAGTGATGCTCGCTTGAGCAGTCCTTTTTGTGCTCGAGCGTGGGTCTTCTGTCTGTAAAACTTTTGGGAGTTTGTATTCTTCGATTGAGTAACAGACTCTTCGCTTGAGCGGGCACATCTTTTGTGTTTGGATGCTCGAGCGACACATCTTGCGCTCGAGCGACCTGCGCATATATCAGTTCATAAAGTCACTTTTCTAAGTCACTTTTTCACTTCTCTCTCTCTCTAAACATTTCAAAACCCTATTTTCTCTCACTCTCTCTTTAAAACTCATTGATTTCACTTAAATACACCAAGATTCGTCGATCTTTTCACCCGTGTCCCTTTGTTAAAAAGGTAGAGCTCGATGAGGGCTTCGTTCTAATTGGAGCAAAGTCGATTTTTAGCGTCTTTGAGATCCCTACTCTCTCTCTCGTGTTCTAAGCTTGAGGTAGGGATATCTCCACACTTTTTATGATTTTTAACTTAGCTATTTGTGTTTTGAAACAATATTGTGATTTGAGGAATTTTTTGAACAAATAAAGGGTTTTTGGTCAAAGCTCAAAAGAGGGGTTTTCCAAAAGTTTCATGAAAATGGTTGTGGGATTGGAAATGAGATTGAGTTGTGATAAAATAGTTGGTTTCGATAGGTAGAATTGATTTTGGAAGAAAATGGGGTTTTGCCTAATTATGTTAAATGTTAATTTTATATAAATTACGGAATTGGTGTTGGAAATATGAAATTGGATTGGTTTTGATGAGGATAGTGGAGTTGGATATGTATTATCACTCACATCTTGAAATTTGAAGAGTTTATTTTTATTGATAATTGTTTATTTGCTTAGAAATATCTATTTTGGGCTATTGGTGGAGGATAGCTATGATTGTTGTAGAAATTGCATGAAAATCAGGAGAATTGAAACTATGTTCTCATTTAATTGCATTGAACATTATCTCAGATGCTTATATTGGAAAGCTTATCGTTGGAGAAAAAAGGGTGAATCTGGGAAGTATATATTATCTCGTTGAAATAAGTTGGCCTGAGTGTCTATGGTAAAAGTCATAAAACCCGCGCGTATACATGGGTGCTGATCCAACAGACGAAATTTCTATGAAATGGCAATAGTAGTGCTTGTATAGCCTGCGTTTACATGGGTGCCAGTTTACAGTCTCCCATGGATGAAATTTCTGTGAAAGGTTGTATTTGTTTTGAGGTTCCCAGAGTATGATTCACTGCCCTGTTTTCTATTGTAAAGGAAACGATTTATAAATTGTGATATTAGCCTGGCATGGCATGGTTTTGGAAAGAGATATAAAATGTTTTAGCACAAACATTGCATATGCATTTACCTTATAGCTTTGTTAAGATTCATCTACTGTGTTGGATTATTTCTACTGTGCTTTGGCTCGCCCAATGTGGGAAAAACATTTCAGGTACAGATGATATGCCTCTGCCAAGGCAATAGCTTGGGAGGACTTGGAGCAAGGGCTTCATTTTGTTGATTTTTGTATATGTTTTGTACAGGCCAAGGGCCTTTAACTGTATTGGACTTAATCCACTTTTGTTGTAACCAAGCACTGTCTTGGAAAGTTGTAAGCCTTTAGGGTATTTCTTATTTGTTTAGCTTTTATCCTATTTACTTATTATGTAACATATGCTATAGATTCAGGGTTAGGCTTGTGAATGTATATCAGCATATGTTACTCTTTTTTAAAAGTTATTTGGAAACTAATGTAAGATAATTACTTTATCATTATTGTCGCTTATTGATGTTGTGGATGGGTTATTATATTTATTTCGGGGCATTACAACTTGGTATCAGAGTGTACCAGATTTGAATACTTTGGGTACGTGGGAAGTGATTCTTATCACAATGGGTTTATCTCGTTTGATAGAGATGTTTATATGTTTGGTATGCTATGTGATTATATGGGTATGAGATTTAATTTCCAAGATATTGATTGGGTCTACGAGTTTTTAGAAGTCCTATTAGAAGAGCACTTGATCACTACTATTTTTAATTGGAACTCTGGCAATGTTGCGGGACAATTATTATCCAGGAAGAAAATTCATATGTGTTTATGTGACTATGTGCTTATACGGAGTGAATTATCTATTATCCATCGCATTAGGATGAGTGAGTTAGCTTCGGCACATTGTGAATGTGTTAATCTCTTTTGTTACTTTCATTGGGATGTTAGGACGTGGATGTGGTGGTGGTAGGCGTGGTAGGCCTAGACAGCATGAGGTGCTGTTACTGGATAAAATTTCGGCATAGGAAGAAGGAGTTGGTCAGGCCAATGTGGTCGAACTAGTTGGTTAGCAGGCCATGGGCACTTTGGCTCGTGAAATGGCTAGAGCTTTACGAGAATCCATGGACATTCTCAGGGCTGAGAATCACGTCCAGACCCAAGTTGCTGAAGTAAGGCCATCATTCTTGAAGAGAGAGTTCTTCCGGTCTAATCTGGACGAGTTTTTGGGTGACCCTAAAGAGCCTTTGAAAGTAGATAAATGGCTTGAGCAGATGGTGAAGACATTCGAGATGCTTGGCATCGAGGACGATGGGTTGATGGTGACCTTGGCATCCTTCTAGCTGAAGGGAGATGCGGGTCAATGGTGGAAGTATGAGCGTGGGTTCATTGGAGTGACTTGGGAAGCCTTTTTTAACGCATTCCAGGACAAGTTTTTGCCTTCCACTGCTAGGGAGAAGTTGAGGGACCAATTCTTGAAGCTCAAGCAGCTTAGTTTTCTAGTAGCCGACTTTGAGGCAGTTTTCACAAGCCTCTTTAGATTTGCATCGGAACTCGTGGCGACAGAGGGACGCCATTGTATCAAGTTCGAGAAGAGGTTGAGGACCGGGCTTCTTTTCAAAGTAGCTGGGTCGATGATTAGGGACTATGGACGACTTGTGGAGGTGGCGGCTCACCTTGAGATTGTGGTTTAGGTGGAGGAGGGGCTCTAGGAGGAGTTAGGAGGTTCAGTGTGAGGCACAGAACAGTAAGAGACAGAGGGGTTACACCCCACAGCAGTCCCAGGGAGCATATTCTAGATCTTCCTTTCCAGTGTCGAGCTTGGGCACTGAGAGAGATAGTAAATGAGGTTTTACAAGTTTTAAGTGTGGCCAGTTGGTTCACAAATCTCTAGCTTGCCCGCAGAGAGGAGGAGGGCAACAATCTGCTCCGTCTTCAACTCGTTCTCAGAGTCAGAGTTAGGGGAGATGACACCCACTTACCTGCTATTAGTGTGGGCAGTCAGGACATATGAAGAGGTTTTGCCCTTAGTTGGGTGGTGTAGACACCCCATTTTTGACCGTCCTCAAGACTTGGACGTCATCGTTTGAACACTCGATGATCATCCATGCTCGTGTTCGTTTTGAGTTCTCGGAGGTCTCGGCCGCACGCCTTGCCTCAAGATCTCTCAACTTGTCTGTTTTGTGCTTAGTTGTGGACCAAGCACTTGTGTTTTTGCTTTTGAGGGAAGATGGTGGCTTGTTTGCCATCCCTTCAACCCATTGGCCAAGGCTTGAAGCCATCGGCCTTGTTTTCTTTCCATTGGCCAAAAGTGTTGGCCGATCGGCACATTATTTGGTCGGCCGGCACTTATGTTGGTCGATCGGCCTTGTTTTCTGGCCGAACCCTGTTCATCTGCTTTATGCAGATATTTTATGCCAGCTGTGACAGCTGGCATCCACAATTCCCCCCCTCCATACACGTGTATGGAAGGATTTGCCCCTTTGCTTAGCTTCCTCAAGAAGCTTTGCTTTTGGTTCTCTATAAGAGAGAACCATCTCCTCCCTCCTCAAGGGTTCAGAAAATTGAGTCTTGAGGGATAGATATACTTTTGTATCTATTCTTCTTTGTTTAGCCTTGTTTTGTACTCAAAAGTGTAGTATTGTCTTACTATTGTACACAAACACACACTAGAACACCATCCTCTTGGAGCTGAGGTCCCTTGAGGTTGATTTCAGAGTTCTTGGGTTGGTTTGAGCTTGGAAAAGCTACTGGAGTGGTGTTATTGAAGGTGGTCTTCAAGGGTGAGTTCTTTGCTTTTAAACCCCCATTCTTGCTTAAGCTTTTAGACCTTCTTGCTTATTGTTTTAAGCTTAACTCTTAACTGATAAAAGTTCTGATTTTACAAGCTTTAGACCTTTGTTTAAGGTCACTTTTTGGTTTGGGGTTGTTTACCCCCTCTTAGGCCTTGTTTGGCCTTATTCTTGTGCCTTGTTTTTAAGCCTTGGGACCACCTTGTTTTGGCCTTCCCACCACTGAAATCCAGAGGGATTTCAGTGGTGGGGATGGTGTTTCAAGGTCCCAAAAAGGAGAGGGTCATCCCTCTCCTTGTGTTTTCAATATTTGCCTTAATATGTCTCATGTGTGAGCATGTTTGTTAAGTTCATGTTGGCCATATTTTAGCATGTATTTGTGGCTATTTTACTGAGGCTCACCACTGTTTTTGCTTGTCTTGGTCATTCCATACATGGTTTATACACTTGTAGTGTAAATCACACATACTAGCTTTGTATGTTTCATGAAGTAGCATGTCATTCTAGCCTATGTTGTGTCCATTTCAGCATGTTCTTGGGCTTGTTTTACCATGTCATACTTCTGTTAGGGTTTGGTTTAATAGCTCATTGCATGCTCTATGCACTTGTAGTGCATTTCCATGAAATAGCCTAATGTGTCTCATGAACATATCATTTTAGCATGCTTTTGGCTTAGCTCTGAGAAGACTTTGTGCATGCTTTACCATGTTTAAGGTCTGATTTGTGTTGTTTTGGTCATATATGCCATGCTTTGTATAGCCATAAGGCATTCTTGCTTGTTAGCTTTGAGTGTCTAAGTCATTAGCATGCTTTACTTGGGCCATTTCAATGATTTGGAATCATTTGTTATGTTATTTCAGTCCATGTAATATGCTCAAACACTTGCACTTGTCACTCCTTTAATGCTTTAAAGAGTTGATGTTTTATGCCTCATAAATGGGTCATTGTGTATGCCATCATGTTTAGGTCTTTGGGTTGCCATCTAAGTGGGTTTTTGGACTTACTTTGCAATGCCATAACTCTATTTTTCATTGCTTAAGTCATGCCATGTTTGGTTTTGATAGGTGTAGTGTAACACCTCCTTATTGGCCTTGCATACTCCATGTTTTGACCCTTCATGCTAGCTTGTTTTGGCCTTGCCCCATGCATGTTTTGTCATTGTTTTGGCATGCTCTAGGACTGTTTTGGTTTGCTTAGGCCATTTGCTTCATGTTTTGCATAGCCTTAGTGCAAGTCCCTCTGCTAGTCTTAGGCTTTGAGCCTCATGCATGCTATGCTTATGATTATGTGTGTGATTTGGCATCATTCCTATCATCATTTTAGAGCATGTGGTGCTGTCATATATCCATGCTTGTCACTCTTTAAGTGTGCTTAAGAGTTGCATCTTTATTCCTTAATTCTTGAGCCAATTGGCATGCATGCTTGTCTTGCCCTTTCATGCTTTTCATACCATCATTTCAGCACTTTTGGCCACTGATTTAGGCATGGCCGAGGTCCTCCCATTTTGGTTTAAGTCCATCTTCGCATGTTGTTGCATGCTTGCCTTGTATGTTGTCGCATGCTTGTTGCATACTAGTTCCATTGCATGTTGTTGCATGCTAGTCCTATTACATCATACTTACATGCTTGTTGCATGCTTGTCAAATTGCATGTTGTCACATGCTTGCCAATTAACATGTTGTTACATACTTGCCCCTTTGCATATTGTTATATGCTAGTTGCATTACATGGCATTGTTGTTAACATGATCATGTTGCATTAGCTTGCTTACATGCTTAGGTCGCATTGCATTGTGTGTGCATTCCCTTGCCTCTTGATCAAGCATGATAGAGGTTGGGGCCCCTTATGTGTTTTTGTGCATTTCATTTGATATTGAATTGCACACTTGGCTCCTTTGGCCATCATGCATTGAAATGCGTGATTGGTGGTCTGAGGGTCGAGAACTACACACCTTTGAGTCTTAAACATGATAAGGGGTGTAGTTGTGCAGACATTATCTTGTAAATGTATTGCCATGCTCTGTCTGTCCTCTGTTGCAGCAAAAGGAGCTTTTCACAGAAAGAGATGGTCGATCGACCATATTAAGTGCCGATCGGCAACAAACATTTGGCCGAGAGCCCTATTTTTGGTCGATGACCAGTTTACCTTGGCCGATGGCCTCATCTTTTGGCCGATGGACTCTCAGAGTGTCCTTGAGGTGATTCAGAATCATCACAGAGACTTGTGCAGTTTTCAGAGGTGCAAAACAGTGCAAACAGAGGCAACATGAGGCATGGCAACGGATTTCCGAGCGAAGCCGACCAAGCATGCATTTGTTCCTCTTCCCGAGGCTGCTTTACTGTTTTTGTAGCTTAATTAATTTGTTTAATTAGTTAAGAGTTGTGTAATAATTAATTAGCTTGTTAGTTAGTTAATTAGTTGATTTGTATTATTCTTTCGGTCCTTTCGTCGAGAGGGCGCAATTGTTGTAATAAGCGTGCGTGTGTGTAATGCATGTCTTCCAACCCCCATTTCTTTCTCCCTTTTACTTAACTGCTTACGATGGTTAGTTTTAGGGCATATTTCATTTAGCATCCTTATGCTATGCATGTTTGTATCATTCATCTGTACTGTATGCACCAAGCTCGGCGCATCATACTAACTGCATTGTATTTCAATTCCCACTTGAATACATGTATCGAATTGTCGCATCTCATATGCCATCTCAGAATAGCCGAGCATGTTTCTAGTTGCATTCCGCATGTGTTGCATTAGCCATCTTAACATAGCTAGGATCATGCATTGATTACTAACATGACAGCATGTTTGCCATGAGGCTAATTGCTTATGTGATATAACTGCCTGAATGCCTGTGGGTGAAGGTTGGATTACTTGAATTGGAACGATTCATTGAAATCCGTGTTTTAGCCTACTTGCGAGTAGCAAACTTCAAACCATTTCCAAACAAACGGATATGCGATGCTTTGTTCCAAATTAGGCGATCTAGTCTATACTTGTGTGTTGTGCGCATCACGTAGTAATTCTAGCCAATAACTGGAATAAGAACACATATGTTTTCAAAAACAAGATATCATGTTTAGTACAGGCCGATCTTTGATCGGGCGAGCGGGGGTGCTCATAGATGACCTTCCCCAATCGTACCCAAGTTCCCGAGCTGAGGCAACTTTGGTGATGACGGACACGTGGCCTTAGGCAACGAGTCAGGGTTTCCTAAATTCTCCCAAAATAAATATTTAGGTGGCGACTCTGTATCTGGCAAAGCAATCTATGTTTGGCACTTCTTTCTTAAAAATCAGTTTTCCAAAATGATTTGCCGGATTTGGACTCTTTGGTGATTTATCAGTCTCGCATTGCACTTTGCGGGATTAGATTCAAAACCGTGACATTTGAGTCCGAACTGTAGTAGCAAAGCCCAAGGGCGCGTCTACAGTTTCTGGCACACTTGGTGTGACTTGCTCGAGACAACCACAGAGTTATCAGTCCACCTAGTCAGTTCAGGCCTCGAGGGCCAATCAAAGAGCTTTCACAGCACAGTCAGTGCTTTAGGCTTATGCTCTGAGGGGTGAGCAGGTAGAGCAGAGACCTACAGGACATGTGTATGTTGTTATCACGCTAGAATTAATGCCAATGCCTTCGGTAGTGAGAGGTACTTTCTTGTTTTGCAATTCTATTGCCAATGTATTGATTGATATAGGTGCATCCCATTATTTTATCTCGTCTGCGTTTGCATCGGCATTGGGGTTAAAAGTGGCTCAGTTAGCATCTCCACTCAGGGTAGAGTCACCTGTTGGTGGTAAAATTATTTTGGACCAGGGGTGTCAGGGTTGTGATATAGAGGTTGCCGGTTGCCGACTTGCTTTTTTATTTGCATTGATTGATGTATTGAGCTTTGATGCTATATTGGGTATAGGCTGGTTGTCATCGTATCTGGCTGTCATAGATTGTTACCGTTAGAAGGTCACTGAATGTACCTCGAGTGGTAATTATTTTTATTTCATAGGGGACAGAGTCGATAGAGCCTTATTGGTTGTGTGTGACCTGCATAGTCAAGGTGAGCTTAGTCCAATTCTTGCGACATTCTTGGGTGTTGAGAGTGATGTGGCTCGAGTTGAGTTACTGAGGGTAGTTTGTGAATACCCGGATGTCTTTCCAGAGGATCTCATTGGTTTACCACCTCACCGTGAGAATGAGTTCTCTATTGACTTAGTGCCTGGCATGGCATCGATTTTTATGGCATCGTATAGATTTGCACCCGCCGAATTGAGTGAGTTGAAGATTCGGGAATGGCTAGATAGGGGTTTTATCCGCCCTAGTACTTCACCTTGGGAGTACTGGCTCCTTTTGCCAAGAAGAAAGATGGTGCATTGCAACTTTGTATTGATTACTGGAAGTTGAACCAGGTAACCCTTAAGAATACGTACCCATTGCCTCGTATAGATGATTTGTTTGATCAGTTGAAGGGGTCTTATTGTTTCTCTAAGATAAACTTGAGATCGGGCTATCATCAGTTGAGAGTGAGAGAAGAGGATATCCAGAAAATGTCATTTTGTATGCATTATGGCCATTACGAGTTCCTTGTGATGCCTTTTGGGTTAACCAACGCATCGGCCATATTTATGGACTTGATGAATTAGATCTTTCACGAGTTCTTAGACCGTTTTGTAGTTGTCTTTGTTAATGACATTTTGATTTACTCATCCTCCGAGGAGGAACACGAGGAACACCTGCGAGTTGTGCTTGAGTTGCTTAGAACCTACAAACTGTATGCTAAGTTTGGGAAGTGTGTATTCTGGTCAAAAAAAGTTAAGTTCTTAGGCCATGTGGTATCCGGGGAAGGAGTGATTGTAGACTCTTCTAAGATAGAAGCTATACAAGATTGGGAATGTCCTAAGAACACCTTTGAGATTCGTAGTTTCTTGGGATTAGCCGGGTATTACTGTCGGTTCGTGAAAGATTTCTCTAGCTTAGTCTCGCCGTTAGCTAGACTGACGAGGAAGGGAATCAAATTTCTGTAGAGTGAGACTTGTGAGAAGTCATTTCAAGAGCTTAAGGTTAGACTTACCACTGCTCCAGTGTTGATTATTTCGGAGAGGGGTTTGGGCTATTCTGTGTATTGTTATGCATCACAGAAAGGTTTGTGTTGTGTTCTGATGTAAGAGGGGAAGGTAGAAGCTTATGGCTCACGTCAGTTGAAAGCACATAAGAGGAACTATCCTACCCATAACTTAGAACTAGCAACTGTGATCTTTGCGTTGAAGATTTGGAGGCATTACCTTTATGGTGAGAAGTTTGAGGTGTTTTCTGATCACAACAGTCTGAAGTACCTGTTTTCACAAAAAGATCTGAATTTGAGGCAAATGAGGTGGATGGAGTTCATGAAAGACTATGATTTTGAGTTGTATTATCATTCGGGGAAGGCCAATGTAGTGGCCGATGCCTTGAGTAGAAAGACCATTAGCAGTGTAGCGTGTATTGCCATTCAAGAATAGGAGATGTTGGGTGCTATTGGTGAGTTTGACTTGCATTTGGCGAGTCCATTGGCTACCTTGTTTACTATAGTTGCCTAACCTACACTTGTGAGCTGAGTTATAGAAGCACAGAGAGGTGATCTTGAGGTAGAAACCTTCCGGGAGAAGATCTTTAGTGGGAAGGTAGAAAGGGGCTTGAACGTGTATTCTGACTCAAGTGTTGGATATCTTGACTATCTTTTTGTGCTGGAGTCTTGTCGAGATGAGGTACACCGAGAGTTTCACCATTCACACCTTGCGGTACATCCGGGAGGCACAAAGATGTATCACGACCTTAGCCACCAGTTTTGGTGAAAGAGAATGAAGAAGGATGTAGCCGTCTTTGTGTCGAGGTGCCTTATTTGTCAATAAGTGAAGGCAGAGCATTAGAGGTCAGTGGGTTTGTTATAACCCTTACTTATAGCCAAGTGGAAGTGGGAGCATGTCACGATGGACTTTGTTGTGGGTCTTCTGAGAACTTAACGGGATAATGTCGCCATTTGGGTGGTAGTTGACCGATTTACCAAGTCAGTGCACTTTGTACCTATCTACACGAGTGGCTCGATAGATTTCCTAGCCAACGTTTACATTAGGGACATAGTTCGACTTCATGGGGTCCCTGAAACTATTGTTTTCGATAGAGATCCACGTTTTACTGCTCGGTTGTGGCAGAGCCTATAGAGTGCCTTGGGTACTAAGTTGGCTTTTAGTATCGCTTATTATCTTCAGACTGACAAGTAGTCAGAGCATGCTATTCAGATCCTTGAGGATATGCTTCGAGGTTGTGTCTTCGACTTTAAGGGGTCGTGGGAGAGACACTTGCCTTTAGTGGAGTTTGCTTATAGCAATAGCTTCCAGTCGAGTATTGGTATGGCACTGTTTAAGGCCTTGTACGGCTGACCATGTAGATCTCCTATGTGTTGGGCCGAGGTGAGTGATACACCTATGATAGGTCCAGAGTTAGGCTGGGAAACGATAGAGAAAGTTGCACTTATCCGTAAGAGGTTGGTTACGGCTTAGAGTCATTAGAAGAGTTATGCTGACCGTAGGAGGAGACCGTTATTCTTTGAGGTGAGAGATCATCTCTTCTTGAAGATATCTCCTTAACGGGGTTTTATGAGGTTTGGAAAGAGCAAGAAGTTGTCTCCTAGGTTTATTGGGCCTTTTGAGATCCTAGAGCAGATTGGGGAGGTAACTTATCATTTGGCCTTGCTGCCACAGCTTTTCGGGATTCATGATGTGTTTCATATCTGTATGCTCCAGAAGTATGAGCCGAATCCATCACACGTGTTGGATTGGACAGAGTTAGAGGTAGACAGGGATGCCTCTTATGAGGAGAGACTAGTTAGAATTTTAGACACTCAAGACCAAGTCTTGTGAGGCAAGACGATTCCTTTGGTAGAAGTGTTGTGGCGACACCACGGAGAGGAGGAGGCCACTTGGGAACGTGAGACAGAAGTCCGTGAGAAGTATCCGGACCTATTCGTTGATATTTGAACATGTATTGAGAACTTTGTTAGGTTGATGTAATATAAACATTGTATATGTTTTGGAAATGTGAATTGTATATTTAGTGATGAGCATATGTTTATCATGATGATGAAAATGAATGACCGGTGGATGGATCATGGTGTTGGCTTTAATTTACAATCATTGTTTAATTGGTTTAGACATGGTTTTGTCGGTGATTTAAAATTTCAGAGATGAAATTCCTTAAGGAGGGAGGTTATAACGATTCTGGTTTAGACCCGATCCATTTGATGTTTTAGATCTGGGTTTTATTGTTGTATATGGTTGTTCATGTCCTATTTCATCTTACACTTAATTGAGTTCGGTTATCGTTGTGTTGGTTGTGTTTGGAATAGGTTTGGAGTTAGTTTTTCAAAATGGTTGTTGCCTAGATTTTGGTTTCTTCGCTCAAGCGTCACTTTTTGCGCTCAAGCAGTCTTTGTGAACTTCTAGTACTTTTGCAGGTTTGCAGAGATACTAGGAGTTGGTATTCTTCACTCGAGCGGCCTTTCTTGTGCTCGAGCGGTGGTTCTTGTGCTTGAGCGTGGGTCTTCTGTCTGTAAACCTTCTGAGAGTTTGTATTCTTCGCTCGAGCGACAGATTCTTCGTTTGAGCGGTCACGTCTTTTGTGTGTGGACACTTGAGCGACACATCTTGCGCTTGAGCGACCTGCGTATATATCAGTTCATAAAGTCACTTTTTTGAGTCATTTTTTCACTTCTCTCTCTATCTAAACATTTCAAAACCCTATTTTCTCTTACCCTCTCTCTAAAACTCATTGATTTCACTCGAATACGCCTAGATTCGTCAATCTTTTCACCCGTGTTCCTTTGTTAAAAGGTAGAGCTCGACGAGGGCTTCGTTCTAATCTAAGCAAAGTCGATTTTCGGCGTCTTTGATTTTCCTACACTCTATCTCTCATGTTCTAAGCTTGAAGTAGGGATATCTCCACACTTTTTATGATTTTTAACTTAGCTATTTGTGTTTGGATACAACATTGTGATTTGAGGAAATTTTTGAACAAATCTAGGGTTGTTGGTCAAAACTCAAAAGAGGGGTTTTCTAATAGTTTCATGAAAATGGTCGTGGGATTGGAAATGAGATTGAGTTGTGATAAAATAGTTGGTTTTGATAGGTAGAATTGATTTTGGAAGAAAAGGGAGTTTTGCCTTAATTATGTCAAATGTTGATTTTTTTTAATAAATTATGAAATTGGTGTTGGAAATATGAAATTGGATTGGTTTTGATGAGGATGGTAGAGTTGGACATGTATTATCACTCACATCTTGAAATTCAGAGAGTTTATCTTTACTGATAATTATTTACCTGTTTAGAAATATCTGTTTGGGTTCAGGAGTCCACTTTGGTGACTCCTAGATCATTTTTGGAAGGAGGCCACTTCGGCAACTCCTATCGTTCATAAGTGATCTAGGCTTCGTAAGAGGTGAAGGCGAGCGCATGCTCAATCCTAGGCTTAGTCCATGTTTTCGTTGGATATGTCAGGATATAGGAGTGTTGACCTATATAGATATAGGAGTGTTGACCTTCTTCATGAACCATGGGGGTATAGTCTAGTCTGGAGGAATCCGGGGTGGTTCAAGGGGTATCGGAAATTTGTGTGCAGAACTCCATTAGGAGTGGTGGTGTTGGGTGATGTGTCGGTGTTTGGTACCAAGTGTTCAGTTTTATTGGGTTGGTTAAACGGTTAGTTGATGTTGGAATATGGTTGACAAATAGTTCCACTAGGTCTAGCTTAGAGTTTGGTAAAGAGGGTTATAACTCTGTATATGCCTTAAAGTGGCTTGGCAAGAGTGGAGTCTTGCGTCTGTGGTGTAGAAGCTTGTGTGCAGCTTGTGATGAATTAGTGGAACTCCTCGGGTTGGAGTAGTGTGTGAGGTCATTGTTTTATGTGTGCATTACGCCTC
Organism: Camellia japonica; assembly: GCA_030407325.1. Lineage (NCBI taxonomy): Eukaryota > Viridiplantae > Streptophyta > Magnoliopsida > Ericales > Theaceae > Camellia > Camellia japonica. Next base: position 110,765,152 of record JAPPVO010000002.1, on the reverse strand, counting down.
GTGTGGGTGATGACTTATGATGATGTTTATGATAAAAGAGAATTTCAAGTTAGAGAGCTTCTTGTGTTTTGTTACGTTGATAACGCAGTTGTTATTTTATTAAAAATTGTTATATAAATGTGGCATGTATGTTTGTAGTGGCACCATGGTAAGAGTAATGAACATTATGAGATGACGGATTGTTGAGCTTGAATTGGAAAGTGAATTTTTCCTAGAGTTATAGCCTCGGATGGCCTTGTTTATTGGAACTGTTGTGGAGCTAATCTAAATTGTAATGAGGAATTTCAGTTTATAGTCTTGTGCAACTAACTTGTGGATGATTATGTATTTCGATTTACATCCGTGTTTTCGGGAATCTTTATAAAACTTTGAGTTTTGCTTGAAAAGTAGAAAATGTTTTTAACTTTGATTGGTGTGAGTTTTGGCACTTATGAGAAATGTTTTACACTCAAGAGGATGATTTTCAAAGAATCGAGAAAATGAAAAAGATTTTTTTTTAAACAAGTTCTGTTATTATTTGTTTTACTTAGAATGATGAGTGTTGTGTAAGTGACTTAACTTGAATTGCAATTTGGTCTGGGTGATGGTTTGAGGAATGCTTTGGAGCTAGTGAGGTTTGCATACCAAGGTGTTGTCTCTAACCTTGTGCTGTTAGGAGTTTTCTTATCCTATGTGAGTTCAAGGAGACTTTTCATGTGGAAATTTCTTCAGTGTTTTAAGGGCTAAGCACTCGGGTGTGTGTGGTCTTGTTGTGGTGGTTGCCGTTTGGTTGATGCTTTTAGTACGCGTGTGGTTATTGTTTCGGTTTTGTCTCACAGGCCCAATGATTGGTATGAGTCGATGAGGCATTCATGTTTTGCTCCTTGAGTTTTGTTGTTGGGGTGTCTTTGGGGTCCCAAACTGTGAGTTGGAATCTGGAAATCTATCGCAAGTATAGATCCAATCCTTGGTGGGTGGTTGTGCTTTCGGTTGTGATTGAGTTGCCTTTGTTCGGCCTTACCTTTAATTTCGGGGATGAAATTTATTAAGGGGGGAGGTTATAGCGACTATAGTTTAGATCCGACCCATTGATATTTTGGATCTGGGTTTCATTGTCTTATATGGTTGTTTATGTCTTGTTTCCCCCTTATTCCTCATTGAGTTTGGTTATTGGGGTGTGTTGGTTGCATTTGGAGCAGGTTGGTTGCTTGTTTTTAAAACTATTGTTGCCCTGAATTTTGTCTCTATGCTTGAACGATGTTTGAAAACTCTTAGTACTTTTGCAGGTCTGCAAAAATATTGGGAGGGTGCATTATTTGCTCGAGCGGTGATTCCTGCGCTTGAGCAGTCACACCTTGTTATGCTGGACGCTCGAGCGACACTTCTTGCACTCGAGCGATATGTCCAAATTTAGTAGCTATAAATGTCACTTTTGGTCACACCGGGATCACTTTTCTCTCTCTTCTCTCTCCTTCTGCCATTGTTGAGCTTTCAAGCTCTTTCTACTTGGTTTTTATCTACTTTTCTTCATCTTTGAGCCCTAGTTCCATCTACCAAAATGTAGAGTTCGACGTGGGCTTCCATTTGATCTAAGCGGATTGTGCTTTTGTTGAAGTTGGATTTTCGGGCTTTTTTCTCTTCATTGCTTGAGGTAGGGATTATTTTGCTTCTTTTCAATACTTCATTTATAGATAGAGATGTGGCAGATTTTATTGCATAAAAATCACATCTATTGTGGATCTTTTGAAAATCATGAAATGGGATCTAGGGTTTGATCATTGGGATTCAAATTGATTAAATTAGTGGTTGTTTGATTAGTTGGGGAGTGGTTCAATGTGTTTATGTTAAGAGAAAGAGAAAGTCTAATTTGATAAATTGACCTAATGAATTAAAAAGGGGTAAAATTGAATGAAGATTGTGTTTTGATAAATTGAGTTGTGTTATTGTGTTGGTAGCATAAAGAGGTGAATTAATTTTGGTATTGAAATTTATTTAGGAAATCATGCTAAGTTAAGTTGGGTTATGGCTTGGAATCAATGGATGTGGTTTTATTGAAAATATGGAAATTGGTCTTTTTGAAAGAAAAGAAATTGGTCAAGTTAACTTGGAAAACAAAAGGGTTGATTTTGAAGAAAAGAATGAAACCATGATGTATTGTAAATTTAGAATTTGGACTTGAGGTTGGATTTTGAAATATTTGAATATTGTTGTCATTATCATTATTGTTGGATTTAAAGTCATGTGAGCATCGGACTATTGTGTTACGTGTGTTTAAACATTATTGTTTAGAGGTTTTGTCTCTGGTCATCGGTGGAGGATGACATTGTGATGCTGAATAGATTTTGTATATGTAGTACACTCGGATTATGTTTGTTTGTTGAATTATGTGATGTCTGGAAATGTGTACGCTCTGAGAATAAGGGGTACCATTACCTTCCAGCTAGCGCTTGGAGAATTGGTTGTGATAAGAATGTGGGATACTAGTACCTTCTAGCTAGCGCCTGGAGAACTTGGCAGAGGTACCATTATCTTCAAGCTGGTGACTGATAAATTTGAGTGAGTATTGGAAATGTGTATCCTTGGCTTACCGTGCTTGAGGCAGGTAGAGTGGTGTTAGGTTTCTCGTTATTATCTCAGTTCTATTTATGTGTTTCATGCATAATGATGATTATTTCATGGAGGATGTCACTTGTCTTATATGGTTATGTGAGGAATATTTTATATGTACCATCTTCGTGTTCGTTCGTGATTTTTCTATTTGAAAATTATAATTCGGAATTGGGTGTGAGTTCAGTAATTAGAAAATGTAATTGGATTTAGTGGGTTGTTTTCAGGTATATATTATCGCCTCGAAAATGTACAATAAAGAGGTAACAAGAAGAAAGAAAAGTGAACGATTTTGTGATTTTGGGATAAAATGATTTTGAGAAAAGTACCTATGTAAGTATATCTTCATGTATAAATCGACACTTATGTAAATGGTATGACTTAGAGCATTCATGATCATAGCTATTTGTATGTTGTTATGGCTTAGGATCTGTAACGACCCCAAAATGCGTATAGAAAGTTATCCTTATTTAATTAGGGGTTAATGTGTTTTCTATTGGAATTGAAGAACTATTTGTTGGGTTATGCCTTCGAAACTGGAATTGGTGACCTTTACCGAACAATCTGAAATTTTTCCCTCTGCTCGAGCGAAGTAGTTGGCGCTCGAGCGTACTTTTGGGGTTTCCAGTAATTTTGCAGGCGGATTGAAATTCTAGGAGTGGAGATTTTCCACTCGAGCATAGAAGTGGTCGCTCGAGCGGACGACTTTGTTGGTGTCTGCGCTCGAGCGCAAGTTTGGGCGCTCGAGCGGGTCGCCTGATTAAGTCTAGACTTCTGAGGCACGTGGGCTCATTTTTTTTTGACATTCTTATTGGTGTATTTGGAATGTTCTTATCTTATTTTGGGGTATTGATTGAAGTGATAATATGATGGTAAGTTAAGATTGGACCAAAGAATTTAGTTCGGATAGTTATTTTAGGACCAACTGTCACTCATTTGCCCTTTTATTTTTCCACACTTTGAATATGGATGTGGGGTTAGAACCATTGGAAAGCTTATTTCTGGGGCTTCAGGGGCTTCAATTTGGACACAAGAACGACCTAAAACAGAGTTCGGATGGGAGAGTTATACCTGTTCAAAGTTTTGAAATCTGTGCTGGAAGCAGGTATGCTCGAGCGGGAAGATAGACGCTCGAGCGGGTTTTGCGAGTCAGCAGCTTAAAAAATGGGATTTTCGAGATCATTTCTCACATTTTCTTTTCCCCTCTTCTTTTCTCTGTCCTAGGACCGAAAAACCCTAGGTCCTTGATCTTCAATACCTTCTATTTCCCTTAGTTTTGATCAAGATTACCCATCACGAAGTGAAGAAGCTTGAAGATTATCATGTTCTACCGATTGGAATTTTGAAATTGTGGAGGAATCTTATCTAAGCTCACCCCTTTGTTTGTTCCTCGAGGTAGGGGTCCTAATCCTTTTCAATACTTATATTGATAGATAGATTTGTGATATTTCCATTATTTAAATGCAAAAATTCCCAATTTTGAGCATGTAAGGTATGGTATGAGAAATTTGGGGGGGGGGGGGGTTTAAGGTTTGAAGATGTTGGGAGTTAAATTGATGGGTTAAAATGATGGATTGTAAATCCTAAATGTATAATCATTGGGAAAATTGGAATTAAAAGTGGTGATTTAAGAAGTTTGAATTTTTGTTGATAATCCTCATTTTTCTTGAAACCCTAGGTTGATTAATGATGATAACCCATGAATTGGGTCAAATTGAAAGTAGAGTAATGAAATTGAGGTGTTGAATTATATGTGTTCAAGTTTAATTGGAATTTGGAAATGTTTGAAAATTATGTTTAAAATTTGCGAATGAACTATGTTATGAACATTGTAATTCATGTTATAATATGAAGAGACAATTGGGGAAATAATTTATTAATGACATGGATGATATGAACTCGGTTTTAGAATGTTGAAATGAGATTCCAGGGTTTGTTTTGAATTATGTTGAATTGAATGGTGATGTACTATGATGAATTATGTTTGAATTACGTGAATTGTGTAGGGTCAGCTACAGGGGCGGACCAAGCACCTGAACACTGTGAGTAGTAGTACAAAAATGTACATTTTATCTACTGTTGATAATTATTGTCACTAATGCTCTGTTCTTTGTAAGTGTTATACGAACATTTATGACAATCGGAAAGCAATGTGAACTTATATGAACGCTGAAAGATTCGCGTACGTTGGTATGATTTTGGAATCCTTATGTTTTGTTAATGACGAATATTAGCCTTTGTTATTTATTAGCATACTATGTTATTTCTTAAAGAATAAGTGGAACTTGTGTTCATCCTTGAAGAATGATATTTGTGTGAATCTAAGATTATTCGATTATGTTACGAAGGGACCCAAGATCGTTTAGAATCTATGATATGAATGTAAAGGTTTATCATCAGTATGCAACCCACATAAGAATATGAATTATTCTATTTTGTTAAGCGCATGATAATGACATGACATAACAAGAAATGCTTCATTTTCTAATAAGTTACGTTATGACTTAAGGAATGATTATCCATATATGTAAAAGTATTCATGACATCCTTAGCACAAGACCCTTACCCGGGGGTAATAATACCGTGGTCTTATGGCCCTTGCCCGGGGGTAATAATACCATGGTTCAAGTATGTTACAAGTTCACGCATGTTATAAGTTCAAGTATATTATAAGTAGACGCATGTTACAAGTTCACGTATGTTATAAATTCAAGTATGTTACAAGTTCACGTATGTTATAAATCAAGTATGTTACAAGTAGACGCATGTTACAAGTTCATGCATGTTATAAGTTCAAGTATATTATAAGTAGATGCATGTTACAAGTTCACGTATGTTATAAATTCAAGTATGTTACAAGTATACGCATGTTATAAGTCCAAGTATGTTACAAGTTTAAGTACGATACAAGCTTAAGTATGTTACAAGTTTAAGTACGATACAAGCTTAAGTATGTTACAAGCTATGTTACAAGCTTACGCATGTACAAGTTCAAGTATACTACAAGTTCACAATGTTGAGGAATTTCTTTATGGAACTAACAAGAATGCTTTTTATTGATTTGCCAGCGCTATTAAAATGCTAAGTATAAGTAAGTATGAATTCTGATTTCTGTTAATGATTCAAGCATAATGCATATGTATGAATTTATTTCCGTTTATGGTATGACATTTATGTATGGTTTGGTATGTAAGACCTGCTAATTATTGGTATGGAACAAAGTGCTACACGGAACTAAGTGCTACAATGTGAGTCACCTCTAGAATCCGTGTGAGACACCTCTTGGGTTCATATATATGTTTCAAGGGCTTTCATGCCAATATGTTTCAAGGGCTTTAATGCCAATATGTTTCAAGGGCTTAATGCCAAACTGATAAGGGCTTATGCCATTCTGATATGAAACAAAGTGCTACACGGAACTAAGTGCTACGATGTGAGTTACCTCTAGAATCCATGTGAGACACCTCTTGGGTTCATATATCTGTATGTTCAAGGGCTGTAATGCCATTCTGATAAGGGCTTTATGCCATTCTGACAAGGGCTTCATGCCATATGTACAAGGGCTATATGCCACCATGTTTAAGGGCTTCATGCCATATGTACAAGGGCTATATGCCACCATGTTTAAGGGCTCCATGCCATATGTTCAAGGGCTATATGCCATCATGTTTAAAAGTTTAATGTTAATGTGTTCAAGGATTTTAAGCCACTATGTCTCACGATTGGGCCTAAGGCCATTTTGAAATGAAAACAGGAACAGATTAACTACGTGATCTTTGTATTTAAGTATGTGTTGCTAGGTGTTATGTGTAAATTGAGCATTTAAGTACTATTACCCACTGAGTTTGCCTCACTTTGTGTTATGTCTGTTTCTGTAGGTAAACAGCCAAGTGGTTAATCCTAAGCCATGATGCTCATTCTTTTTGTCAACCTTTGAGTGCCCAGACTCTAGATGAAGCCACTCATATTTTTGTGAAGTCTTGACGAACTTTTGGCGCTACACTTTACTTATTGGCTTAAAGTTGAAATGTGTATAATACTTTCTTCCAAAATGTTTTTGATGTATGCCCAATTATAGAGCTGGGCCTGTATATATGTGCGTACACAACCGATATTCAGGTGTATGTTTTAGATTTTATTTGTCTGTTTAACGTCTGTGATCTTGGCATGATAGTAGTAGCTCAATGGAGTTTGTTTCTATTGTCAAATTTTGATATTTAAGGCTTCCGTTCAGGCCCCATATGTTATGTATATCAGGTTTCAAGTCTGTTTTTGAATAGGTCATGCCCAAACTTTTAGGGGTGGGTTTGGGGTGTGACAAGATCATGTTGGGATTCTTACTGGACTTTATGTTCATCCCATGTTACTAATCATATTTCAGGTGAACATTGAGAACTGTTTCAAGATCGAAGATATAAATTATCTGTTGGCCACGAGGCCTTTTGATTGTTGGCAGAATGCTATTGTTGTAAAAAGGGTTGAACCCTTTCTTTTTCCTGTAATAATGTAAGCACACATGCAATTTACTGTAATTATGTCACATGTTGCATTATTCAGTATACGAATAAGAGAATCTTTATTTACTTATGTTTACTAAGATATTGGACTTCTGTCTGCTATCTCTGAAACTGTTTATAATAATGATTTGATAATGTTATTCGAGTAATTAAAAAGTGGTGTGTGACAACTTGGTATCAGATCGAGCTGGGTTTGAATACTTTGGGCTCTTGGGGAGTGGTTTTTACCACATCGGGTTTGCTGCTTGGTGAGGATGTTGCATATAGTTAGGATAAGTGTTAGGATTTATATGTTGCATTTATGTGAGCATGGATTAAGTTTCTTAGGTAATGCTTGTCGCTGGTGAACTTGCTTTGAGGTCTTATCGGAAACACGCTTGATCAAGGTGGTTTCAAATGAGAATTCCTTGAAAGTTCCGGGACAAGTAGTTATCCTTGTGAACTTAATTCGATTATGTGACTAAGTGTTTAATTGTTTGTTTATATGAAGTAGAACTGTGTGTTTGGGAGTTAGTCTATCTTGTAGCTAAGAAGCAGTGAGTGTATGTGCCTTAGGGAAGGGTTGTGGTGTTGTGCACTAAGTTAGGCTTGTTTTGATTTTATGGGATGTATAAACAAGGGAATAGAGGATGAGTGGGGAATAGGAGTACCGGTAGAGGCACAACGTTTCCTTTAGCACCTGCCGTTGCAGTATCGGCTATTGGTGAGGAAGTTGCACGCGACATTGTGAGAGCGGTGCAGGATGCTCTAGCTCGCAATGAGGGTGACAACGGGCGTGCCCTCAAGCTTACTAAGGAGTTTTTTTTCATTCTAATCCACCGGAGTTTGTGGGGGAGGCTAAACCGTTGGAGGTAGATGATTGGTTGTAGCAAGTTACCAAGACTCTTGATATGCTTCGAGTCGAGGATGAGGAGTTGACGATTTCTTTGGCGAGTTTCCTATTGAGGGGTGATGTAGCGTATTGGTGGAAGTTTGCTAAGAACACCGTAGGTAACACGTGTGTTGTTTTTACCGAGGCTTTTTTGGCCAAGTACTTCCCTCTTTCTGCTCGGGAAAGGTTGAGGGAATCATTTGTTGAGTTGCGCTAGGATACTACTTCTCTGGCATAGTTTGAGATGCGGTTTACTAGTTTGTCGAGGTTTGGTCCATAGTTGGTAGCAACAGAGGAGTGTCGTTGTTATGAGTTTGAGAGGCGATTGTGCAATGATATTTGAGAGAAGGTAGCTGGATGGAGGCCATGGTTATGAGTGTTGGTCGAGTTAGGGAGGAGGCCACTTCGGCGACTCCTACGGTTCATAAACGATCTAGGCTCAGTAAGAGGTGGAGGTGAGCGCATGCTCAATCCCAAGCTCAGTCCTTGTCTTCGTCGGAGGATTCGAATTCGTTAGTTGGGAGGCCTAGTGAGGTTCAGGCTTCAAGCCAGTCTCAGAGTAGGGGGCCTACTGTTTGTTTTGATTGTGGTCATTTTGCCCATGTTAGACGTTTCTGCCCTTTGCATGTGAATTCTTTGTGTGTTTTAGAACCTAGTTAGACTCAGTCCCTTCAGTCCAGTTAGGGGTGGTATCGACACCAAACCCGTGTAGGCTAGGCTCCGAGAGCTTCGTGAGGGTCGACCTTCTAGTTATCACAGTAGTATTACCCTCGAGAGGGGCTTTTGTATTAGAGACCGATGGTTTAATATTTGAGCTTTTGTTGCCGATCAATGTGTGTTGGGTGCTGAGGCATCATGGCACTATGTTATATTCATATATTGTTGTTGTTTGTTATTGCTCACGTGTTGGAGGCTTATGATGGATTTTGGACACTTTTGCATGTGTAATGAGACGTTGTTCATGGGATTGATAACTTAGTGATGTTGTATCTATGTTAATATTTTATAAAATTATTACACGATGGCCTGTGAGCTTTGTTTTGTTTGGGAGTTAATTATTGAGAACGGAATCCATGGGTTATTATGATTAGTGTGGTGGTATCATAAGGGTTGAGTTATAAGGCTTTGGATATGTTGAGTTTAAGGGAACATGAGGTTTTAGAGTTTGTGGAATTGGTGAAGTTCTGTGAGAATGTTTAGGGGAGTGTGAGATTTGTATCCCGAGTTAGCGAGAGTGGTACTTGTGCGTTGTTTAGTAATTTGGTTTTGTTGGTTAGTGAGTCCGTAGTGGTCCTACTGATTGTGAGAAGGGTGGTGTGTGTGTGTTAAGGTATTATTAAATATTGGATAGAGTTTTGAGAGTGAGAGGAGAATTTAATGGTTAACTGTTAGAGGCATTTCTTGGAAGGAAGAATGGTGGTGTTCTTAGATAGTGAGTGTGGCATTGGTGAGGATTCTTTTGTGTCGAGAGTTAAGTGATTGCCGTTAACCATATCGGTCTAATGTTTGAGATGTTAGGATGTGCATACCATATAGATATAGGAGTGTTGACCTTCTTCATGAACCATGGGGTATAGTCTAGTCTGGAGGAATCTGGGGTGGTTCAAGGGGTATCGGGAATTTGTGTGCAGAACTCCATTAGGAGTGGTGGTGTTGCATGATGTGTCGGTGTTTGGTACTAAGTGTTCAGTTTTATTGGGTTGGTTAAACGGTTAGTTGATATTGGAATATGGTTGACAAATAGTTCCACTGGGTCTAGCTTAGAGTTTGGTAAAGAGGGTTATAACTTTGTATGTGCCTTAAAGTGGCTTGGCAAGAGTGGAGTCTTGTGTCTGTGGTGTAGAAGCTTGTGTGTAGCTTGTGATGAATTAGTGGAACTCCTCGGGTTGGAGTAGTGTGTGAGGTCATTGTTTTATGTGTGCATTACGCCTCGTGTGGGTGATGACTTATGATGATGTTTATGATAAAAGAGAATTTCAAGTTAGAGAGCTTCTTATGTTTTGTTGCGTTGATAACGCAGTTGTTATTTTATTAAAGATTGTTATATAAATGTGGCATATATGTTTGTTGTGGCACTGCGGTAAAAGTAATGAATGTTATGAGATGACGAATTGTTGAGCATGAATTGGAAAGTGAATTTTTCCTAGAGTTATAGCCTCGGATGGCCTGGTTTAATGGTAATGTTGTGGAGCTAATCTAAATTGTAATGAGGAATTTTACTGTATAGTCTTGTGCAACTAACTTGTGGATGATTATGTATTTCGATTTACATCCTTGTTTTCAGGAATGTTTATAAAACTTTGAGTTTTGCTTGAAAAGCAGAAAATGTTTTTAACTTTGATTGGTGTGAGTTTTGGCACTTATGAGAAATGTTTTACATTCAAGAGGATGATTTTCAAAGAATCGAGAAAATGAAAAAGATTTTTTTTAAACAAGTTTGTAATCATTTGTTTTACTTAGAATGATAAGTGTTGTGTAAGTGACTTAACTTGAATTGCAATTTGGTCTGGGTGATGGTTTGAGGAATGTTTTGGAGCTAGTGAGGTTTGCATACCAAGGTGTTGTCTCTATGTGAGTTCAACGAGACTTTTGTTGTGGAAATTTCTTTAGTGTTTTCAGGGCTGAGCACTCGGGTGTGTGTGTGGTCTTGTTGTGGTGGTTGCCGTTTGGTTGATGCTTTCAGTACACGTGTGGTTATTGTTTTTATTTTGTCTCGCAGGCCCAATGATTAGTATAGGTCGATGAGGCATTCGTGTTTTGCTCCTTCAGTTTTGTTGTTCGGGTGTTTTTGGGGTCCCAAAATGTGAATTCGGGAATCTGTCCAGGTATGCATCCAATCCTTAGTGGGCGGTTGTGCTTCTGGTTGTGATTGAGTTGCCTTTGTTCAACCTTATCTTCAATTTTGGGGACGAAATTTATTAAGGGGGGAGGTTATATCGACTCTGGTTTAGATCCGACCTATTGATGTTTTGGATCCGGGTTTCATTGTCTTATATGGTTGTTCATGTTTTGTTTCCCTCTTATTCCTCATTGAGTTTGGTTATTTGAGTGTGTTAGTTGCATGTGGAGCAAGTTGGTTGATTGTTTTTAAAACTGTTGTTGCCCTGAATTTTATCTCTACGCTTGAGCGGTGTTTGAAAACTCTCAGTACTTTTGCAGGTTTACAAAACTACTGGGAGGGTGCGTTCTTCGCTCGAGCGGTGATTTCTGGTCTCAAGCGATCTATTCAAATTCAGTAACTATAAATGTGATTTTTGGTCACGTTGGGATCACTTTTGTCTCTCTTTTCTCTCTCATTCCGCCATTGTTGAGCTTTCAAGCTCTTTCTACATGGTTTTCAGCTACTTTTATACATCTTTGACCCCTAGTTCCATATACTAAATCGTAGAGCTCGACGAGGGCTTCCATTTGATCTGAGCAGATCGTGTTTTCGTTGAAATTGAATTTTTGGGTTTTCTTCTCTTCATTACTTGAGATAGAGATTCTTTTGCTCCTTTTCAATACTTTGTTTATAGATAGACATGTGCTAGATTTTGTTGTATAAAAATCACATCTATTATGCATCTTTTGAAAATCAAGAAAAGGGATCTCGGGTTTGATCATTGGGATTCAAATTGTTTAAATTCGTGGTTGTTTGATTAGTTGGGGAGTGGTTCAATGTGTTTATGATAAGAGAAAGAGAAAGTCCTAATTTAATAAATTGACCTAATGAATTAAAAATGGATAAAATTGAATAAAGATTGTGTTTTGATAAATTGAGTTATGTTATTGTGTTGGTCATAAAGAGGTGAATTAATTTTGGTATTGTAATTTATTTGGGAAATCATGTTCAGTTGAATTGGGTTATGGCTTGGAATCCATGGATGTGGTTTTATCGAAAATGTGGAAATTGGTCTTTTTGAAAGAAAAAAAATTGGACAAGTTAACATGAAAAACAAAAGGGTTGATTTTGAAGAAAAGAACAAAACCATAATGTATTGTAAATTTAGAATTTGAACTTGAGATTGGATTTTGAAATATTTGAATATTGCTGTCATTATCATTGTTGTTGGATTTAAAGTCAAGTGAGCTTTGGACTATCGTGTTACGTGTGTTTAAACATTATTGTTTAGAGGTTTTGTTTATGGTCATCAATGGAGGATTTGATTGTGATGCTGAATAGATTTTGTGTATGTAGTACACTCGGATTATGTTTGTTTGTTGAATTATGTGATGTCTGGAAATGTGCACGTGTTGAGAATAAGGGGTACCATTACATTCCAGTTAGCACTTGGAGAATTAGTTGCGCTGAGAATGTGGGGTATTAGTACCTTTTAGCTAGTGCCTGGAGAACTTGGCAGATGTACTATTACCTTCTAGCTAGTGACTGGTAAATTGGCTTGAGTATTGGAAAAGTATATCCTTGCCTTACCGTGTGTTTGAGGTAGGTAGAGCGTTGTTGGGTTTCTCATTATTATCTCAGTTCTATTTATATGTTTCGTGCATAATGATGATTACTTCGTGGAGGATGTCACTTGTCTTATATGGTTATGTTCGGAGTATTTTATATGTAACGTCTTCATGTTCGTTTGGGATACTTCTATTTGGAAATTGTAATTCAGAATTGGGTGTGAGTTCAATAATTGCATTTCGTGGGTTGTTTTCAAGTATCTATTATAGCCCAAAAAATGTACAATTGTAGACACCTCATTTTTGACGGCCCTTACGACTTGGACACCATTGCATGCACACCCGATGATGAGTTTATATGTTTGTCAAGTGCTCGAAGTCCTTAGCGGAATGCCATAGCTTTGAGCTCTTCAAACCCTGCACTCTTGTTGCCTCATTCTTGGACCAAGCCTTGGTTCTTCAAGCCTGCAGCTTCTGGTGGCCGTTGGGCTGCTGGCTATCAATTTTTGGCTGTCGGCCATTGATGTGGTTTGCCGGCCACCAGTTTCTTTTGCAAATATTTTGTGACAGCTGTGCCAGCTAATTGCATAGATGCATGCATCTGCCCCTACGTGTAGGGCTGGATATGCTTCAGGAGAATTCATGTTTTCTATATATAGAGGGCCTCCCTTTTATGTTTTAAGATTGGAAACATTTTAGATCAAAATCTTTCCTCTCTCTACAATTCTCTCTGTCTCTCTGTCTCTCTCTAGCAAATTCCTACACTTTTGCCTATAAATCCTTAACCTTTGCCTATACACCCTTAACCAAACCTTCTCATCTTTGAGCTGAGGCACTTTTGAGCTTGGTTTGAGCTCTTGAAGGGTGTTTTGTCTTGGTTTTGTTGCTTGAATTGCTTCTTTTTCAAGAGGTATAAGGCTTTGCCTATTTGCTTGCTTTCTTTACTATTATTCTTGCTGTTTTTCAGCTGTTTTTGGGCTATAAAAACTCTGTGTTTTTGGGCTGAAGCTTGGGTTTTAAGGCTATTAAAGGTTGAGGGGTGATCCACCATTCTTTGTACCCTGTTTTGGAGGCCTTCACCCTTGTGTTTCCCACCCTTGCATCATCTTTTTTTGATCTTTTACACACTATTTTTTAGAGTTATTTCAGTGGCCAAAATCATGTTTTGAAGTCCAAATTTGGAGGGGTTAGCCTTCCTTCCTTGTGTCTTGCTTACTAGCCTAGCTTGTGCCATGTTTTAGCATATTAATCTAGCTATTTTTAGCTCAATTCCAGCATGTTTTAGACTATATTAGACCTGTTTTAGCACTATTTTTGGTTGATGGTTGCATTCGAGCTTTGTTTTGCATGCTTATAGTGTAATTGTCCTCATGAGCTTGGTGTTTTAGGCCTTAGACACCATCTTATTTGAGTTGATAGCATTTATTTATGCTTTTTTTCACTCATTTTCAACACTAATAATCTCTGCAACCTCCCTCCTTTCTTGGCTTTTGTTTTGCTTTGAAAGTGGTTCAAACAAATTGTTTGTTTAAAGCATGAGATTGATGTGTCATGCTTAATGGTTTAATCCCTTAGGGGGTTCATTACCAATGGCATGATGTCTCTTTCATGCCTAAAACAACTCTTGGTTTGTGCCCTCTTTCCATTTGAGGACTTAAATTAACCTTTTAGACTCAATTGATTAAAGAATAGTTGGTAATTTAAAATGGAGTAATTAAAATTGAGGCTAAAATGGTGCAAGATAATAATTGGTTTTGTGTTCAATCGGACGTTAATTGAATACATGGAAGCTTGAGACATCTCATACTTATTAGTGATGAAATGGTTCAAGTTTCCAAGGTCACTACTTCCCTTCATCTTTCATGATAGGAAGGCGGTTTTTGTGTCTTGTTTTGTTGCATTTATTGAACTTGAACACTTGGTTTCATAAGCCATCATGCAATGAAATTGCATCCATTGATGGTTTGTGAACCAAACTTGTTACTTCTTTGATTTGTTCATGAAAAGGAGGGGTGAATTGTGCAAACAAACTCTTGAAAATACCTTGTGCATGCTCTATTTGTTCTCTGTTGCAGCAAGGTGAACTGGGCAGTAGTGGCCGGCAAGACACTTTCCATGGCCGGCAGGCTACCTTTGATGGCCGGCTGGCTATCACTGGTGGCCGACAGGCCTTATCACTAGCCGGTCGGCCGACCACTGATGCAAAATTCAACAGTGTGTTTGTAAGGCAGAATAGAGTTATTCTGGAAGTGGGCAACAGTGTATGTGTTCTATTGTGCAACAGAGGCTTTCCGGAAGCAAAACAGTGACTTTTCGGGTGGAAACCGAGCATGTGCATGAGCTTTCCTCACGTACCGAGCATGTTTAAGTTTAAATTGTTGTAATTAATTAGTTGTAGCTAGTTAATTTTGTAAAGTGTTATAACTAATTAGTTAGTTAATTAGTTATTCAATTTTGTTTTGTAATTAGTTAGTTAACTAGAATAGTTAGTTGATTCATTTGTTGTAATAATTAGTTAAATAGTTTAGCTAATTTCATTTGTTTTGTAATAATTAGCTTAGCTTTAATTAGTTAGCTAGTTAATTAGCTTAGTTTATTCGAACTCCCTTCGTGAGAGCGCAATGTAATGATGTGTATGTCTTCCAACCCCATGTCTTTCTCTCTTTTATTTACTAGCTTTATGATGGTTAGTTTAGGGACATCATGTTTTGTTTAGCATTTCCCATATTTGCATCTACTTGTATTGTATGCACCGAGGCTCGGTTCATCATTCTAACTTGCATTGTTAGTTTAATACTTCTTTGAATATGTGTTTGGACCGCATGTTATTTAATCAATTCATATGCCATATTAAGTAGCCGAGCCTAAGTAATTGCATATTGTATGTGTTGCATTAGTCATATTACATAATTAGGAATCATGCATTTTTCTAACTCTTTTGTTTATTTTGGCTTAGAGTACTAGATGAGCCTTTACTTGCTTTAGCATAATCGCATGCGTGCGATTGTTGCCATGTCTAGCATGCTTGCCATGAGGCTAAATGCTTAAGTGCTATAACTGCTTGAATGTCTGTGGATGAAGGCTAATTGCTTGAATTGGAATAATTTGAGCATTGTTTATATGCGATCACTTTTCAAGTGATACATATTTCGAAACAATTTTGCAAACAAATATGACTCAAATGTTCCAATTCTTGCAAGTTAGTCTATACTTGTGTACGTGCGCATCACATAGTAATGCTAGCCTAATAAACAGGAACAAGAGCATATAATGTACATAAGATTCATATCATGATTCGTAAAGGCCAATCTTTGATCCGGCGAGCGTGGGTGCTCAAATGTATTCATGACCTTCCCCTCTCGTATCTAAGTTCCCGAGCCAAGACAATCTTGGTGATGACGGACACGTGTCCTTTGGCACGAGTCATGGGTTTCCTAAATTTTTCCAAAATAAAATATTTAGGTGGCGACTCTGTATCTAGAAAAGTAGTTCATTTTTGGCAATTTGATTCAAAATTAATTTTCTAAAAGATTTGCCGGATTTGAACTCCATAGTGTTTATCAATTTCACATTGCACTTGTGAGATTAGATTCAGAACTGCAGTAGTCCAAACTGTAGGGCTTATTTCGACTTCCGAAAGGGGGCGTAGAAAAGTCGAGCTACAACAATAAAGAGGTAACAAGAAGAAAGAAATGTGAACTGTTTTGTGATTTTGGGATAAACTGAATGATTTTGAGAAAAGTACCTATGTAAGTATATCTTCATGCATAAACTGACACTTATGTATATGGTATGACTTAAAGCATTCATGATCATAGCTATTTGTATGTTGTTATTGCTTAGGATCATGTTGGGATCCCTATAGGACTTTATGTTCATCCCACGTGGCTAATCCTGTTTCAGGTGGACATCGAGAAGTGTTTCAAGATCGAGGATCTTCATTATCTGTTGGTCACGGGCCTTTTAATTGTTGGCCGAATGCCATTGTTGTAAAAAGGGTTGAACCCTTTCTCTTTCATGTAATGATGTAAGCATGCGGTTAATTTACTGTATTTATGTCACATGTTGCATTATTCAGTATACGAATGAGAGAATCATTACTTACTTATCTTTACTAAGATATTGGACTTCTGTCTGCTATCTCTGAAATTATTTATAATAATGATTTGGTAATGTTATTCAAGTAATTAAAAAGTGCGGTGCGACAACTTGGTATTAGAGCTAGCCGTGTTTGAATACTTTGTGTTAGTAGGGAGTGGTTTTTACCACATCGGATTTGCTGCTTGGTGAGGACGTTGTATATAGTTAGGATAATTGTTAGGATTTATATGTTGCATTTATGTGAGCATGGGATTAAGTTTCTTGGATAGTGCTTGGAAACACAACTGATCAAGGTGGTTTCTGATGAGAATTCCTTGAGAATTTCGGGATAAGTAGTTATCCTTATGAACTTAATTCGATTATGTGACTAAGTGTTTAATTGTTTATATGTAGTACAACTGTGTGTTTGGGAGTTAGTTTGTCTTGTAGCCTACAAGTAGTGAGTGAATGTGCCTCAGGGAAAGGCAGTGGTGTTGTGCACTAAGTTAGTCTTGTTTTGATTTTATAGGATGTCTACATGAGGAAATAGAGGACGAGTTGGGAATAAGAGTGCCGGTAGAGGCACAGCGGCTCCTTTAGCACCTGCTGTTGCAACATCGGCTATCGGCGTGGAAGTTGCACGCGAGATTATGAGAGCGGTGCAGGATGCTCTAGCTCGCAATGAGGGTGACAATGAGCGTGCCCTCAAGCTTACTAAGGAGTTTCTTCATTCTAATCCACCGGTGTTTGTGGGAGAGTCTAAACCGTTGGAGGCATAGGATTGGTTGGAGCAGGTTACCAAGACTCTTGATATGCTTAGAGTCGAGGATGGGGAGTTGAGGATTTCTTTGGCAAGTTTCCTATTGAGGGGTGATGCAGGGTATTGGTGGAAGTTTGCTAAGAACACCGTAGGTAACACGTGAGTTGTTTTTACTAAGGCCTTTTTGGCCAAGTACTTCCCTCATTTTGCTCAAGAAAGGTTGATGGAATAGTTTGTTGAGTTGCGCCAGGATGTTACTTCTCCGGCACAATTTGAGATGCGGTTTACTAGTTTGTCTAGGTTTGCTCCAGAGTTGGTGGCAACAGAGGAGCGTCGTTGTTATGAGTTTGAGAGGCGGTTGTGTGAGTTCAGTAATTGGATACTCCTATTCGGAAATTGTAATTCAAAATTGGGTGTGAGTTCAGTAATTGGAAAAAGTAATTGGCTTTCGAGGGTTGTTTTCAAGTATCTATTATCGCTTGGAAAATGTACAATAAAGAGGTAACAAGAAGAAAGAAAAGTGAACGGTTTTGTGATTTTTGGGTAAATTGAATGATTTTGAGAAAAGTACCTATGTAAGTATATCTTCATGTATAAACTGACACTTATGTATATGGTATGACTTAGAGCATTCATGATCAAAGCTATTTGTATGTTGTTATTGCTTAGGATCATGTTGGGCTCCCTCCTGGATTTTATGTTCATCCCACGTTGCTAATCCTGTTTCAGGTGAACATCGAGAAGTGTTTCAAGATCAATGATCTTCATTATCTGTTGGCCACGGGGCCTTTTAATTGTTGATCGAATGCCATTGTTGTAAAAATTGTTGAACCCTTTCTCTTTTATGTAATGATGTAAGCCTGCGGGCAATTTATTATAATTATGTCACATGTTGCATTAATCAATATACGAATGAGAGAATCTTCATTTACTTATCTTTACTAAGATATTGAACTTTTGTCTGCTATTTTTGAAATTGTTTATAATAATGATTTGATAATGTTATCCGAGTAATTAAAAAGTGGGGTGTGACACTTACCCTTACAAGGGCAATCTCCTCTGGACTAAGAACACTACCAAAGCTGTGAACCTTCTCTGAGCTTTAAGTGTTGTACTTCTTTCGTCTCATGGAGTTGTGGTTGTCGAAAAAACTTCCACTCATTGTCATTATTGGGAAAGTGTATGTAATCGAATGGTTGCCACTGTTGTCGCTGGAATATTGCTTGCAAGGAGTTTTCAAGATTTTAATGGTGGTTAGGTTGTGAAAGTGCGATTTGGGGAAGATGGATCGGTGGTGATGGAGGTGGGTGCTCTCATAAATTCTAATTCATGACGTAGTAGGTGTGTGAGCTTAATTGTGAGATGCGGTATCAAAAAATTATTGATGTTCTTTTAGTAATTTCATTTGAGGTTATTATTGTAATAATGATAATAAAAAAAAAAACCAAAAAATTGGGGGGTCTAAAATAATTGATGGGTGCTAACAACAACACTCTTTAAAAATTTGGAAAATTGTAAATGGAAAGTGTAAAATAGAATCTTATTTATATATAAGTTACATGTCATTTAAGACGCATGTCATTTGAAATTTTAAAATCTTTGAATGAAAAGTTCAAAATAAAATTTTAATTATCAAATTTCAAATTTTGAATAATACATTTCTTTTATCGAGATTTACAAAAAAATGTCAAAGGTTAAAAATAATTTATGATTTGTTATAGATAGGGTGAATTGGCAAGAAATTATTTATGCTTTACCGTAAGGCAATTTTTGTCATTTATCTTATATTTTGGTTTTTATGTTTATCAATTATGTTATAACACATATTTTTATTATTTAATATTTAGAATGCACCATTAATAATAAGACAGTAAAAAAGAAAAAGAAAAAAATACTTCACGTGTAGTTGTCATGAAAATAGCTAAGTTTATTTGATTGTAAACAATTTTATTGTAAATCTAAAAATATCTTTTATTTTAAAAATAAATTTATAATTTATTATGTAAAATTGTGTATAGCATGGGTATTATGCTTGTATAATATAAGCAAAAATGTTGTGACTTCTTTAAGCCTGAAAATCTAAATCTAATTTCTATATATATATATAATTTTATATCACTTAAAATACACATGTCATTTTGTGATTAGTCCAAATTCTAATTTACATAAATTAAGTTAATTTTTATATCCTTTTAACCATTGCCAATATTATTTCCTTAAATTTTGTGATTTCAAAACATGTAATAACATTATTACTATTTTAGTTTCAATGGTTTTGGTATAATATTTATACTTCTATCTATACTATTATATGGGTAAAAAAGTTATTAGGTCAATGAATTTAAAACTTTTAATCTAATTTTTTTTAATTATAAATGAATAAAATATAAAAATACATGTGTCATAAAATCATTCATTATTTCACTTTAATCATAATTATCGACATTTTAATTATTATGATAAGATATTTTAAATTATGTAATTATCAATTTTTTTAGATGGTGTAATTATTACCTTTTAAATTCCTAAATGTATGCTATTTTTATAATATTGATATAGAAAATAAATCAAAAATTTAAATGATAATAACCATTGAATACTACTTCATAATTTTAAATTAATAACAATGAAGTATTACTTTTGTTTTTGTTTTTTTATTTTTAATTTTTATTTATTTATTTTTTTACGATAATAGTAAAAGATGGATCCATGCAATGATCATGACCTATCAACATCAATTTTCA
Source organism: Camellia japonica (assembly GCA_030407325.1). Classification (NCBI taxonomy): domain Eukaryota; kingdom Viridiplantae; phylum Streptophyta; class Magnoliopsida; order Ericales; family Theaceae; genus Camellia; species Camellia japonica. Next base: position 110,745,205 of record JAPPVO010000002.1, on the reverse strand, counting down.
TATTTAATTAAACAAAGTTTTATTTGTTTGGTTCAAAGTGTACATTTAATTCTTTTTTTAAATTCTTCTATAATTTTTTTAAAAGCTAAGAAATATATTCAGCATAAAACTATTGGCACATTTAACCATACATCTAATTTGAAAAATTTGAAAATCTTTTAAATGGAAAATCCAAAACAGAATCTTATTCATTACTAAGCCCCACTCATTTGAAATTTGAAGTTTTGGAATATTAAAAAAATAAATATGAAATTTAATAATGGCATGGTGACCATATTTGATAGTATTTGATGTGACACTTTAATGACAATAATTAAATGTGTTATGTGATGATGTGATTACTATCATGTAATTTGTTACAATACATGGTACTAAAATTTAATATCAAAATATGATCATATAGTATCATTCATTTTAAAAATATATAAAAATATTAGGACGAGTTACACTAACAATCCCTATAGTTTGAGGCTCGTGCCATTTTGGTCCTTGATTTTTCAGTTGTGACATATTTGACCTTAAATTTTGAATCTTATTTCAAATAAGGACAATTGAAGATATTATTACTTAATTTCAAGGGCAAAATCGTCAATTTGATAAAATATAAACTAATTTGACAAAAATAAATTTCAATTTTTTTTTTAAAATTTTTAAAAATTATTTCTACCCACCAAAGATAAAATTATGTAAAATTGATAAATCTTTTAGACATTTATTTATTTATTTTTTTACCAACTTAATTTTTATTATGTGTTTGGATGATGATCATGTAATGGGTGGTTGTTATGATTTTAATGTGTAGTCGATATATTTAATATGTGAAATATTTTTGGTTTATGATTTTTTAATTTAATAGATTGGTTTAATAATGATATCAAAGTTGCCGCCATATTTGACTTTTAGAAAAATAAAAACTAATTTAATGAAAATAAAAACAACTACCCATTACATGATAATTATCCAAAAACATAATAAAAATTAATTTGGTAAATAAATAAATAAATAATATCTAAAAGATTTATCAATTTTACATAATTTTATCTTTAGTGGGTACAAATAATTTTTAAAAATTCAAAAATATTTTTTGACATTTATTTTTATAAAATTAGTTTATATTTTATCAAATTGATGATTTTATCCTTGAAATTAAGTAATCATATCTTCAATTGTCCTTATTTAGAATAAAATTTAAAATTCAGCGTCAAATGTGTCACAATTGAAAAGTCAGGAATTAAAGTGACACAAACCCCAAACTATAAGGACCATGAGTGTAATTTGCCCAAAATATTATTTGGAGTGTGCATTATACATAATTTATTAAAATACAAATATATATAAATTTTAGCTAGATTACAAAATCATTCTTAAAATAAATCATAATAGATTTCATCCTCAAATGGTAACCGTAGTGGAATAGCGTATACAGTCTAAATAGTTTCGTCCCCCCCCAAAATAAGCCTAGACTTGAGTTCTTATTACTAAATTAGGTCTTTTTCTAATCATCAAAATAAAACTTTATTGATAAAAATCAATATACAAAGAGTTCTAAGACAAACATCAATAAAGGAAGCATGAGTGCACAAAGCTTCAAAGCAAAACTAAATTGTGGAGACATATTTTTAGAGTTGTCCATGTAGCCGAGGTTGTTGGCCGAGGTTTTATGTGGATGGACCAAGGTGTCGAGATATGGTGCGACCTTATCGGAATCAGAGATATTCGGATAAAGGACAAGAGTCCTAGATGGTTTGAGGCTCTCTATTTGGATAGAGATGAAACTCTTAAGAGAGTTCATTCTAATTTGTATTAGAGGAGTTTGAGATAGATATTATCCTTAGGGGATAAAGTCTTATGAGGTGGTACTTCTAGAGAACGATGACACTACAAAAGTAAGGCACCCCCATAGGCCTAAGGTATGCTTTTATAGGTAAAGTGCTTATTTGAGTTGTTATCTTTGAGAGATAAGTTGATTGACTTAATTATCGGAGTGCCCCTAGGTAGACGAGTCACCGTGTTGTTTATTGTCTTCTTATGTGCAGGTGTTGGGCTCTTCTATTCTTTTGTGTTCTCTACAGCTAAGTTCCTGAGATTTTTGCTAGGAAATCTAATTTGGTTGTGAGGTCAAAAATCAACACCCACAATTTGGCATCATCTGTGGGAACTTAGTAAGGAAAGATGGCCAACATGAAACAAAGAGAATGAGTTGGAGATGACATAGTCAGTGAGGAAGAGGAGCACGTTGGTCTCAACGGCAATGAAGGGAATTAGACTGCAGAGAGGTACAAGAGGCAAATCCAGAAGCAAACAATGACGCCAAAGGCCGCTAGGGTCTGATGAGGGGCAACGAAGGTAGACGGGAGCAGACTCTAGAGGAGTACTACAATGAGAGTGACTTCTAGATCTGGAAGGATTGGTGCATATAGAGGGACAATGAGGTCAAGGATTTGGAAAACAAGTTAACTTATTTATAGACGATGGTGAACTTTATGATGTCAAGCAAGGTAATGCATTCAATATTGCCATCGTTGGCAACACCGACATCCACCCGGTAGGATAGACTGCGGTACAAAACAATGGAAGAAGGGTCGTGAACTCACCACGGTGATCTCAGCAAGTTGGGAGAGTAGAGCCTTAGAGAGTGGAAGTATCCCAGATTAGAGGATCACGCTAGGTGAACGGACAGGATCACCAGATAGAAGGGACATTAGATCTTAACAAGTCCAAGAGGACGTGCTCGAGTATGGAGAGTAGTGTATCAAAAAGATTGAAGTTGGTGAACAGCAGGGTGGTGTAGAAACCCCATTTTGACCACCCTTAAGATTTGGGTGCTTCATTCTGAATGCTCGATGATGAAATGTTATGCTGTGCAATCGATCGATTCTTCAGCAAAAGGATTTGATTTCAAGCTTTAAAACCTATACCTTGCATCCCTTTTGGACCAAAACCTTATTTTTTCTAGCCTGACCACTTAGAGAACTGCTGGCCAACGGATGGTTGGCCGGCCATTTTGATTGGGCCGGCCGGCCATGTTCTGCGCAACAGATATTTTGTAGTAGCCAACTGCTCCCATGCACAAGCTTTGGACCAGTTGTCCCTGTTCAGATATTTCCGACGTGATAAACTATTTTTCTATAAATACAACACCCCCTCTCATGGTTTGGGGTTAGAAAAAAATCTCCAAGAGCCTATAGCTTGTCCAACAAACTTCTCTCCTCTCTTGCAATATACATACACAATAGATACACCATACAAGTTTAAACTTGAAGCTTTTGCTGAGGTTCTTGAACATAATTTCAAATACTTGAAAGTGAGGTTTGTTAAGTAAGAAGCTCATCCTCTCTTTCAAGAGGTGAATTTTCAACTCTTTCACCATCTTTCCTCTCTTTTTTTTCTTTGTCTTTACATAATAATTTCGTAGCTATTTTAAGCTTAAAATGTGATCAAAACTTTGTTAAAAGTGAGTGAGCTAGCCACCCTTTCATTGGCTAGCTCACTAGTTATGCACCCCTTTGTTTTCTTTCATTTGTTTACTTTCTTTTCACTTCATTTGGTTAAATTTTAGTAACTTTTAGTACTATTTTTAGATTGTTTTTATATGATATGAATTGAATATGGGCTTATAAAAGGGTCCTAGTCCTCCTTGCTATATGTGCTCTTACTTCCTATACTTTGAATATCATATTGTGTTGTTGTAAGACCTCTCGGATTTGGCGTGTTTAGGATATAGCGGCTAATCTGTTTGAGTTGATCATTTTCACTTTGTTATAGCTTTCATTATGTTTCTTGGAACCTTGTGGTCATGGGAGGATTAGAGCTTAGGCTTAGCCACCCTGCCACAAGTTTAATTAACTAGTGTTAAATTTCTTGCTTTCATTGTTGTTGTCCACTTTGAAGCTAGGTAGTAGCTTCCGTGTTCAAAGTGTTGAAAAAGTCTCTTGTCAATCATTTTTGAAACAAGGAAATGGATGTCTCATTCTTGTTCCATGAAAAAGAGGAGTTGTCAACAACTTTGGCAAGTTGTGTGTTTAAGCTTCGATAGATAACTTGCTCCTCGATTTTTCCTCTTACTTGCTTTGTTGCTCCTAGAGAGCACTTTATTGAGAAGTATTAAAACTCTCTCTTAGTTCCACTTTGAAGTATGGAAATGGATGTTTCATCCTTATTCTATGAGTAGGGAGAGGAGTTGATAACAATTCTTTATTTGTTGTTATTTTCCATTTTAGTTGCTTTCTTTTTCTTTGGCTTACCTTGGAGTACTAGGTGAGCATTTTTAGCTTTAGCATATTCATGTGTGATTGTTGCCATGCTTAACATCTTACCATGAGGCTACGTGCTTACTCGAAATGAACTGTTTGAATGCCTGTGGATGAAGGTTATTTTATTTGCATTGGGAATGATTTTGATCAAATGTATGTACGAGCTCATTTCTTTCCTTTTGAGTTGTGTGCACTCAAAACTCTTTTAAAATCATCACATAAAATCAAGGCATTTCCAAGGCAAGCAAAACAATCTATACTTGTGTGCCTCACATATAGCATAATAAATCAGAACAAGAGCATATAATGTTGATAAAATTCATGGTGAGGGGGTGCTCTATTTATGACCTTCCCCTCTCATACCTAAGTTCCTGAACCGAGACAACTTTGGTCACGACAGACAAGTGGCCTTTGGGACAAGTTTTCTGTTTCACATTGCAGTTGTGAAAGCAGATTCAGAACCACGAGAGTCCAAACTGTAGGGCTATCGTACCCGAGAAGACTAAACCCCTCCGAGGAGCACGAAAAACCAGCTACAGTTTTTGGCGACTCTGCTAGGGATCTAGAGAACTTGACTTGGATTTCATGATGTGAAATTTTATCTACATATATATGTTCATTGCATTGCATTTGCATGGTGCTCTTAAGTCACTGTGTTTATCATCTGATATCTTGGACGATTTGCAGGAGGCTTGCCAAAAGGCTGGTTGGATGTTGGCAATGTCACATTGGAAACACAACCCTTGGATCTGGGTTACTGTTGTACCGCTTGATCTTCCTTTTACTTTTTGGTGTTAGGTGTGAGAGGTATATTAGGTAACCTTGTTAAGGTACCCTTTTGACCAATTGGCCTAACTCATATAGTAGTATATAGATGATATAAGGAAGGTAGGTTAACTCAAAGATAGCTTGCAATGGAAGAAGGAGGAAGAAGGAGCTCTCTCGATATGTATAGGCTTTCTCTCAATTGTTTAACCCCTAAAACAGAGGTATATGGTCGTATTTATAGAATTTGAGCAAGAAAACATCATAGATATCTTCAAAAATAGCCAGCTGGCGGCCTTCCGCCCAGAACAGTGTTTCTCGCTACTGAAGCCTGACCGACCCTCAATAGCGACGGCCGGGCCTCAATGAATTCCCCTATTTTTTTGTTTCAGCCTTAACACAGGGTGGCACAAGGTGTAAAAATGAATTTCTTGGGTATGATCAGTGGGAATATAGAAGGTTTGGGGTTTTTTCGAAGCTTGAACATGACTCTTTCGTTGAGACCTCGAACTACGCACAATACCACTTTCATCATTGAGTGTTCTTAGTAAAGCACTTGAGCCTTGCGAACGGTAAAAAATGGGGTGTCCACACCACCCTTGGTGCCGCAGTGTCACCACTTTCGTCTACTACCGCCACTTTTTTGATACAGTGACGGCATGCGAGGTAATCTAAAATTCATACCCATTACATTCCAACTCTATTGCTTCCATTCCATACTTTAAAAACTGACTTCAACTATGAATCTCCTGTTTACAGGTCACTTGGCAACCATGGGTGGTCATGCCTGCGGGGACGAGGGATGAGTACGCTGGGTCCTAGGATACCTCCAAGTTACGGATTCTGTTGGAGGGTCCCTTCTGCAGGACCTAGTACCTGGGGGAGAGCTTTGTATGCCAAACCCTGGGCCTACTTGACCCCATTGTTCCTGCTCCCCCTCTGCTATTAATGAGGACCGCTAATAGTGTTCCTATCGAGCCTATCATGTAATTCATGGCGGGGTAGGATGTTGATATGTTTTGCGGAGTTGGGTACACTACCTTCATCCGAACCCACCTTATGCTGCCTCTGACCAGAGCTCGTGCAGGTGGCACTACAGATGTGCCCATCGTTAGAGGCGCCGCTCTTGTAGCTAAGCCTGATGCTGGAGGTGCTGCTGCTCATGTACCCGGTCTCCCTGTGATCCCAACTATGATCACATATTGGCGGCCGAACGGGATAGCTTACCAGATTCCGCATGAGCTCCCGGAGGAGCCCGAGTATGTTATAGACCCTGATGTCCAGCAGGTATGCACTTTGTCTTGCCATTTGTATTTCGCATCCCCTTTTTTTTTTGTATATTGATATTGTAACTCACTTGTAGGTGCTAGTGGGTTATGTGGATGGCCTCCTTCAGTTGGTCGACTCCATGGTCCATATGGTGCAGAAGAGGGAGGCACTGCTAGCTTACCATGGTAATCAGGTATCTCATTTTCTCATCTGACATGCTCTGATTTCCTTTGACTATACTCATACTGTTTATACAACACTGTACTAATGCTCTATTTTTTGCAAACTCTTTCAGCGTCCACCTGCACCAGCAGCACTTATGGTACCCCCTCCAGCTGTGAGGAGGAGAGATAGACGGGCTTTGGCATGCGGCCGGGGTGAGGGCAGAGGTAGAGACAAAGGCAGGGACACCTAGAGTCGGAGCCAGAGTTAGAGTGGGGACAGCGAGTCCCGGGTGTAGGGGGCTTCATCATCCGCAGAAAGGACTTTAACTAGGGAGGACACTAAGCTCGCACTCTTCTTTTTCTTTGTAGTACAAAAATTATGTAGCTTCAGATAGGTTCTTTTACTTTTTGCTTTTGGAAACTTGTATTTTCTCTTTTGTAAAAATAATGATCGGGGTTGGACCCTAAAAGAAAGAATTTTTGCTTTACATAGCATCTCGAGAATGGCACAACACTTGGATAAAAATGATTGCATTTCTGAATTTGAAAACAAGTATGATCACATTTTAATGAGTTCTTAATCGGATATTGAGCCTATAACTGACCAAAATACAAAAAACGACTCAACAAAGGAAAAACAAAGTGAAAGCCACGTAAACACACATATTTACACTTTCCAGAAACAAAAGACTCAAAAACAAAGAGGTCAGGCATAATATTGCTGCCAAGCTATTTAGTCGGCATACTTCGCTTGCCGGTTAAGTGGCCGGCCGGCCAAGATTTGCGGCTGGATAGCTGGCAACAGTTGTCAGCCACTCACACACCCTTATCTTCTATAAAGGTCTTCTCTTGCTGCTTCTATGATCAGAACATCATCTTTCTGCTAGTATTCTCTGAAAATGGAGATTTTCCTTATTGAGAGGCTTAAGGATTGGACGGCCACGTTGGATGGCACGGAAAAGGTAAATTTCAACGGTTTTGGCATAAACGCCCTTTTTCCCTTGAGCCACACTCCACTTTGTTTTCCATTTCTCCATGTCGCTGCCAACTGTTGGGACCCGATTACTCATGTATTTGGCTTCAGCTTGCAAGAGATGTGTCCCACTCTTGAAGATTTTCAACCATTAATCGAGTCCCGGTGCAATGACGAGATTATGCCTCAACTTCTTTTTAGCCATACACGAGCTCTTGAACGGATGTGTGGCCTCTTTTTCAACGAGGATAAATCTATGGTTCATGATGGAGAGTTAGACATTCTTGGTCTGATTCGCCGTTTCTCCGATATCAAAAATAGGCATGATCTTCTTTGGAGAGGTCATCGCCAACATGCTCTTTGCATATGCTTGCTCGCCCATTATCTTCTTGCCCCTAATGGCAGTGGAGTCAGCACTCGTTTGATCGAAGTGGCTCAACGCCTTAAGGAGAGCCAAATCTGTATAGGCTTGGCACTGGCTGAAACCTTAATGGGTTTGGATGCTTTCAACTGGCGAGAGACTTCTCGATTTACGGGGAGCCCATTGCTTCTCCAGGTATTGTTTCCCACCCTTTCTTATTTATGATTTCTCACATCACTTTGGCACTCACTCTCTATTTTCTCTCAAAGCCCTTTCCTTACTTTTCCTCTTAACATACATCTCTTTATTTTTTAATCTCTCTTATTTTTTTTCTCTCCCCAAGTGTGGTTGATGGATAACCTGAAAGTGGTGGACCCTTGCCTCAAGTATTTGGACAGATCCTACTTCTTTCACTTGCAACTAGTGAATTTTTCCATAGAGGGGTTGTGGTGCGACTGGATGTGCAGTAGATTTGGAACTGACATTGCTTGGCGATGCCCTTGGCTAAGCTTGACCGAGATGAGTTACAGTATGTCCCGCCAGCTGGGTATATAGTTGATCGGCCTTACACACTATGTCTTCTACTTCCCATGCCAGTTCAGACGCCAGTTCAGGCATAAGCAGACTCGTCCATATGAGGGGGACGAATACCCTGCTCCATTTCCAATTCGTGCTTTACACTTGGCTCGATACCTCGCTGCTTGGAGGATGAGAGAGCTTTTGGCTCCTACTGCTAGCTTCAGTTGTGCCCTTTCTGGCGAGTGCCAGGCTTGGCTTGAGGATGAAACACTCGTTGGGCCATCCTTGGCGGCAGAAACTTCTAAGAGTGCAGGCAAGAGGCATGAGACTATTACCTGATTTATCTATGGCCCTAGTTTATTGCTGTAGACACCCTATTTTTGACCGCCCTTAAGACTTAGGCACCACTGATTGCTTACTTGATGGTGAAGGTTATGTTGTGCAAAGGTTCGATTTTTTCAGCAAGAGGAGCTCCAAATCCCAACCTCACACCCCTTTTTTGGACCAAAACTGTTTTGGACTAAAACTATTTTAGACCTTAAAACCCTCTCTTTCAAAATATTTTTGAAAAGGTTTCTACGATGTTCCGATGCTCGCATTTCGTTAAATGTTGCGCTTTTTGGTAAACCGAGCAAGGACAAAGTGGAAATGCATGAAAGAGAGGTGAAATTTTTGAAAAATCTTCTAAAACACCTTATTTAGAGGTTTGTAGTTGAAGAAAATTGGAGGAGAGGGAAGAAACCTAGTTGGGGAAGAAGTTGGGCATGAATCGTTAAGAGAGAGTCGAGCAACCCTCGCTAAATTAGGCCTATCTATTTGTACACTTGAATTTCAGCTATGAGGCCACCACCGTTGGAAAGTGGACTTCCAGGGCTTCATTTTTCATTTAAGAATCTCCTAAAGCCGAGTCCGGATGAGGGAGATATTGTTGGTTGAAGTTGGGCATCAATTCGGTTAGGACTGAAACTGAGCAGTTTTCACTAAAAGAGGCATATCTTTTTTCACACTTGGAATTTTGATATGAGGATGCCACCATTGGAAATAAGACTTTGGGGGCTTCAATTTAGGCACAAGAATGACCTGCAAAGGAGTCCAGATGAAGGATATATGCTTGTTTGAAATCGGGCCCGAAAAGTAGATTTTTGTGGTCGGCCACGGATGTGGCCTGTTGCCCACCAGTGGTGGTCGGTCGGCCAGAAGTGAGGTTTGTTGGCCATCATTAGTGGCTGTCGGCCACCAATGATGGTGGGTCGACCACTGGTGTCCAAAACTCAGATATTTTGCATATATTTCCCCTCCAGCTGTTCCACACTGCTCCAGATATTTCTACCTTGATATTTTCGACCAAGGCTCTCTTTTTTCTATATATAGAGGCCATATCTCTCATACTGCAAGGTTGGAAGAAATTTGGGAGCCTCTCTCTCTACAATCCTCTCTCTCTACAATTCTCTCTCTCTAGATTTCTCTCTCTCTTGTCCTTTTGTGCATACAAGTAGAGATACACTTCTAGTTTGCCTATCAACCCTTTACCAAAGTTGCTTATCTTTGGGTTGAGATTCCTTGGGACCTTCTTTGAGCTTTATAAGGTGATTTTATCTTGATTTGGTGCCTCATTTGTGCCTAAAGTGTGCTTGGCTTCAAGAGGTATAACCTTTACCCTTTAAGTTTATTTTTTGAAACTTGTTTTTGCCATCCTTTTGTACTGTTTTTGGGGTGGTTTTGAACTAAAAGCACCTCTGTTTTTGTGGGTTAAAAGTGTTGGTTTAAGGCCATTTCAAGTTAGGGGGTGGTTCACCCTTCTCACTCCTTTGTTGTTAAAGCTTTTGTGCCTTTATTTATCACTTTCAAATCAACTTTTTTTGGGCCTTTTAACCATTGAAATTCAGAGGTTTTTCAGTGGTAAAAACCTTCTTTTGAAGTTCAAAATAGGAGGGGTTAGCCTCCCCTTCTTGTGTCTTGTTTACATGCCTAATTAGCTTCATATATTAGCATGTTTTTGTAGCTTAACTTAGCTTATTTCCAGCATGTTTTTGCCTCTGATTTGGGCTGCTTTAGCTCTGTTTTGGGCTGTTTGTGTTGTATGAGTAGTCTTTTTCATGGTTGTAGTGTAACCCCATGTTTTAGCTTATTGTTTTAGCTACTCTTGTCTTTATTTCAGCATGTTTTCCAACTGATTTTGGGCTATAAAAGCTCTGTGTTTTTGGGCTGAAGCTTGGGTCCTAAGGCCATTAAAGGTTAAGGGGTTGATAGCCCTTCTTTGTACCTTGTTTTGGACGCCTTTGCCCTTGTGTTTCCTACCTTTTTGCTATCTTTTTCCAAGCTTTTAAACACTATTTTTAAGAGCTATTTCAGTGGATAAAAACATGTTTTGAAGTCCAAAAATGGAGGAGCTAGCCTCCCCTCCTTGTGTCTTGCTTACTAGTCTAGCATGCTTAATGTTTTAGCCTATTATCCTAGCTTGTGTTAGCTTAATTTCAGAATGTTTTAAGCTATATTTTGGGCTGTTTTGTATCTGTTTTGGGTTGGTTGTTTCTTTTGAGCCTTGTGTGGCATAGTTGTAGTGTTAATTTCTTCACTAGCTTAGTGTTTTGGGGCTTTGAGCATCATTTGTGTGTCTTGGATGCATGTTTTAATGCTTTTTCATGCCTAATTCCAACACCAAAATATCTGCAACGTCCCTCACTTCTTCACTTTTTCATTTGCTTTGAGGGTTGGTTAACCTTCGGGTTGTGTTTAAGCTTGAGATCGAGGTTTGTGCTTAATTGTTTTAATCATCTTTTGGGGGTTTGTACTAACCAAAGGAATGACCTCTCTTTGCCTTAAATCATCCCTTGGTTGACACCTCTTCCATTAGAGGACATTCACTTTTGGACTAAACAATTAAAGAATGGATTGGTAAGCTAAAATGAGGAAACAAAAATGAACAAGTAAAAGAGGCAAGATAAAGCATCTTTCATATTGCATTGTATGTGTTCGGATCGGACGTTAATTCGAACACGAGGAAAATGGGACGTTTCATACTCAAAGTGATGAAACGTGCCACTTTCCTTGATCACCATCACCCTTGATCATGCATGCTAGGGTAGTGGTTTTGTTGAGTCTTGTTTTCCACTCATTAAGCTTGTACAAGCTTGGTTCCTTAGCCATCATGCATGGAAAATGCTTGGTTGATGGTTTGAGGGCTAAGAGTTACACTCCTTTGAACTTGTGTGATGACAAGAAGAGTAGCAGTACATACACTCCTTGAGAATATACTACTTTGCCTCTGTTTGCTCTCTGTTGCAGCAAAAAAGGAAGTTCAGGGAAGCAGTAGCCGACCAGCCACCAGCAGTGGCTGACCGGCCCCCAGCAGCAGCCTACCGGCCACCAATGGTAGCTGACGGCCACCATTGGTAGTCGACTGGCCATCAATGAAGAAGGTTGCTTTGTGTGCTCCTGAAGGGGATTAGAGGCATTCTGGAAGTTGGCAGCACTGTTGGTGTTCAAAAATATGCAAACAGAGGCTGCAATGGCAAGGTGGTGGCATTTTTGGGAAGAGAAGCCAAGCATGCATGCATCCCTCGCCCCTCGAGGCCATTTACTTGCTTTGCTTAATTAGTTAGTTGTAGCTAATTCTTTCATACAAGTGTTGTAATTATTCAATTAGCTTAGATAGTTAATTAGTTGAATTGCTCTAAATTAGCTTAGCGTAGCTGGTTATTCAATTCGGTTTGTAATAATTAGTTAACTTAGTTAATTAGTTTCATTTTGTAATAGTTAGCTTAATTAGCGTAGCTAGTTAGCTTGTTCATTCGGACCCTCCTTCGCGAGGGCGTAATGTTGTAATAAGTGTGCGTGCGTGTGTGCATGTCTTCCAACCCCACGTCTTTTTCCCTTTTATTTAATCGCTTTTGATGGTTAGATTAGGGACATGTTTAAATTAGCATATCGCATGCTTGCATCCATTCATTTGTCTTGCATGCATCGAGGCTCGGCGCATCATTCAAACTGCATTGCGATTTCAATATTTCTTTGAATATGTGTTTCAAAGCATGCTATTAAAGTGTTGCAAATACCATGATTAAGTAGCCGAGCCTATTTAATTTCATATTGCATGTGTTGCATTAGGTATCTAACATAGTTAAGATCATACATCTTTCTAACTAGTTTTTGTTTTGGCTTGGAGTACTCGGTAAGCTTTTACGCTTTAGCATACTTGCATGAGTGTGATTGTCATGTTGCCATGATTAGCATGCTTGCCGTGAGGTTATGTGCTTAAATGCTAAACTGCATGAATGCCTGTGGATGAAGGCTTGTTGTTTGAATTGGAACGATTCAACAAATGTAAGTTTTAAGCCTACTTTGTTGTGGCGAAATCATGTTTTAAGCCCATTATGTTTGGTGGCAAATCCGCATCTTTTAAGCCCACTTGCGGGTGGCAATTCAAACCATTTTCAAAAAACAAACATGAGTTAAGTTATTCTATACTTGCTTGTATGTGTCACATAGTAAAGTTAGCTAATAACTAAAACAAGAACACATAATGTTTATAAAATATCATATCATGATTAGTAGAGGCTAATCTTTGATCGGGTGAGTGGGGGTGCTCATTTCAGGACCTCCCCTCTCATACCCAAGTTCCCGAGCCGAGGCAATTTTGGTGATGACGGACACGTGGCCTTTGGCACGAGTCAGGGTTTCCTAAATTTCTCCAAAACAAATTATTTAGGTGGCGACTCTGTATTTGGCAAAACAGTCCAATTTTGGCATTATTTGATTAAAAATTGATTTTCCAAAAAGATTTGCCAGATTTGGACTCTTTGGTGATTATCAGTTTTACATTGCACTTTGTGAGACTAGATTACGAACCGCGAGAGTCCGAACTGTGAGGCCTTCTTTTCAAACCCTTTCCGAAAGTCCGGGTCACAGAAATAGGCGAGCCCACAATTGCTTTGACTTTTCTTTTCAAGTTTTATGATGTAAAAGCAACTTTATTTAACCTGAGAGTTGGATGGTGTATTTGTGTTGAAATCATGTAATTAAAGTTGTAAGTACTGAAAATTTTCCTTCTTGGTCCAAAGAATGATCTGTGTTGCAAAAAGTAAAATTTTGAGAAAATCAACTTCATTAAAACTTTTCAAATATTTTTTTCCGCAAACAGTCATTACCAGATACACATGGAATCAGTCCTTAAGATGTACATCCCTAAATCAAGGAGATCATGACTGCCCATAACTGCATTTACCTTCACTGTTGTTCTGCCTCTTGCTTCATCTTGCAACTGGACCTTCTGCCAAATGGAAGTAAAATAATCGAGTTGATTGATGGTGAGATAGACCGATCAAACAATGGATAGGACAGTTGAGTTGAAAATGGTTAGGGCCAAACTTCAAGATGAAGTTGCCTACGTATCCCAAAGGTGGGAATCAGGCCTTACGTAGTTCAGTAAAGGTTCACTCAAGTATTAACTCTCTCATTTTGTGCTCTAACTTTTGTCAAAGCCACCTTTTCGGGTTTTTAACCTTGTGAGCTCTGTTTTTCTTTATTTCCACTTTTTCACGCTCTAAATTTTGCCTAGGTCGCCCTTTCGGGTTTTCACCCTAGCAAGCCTCTCGAGGATAATACTTTTTCAACTTGTCCATGTTGATCGGTTGTGAAACTCCAAGCCATCTAAATCCATGAGAATTATTGCACCTCCTGAACAGATAGATTTGCTGATGTAGGGACCAGTCTAATTGGGTTGGAACTTGCCCCTAGGATCATGGATAGGGGCTCGATTGTCTTTGAGCACCATATCTCCTTCTTTGAGGTTTTTGGATTTGACTTTCTTATTCAAGGCCCTGGCAATTCTACGTTGATATCCCTGGATGTAGTATAATGCCTTCAACCTCATTTCGTCAAATAATATCAATTCTTCGAACCTGTTCTGCTACCAATCCGCCTCTACTATCTGACACTCAGCCATGATTCTCAACGACAGTACTTCGATTTCAATTGGCAAAACAGTTTCCATCCCATATACCAAAGAGTAGGGGGTTGCCCCTGTAGAAGTTCGAATTGACATTCTATAACCCCGAGTGCAAATGGAAATTTGTCTGGCCAGTCCTTGTAGGCTTCCACTATCTTTCACAGAATGTTCTTGATATTCTTGTTTGCGGCTTCAACGGCTCCATTGGTTTGTGGCCTATATGTTAATGACTTGTGGAAAGCCACGTTGTATTTCTCAAGAAATCCACCACCTCCTTTTTATAGTGTGAGCCATTATTCGATATTATCTCATTTGGTACCCCATACCTGCAGATTATGTTATTCCTGATGAATTTGGCCACATGTGATGCTTCCAACACAGAATACGACTGTGCCCCACTTGGTGAAGTAGTTAATTACCACTAGAATGAACTCGTGTCCATTCGAACCCTTTGGTGAGACCGCTCTGATGACATCAATTCCCCAGACTGAGAAAGGCCGTGGTGAATTCATATTGTAGAGCTTTGCCAACGGGATATTCATGCGATTGTCATGGATTTGACATTTGTCGCATCGCTGAACAAAGTTGATATAATCATCCTCCATGGTTCACCAATAGTAACCTTGCCTGAGGATCTTCCTATCCAGCATCACACCATTCATGTGTGCTCCACACTCTCCCCTATAAATGGCCTCCATGAGACGGTTTAACTCTTTGTCTTCGACACAAAGCTTGTGCATTCCCAAATTCCCTCTTTTATACAACTTACTTCCGCATATGATGAACTAGATGGCTAGACAGGGTATTCCCCGTTTATCCTTGGTATTTGCCCTTTGTGGATACATGTCCTTCTCCAGGAAGTTCTAAATGTCATGATACCAGGGATTCTTGTCTTGAACCTTGTCTATTGTGGCTATTGTCTCATAAGCAGGCGCATACTTCTGTTCAATGATAATCAGACGCATCTTAACCTCAATCGGTATGTCTACCATAGAGGATAGAGTTGCTACTGCATTAGCAAACCGATTGTTCTCTCTTAACAAGTGCGTAAATGTCAGTTTTTCAAACCTTAGAATCAGAATGTCCAGGGTCTGGTGATAAAATTTCTTTTTCTCTTCTTTGACCTTCTAATCTCCATTAGCTTAAGAAACAACCAGGTTCGAGTCTCCGATGACGTCCAACCTTATAGCCCCTAGTTCTAGGGCAGCTTCTAATCGAGTAATACACGCCTTGCACTCTGCTTCGTTGTTGGATACTTTGAACCAGCATTTAAAAGCTAGGGGTATATGGGAATCATCAGGTGCTATAATGATCGGGTGCTCCATCAAAGTTCATTTTCCACATCTCCTCTTCTATTTGCAGGATTTCCTCATCTGGGCATAGGTACTCTACTTATTCCTCTCATTCCACTGGGTAATTCCGCTATAACTCTTCCTTTGACCAACTTGTGAGTGACATACTTGAGGTCAAATTCGGAGAGAAGAAGCAACCAGCGAGCTAGCCTACCCGTAAGTGCCGATTTCTCAAAGAGATATTTAATAGGATCCAATCTTGAAACCAGAATTACGGAATGGGCTAACAAGTAGTGCCTCAACTTTCTAGTGGCCCAAACCGATGCTAAGCAAGCCTTCTCCAGAGAAGTGTAACGGGTCTCATAATCTAGTATCTTTTTACTTAGGTAGTAAATAGTCTTTTCCACCTTAGCTTCTGATTCTTATGCTAGCATGCATCCCATGGTTGACTCTGTCACCTACAGGTACATGATCCATGGCTTCGCCAGCTCTGGTGGCGATAGTACAGGCAGATTCTGAAGGTACTGCTTAACCTGTTTGAAGGTGAACTGACATCGATTGTTCCATTGGAACTTCTTTCCATTTTTCAAGAGACCAAATAGTGGTTCACAAGTCAAGATTAATTTAGAGATAAGTCGTCTTATGAATTACACTCTTCCCAGGAAGCCGAGCACCTCCTTGTTAGTCCTTGGTGGTGACATTTCTAAGATGGCCTTGATCTTGGATGGATCTACTTTAATTCCTCTCTGTGTAATCAGAAAACCCAACATTTTCCCTACAGTAACCCCAAAAGTGCACTTCTGTGGATTCAACCTCAACCTGTACTCCCTGATCTTCTCAAAGAATTTTTCCAGCGTGATATAGTGGCCTTCTTGCTCTTTGGATTTCACAATCATATCATCCACATACACCTCGACTTCTTTGTGGATCATGTCGTGTAGTATTGTGGTTACAGCCCTCTAATATGTAGCCCCGGCGTTCTTCAACCTAAATGGCATGATCCTTAAGATTTGGTTATACCTCGAAAACCCATCTATGAATGACAACAAGGCATGGTCGGCGGTGAAGTCTACCAACTCATCAATGTGTGACAACGGAAAGTCATCCTTAGGGCTAGCCTTATTCAAATCCCTGAAGTCGATGCAAACTCTAATTCTGCTGTCCTTTTTAGGAACCAGAATGATATTGGCCAACCAAGTCAAATACTCAAGCACCATCTAGAATCCTGCATGAATTAGCTTGGTGACTTCCTCTTTAATTTTCAATGCCCAATTTGGATGGATTTTGTAAAGTTTCTACTTGACTGGTCAGGCCTCGGGGTTAAGAAGGATCCTATGCTGTACAATCTCAGGATCGATTCCAAGCATGTCTTCATAGGACCACGCAAAAACATCTTTGAAATCTTTTAACAAAGCGATTAATTGCTCGTGTGGGGGCCGAATTTCATCAATGTGATTGAATGCCCGACATCAGGCCCATTAGAGAATGGGGTCGTATACAAATCGGCCCTACCCAGAAGCCCACGTAGCAATGTATACAAATCGGCCATGAAAAGAGCTAAATGGAAGCCAAAGGACCAAGCATGAGGGCCGACTAATTAATTACTTTAAGGGTCAAGTGTGGGTCCAACCATGGCCCCCAAAGCAATATAATAGGAGGAACCTCGATCAAGGAAAGGTATGTGAAAAAATAGTACAATAACTTACAGGAAAAGTAAACACAGACAAAAGGACTAACTCGCTCGTCGGAGGGCTAATTCTGGTTCCCTTGTCCGGAGTGTTTGTTCCTCTTTCAGGTACCATTTCAAGGATCAGGAAGGTCTGTCTGGATTAGAGAGCATCCCTAAGCCCCTTTCACCACAATTGGTGCCGTTTGTGGGAAAACTCAAGCGCGTTCATGGCAGACGTAACAGATGATCCTTCGCTCGTTTTTGATGATGGTACACCAAGAGATGATGTTACACCAAGAACTATGTTTAGTCCGGAGAATATCCGGCGCAAAGGGCCCTGAACTTCGACCTACTGTCTCAAACCTTGCCTTCAACCTCAATGCAGGAAACCATGCAAATGATCATGGATCAAGCAAAATGAAACAAACAACGTCTTGAAGATATGGTAGCTGATAATGAACGTTTATGTAAGGAGTTATCCCTTGAGTTAGCCAAATCCCAACAAACTGCACCACGTCATGACCGAGGTCGATTGCCAAAGAAGAAGAATGATGATCGACGGCGTCGTCATTGGAAACATGATAGTAGCAGTGCTTCCAACTCATCATCTCAGGAACGCAAGAAGAAGGGGAGAGTTGACATGTCCAGCTCATCCGAAGGAAGTCCGTATGTACGACACAGGCGAGGAAAAGGAGATGATGGTTTGGATGAAGAGGATAAACATGATGTTTTCGTATGACACATTGTAAGGGCTGCACTACCTAAAAAGTTTAAAGTGCCAACATTCACCTTGTATGATGGCAGGTCTGACCCTACGGATCACATTCGTTATTACAAACAAGCGATGCCATTACATGCTGATGATAAAGCACTTATGTGCCGAATGTTTCCGAGCAACCTGGGACCATTGGCCTTCAGATGGTATTATAAACTGGAGCCGGCCTCAGTAAAAAGTTTTCATCAGCTCCAAAAATCCTTCAGGGGAAGATTCATCACCAATGAAGTCTAGCCCAAACAAACCGACTCTCTCTGGGTAATGCAAATTAAACCAGAAGAGACCCTCCGTGAATATTCAGTGCGCTACTGGGAATGTTTCAACTTGTTAGATGATGCCTACAATGACTCCATGGCCATCACTGCCTTTAAAATGGGATTACAGCCCGACAGTCCTTTCAGAAGTTTGTTGACCAGACGGCCTCCCAAAACAGTCTGGGTGCTAATGAAAAAAGTTGAGGAGTATTGCAAGGTAAAAGACGATGCCCTTTGCGTCAAGGCTGGACAGAAAGTCCTGAAGTTGGCACCATCTGGTTTGGTTCAGCCGATAAGCGTTGTACCACCAGGGAGCCCTGAACCGCGAGGCTAGGCAAAACGAGACGATTGGCGAGATTCGCGCCGGTCAAGCGAACAGTGTTCGTGCCGTTTGAAAGAGCAATACCTAGTGGATAGCAGGTGCCCCAAACATTTGGACAAGAAGTATACGGAGTTGGTAGAGCTGATCAGCAAGATCCTACCCAAAATCCAGCATTTACTGTTCTTTAAGCAAGATGATTGGACCCCTTGACACTAGACGAAGTGATAGGCGGTGTGAATATCACAAGGATCATGGCCACAAGACTGACAGTTGTTATGCACTGAAGGATCATTTAGAGGAGTTGGTGCAAGACGGCCGACTGGCACAGCATGTCCGAAAGGGCAATCCACCAAACATGGTAGCTCTACGCCCAGATTTATCTCCACTTGGTGTGATTCACATGATATATAGCCTACCGCCGCCAACTTAGGTACATATGATCTAGCTATAACCCAGCCCATCCAAGCCGTTCACAGTAGCCAAACGGCCTCATGAGACCGGCAAAACCAGCTTCAACGGCGCCAATCTTGATGGGGTAACGCTTCCCCATGATGATGTCCTTGTCATCGAGTTGCGCGTAAACAGATTTATCGTTGAATGTGTCCTGATCAATCAAGGGAGCACCACAGAGATAATGTAGCACAAGACATTTATTAAACTCAGCTTCACCGATTTGGACTTGCTACTAGCCGAATATCCCTTGCTCGGCTTCAACGCCAACCCCGAGTACTCTTTGGGCAAGATCATGCTGTCAGTACGTGCAAGTACCAAATCAGTCAACGTGGAGTTTCTGGTTGTCAAACTTGCATATCTCCATACAATCTCATCATTGGGAGGACCTGGTTGCATGCAATGCAAGCAGTACCAAGTACGTACCATTAGTTACTCCGTTTTCCAACGCAACATGACATCGAGCAAATTCAAGGTTCTCAAAAATCAGCAAAGGCAGGCTATCTTATTGCTGCGGCAAAGAAGCCGAAAGAACTGGAAGTGAACTCGATTGAAGTTTCGGATCGAGAAAGCCACGAAGACATTGGAAAAACTCCCAGTGATAAGGTAACCGAAGATCTCGATCGGATTAGAATCAAAGGGGAACCTGACAAGTTCATGATTAGCACTTCCCTGGACGCAGCTGATCAACAAGAGTTGGTTTCCTTCTTACTCAACAACATTGCCATATTTTCTTGGAGACCGTATGAGATGCCGGGGGTGGATCTGAGCGTGGCCTAACACTGTTTAAACGTTGACCCAAAAGTTTAGCCAATCATTCAAAAAAGTCGATGGTCGGCCGCGGAGCATACTTCGACCACTGTCGACGAAATTGACAGGTTGTTAGAAGCCGAGGCAATTTGTGAAGTAACTTATGCCACATGGCTGTCCAATATCGTGGTTGTAAAGAAAAAAAACGGATCCTGGCGTGTTTGTATGGACTTCACGGACTTCAACAGGGCCTGTCCCAAGGATTGTTTTCCTCTTCTCTAAATCGACCAACTTGTAGACGCAACTGCGTACCGCCAATGCATGAGTTTCTTGGATGCTTATAGGGGTTACCACCAAATTGCCATGCATCCGAAGGACTAGGAAAAGACCGCATTCCTCACTCCATGGGGAACCTATTGTTACAAGGTCATGCCGTTTGTACTGAAGAATACGAGGGCAACTTACCAGAGACTGGTCACCACTATGTTTAAAGAACAACTCGGCCACACCACAGAAGTATACATTGATGATATGGTGGTGAAATCCAAGGAAAAACATGCTCATCTAGCTAACTTAGCCACAACTTTTGGCATTCTCTAAAAGTACAAAATGAAACTCAATGCCTTGAAGTGTGCATTCAGCATCGGATCCGACAAGTTTCTTGGTTATATTGTGAACCATTGTGGAATAGAGGCCAACTCGAGGAAAATCACGGCCATTTTAAAACTCAGTTCACCTCAGTTGGCCAAAGAAGTTCAGAAGTTGATGGGAATGGCCGCTGCCCTTAATAGGTTTATCAGCCGTTCCTCGGATTGCTACCGACGATTTTTTCACACACTTCGGCAGGGCAAAGCATTTCAATGGACCCCCGAGTGCCAGGCCATTTAGTGCCACTCTTGGCAGCCCCATCGCTAGGCGATCCACTCATCTTGTAGCTAGCGGTATCCGATCGGTTGTCACTGCCATGTTATTAAAAGAGGAACTCGGGGAATAGCGACCAATCTAGTATGTAAGCAAAGCGATGGTCGACATCGAGACACGATAACTACCACTGGAAAAGCTTATCCTGGCTCTTGTGGTGGCTGCTAGAAAGCTGATGCACTACTTTCAGGCTCATACTATAGGGGTACTAATGAACTATCCTCTCCGAGCTGCGCTTCGTAGTGTGGAAGCATCAGGGCAAGTCTCTAAATGGGCATTAGAACTCGGCTAGTATGACCTCCAATTTTTTCCCAGAATGGTCATCAAGGGGCAAGTGTTGGCCGACTTTGTAGCCGAGTTTACAGGATGCCACGCCGACTTCAAGTCTGACCAACTTGCCCCTCAACCTGAACCAGACTAGAGAATATATGTTGGAGATATTTGGTAGATGTATTGTGATGGATCATCTAACCAATGTGGCAGTGGGGCAGGTATAGTAATCATGACCCCCGAAGGGGCAATAATTGAGCAGGCAGTGAAATTGGGTTTTGATGCATCAAATATTGAGGCCGAATACGAAGTCTTGCTAACCGGCCTTCATAACGTGCTTCACCTAGGCGCCAAACGATTACAGGTTTTCTGTGACTCAAAATTAGTCATCAATCAGTTGAAAGGGGAATATGCGGCTAAGAATGACCGAATGGCAGCCTATATGAAAACGGAGAATTCCTTGCTCACGAAGTTCGACCACCACGAGCTGAACCAGATAACCAGAGATCAGAACACAAATGCGGATGCCCTTGTTTGCTTGGCTTCTGCCATTAACTCAGAAATCAAATGAACCATCGAAGTGGGATTCATCCCAAAGTCGAGTATCAATTCCCCCTAACCTATTTAGGCCAGCACCATTGACTCACGACTTAGTTGGATAGATCCCATCACCGCGTTTCTTTCCTCAGAATAGTTGTCGACAGACAAGAAAAAAGCCCATAAACTGCGGAATAAAGCCCTACGGTATTACCTAGATCCCTAGGGAAAGCTTTACAAAAAATCTCTCTCAGGGCCATATTTGGAATGTGTTCAGCCAGATAGAGTCGAGGACTTCTTGGCTGAAATACACAAAGACAGTTGCGGTGCCCATTATGGAGGATGCTCATTGGTCCACCGAGCCGTGATGCATGGATATTATTGGTCAACCATGCATACTGATGTCGAGAACTACGTAAAGAAGTGTAAACAATGCCAGAAGTTCTCCCCATTAACTCACTTGCCCGCCGAAGAGTTAAACTCCATTACTAGTTCTGGGCCATTTGCTTAATTGGGCCTTGACATCGTCGGACCACTACCGCGGGCTTTGGGAAACAAATGATTCTTGATCGTTGCAACATACTATTTCACGAAATGGGTCGAAGCAGAATCACTGGCACATATCCGAGATATTGATGTTAAACGCTTTGTGTGGAAAAGCATTACAACCTAATTCGGCATACCCAGAGCACTTGTATCCAATAATGGCACCCAATACAATTGTGGCGTCTATCGGGAACTATGTAACACATATGATATCCGACCCTACTTTTCTTCACCGGTGTACCCACAAAGCAACGGTCAGGTCAAGGCCTCTAATAAGGTGATCTTGGATGAAATCAAGAAACAATTGGAGAAGGCCAAGGGCAAGTGGGTTGAAGAGCTGCCCAGTGTATTGTGGGCTCACCTCACCACTCCGAGGCAGCCCACCGGAGAAATGTCGTTCGCCTTATGCTTTGGGACAGAGGCTATCATTCCTCTAGAAATCAGCTTGTCCACTCTGAAGTCAAAGGCTTTTGACATAGGGCGTAACGACACGATGTTGGCCTTGGATTTGAATTTGCTTGAGGAATGCCGAGATCGAGCTCTTGCGCGTATGGCGCGATATCAGCAGTAACTCGATAAATCATATAACCAGCGCGTGCAGCTATGCCGTTATACTCCTGTAGAATTGGTCCTCAAGAAAGTGCTTTCTATTACTAAAAACCCAGCCGATGAAAAACTAGGCTCCAACTAGGATGGCCCATATCAGATTGATTCGATTGCCGACACAGGGGTATGTCACCTTTTAGACAGGGCTGGTAGAAGTTTACCACGACCCTGGAATTCGACTCACTTGGGTAAATTTTATCATTAAACCAACTTGTACAATATGCTAGTTCTTTTTTTTTTTTTTTTTTTTTTTTGCTGCTATGCAAGTGTGTATGCATCTATGTAGTTACTCAATAATACAGTATGCTTTTCTCATTGCCTTCTCATTTGTAATGGCTGATTCATAAAAGTCTCTGAATTTAGAGCACCCTTCGTGCTCGGCACAATTGGCTGAATAAGCCTCTGAATTCGGAGTGCTCTTCGTGCTTGGCACGATTGGCTGAATAAGCCTCCGAATTTGGAGAGCCTTTCGTGCTTGATAATGATTGGCCATTATAAAGCCTCTGAATTTAGAGCGCCCTTCCTGCTCGGCACGATTAGCCGAATAAGCCTCCGAATTCGGGGCGCCCTTCATGCTTGATCACATTTGGCCATTATAAAGCCTCCAAATTCGGAGCACCCTTCGTGCTCGGCATGATTGGCCGAATAAGCCTCTAAATTCAGAGCAGCCTTCGTGCTTGATCATGTTTGGCCATTATAAAGCCTCCGAATTCGGAGCTCCCTTTGTGCTCGACACGATTGGCCGAATAAGCCTCCGAATTCAGAGTGCCCTTCGTGCTTGATCACATTTGGCCATTAATAAGCCTTTGAATACGGAGTGCCCTTTGTGCTTGTGCACGATTGGCCATTACAAAGACTTCGAATTCGAGGCGCCCTTAACATTCAACATAAATGGCCGAATAAAGACTCCGAATTTGGAGCATCTTTCATGTTTCACGAATGACCATTATTACAGGTTCCAGGTTCCAAATTCTGGGATTGACAATATTAAAATTAGCTATACCATGACAGTTTCATTAGTCATATAGATATTTGTCTAGGTGAACGACGTCTCTCTCGTACCTCCGCTGTGACGTTGCCTATTCTTTGAGATTCACCACTAGATCCACGATGTATTTCCACGTCCAGCTAAGGTCCTTCCTTTTCCTTTATTGTTGAAAAATAGTCTCCCAGAGATATGATTGCTTATGACGACACATTATGACCACCGTTGACACTATCTTCGCTGCTAATTCTCTAATCATCAACTACCCCTTTCGTTGTCTGTGCCAAATCTATTTAACGACGCCTGAGGCCTCATAAATACTGCGTACCCTGTTCATTAATTACAGATGCAACGTTTCTGATGCACCCCACAGTAGCCACCGCACTAGGGAAAGGGCAGATTAATGAATCTATTCAACCACTTATGTTACTGCCAAATTACAGTACACTGTACCACTTGGCCACTAACATGAGCTCATCAATGTTGGGCAATATATGTTAGTTGGCTCTGGCACGACGTGTCCAACTGGGGCAAGGGCAGATAAATGAATCTATTCAACCACTTTTGTTACTGTCGAATTACGTTACACTGCCACACTTGGCCACTAACGTGAGCTGATCAATGTTGTGAAATATGTGTTAATCGGTGCTGGCACGACGTGTCCAACTGGGGCAAGGGTAGATAAATGAATCTATTTGGCCACTTATGTTGCTGCAGAATTACGTTACATTGCTTCACTTGGCCACTAATGCGAGCTTATCAATTTTTGGGCTTGTTTGCTCAAAACGATTCCCTATTGATTCACACAACATAGGCCATTTTCATTAATAAACTAAGTGAATACAGACGTCACTTTATACGTGAAAACGGCCCTAAAGTGACCTCTAAATAACATGAGCAAAACTACAAAAAATGCATGGAAAAACTAAAATCGGGCAAACTTACAAAAAAACTAACAAAAAAACTAAAAACCACTTCATATTGATTCACCTATGACTTTATAGTTCTTCAGGATCAGACTCCAGTGGCTCAACTTCTAACTACTCATAGGGAATCGACTAATCTAGAGTCACCTTGGTGGCTGCCAGAGCTTTGAGCCATCCATGCTTGAAGTTGAAATTTTCAAATTTTAAGGCCTCATCTGTATACTTCTCAATTGTCGCCAGCTCTACAGCGTCAAATGCCTTGGAAGCCTCTAACTTGGCGAGATCCTTTGCGTTCTTCACTTCCACCAACTCAGCCTCTAACTGATTGATCACCTCTTTGGCCAACGTCAGTGCATCGTCACTTGCGTTTGCCCTTTCCTCTACGGCCAAACGAAGCTGGTCGGCATGCTTAGCTTTCTCCTCTTTAACATCGGCCTTCGTGCGTTTCTCTATAGCCTTTTGTGCCTCGGCATCGGTTCTTATCGACACCACCGTCAACTCGACTAACGCCTCTTTAGCCTTGCCTTTTTCTGTCTCAATCTTGGCTTTGAGTATGCTAATTTGCTCCATAGCATCGTAAAGGCGACAACCGATTTTTGCGATTCTTCCCATTGCCTGAAACAAAGCAAAGGCACATTAGTCGGCGTGTAAAAGTAAACTTCCCCAAAGTATTACGTACCAATACCGCTGTCTGGGCTACCAATGCTATTGAAGCCACGTTTGGTTCTGCACGGAACGTGGTCTTGTCCACTGGCAATGAAATTGCCGAGGCCACACTTAGGGCCACAACGGGGTCTTTAATAGCTGATGCATCAGTGGCAACCGGTGTATGCTTCATTCTAGGTTGAACGATAAACATGGCAACCAGGTCTTGGGACGTCTCTTCCACTCTGGGCCGTTTATCGCTTGGTTCTTCGGATGACTCGGCTTCTATCTCGGCAGGGTGTTTTTTCTCCCTTTGTTCAACACCTACGACTTCTGATTATTGTTCAGGGACTGAGTCAGCCACAATAATCTCTCGCTCCGTTTCCTCAACATGAGTCACCAGTGGGGGTTCTTGAGTTCTAGTGCCTTCGGCCCTCTTTCTGGCTGCCATCCTTTTGATGTTTCTTCTCCTTGTAAATTGTGCAAGTGATTCTCCAGCCATGTTCTCAGGGTCTGTGCCGGGTAAGTCTCCTAGCTCGGTGAAAATGTCATCCTCTAAAGGAGACGGATCTATTCGGCCTGAAGTGGAAGGAGGATCAAAGCCAACTTCTTCAAAAGCCAAATTGAGTGCTCTATCAACTTCCTTCCCCAAAGGATGCTCAGGCCCGTCCATGTTGGACTGGCTCGACTGTTCGACAATTTGATCACCGACTTCACCACCCTGGTCGTATGAGGTTGAACCCTCAAGACCAATATCCCTTAGGCACTTGAAGCTTGGGAAAATGAGTGCTGTGGGATGCCATTCACCTTTTGGAATTGGGATGTGGTCGGCATCAAAAAAAGTTAAATACGTTGGGTCGTATCTCAATAGCACGTGGGCAGCGCGTGTAGGCACCCCATTTTGACCGCCTGCAAGACTTGGGCGCTTGATTTGATACTCAATGATGAAAGTTGAATTGTGTGCTTTGAATTTGCATCGATTCAGATTCAGTCAG
Source organism: Camellia japonica (assembly GCA_030407325.1). Lineage (NCBI taxonomy): Eukaryota > Viridiplantae > Streptophyta > Magnoliopsida > Ericales > Theaceae > Camellia > Camellia japonica. The sequence goes on along the minus strand of JAPPVO010000002.1, from coordinate 110,719,011 downwards.
GCTCTCGAAATAACCTCAAATCTTCAACATTTACCTTGTTTGAACCTCTGAGTCCCATTTTTGGACCTTTTTCCACCTTGAGCTTAGTTTGAACCAAAAAAAAATAGGAGAGAGCATCAAAGCCAGCCTGGGCATCAGTGATGGCCAGCCGTGGCTATGAATGGCCGGCTGGCCTTTGGTGGCGAAAAACACTGTTTTGGCCGAGAGGTCGCCAGCTGTCCATGTTTGAAGATATTTATCACCTTTTGAGCTCAAATTCTATAAAAACAAAGCTGTGTTATTGTTTTGAGGGTTGAACAAAATTTAGAAAGCCTATACACACCTTGAGAGCTCCTCCTTCCTCCTTCTTCCTTAGCAAGCAACCTTTAAGCTAACCTAGCTTTCTTGTGTCATCTCCATATACCATACACAACCTTGTCTCACCATCTTAGAGCCTTGGTTGATATTTGAGGAGCATAATTCTAGCTTGAGAGTGTGTTGGAGCTTAGTTTGATCACAAACAACAAGCCTACGCCTTTGAGAGGTATAAGCTTGTTATCCTCTTTCTTCTTTCACTTCTTTCATTTACTACTTAGTTCTTATTGTTTTATGTTTTTTTGATCCTATTTGAAGTGTTTAAGATTGGGTTTGAAGAGCTACCAAAAGGGTAGAGAGAGTTTGCTCTTTCTACACCATTACCTATAGCTCAAACCCTCACTTTTCCACTCTTTTTCTTTGATATCTACACTGATTTTCAGAGTTTTAAAAGGGCTAAAAATCATGTTTTGAGGTTTCAAAAGTGGAGGGGTTAGCCACCCATCCTTGTTCTTACTTACTAGTCTTGATTTTTCTCTTTGTTGTTTAGCTTTTTAGGCTCTTTTCATGCATTTTTAACCTCTGTTTTTCATGTATTAAAGGCTATTTTAGGGCTGTCTAAGCCTTTTAAATTGGTTCATGCTTTGGTTAATTCATTTGTAGTCTGATAAGTTGGCATACATAACATGTTATATATTGTTTTAAGCTTTATTTTCATGTTATGAGTCTAATTTTAACAATCAATCCACCATCCATTTCTTTCATTCTTTGAGAATGATTTCAATCGATTGAGGTTGCTCAAAACATGTAAGAAAGACTCCTACTTAATGGCTTAATCTTTTTGGAGATTCATTGCCAACGATATAGTCTCTCTCTTATGTTTTTAAAGAACCTCTCGTTTGACATTACTTCTTGTTTAGAGGACTTTAACATCACCACGGACAAATGGACTAAAGAATGGCAAGGCTTCATAAAATTGGGTTAAAACTTGGAACAACCCATGTAAAGAAAACGGTTAGAATTACATGAACTTGGCTGGACGTTATGCCAAGTTCCTTGTGTCAAGAGTCGTCACATGCTAATTCATAGCATTTTGATGATTCTTGAAGCGTTGCAACCTCCCTCTTTGAGCTCACTTCATGACAAGAGGGTGGGGTGGTCTCATTCATTACATTCATTGACTTTTTGTCCAAAATTATATCCGAGATCATCAAGCAATCAATTTGGTCATTGATGGCTTTGGAATCAATTTCAACCTTCTCTCGAGGCTTTCCCTTGACAGAGAAGAAATATGGGACAAACAGACTTGAGAACTCTCTATCTGCACTGGTTCACCTCAGAAAACAAAAACAGAGTTTTGCACCAAATTGATACACAGCCGGCCCTCAGTGTATGGCCAACAATGCAGTTTTGCAAGAAAACAGACAGTGGCTGAAGGTGAAATAGAGTTGGCTTGGATAGACAGAGTAGCTCTCAGGCGCTATGTATGCAACCTTCATCCATCTTGACTTACGCCTTTGTCGAACGAGATTAATTGTTCCATTAGTGTTATTATTATTAGTGTTATAATTAATCTTATTATAATTAGTATTGTTGTAGCCATTAGCTTAGTTAATTAGGGTACAACTAGTTCAACTATTGTAATAAAGTAGTTAATTAGCTTAGTTAAGTTAATTATTATTCATTCGCCCAGTTTTGTAATAGTTAGTTAATTCGGACTTTCGGACATTGATTCGCACCCTCCTGCGAGAGGAATCAAATCTTGTAATAATGTGTATGTCTTCCAACTCCATGTCTTTCTCCCTTTTATTTATTCACTTACGATGGTTAGTATAGAGCACGTTTCATTAGCATTCTTATGCCTTGCATCCACTTGTATTGCATGCACCGAGGCTCGGTTCATCATTCAAACTTGAATGGTCATTTAAATAATTCTTGGAATACGTGCTTAGACTACATGTTAGCAATTTGATTCACACATCATAAATTAGTAGCCGAGCCTTGTATATCGCATGCGTTGCATTAGCCATAATCGCATAAATTAGGAACACGCATACTTTTCTAATTATTTTGTTTTGATTTGGCTCAGAGTACTAGGTGAGTTTTTTTTTTATTGTTTTAGCATCTTGCATTGAGTGTTTGTAATGCCATGTCGAAAGCATGAATTCCATGAGGCTAAGTGCTTCGGCCACAGAAACCGAAATTGACTACACCATTGTGATTAGCGTAATTTTTAGAGCCTACAGTGAAATTTAATTCAAAATTGATTCGAATCAAATTAAATAGATTAAATTGATGGTATAGTGCTCAATTATTTAATATTAATCAAATGCGTTTGAGAGAGAGCTTATATAAGGGGTCATTTACACTCAACTCCTCTCTTTTCATTCAATTTGGCTGAGACTACTCTAAGGAAAGAGAGAGAGGGTCGGCTAGAGAGAGAGAGAGGGGGGGTGCAATTGAAGATTTGAGCAAGAAGCTTGGAAATCTTGAAGATTAACTCGAGAATTGGCTAGAATTTGGGTGTTTGAAGCTCTTAGGTGAGTAAATTCATGGATTTTAGCTTGTAACTTGGTGAATTCAAAGTTGAATGGTGATCAAGAACATGAATTGAATTGATTATGATGAAAATGAGTTGGTTTTGATGATTTGGAAGTCAATATACACATGCATGTAGGAAATTGCCATGAATTTGTATGTTTAGCTTGAAATACATAATCCATGTTGAATCTTTGATTGAAGTTCATGCTTTTGATCATCTCTTCATCATTTAAATTGAGAATGAGAGCTATATTTCACATGCATGTACAATTCACAAGAGTATGAGTTTTGAATACATGAATTTGTTATGTTGGAAATGAGCTTGGTGTAATTTGGAGCATGCATGTAATTAATTCATGTGATTTGAGCTCCATAATGTGGTGAATTGGTGTTGGCATCATGTTAGTAGATGTATATGGGAACTATGAGTCATAAAATGCAAGACGTGTTGATTTGAATGCAAGTTTGAAGCTCAAAATGGTTGCTGGAAAACCCAGAGTTTGGCATGTCCACTCGAGCGGGGAAAGCGCCACTCGAGTGTGAAATGCGAGCTCCCAGAACTTTTTGCAGACATGGATGTCCGCTCGAGCAGGGAGATTCACGCTCGAGTAGGGAGCCATGTAGTGTGACCTTCAGCTTGAGCGTCCGAATTCACGCTCGAGCGTAAAACTGAGGTAACCAGTACTTTTACAAACCTTGGGGGTCCGCTCAAGCGGCGGAATCTACGCTCGAGCGGGGACCCCTGTTTCAAAAATTTTGTAAAAGTGTTCTGCGTTTCGTTTTCCGTTCTCTTTCATTTCTATGCACTCTTAGGCATGCATTGACCATCATAAATGAGTTAAAAGGATAAGAAAGAAGCGTAAGAGGGATGTATGAATTAAGAACGGATTGAATCAATTGTGACCCATATGTGTTATGTAATGTGTAGGGTCGAGCTCCAGGGCAAACCCACCGGCAGATCACTATGAGTAATATCTTAATAAAGATATCTGAAGTATGTTATTTGTCAAATTGCTTACTTTCATATAAGTCTTGTAAGTTTGTTACATTGAATCGGGGACAAATATTTGTTATGCCATATGATTGGGCCAAAGGCCGTTGGATACAATTGACTGGGCCGAAGGTCGTTTGATATGAACGATTGGGCCAAAGGCCGTCTGACATGAATGATAGTCTGACATATGAATGATTGGGCCAAAGGCCGTTTGACATGAATGATAGTCTGACATATGAATGATTGGGCCAAAGGCTGTCTAACATGAATGATAGTTTGGTATGAACAAGCAGGCCAAAGGCCGTCGGATATGAACGATTGGAATGAAGGCCGTCGGATACGAACGATTGGGCCGAAGGCCGTTGGATCTGAACGATTGGGCCAAAGGCCGTCGGATACGAACGATTGGGCCAAAAGGCCGTTAGACATGAATGGATGGGCCAAAGGCCATCGGGTATGAGTTAATTGGGCCCGAGGCCGTTTGATACGTCTAGAACTTTAGTCGATTGATACATTAAATAGAAACATGAATTGGGCCCAAGGCCGTCTGATGTATTTGTTTCAAAGATAGTTCATGTATCTCTCTTATTTGATATTATTCACTGGGCTTTCCCTCATGCTCATTCATGTCTATGTAGGTGAGCCAAGGGATGTCCAAACCCAGCCTCAGTGAAATATGTGAGAAACAGTCAAGGTTTTGGAGAGTCAGCCCAAACATCTCATGCACGAGACTTGTCTTCGCCTCTTTTGTTCTTTTGATATAGTTTTATTATATTGGCAAAAACATCAGATTACTTTTGTATATAAATCTTGGGTTTGACTGACTTAGACTTGAATAATCATGCGTATGTACAGCACTTTGTGTTATTATCCCTTTGATGTGAGTTATTAACAGGTATTTATATATGGACTGTTATGATGTGCCATGTAAGCACAGCTTTATGGACAAAAGTTTTAAATTTGCTTCTGTTTGGCCCCTTTACTCTGATGAGATATGTCTTGTTTGGTTTGAGGCCGTAGGTAATCCCTTGATTACTAGCCGGTTATGTCCTTAACCCATAGGGGCGGGTTCGGGTCATGACAGAGTGGTATCAGAGCACGAGTTAATAACTCATACACTTGTCCAAATGAGCATTAAGCGTCTAGAAAAGATCTAGGATGCATTCATGTGATAAGTATGAATCTGAAAGCATCGAGAATACACTTAAATGTTTTAATGTGAACGATTATGTGTTATAAGTTTGTAATTTGTTTGCATTGCAAATTATTTGAATATGTATGCTCTTTAGTATATGCATACCTATAAATCTTTTGTATAAAGTATAATGCAAGTCTAATAAGATGGTGAGAACAAGAGGTGATGAGATAGAGGAGTTTTCTACTGCCAGAATGGATAGAATGGAAAGATTGATTCAGGAAATGGCAGAGACATTGAGGCAACAACAATAGCGGCAACAACAGTGGCAACAACCACACCCTCCGCCTCCTCCTCCAGTACCACCTGTGCAAGATAATCAGAATGATGACCGAATAATAGCTCTCACCAAAGAGTTTAAGAAAATGAAACCGCCACAGTTTCATGGGGGATTTGATCCATTAAAGGCCGAAGCATGAGTTCTCGGCATTGAAAAGTTGTTTGAGGTGTTTCCTTGTTTAGAGACACAGAAAGTACTTTTAGCCACCTTTATGCTAGAAGATGAAGCAAGAAGATGGTGGATGTTAATCCGTGAGAATCATAAAGACATTGGCTGGGCAAAATTCCTGGAAGTCTTCTATGATAAGTACTTCCCTCAGTGTGTCCGTGACAGGAAAGTAGTAGAGTTCATGGAACTTAAATAAGACAGCATGACAGTAGCTGAGTATGAGGCCAAATTCACTAAATTGGCTAGGTTTGCACCACATGTGATCGATACCGACTACAAGAAAGCGAGACATTTTGAAGGTGGGCTTCGAAGTGATATTCTAGAAAGGGTAAATGTCTTGAAGCTAGAAACCTATATTGGGGTGCTAGACCGGGCCATAATGTCAGAAGCTAACATAGCTAGATAGACTAAACCAACGACATACTAGAAAAGTAGTAAGAGACAAGGCTTCTTTTCAAAGAAGAAATTTTTGAAGAAGCAGAATACGGGCTCCTCAAGTACTTCTAATTCTTCCCGAGATACATCCCCAATGTGTAAAATTTGTAGTAAAAGGCATCGTGGGGTTTGTTACCGTGTGTCAGGCGCTTGTTTCAAATGTGGTAAACAAGGGCATATGGCCAGAGATTGTAATCAGAACAGTGGGAAGCTAGCTGATAGCTCAACTGCATCGATCCCGAAGCCAGGAAATACTATGATATCTATTACCACCGGGGATACTGTGAGGTAAGGGAGAGTTTTTGCGCTTGTTCCGAGCGATACGCGGAATGCTAACGCAGTTGTCTCAGGTACTATTTCTATATGTAATCAGGATGCTTTTGTGTTAATTGACTCCGGATCAACACACTCTTTCGTAACATGTGCATTTGCATCTAGACTCAGTAGACCTCTAGAATTATTGTCATATCTGCTATGTGTATCTGCATCATCCGGGGAATCTGTATTGTGTGAATCTATATATCGATTTTGTGACATGCATATTGAGGATGCTATCCTATATGTAGATTTGTTGCCCTTGAACTTTAGACATTTCGATGTAATTTTGGGCATGGATTGGTTAACCAAATATTGTGCCACCATTGATTGCGTGACAAAACGGGTTGTATTTAAACCACCAGAACATAAAGAAATTGTGTTTGTGGGTAATGAAGTAGTGCCTCCACCTTACTTAATATCTGCAATGAAGGCATGTAAACTGATCAGGAAAGGGTGCCAGGGTTATTTGTGTTATGTGTTGTCTGAACAATCTGTGAATGTTGAATTGAACAATATCCCTATTGTTAGAGAATTTGCAGATGTGTTTCCAAATGAATTACCAAGGGAATTGGTGGACAGGGAGATAAAGTTTACGATTGAAATTATGCCAGGCACCCAGCCTATTTCTAAAACTCCCTACAGAATGGTTACTGCTGAAATGAAAGAACTGAAAGAACAGTTGCAAGACCTACTTGACAAAGGGTTTATCCAACCTAGCACTTCACCATGTGGTGCACCAGTGTTGTTTGTGAAAAACAAAGATGGAACCTTGCGTTTGTGTATCGACTATCGAGAATTGAACAAGGTAACAATAAAGAATAAATATCCCCTACCTCGTATTGATGACCTGTTTGACTAGTTGCAGGGATCACAAGTGTTTTCCAAAATTGATTTGAGGTTCGGGTATCATCAGTTGAAAGTGAAAGCAGAAGATGTTGAGAAAACCGCGTTTCGAACAAGGTATGGCCATTATGAATTTCTTGTTATGCCCTTTGGGGTAACAAATGCTCCAGCAGCGTTTATGGACTTAATGAACCGAATTTTTAAAACCTACCTTGATGAATTTGTTGTGGTTTTTATTGATGACATTTTGATATACTCCAAGAATAGACTTGAACATGAACAACATCTGAGGACTGTGTTACAGATACTTAGAGAAAAGAAATTATTTGCTAAACTAAAGAAGTGTGAGTTTTGGTTGGATGAAGTTATTTTCTTAGGGCATGTTATCAACAAAGAGGGGATTTCAGTGGACCCACAGAAAATAGAGCCAATTGTGAATTGGCCTACACCGACGAATGTAACAGAAGTCCGCAGCTTCATGGGCTTAGCTGGATACTACAGGAGGTTTGTGAAAGACTTTTCGAAAATAGCTGTGCCTCTTACCCAACTGACACGCAAAGGGTAACCATTTGAATGGGATGACGAAAGGGAAACTGCCTTTCAGGAACTAAAAACGAGATTGACTACTGCACCAGTATTGACATTGCCCACAGGTGCGGAAAATTTTGTGATTTTCAGTGATGCATCTTATAAAGGTTTGGGTTGTGTATTAATGCAGAACGGGAAGGTTATTGCTTATGCCTCTCGACAGTTGAGGCCACATGAGAAAAACTACCCAACACATGACTTAGAATTGGCCGCAGTTGTGTTCGCTCTAAAAATCTAGCGGCATTACTTGTATGGGGCGAAATGTGAAGTCTACACGAACCACAAAAGTTTGAAGTACTTTTTCACACAGAAAGAGCTAAATATGTGGCAGAGGCGATGGCTTAAATTGATTAAAGATTATGATCTTGAAATTCAGTATCACCCCGGGAAAGCTAATACAGTTGCTGATGCCTTAAGCAGAAAGTCGATGGGGAGTATGGCTTGTTTGCTTACTGAATAGAAAGAGATCTTGCAAGATTTTGAGAAGTTTTAGATTGAAGTGGTATTGTGTGAACAGGGCGGATTGATAGCCGCTATTTCAGCTGAACCGGCAATCATTGATGAAATTAAACATAAACAAAAAGTGGATGAATTCCTTAAGAAAGTGATTGATGAATTTGAGACAAGTTCGAAAGCAGAGTTCAGCATTGAAGGCAAAGTGTTGAGATTTCGAAACCGAATGTGTATCCCAGATATTCGGAGCTAAAGAAAAGAGTTCTAGATGAAGCTCACAAGTCAGTATTTGCTATGCATCCGGGCAATAACAAAATGTATCGAGATTTGAAACAAAGCTACTGGTGGCCTAAAATGAAGAAAGAAATTGCAGAGTATGTGTCCAAATGTCTTCAATGTCAACAAGTTAAAACTGAACATCAGAAATCGGGCGGTCTACTTCAACCTCTCCCTATTCCTGAATGGAAGTGGGAGCATGTGACTATGGATTTCGTTGTTGGTCTATCTCGGACTCCTCGAGGTATGGATTCTATTTGGGTTGTAGTTGATAGACTGACTAAATCTGCACATTTTCTACCTGCTAGAACTACATTTGATGCTTATAGACTGGCTACTATATATGTTGATGAGATTGTTCGTTTACACAGAGTTTCGGTATCTATTGTTTCGGATAGAGATCCGAAATTTGTGTCTAGATTTTGGAAAAGTTTGCAAAGGGCTATGGGGATAGAATTGAGGTTTAATACCGCATTCCACCCACAGACAGACGGACAATTAGAACGGACAATACAGACTTTGGAAGATATGCTAAGGATGTGTGCCTTGGATTTTCAAGGGAGTTGGGAAGATTATTTGCCACTCGCAGAGTTTGCATACAATAACAGCTTCCACTCCAGCATCGGTATGGCACCATACAAGGCTTTGTATGGTAGAAGGTGTAGATCACCAATGTGTTGGACAGAAGCTGGGGATAAAGCTCTTCTTGGGCTTGAAATTGTGCAAGACACTTCTGGGAGGATCAAAATTATTCAGCAAAGGCTCAAAACAGCTCAGGACTGACAAAAGAATTATGCAGATGTTCAAACAAGACCTCTCGAGTATGAGGTTGGTGACCATGTGTTTATCCGTGTGACTCCGATAAAAGGCCAAGTCAGGTTTGGAAAGAAGGGTAAGTTGTCGCCCCGTTCTATTGGGCCGTTTCAAATTATGGAAAGGCTTGGTCCAGTTGCTTGTCGAGTCGCTTTGCCACAAGGATTTGAACAAATCCATAATGTGTTTCACGTATCAATGTTGAGGGGTTGTCTTCGAGATCCGTTTCATGTGGTTGATTATCACCAGGTAGCTCTTGATGAAAATATGAGTACACCGAATGGCCGGAACGAATCATTGACCGGCAAGTGAAACAATTGAGAAGCAAGTCCATCCCAATGGTGAAAGTGGAGTGGAAAGAACACTATTGGATGGATGCCACATGGGAAAAAGAGGATGAAATGCGACTACGCTATCCACATTTGTTTCCCGACGAAGGTAAAATAAGTTTGGGGGACCAAACTTCCTAAAGGGGGGAAGACTGTGATAACCGTGCTCCGTATTGTGCTAATTAATCTTAATTACGAATGCGATTATGCGTTTGATATGATTTTGAGAGCCATTTATATGAATATATGTGGTTTTGAATTTCTATCTGTTCACCGTAGAAAAATCTGTTTGATTATCTGCTTTAGAGTTTAAATTGAAGGCCTTATCGGCCACAGAAACTGAAAATTGACTACGCCATTGTGATTAGCGTAATTTTTAGAGCCTATGGTGAAATTTAATTGAAAATTGATTCGGATCAAATTAAATAGATTAAATTGATGGCATAGTGCTCAATTATTTAATAGTAATGAAATGTGTTTGAGAGAGAGCTTATATAAGGGGTCCTTTGCACTCAACTCCTCTCTTTTTATCCAATTTGGCTGAGACTACTCTAAGGAAAGAGAGAGAGGGTTGGCTAGAGAGAGAGAGAGAGAGAGAGATAGAGGGGGGGGAGCAATTGAAGATTTGAGCAAGAAGCTTGGAAATCTTGAAGATTAACTCAAGAATTGGCTAGAATTTGGGTGTTTGAAGCTCCTAGGTGAGTAAATTCATGGATTTTAGCTTGTAACTTGGTGAATTCAAAGTTAAATGGTGATCAAGAACATGAATTGAATTGATTATGATGAAAATGAGTTGGTTTTGATGAATTGGAAGTCAATATACACATGCATGTAGGAAATTGCCATGAATTTGTATGTTTGAGCTTGAAATACATAATCCATGTTGAATCTTTGATTGAAGTTCATGCTTTTTTGATCATCTCTTCATCATTTTAATTGAGAATGAGAGCTATATCTCACATGCATGTACAATTCATAAGAGCATGAGTTTTGAATACATTAATTTGTTATGTTGGAAATGAGCTTGGTGTAATTTGGAGCATGCATGTAATTAATTCATGTGATTTGAGCTCCATAATGTGGTGAATTGGTGTTGGCATCATGTTAGTAGCTGTATATGGGAACTATGAGTCATAAAATGCAAGATGTGTTGATTTGAATGCAAGTTTGAAGTTCAAAATGGTTGCTGGAAAGCCCAGAATTTGACATGTCCGCTCGAGCGGGGAAAGCGTCGCTTGAGCGTGAAATGCGAGCTCCCAAACTTTTTGCAGACATGGATGTCTGCTCGAGCAGAGAGATTCACGCTTGAGCGGGGAGCCATGTAGTGTGACCTTCAGCTCGAGCGTCCGAATTCACGCTCGAGCATAAAAATGAGGTAACCAGTACTTTTGTAGACCTTGGGGGTCCGCTCGAGCGACGGGATCTACGCTCGAGCAGGGACCTCTGTTTCAAAAATTTTGTAGAAGTGTTTTGTGTTTCGTTTTCCGTTCTCTTTCATTTTTAAGCACTCTTAGGCATGCATTGAGCATCATAAATGAGTTAAAAGGATAAGAAAGAAGACTAAGAGGGATGTATGAATTAAGAACGGATTGAATTAATTGTGACCCATATGTGTTATGTAATGTGTAGGGTCGACCTCCAGGGCAAACCCACCGGCAGATCACTGTGAGTAATATCTTAATAAAGATATCTGAAGTATGTTATTTGTCCAATTGCTTACTTTCATATAAGTCTTGTAAGTTTGTTACATTGAATCGGGGACAAATATTTGTTATGCCATATGATTGGGCCAAAGGCCGTTGGATACAATTGATTGGGCCGAAGGCCGTTTGACATGAACGATTGGGCCAAAGACCGTCTGACATGAATGATAGTCTGACATATGAATGATTGGGCCAAAGGCTGTCTAACATGAATGATAATCTGACATATGAATGATTGGGCCAAAGGCCGTCTAACATGAATGATAGTTTGGTATGAACGAGCGGGCCAAAGGCCGTCGGATATAAACGATTGGGCCGAAGGCCGTAGGATACGAACGATTGGGCTGAAGGCCGTCGGATCTAAACGATTGGGCCAAAGGCCGTCGGATACGAACGATTGGGCCAAAAGGTCATTAGACATGAATGGATGGGCCAAAGGCCGTCGGGTATGAGTTAATTGGGCCCGAGGCCATTTGATACGTCTAGAACTTTAGTCGATTGATACATTAAATAGAAACATGAATTGGGCCCCAGGCCGTCTGATGTATCTGTTTCAAAGATTGTTCATGTATCTCCCTTATTTGATATTATTCATCGGGCTTTCGCTCACGCTCATTCATGTCTATGTAGGTGAGCCAAGGGACGTCCAAACCCAGCCTCGGTGAAATATGTGAGAAACAGTCAAGGTTTTGGAGGGTCAGCCCAAACGTCTCACGTATGAGACTTGTCTTCGTCTCTTTTATGCTTTTGATATAGTTTTGTTATATTGGCGAAAACATCGGATTACTTTTGTATATAAATCTTGGGTTTGACTGACTTAGACTTGAATGATCCTGTGTATGTACAGAACTTTGTGTTATTATCCCTTTGATGTGAGTTATTAACAGGTATTTATATATGGACTGTTATGATGTGCCATGTAAGCACAGCTCTATGGACAAAAGTTTTAAATTTGCTTCCGTTTGGCCCCTTTACTTTGATGAGATATGTCTTGTTTGATTTGAGGCCGTAGGTAATCCCTTGATTACTGGCCGGTTATGTCCTTAACCCATAGGGGCGGGTTCGGGTCATGACATGAGGCCTCGGGAGACCCTACCATATCTACGGCATTACTTCGACACGGTGCGGGCGACTGAGGTAATCCAGAACTCTCAGTTCTTTATACTTTCAGCTTCAATTCATTTTGCATATCTAATGGAAACTAATCAATTTCGTGCACTTGCTACCCGCACATCACTTGGCAGCCTTGGATAGCGATGCCAGGGTTCTCTCGGTTCCAGTTTACCGGGGCATGGGCCGCCTCCCGGTACCGGATCCTGTTTGAGGGACCGATTGGTAGAGCCTGGTTTCTCGGAGAGTGCTTCATGCGCCAGACACTAGGCCTTCCCCTTCAGGCAGTCCCTTCATCGCCTCCACCATACATGTGCACCACAGAGAGTCTCTCTCCCCCAGGAAACTAGCGACCTCATGCAGGGTGCTGACGCGAACCTTTTCCTTGAGGAGGGGGAGTATACGACATACCTCCATACATATTTGATGCCCCCATTAGCAGGTGTTCGTGTCCCTATGAGGAGAGCTGTTGATATTCCCTTATCGAGCAGTGCCCGAGCTACAGATGTTCCCTCGACGAGCAGGGCCAGAGCATCGAGAGGTAGGGCTGGGGAGATGCCTTCCACTAGGCAGTGTACTGGATGGCCAGATCCTCTGACAGAGCTGACAGGTTGGCGGTATGGGACATCTTATCAAATTCCACTTGAGCCCCCATTGCCAGATCATCGATATGTCAGGGCTTCTGAATCAGCACCGGTAGGTATTACAGCTTTCATTTATTTCAGGTTTTGCTCAGATATTTGTTCATTCATTCACTCATGGCTTCATCTTGCATTTACAGCCCTCCACAGGATATGTCGAGGGGTTGCTCAAGGCAATGGCCTCACTTGAGGGTATGGTCTTGCGAAGGGAGATAATGCTGCACTCCCACGGCATTTCGGTACATTTCAGTTTCCTTCCACTTATCATGCTTCTGGTGATATACCGAAACTGAACACTTTATTGCACTGATTCACTGTATGCATAGATCACATCCGACACGACATACTGCATGCACACATTGTATCTGACTTCTGTACATACTTTGCATACCGCACTTGTACTTGATACTTGCTAATAAATTCAAACTGTCTTTTCAGGTCACACCCTTGTAGATAGGACCCTCTAAGCCTTCTTGAGCAGTAGAGAGAGAGGTTCCGGCACGCGGCCGAGGGAGACGTCGCGCCCCTGCCAAACGCGTTGACGAGTCTAGCGAGGAGGAGGAGGAGGCGGCGAGTCCCCAGTTAGAGTCATCCGAGGATGGAGGCAATGCTGAGGAGGGTTCTGAGGACGGGAGCGAAGGCAGCTCTGGTTCAGATAGCAGTGCCGACAGCAATAGTGCTCCAGAGCCCGCTCGGCCGAGAAAGAGGGCGAAGAGGGCCTCTTGAGTTTGAGGTTGCCAGCACCGATGTAGATGTTTCTGCTTTATTTCTCTTTTTGCTAGTAGTTTTAGCATATTATACAGCCTTAGGTAGTTTTATTTTCTTCAAAACTTTGTACTTTTGTAAAGAGAAACCATAATGGAATGAAAATAGCTTTTTGATCAAAAAGTGTTGCATTTGTAATCTAAGCATCGCATCGCACCATTTTGCACAAAAGTGAGATTGATGGAAATTGAACATTCGTGTATTGCCAAGTCAGGTACTGAACCAACACAACAAACAAAACAACATAACTTAAAGAACAATTCGATAAACGAATTACAACAACTTGATAAACAAATCGCAACAACTCGATAAACAAATCGCAACAACTTGATAATCAAAGAGCGACAACTCGATAAACAAAACTAAACAACTCGATAAATGAAGAAAATTCAACAAAACGAGTAAAACCGAACAACAGAACGCATCTGAAACAGAACAAGACACAAATTCCAGCACTTCGACCACCTTAGGAAGACCAGAGGCTTCTTGCTGGAGAGAGAGAGAGGCTGTCGGCCACCTACAGTGCTGTAGGCCACTTAATGGATGTGCCGTTCACTTAAAGGGGCCGGTCGGCCAGTGAGGCTGGGAACCTCCAGATTTTCGCCACCTGTCCTCCACTCAAAGCCTTATCTTCTATAAAGGTTCCAGCTTCGTGGTTCCCTCATTCTAACTCAGTTTTTGCACCAAATGGAGGCCATTCTTGTCCAAAATCTCACAAATTGGATTGTTAACTTGGATGGCTCGGAAAAGCTGAATTTCCAGGGTTTCGGAATAAATGCACTATTCATGCTGAGCCGCACCCCGCTGCGACTTCCATTCCTCCATGCCGCGGCTAGGTGTTGGAATCCGGTAACTTATGTTTTTAGCTTTGGTAGACAAGAGATGTGTCCCACTTTTGAAGATTTCCAAGCTTTGATGAAGCCTCAGCGCGATGAAGAAATCTTACCCCAATTCCATTTTGGCCACATCCAAGCCTTAGGACGGATGTATGGGCTTACTTTGCATGACACTCGGTCTTTGATTTGCGATGGAGAATTGCACATCCCCAGCTTGATTCATCCGCTGTCTGACGCCGGCGACCGCGTCGATCATCACTGGTAGGGTTTTCGGCGACATGCGCTTTGCTTGTGCATGTTGTCTCATTTCATGCTTGCCCCAGGCTCCGGTGGGTCTAGCATCCGTTTGATTGAGGTTGCCCAAGGTTTAAAAGAGGGCAAGAGCTGCATTGCCATGACACTAGCTGAGACACTGATGGGTTTGGATGCCTTCCATCGCCGGGAGATGACTAGATTCGTGGGAAGTCCACTACTGCTGCAGGTAATGTTTTCCTCCCTACTCACATGTGTATTCCTCAGATCACTCGACCCTCAGGCTCTGCTTTTCTCTCAAAACCCTTTTCTCACTTTTCTCTCCACGTACACCTCTCTATTCTTTAATCTCTCATTTTTCATCCCTTCCCAGATATGGTTGATGGACACGTTGAGGGTGGTGGACTCATGCCCAACATATTCAGCTCGCGGCTATTTCTTCCGGCGACATCTAGTTGATGCCCCAAATGAGGGATGGTGGTGCGAATGGATGTGCAGTCTGTCCGCTATCAACATTGCTTGGCATTGCCCTTGGCTTAATTTACCAGCGATGAGCTACAGCATGTCTCGCCAGCCCGGGATTCAGTTGATCGGCCTGACACATTGTGTCTTTTACTTCCCGTTCTGATTCCGACGCCAATTCGGCCATGATTAGACCCGCCCAGAAGAAGGGATAGAGTACCCTACTACATTTCCAGTCTGAGGCGCACAACTAGCTCGGTATGCCACAGCATGGAGGACGAGAGAGCTTCTGGCCCCCGCTCCCACTTTCAGTTGTGCCCTTTCTAACGAGTGCATAGCTTGGCTTGATGAAGAGGCGCAGGTTGGGCCTACTTTGGCATCAGAGGCTTCGACTAGCTCTAGGAGGGGACACAAGAACACCTGACTATGCCCCAGGTTTATTTGCTTTAATCAGTACTTTCAAGTTTTGTTTATGAATGTAATAAAAAAGCAACTTCAATTTGTATTCAAGAGTAGGAGAACTTTGTACTAAAATCAATGTAATTGAAGGTTGTGGGTACTGAAAATTTTATGTTTGGCCCAAAAATGGTCTAAGTCGTGGAAAGATTAATTTGAGCAAAATCAATTTTTATTAAAACTTTTCAAAACCATTTTCGATATGGATCGCAACTGGACACGCCTGAGATCTATCACTGAGATGTAAACCCCAAATCCCAAACAACTGGAAAGTTGCCCCGAGTCTGAACAGTACTGCACTGGAGATCACAACCGAGCTCTTGAATGCAGAATAGACAAAGATGACCAACATGATCACATGGACAAAGTTGATTTGGAAGTATTTATGGTTGTACTTCAGAATGAAGTTGCCTACGTATCCCGAAGATGGGAATCAAGCCTTACGTAGTTCGGTTCAGGTTCACTCGTGTATTAACCCTCTCCTTTTGCGC
Source organism: Camellia japonica (assembly GCA_030407325.1). Taxonomy (NCBI): domain Eukaryota; kingdom Viridiplantae; phylum Streptophyta; class Magnoliopsida; order Ericales; family Theaceae; genus Camellia; species Camellia japonica. The sequence continues at coordinate 110,702,768 of JAPPVO010000002.1, read as the reverse complement.
TCTAACTTTTGCCAAGGCCGCCATTTTTGGGTTTTCAACCTTGCGAGCTCAGTTTTTATTATTTCAAATTTTCTGTACTCTAACTTTTGCCTAGGTCGCCCTTTCGGGTTTTCGCCCTAGCGAGCCACTCAGGGATAGTATTTCTTCAACTTGTCCATGTTGATCGGCTGGGAGAACTCAAGGCCATCTAAATCCATCAGAACGACAGCTCCACCCGACCAGATTGACTTGATGATGTAGGGACCAGTCCAATTAGGTCTGAACTTGCCCCTAGGGTCGTGGATGGGAGCTCGGTTGTCTTTAAGCACCAAATCCCCCTCTTTCAAATTCCTGGACTTAACATTCTTGTTGAAAGCCCTGGCAATTCTTCGTTGATAACCCTGGACGTGATATAGTGCTTTCAGTCTTCTTTCATCAAAGAGCATGAGTTCTTCGAATCTGCTTTGCTGCCAATCTGCCTCAGCTATCTGGCACTCAGCTATCTGGCACTCAGCCATAACCCGTAATGACGGAACCTCAACTTCGATAGGCAGAACAGCCTCTATCCCATAAACCAAGGAATACGGAGTTGCCCCAGTAGAAGTTCGAATTGATGTCCGGTAACCCCAAAGAGTAAATGGAAGCTTATCTGGCCAGTCCTTGTAGGTTTCCACCATCTTTTGCAGAATGTGCTTGATGTTCTTGTTGGCGGCCTCAACAGCTCCGTTGGTTTGCGGCCGATATGTAGATGACTTATGAAAAGCCATGTTGTACTTCTCCAACAAGTCTATCACCTCCTTTTTGAAGTGGGAACCATTATCCGAAATAATCTCATTCGGGACCCCGTAGTGACACATAATATTGTTTCTGATGAACTTAGCAACATGCGATGCCCTCAACACCGCATAAGATTAGGCCTCGACCCATTTCGTGAAGTAGTCTATCGCTACCAGAATGTACTCATGCTCGTTGGACCCCTTTGGAGTGACAGCACCAATTACATCAATCCCCCAGACTAAAAAAGGCCATGGTGAAGTCATGTTGTACAGCTTCGACGGCAGAATGTTTATGCGGTTCGCATGGATTTGGCATTCGTGGCATCGCCGGACAAAGCCAATACAATCCTTCTCCATGGTTGACCAATAATAACCTTGTCTAAGGATCTTCTGGGCTAGCATCACCCCGCTCATGTGCGCTCTGCACTCTCCTCCGTGGATGGCCTTCATCAGGCGCTTTGATTCTTCAGCATCAACACACAGTTTGTGCATCTCGAGATGACCCCGCTTGTACAGTTTACCCCCGCAGACGATGAACTGAGCAGCCATTCTTCGAATTGCCCTCTTATCTTTGGCATTTGTCCCTGGTGGATATGCCTCCTTTTCCAAGAAGTTCCAAATATCGAAATACCAAGGGTTCTTATCTTGTACCTTATCTATGGCAGCAATCAGCTTGTAGGCCGGCACGAATTTCTGTTCAATGATGATCGGACGCATCCGGATTCCAAAAGGGATGTCTACCATAGAAGATAGAGTTGCTAATGAATCGGTGAACCTGTTGTTCTCTCTTAACAGATGAGCGAAGTTTAGTTTTTCAAAACGAGGTATTAGAACGTCCAGGGTCTGGTGATAGATTCGCATATTTTCTTCTTTAACTTTCCAATCTCCTTTAACTTGAGATACAACAAGGTTCAAGTCCCTGATGACATCCAACCATTTTGCCCCTAGTTCCAGGGCGGCTTCCAATCTAGCAGTACATGCCTCATACTCTGCCTCATTGATCGACGCTTTGAACCGGAGTTTGAATGCTAAAGGTATACGGGAATTGTCGGGTGCTATCAGCAACACCCCTATCCCGTACCCGTACTGGTTTGACGCTATGTCAAAGTACATCGTCCAAGTCTCTTCTTCGACATGCAGAATGGCCTCGTCTGGGAACAGATATTCAACTGCTTCATCCCCGTCTTCCACTGGGTGATCGGCTAGGAACTCTGCTACCGCTCTTCCTTTCACTGACTTGCGCGTCATGTACTTCAGATCAAATTCGGAAAGCAGAAGCAACCAGCGGGCCAGCCTACCCATAAGTGCTAGTTTCTCAAAGAGATATTTGATGGGATCTAATCTCGAAACCAGTATTATAGAGTGAGTTAACAGGTAGTGTCTCAACTTCCCGGTAGCCCATACCAAAGCCAGACAAGCCTTTTCCAGCGGCGTGTAGCGGGTCTCGTATTTCAGCATTTTGTTGCTCAGGTAGTAGATAGCCTTCTCCACTTTGTCCTCAGACTCCTGTGCAAGCATGCAGTCCATTGTCGTTTCGGTTACTGACAGATACAATATCAACGGTTTCCCCGGCTCCGGCGATGACAACCCAGGTGGGTTTTGTAGATATTGCTTGATCTGCTCGAAAGTAACTTGGCATCGGTCATCCAATTGGAACTTCTTTCTTTTTTTTAAGAGACTAAATAGTGGTTTACAAGTCAAGGTTAATTTTGCAATAAACCGTCTTATGAATTGCACTTTACCCAGAAAGCCTCGCACCTCATTTTCAGTCCTTGGTGGTGGCATTTCTAAGATGGCCTTGATTTTGGAAGGATCAACCTCGATACTCCTTTGTGTGATCAAGAACCCCAGCATTTTCCTTTCTGTAACACCGAAAGTACATTTATGAGGATTCAGCCACAACTGATGCTCTTTGATTCGTTGGAAGAATTTCTGCATGGCGGTGTAGTGGCCCTCTCTTTCCTTGGACATGACAATCATGTCGTCCACGTACACCTCAACCTCTTTGTGGATCATATCATGCAAAATCGTGGTTACAGCCTGCTGATATGTAGCCCCAACATTCTTTAAACCGAACGGCATCACCCTATAACAATAGGTTCCCCACGGGGTAGTGAAAGCGGTTTTCTCCTTGTCTTCGGGTGCCATCAAAATTTGATTGTAGCTTGAAAAACCATCCATGAACGAGAGCAGCGCATGCCCAGCAGTGAAGTCCACTAATTCGTCGATATGTGGCAGAGGAAAATCATCCTTCGGACTAGCTTTGTTCAAATCCCTGAAGTCCACACATACCCGAGTCGTCTTTGTTCTGCATCGGAACTATATTGGCCAACCAAGTTGGGTACTCAGATACTAACAGGAACCCTGCGTCGATCTGCTTGGTGACCTCTTCTTTCATTTTCAGAGCCCAGTCCCGGCGGATCCTTCGGAGTTTCTGCTTAACAAGGCGGGCCTCTGGGTTAAGAGGGATCCGGTGCTATACAATCTCAGGATTGATTCCGGGCAAGTCTTCGTAGGATCGCGCGAAAACATCTTTGAAATCTTTTAATAAAGCGACTAAGCGCTCCCGTTCCTCCGAAGACAATGTGGACCCGATTTGGACCAGCCGCGGATCCTTCTTAGTACCAACATTAATTGAGGTGATTTCATCAACCAAAGGTTTTACAAACCTCTCCTGCTCTTGATCAATCAAACGTTTTAAAACCGGAGGAATTTCTTCCTTGTCGTTTTCATCAAAATTTTGAAAATCCTGATTAATACAATAAACTAAAGGCACAAAAAAGTACTCAGAAGCCACAGCTATACCATTCTCATTAATAACATCTAGTCCGTCTGATCTTTCGGTTACAACAGGCTCAAAGGAAAACGAAAAAGACGACCTGGACAGGACAGTGGCATCTGGGTTATCAACCCCAGGAGTACCGGACTCGGACTCAGACTCAGAAGACCTGGAATCTGATTCCGACTCCACAGACTATGTGGAATCAGATTCCGGCTCACTACCTGACTCGAAACTGCTCGATAAAAAGCCCTCCTCGTATTGCCAGATGAGGGAGGGTGCAATGGATGCATCCAGAATGCCTAAAGATAGGCCCACAGTCGTTTCATCCCCGATCATGGAAACTGAGAAGTTGTCCCCTAAGCACTCCGGTACGATCTGAGGATCTGGAAGGAGACGAGCTAGTGCTACCCCCATCTCAATTTTTGTGCTCTCGGAATCTTCCTCCTTGCACTGCTCAGCCTCAACTGGTGGGTCTGTCTGCTCTTCAGCAACTTTATCCCCGGATAATTGCAAGTCAAAGAAGATCTCAAATCCCGGCAAGCGCCATCTCTCTGCATTTAGCCATGGCTCCAGAAAGCCACAGAACGGGAAATCTTCCCCCTCCCGGACAAAGCGTCCGTTCAGGGTTCCCCAGATAGGTCTGTGCATCAACTTGTAATGCTTCCCGGCTTATTTGGCTCTGGCTCTTCCAGCCATTTCTCTCCCTTTCCTTGCCCAATCCTCTTTGGTAGGCAAATAACCTAGGCCAAAGGTATATGGGTTGTGCGGCACTTCGGCTGATGCTGCAATGCCCTTCCGGCCACTTCGTCCCAATCCCATTCCAGGCATGTGTTGAAGCTTGTTCATGAGGTAGACAGATTGTGCACTGACGTACAGTCCCTCATAAACATCTAGCATATTATGTACAACCCGAGCCTCAGCTAGGGTGAATCCTCACAAAAACACATCTTCCACGCCGTGCTCAATCTCCAGAACTGGTGTAGAAACCTCTGGCGGTGGATGTATTAAAGAATTCCTAAAAATAATTGCCACCCACATCCCGTGGGGGTACTTCAGCATTTGGTGTAAGGTGGAAGAGACAGCCTTCACTTGGTGCACCACGGCCGCCCAAGGAGCAGATTGAAGGTGGCTGGAACGTCCAAGACATGGAACTCAATGTCCTGTTGCCCTGGGCCAACTTGAGTCTTAATCCGTACGGTCCCCATCACCTCCGGGCTGGTATTATCATAGGCCCGTATCACCTGGGTTGTAGGTGCAAAATCTGCGGGCTTCAATCCGATAGCATACGCCGTTCTCGACAGACATACATTGATTGCTGATCCCGTGTCGACCAGGACCACCGGTATCTATTTCTCCCTGCACTCCACAGAGATATAGAGCGGCTTGTTATGATCTGAGCCCTCAGGCGGTAGTTCTTTGTCGGTAAAGGTCAAGGTTGGGAAAGCTCCTCCCGGGAAAACTAGCCGTACCAACTGCTCAGGAGTTGTATCAATTGAAAGCTTGGCCCTATGCATGGCTGTAAGGACGGCCTATCTGTGAACCCTCGAGGCCATAAGTAGTCCCCAGATGGAGATGTCTGCTTGGATTTTCTTAAGCTGTTTCAGTACAGTCTCCTCCTCCAACAATTTTTCCTTCTGCCTCTCTACTTCTTTGTCCTTCCCAGACGCCTCCGACTGGTCCAAGTGTAGGGGCTTGAAATACCGCCCACTCCTGGTCATATGGTCAACCTCCTCAACATACCAGGTGTCATCTGGTTGGTTCTCCCCCCAATCCTTGTCAGTGTGGGCAAGACGTAAGTCGTCGCCTTCCCACGACATTCCATCGGCAACCGACAGACAGCTGTCCGGTTCTGCTGTAGCTGTTCTTGTGCTCACAGCACATTCTATCCCCGCAGGGGCCTTGGCTTTTCTAGCCCTGTCTTCATTTTCGATTCTCTCTTGTTCAAAATGCCTCAGCGTATCTTCCTGCTTTGTGTGCGCCGCAGACAAACTTCCCAAGTCTTGAGCAAGATTCTTTGCACCGGTGCTCTCCGACGATTCCTCCTGAATCTCGGCCATTCCGGCCACTGCAGATGTTCCGGTCTCTGACTGACCCTGTTCTGATTGAGGTACCTCAACAACATCTGGCTTGTCACTGAGCCACCCTGTGGCATCTATTACTCCGTTCGCATCATACCAACCAAGCTGCACATTTCCCAAGTCCTGCTCATCAAAGAACTGTAGGTTGTTGATATCCTCCTCAAGGTTGGCTAGATCATCGAGCCCTTGACTCGGGCCGTCTTCCCGAACCACATCAATCTCTTCCCCAGTTGGCAACTCTACCCTCGGCTTAGCCTGATCTGTTGACATAATATAACCGCACGGGTTGTATGCTTCCTCTGTAAAGCTCCTAGATCTGTCAGGTTCTGAACCAACATTTCCATTTTCCTCCAAGGTCACCCCGGCTTTGTCTTCGACAGTCACCACCACTGGCTCGGGTTGGGTTAGAGAGGTGCTCATCATGCATAAGTCTGTGCTGTCTAGGATGAACACCTCAAGCTTGGGTAGGTGGGAGGGAGTGATGTATATGCTAGGGTCAGACGGGATGGCCGTTGTTTAGATGAAATTTACCTGCCTAGGTGGAGGGTTTTGATTATATGGGGGGAGACGGTTGATGGTGACATTTGGCTTCTCTGGAGGCGCAATCACCTTGTTGTCAATAAGATCCTGGATCTCATGACGCAATCGGTAGCACTGGTCGGAGTCGTCACCATGTTGTCGATGAAAGGCGCAGTAATTGGCTGAGTTATGGGAGGAAGGAAGTTTGTCTGGTAATGGTCGCGGCTCCAGGGGCTTCAAATGCCCCTTTCTGATTAGAACCCCCAAGGCTTTGGAGAGAGGCATGTATAGTGGAGTAAAGGTCCTCTGGCCTCAGCGTGGATATCTGGCTGCTTGTGAGCTGGTTCTGGACGCACTGGTAAATGGGGCCGCTGTTTTTGGTGTGGTGGTGGTGACCATGCCCATATCGGAAGTTTTGGCAGCTGCAGCACTACTCGTGCCTACATTCGAACTGCGGGTAAATGCCCTCTTGGGCTATTCCTTATCTTGGTCGATCAGACCCTGCTTCATGGCGTCCTCAATCTGTACCCCAATCTTGTGTAAATCAGCAAAGGTGGGGATCGGTAAGACGATCATTTTTTGCATCAGCTTGGGTTGGAGGTTGCGCACAACCATCCTTATCTGATCTTTCTCGACCGGCCTGGTGGTCATCATAGAAGCTTTGGCCATCCAACGAGTTTCAAAGTCAGAGAAGCCCTCTTTCAGCTCTTGCCTGGTTGTCACGAGATCACTAATTGTGACCTCGATTTGCGTGTTGTATGAATACTGGGCAATGAAGGCCTTAGTCATCTCCTCCCAACTCCTCTTAACAGAGTCCTCTAACTTCGCGTACCAGATGGCCGCAACACCCGACAGGGTCCGACCGAAAAGGGAAAACTTTTGCAGTCTGGAGAGGCCCATTGGCCTTAAGATATCTGAGAACAACCGCAGATGTACCATAGGGTCCCCGGAACCATCAAAACGGTCTATATGAGGCATCTTGAACCCTCAGGCAACGTCACCGCTGAGTCGGTGTATCCATCCTCTATGTTGGAATGAAATTAATGCCTTGAGCTCTTTTCAACAACTTTTCTAGCTTGCTCACTTTCAGCGCTGTTGGATTTACCTCAAATTCAAACGGTGTGTCCACTGGATTAGCCGGTGCTTTGGACAGCTGAGGTAGGATTGGGGGTGGAACTGGCCCCGTTGGGACGTCCGTATTCTCCTGGACGTTTGCAGCTTCCCTGAGTGTTGGAACTCTAGGTGGGGGTAGGGGTGGATGCGAAGCAGATGCTCCGGCTTGTTGTGGTTGTTGCAGTTGTTGAAGTCTGGCAATCATCTCTGCCTGTTGAGCTGCCACTTCTGCCTGATATACAGTAACCTCGGCCTAGCAGGCAGCATCCCGCTGCATGGCTTGCATGGTCTCTTGGAGCTGACACATCATGTCCTCCATACCTGCCATAAGGTGCTGATTTAATTGAACAGATGTATCTCTCTCTGCAGTAGAAACGAAAACCTCAGCCCGACTGCACACTGGTGGGGTGGACAATGATCGCTGAACCAACGATTGCTGTACTGATACTCTCTGCCTAATTGCCCTCCGTCTCGTAACCGGGGGCAATAAAAAGAACACTGCTTGTCCGTCAACTAGATCCTCAGATCGGTGAAGCCTTTTACCTCTAACCCAGAGTGCTTTACGCGAAACTGCCTCCTTGGAAGCAATGATGCAATACTACCTTGCAAAAAGATAAATAAAGCATAATAAGGAAACAATAAGCAGAAAAATAGACAGCACTTTGGCTTAAATAAGCACAACACACAGTTAATAATCACAAGCTGAAAGAACTGTTCTCAAACACTGATCTCTGCCCCCAAATCATTGCCTCAAATCTGATACTCCCAAATACTGATGTCTTCAGATTGATACCCGGACTTGCAAACTGATACATGCATTCCTGTAGAGACACACTCTAAAAGCACATAGCAAGCAAGTGAGAGTAAAACACCCCTATGGAGGGGTAGGGTTTCCTTGTCCTATTTTGTCAAGAACTAGGGTTTCGCTACGCACGCATGTGGTTTCAAACAACCTACATTCGGGTAAGCAACCTGTCCTAGTTTGGAATGGTCTCTAAAGCTTCTGATATGCACTAGGTCGAATGGTCAAAAAGGGTGCCTCGGTGAAAACCGAGGTTTGTGTTTCCATCGTGGTAGAGCCCATAACCAGTTAGCCTTATGGCACGCTTTTCCAAGCGAGCCTCCAACAAACTGTTCAGGAATAGCAGATGGCAAATATTGTGACTTAAGCGCACCAATGCAAATGCAATGCAAAGAAACACAAAAGTGTAAACAAAACAACATATCATGAGTTCGAGTCAAGTTTTCTAAATCCCCAGCAGAGTCGCCAGAAACTGTAGCTTGACTTTTTCGCACCCCCCTTTCGGAGAGCTCGAATTGGTTCTACAGTTCGGACTGCTGTCACGGTTCTGAATCTAATCTCACAAAGTGCAATGTAAGATTGATAAATCACCAAAGAGTCCAAATCCGGCGATTCGTTTTGGAAAATGGATTTTAATCAAAAAGCGCCGAACATGGACTGCTTTGCCAGATTTCAGAGTCGCCACCTAAATATTTTATTTTTGGGAAATTTAGGAAACCCTGACTCGCGCCAAAGGCCACGTGTTCATCGTCACCAAAGTTGCCTCGGCTCAGGAACTTGGGTACGAGAAGGGAAGGTCCTGAAATGAGCACCCCCGCTCGCCCGATCAAAGATCGGCCTCTACTAACATGATATGTTGTTTTTGAAAACACATGCATTCTTATTCCGGTTATTAATCTAACTTACTATGTGATGCGCGCAGCATACAAGTATAGACTAGATCGCCTGAATTGGAACAAAATATTTCATGTTTGTTTTCGAAAATGGTTTGTAAGTGCTACTCGCAAGTAGGCTAAAGTGCAGATTTGCCACCCTCAAGTAGGCTTAAAACATGATGATTTGCCACTTCAAGTGGGCTTAAAACTCACATTTCGATGAATTGTTCCAATTCAAGCAATGAAGCCTTCATCCACAGGCATTCATGCAGTTAATCACTTAAGCACATAGCCTCATGGCAAGCATGCTATCATGGCAATCACTTACACACATGCAAGGATGCTTAAGCGTAAACACTTACAGTGTACTCCGAGCCAAAATATAAAACTAGTTAGAAGTCAATGTATGATCCTAGTTATGTTAAGATGCCTAATGCAACACATGCAATAATGCAACTAAGTAGGCTCGGCTATCTAAGATGGCATATGAGTTGCAACACTTGATAACATGCTTTGAAACACATATTCAAGAAAGGGTATTAAAATACAATGCAGTTTGTATGATGTGTCGAGCTCGGTGCATGCAAGACAAATGAATGGTGCACGCATGCAAAGCATAAGTATGTTAATTGAAACATTCCCTAAAAAACCATCAAAAGCTGGTAAATAAAAGGGAGAAAGACGTGGTATTGGAAGACATTCACACACTCACGCACACTTATTACAGCATTTGCCCTCTCGACGGAGGATTCGAATGAAAGAGAGCTAACTAGCTACGCTATTAAGCTAACTCTTACAAAACGAAACTAATTAACTAACAAGTTAACTAATTACAAACACAAATGAATAGCTAAATGCATTAACTATTTAAGTACAGAATCAACGAGTTAACCATCTAAGCAAAGCAGTTAAAAGGAGCCTCGGGGTGAGGAATGCATGCATGCTCGGTTGCTTCTTTCTGAAATCCCGTCGCCTTGCCACCGGTTGCCTCTGTTTGCATTTGCTTTCATTCTGAATACCAAACAAATCTTTAGGTTGTCTTTGCTCCAGAACCAGAATAACTTTGAACCATCTTCAAGTTGGTGGACTGTTGGCCACCAGGGGAGGCTGTAGGCCACTTGTCGGCCACTTAAGGAGGCTGTAGGCCACTTAAAGTGGCCGGTCGGCTACTTCCTCTGGCCAGTCAGCTAGTTGCTTCTGTACACTTCCAATTTGTTGTAAACAGAGTTCAACCAGGGAAAAGCAAGGCATTTGCAGGGTATGTGTGTACAACCATCCTCCTTATTATTTCTCAAGCTCAAATGAGTGCGGTACTCGACTCTCGGGCCACCAACCAAGCATCGCAATGCATGGTGGCCTAGAAGCCAAGTTTGTACAAGTTAATGAATGCACGGGTAACACACAAGACTCAAGAGGCCTCCACCCTATCATGCACAATCAAGGGAGACGATGACTAAGAAATGAGGCACGTTTCATCACTTCAAGTATAAAACGCCCCTCGTTTCTCGTATTTGGATTAATGTCCGATCCAAACACAATGCAATGCAACACACATGCAAACAATATGCTTATCTATCAATGCTAGAGTGGCATGCACAAGGCTCTATCATGTAAGCAATGCGTGCATGGCATGTTTAAAGGCTAAGGCATCAAAACTAGTGAAGTGTATTACACATGAGGCATGCATTATCAATCCCAAATGGTCAAACCGACTATGGACGGACCTATATTATGCCAAAATAGTGGCACAATCATGTTGAAAACGAAGCACCAAAGGCTACAACAACATGCTCATGCATTGGCTCGCAAGCAAGGCATTAAACACAACTCTCAAACACAATGAAGAAGTGATAAACAAGAGAGTATGGCAGAGACGTAGGCATTGAAATTGTATGCCAAATGGTGCTATAACATGCAAACAACACAAGCATAGCATGTTAGGGTCCTTAAGCATTGTAGCTAGTGAAGGACACAACACAAGGGCTATGCAATGCAATGCTCAATGGACCAAACCAGCCCTAAACAGACCTCATGCATGCCACAACAGTGGCCAAAATGCTCCGAAATGATGGCATAAAAGGCAAGAAAAAGATGTCCATGCATTGGCTCATCAACAAGGCATGAGACACAACTCTTAAACACAATTTAAGAGTGATATACATGAGAGTATGGCAAGGCTGTATGCTCTGAAATAACATGTTAAATGATGCCATATCACATAAACAACGCAAATACGGCACGCTAGAGGGCTTAAAGCATAAGGCTAGCAAAGGGCTCTATACAAGAGGCATGCAATACATAGCACAAATGACCAAACCAACTATGGATAGACCTCAACCATGTCAAAACAAAGGCCAAAACATGCTGAAATGGTAGCCCACAAACTTAGACAAGCATGCATACATATTAGCTTATAAACAAGGCATAAGTCACATCTCTCAAAAGCATTGAAAGAGTAGAACATGTGAGAGTGTGACTACACTATACACACTGAAATCAAGTAAGAAATGAGGCTAAGGCCTGCAATCATCACATTCAAAGCATACTAGAGATCTCAAACACAAAGCTAGTGAAGCCCAACTACACTATAGCTATACAAAGCTAAGCATATATGACCAAGACCACTAAAAACAGACCTCAAGCATGTTAAATCAGTGGCAAAAATGGGCTGGAGCAAAGCTAACACATGCTAGAATGATGAACTATAAGCATGAAGCATGTTAGGCCAACAAGCATGATTGCACTACAAGTACCAAAAGCATGCAAGAGGTGACCAAACCATGCCAAAACAGAGTTATGGTAGGTCCAAAAAGTCACAAAAACATGCTCACACTAAGCCTCAAAAGGGTAGAAACACATGCTCATTTGATAGGTCAATCAACACAAGCTAGCAAGATACAAATTGGGGGGGGGGGACCACCCCCACCTATTTTGGGTCCCAAAACCCACTTTCCACCACTGAAATTTCTCTGGAATTTAGTGGTTAAAAGGCCAAAACAAGATGGTTTGAAAGGCTTTAAAAGAGAGCACAAAGCAAAGCAAAACAAGCCACAAAGGGGGTAGACCACCCCCAACTCAAACAAGGCCTCAAACAACCATCTTAAACACCTAAAAGAAAAAGTTTTTATAGTTGAAAACTTAGCCTAAAACAGATGCAAAGGTTGCCAAATGCTTAAGCAAAACAAAGCCTAAAAGGGGCTAGTCTCTTACCCTTGAAGAACTAAGGCAAGACAGCAACTTCAGCAACAAACTTGGACCAAAACCAATGCCAAGACCTCAAAACAATCTCTAATGGACTTCAACTCCAAAATGAAGGTGTTTGAGTAGGTGTTTGTGTGCAAAAGTGTGAAGAAACAACACTTTAAGGCTCAATATATATATATATATATAGAGAGAGAGAGAGAGAGAGAGAAATATAGAGAGAGAGTAAATTTTTGTTCTCCAAAAATTCTGAACCTCTGGAAAGGGAGAGGGGCCTTCCCTTATATAGAATTCCAAGCCTCAAGCTTGTTTGACAAGCTAGAAGCTTGTTACAATCCCTCCATACACGTGTATGGAGGATGCCTTCTGTGCCCAACAGCTGGCACAGCTGGCAATAAAACTATCTAGAGAAACAAAAAAATGGCCGTCGGCTACCTCAAGTGGCCTACAGGAGGAAAAAGTGGCCTACAACCACCAAAAGTGGCCGACAACCTCTCCCCTCCCTCTAGGCAAGGGGGAACAAGGTATGGCACAAAAACAAACCAAAAGGAAGAGATCCAAGAGGCCCCGAGACAAGGCGCTCGGCCAAAAGCTCCCGGAACTAGCCTACGGGCCACTACAAGTGGCCTACAAGAGGAAAAAGTGGCTTACAGCTACAAAAAGTGGCCTACAGGCCTCTCTCTCCCTCTAAACAAAGGCACCAAGGCACGGTCCAAAAACAAACCAAGAAGAAGAGAGTTAAGTGGTCCCGAGACAAGGTGCTCAGCCGAAAGCCCCGGAAACTCGAAACGAGCACAATCATGCGCGATCATCGCATGCACAAATGATGACGTCTGAGTCTTAAGGTCGGTCAAAAATGGGGTGTCTACACCAAGTATTACATTGCATCATTTCTTGGGCCAGCTGCAAGCCATTTCAATGTATTCGACACCTCACTACCACAAAAATTGATCTTCTCTTTCAACCATTGATAAAAAGTATCCATTTGTCTAGAATGTAGTAATGCAGCATCCCTTAATAAACGCCTATCAAAACGCTTAAGCTCCTCCGCATGCATCCTAATAAGAAAGCAAAATGTTAAGAAACCAACATTCTTTGAATAGTCAATTACAAATGAATATTTAACTCATCATACTTACTCTAGATAAGGTTAGACTTCTACACTGTTTATCAGCACACATCGATAAGCAATTTGCAACTCATCATCTGGTATTGCTATTGATTTTCCCGAAGTAATTGGGCGTCCTTCTAGTATTGTTTCACTTTCAAACTCTATATTTCAATTATGTCGAGCATCTATTTCAGCTGCTTTCTTCATATACCCACTACAAAATTGTATACACTCTTCAGCTAGATAGTATTCTGCTATGCATCCCTCAGGTCTTGTGTGATTTTTAACATAACCTTTGAGTATCTTCATGAATCTAAACATAAATAAAATTCAGCTTAACAAAATTTTTAGAAGTTTATTTATGTTAGAGAAAAAATAATACTTATATTTAAAATATGATATAGACTTATGTTTCAAATAGGTACATCCAACAAAACTGCACTGGCCCACATAAGCAAGCTTCTTGCCCTATATGAATTGTTAAGTGTACCATAATATCAAAAAATGATGGAGGGAAAAATCTTTCTAACATACACAATGTCTTGACTACATCATTTTCAAGTTGTTCTATTTTATTCCTATCAATCCCCCTTTGACATAACTGATTGAAAAAAGAGCACATTCGGGATATTTCATTCCTTGGTCTTTTTGGCAAAAGTCCTCTCAATGCGATTGACAACAATTGTTGAAACAAGACGTGACAATCATATGACTTGAGTCCAACTAACTTGCATTCTTGTAATGAAACACAATTAGCAATATTTGAGCTATAACCATTAGGCAACTTCAAATCTTGTAGCCTAGAATAAAAAATCTTTTTCTCATCTTTTGAAAGTGTATGTGATACTGGTGGCAAATAAAAATGGGATCCTTTATCCTCTGCACAGAATTCACTTCTAATTCCCATTTCTGCCAAATCTTTACGAGTAAGACCATCCTTCAATTTCCCTTAACATTTAAAAGTGTGCATAAAATGCTTTCACAAACATTTTTCTCGATGTGCATCACATCCAAGTTATGACGTAAAAGGTATCAATAAAAGATTTATTATTTAAAAAAATAGAAGAAATTTTTTTACTAAGACTAACGATAGACAAAAGAATATGAAATCCTAATTTCCAAGGACTTACATCCTAATATGGTAGATTGAAAAATATGGACTTTTTCTTCCATGGTTGGACGCAATCTGACTCTTTTTGGTCGTTTTTCTTTTTGGTCTGGCCTCTTTTTCTTTTCCTTTCCTTTGTAGTTTTTCCTCAATTAGTTTCACTGTCCCGTACTGCATGTAACACATCAGATCCACTCAATGGTTTAGGCTTCCCCCTAAGTTCTTGTTTTCCATCAAACCAACTTCTTTTCATTCGAAATGGATAATCCGAAGATAAAAATTACTTGTGGCCCATGTATATTGTCTTCTTACTGTGATTCAACCACTGCGAGCATGTGTTAATGCTACATGCAGGACATGCAACTTTCCTTTTTATGGCACATCCAACTAAGTTCCCATAAGCTAAAAATCATTTATTGTCCACATCAACATAGCCTTCAAATTAAACATAGACTTGCTGGCTGTGTCATAGACCTCCACACCATTATTCCATAATTCTTGTAGGTCTTCTATAAGTGGCTGCAGATACACATCTATGTCATTCCTTGGTTGCTTTGGTCCCGGTATAAGTAATGTCAACATTATATTTTCCTTTGCCATGCATAACCATAAAGGAAGATTATAATTCACTAACATCACTGGCCAACAACTGTACGTTGAGCTAAGATTTGCAAAGGGATTGAATCCATCTATTGCAAGACCAAGTCGAAGGTTTCGTGGATTCAATGCAAAAGAGGGCCACTTGTGATCAACTGCATCCCATGCCAACGAATCAACTGGATGTTGCATCTTTCCATCTTGACTTTTGTGAGTGGAATGCCAAGTTAATTGTTCTGCTTTTTCTTGTGACCTGAACTTTCTTCTAAATCTTGGAATTATGGGAACATAACGCAACACCTTCGCTGGAACCCCCATTTTAATCTTCTTAGTTTGCCTGTCTACTTTCCAACGTGAACAATTGCATTTCGGGCATGCCTCCATATGCTGTAAATCTTTTCTAAATAAACAACAATCATTGACACAAGCATGTATTTTGCCATACCCAAGATCAAATGCTTTAAGCAACTTCTTTGTTGAATATATAGATTACACAAGTGTGTTACCTTCTGGTAGCATGTCAGACACTAATCTCAAATTTTCATCAAAACTCTTATCAGATGCCCCATGCACAGCTTTATGCTTGTATAAATTGACAATTGCTGAGAACTTAGTTTGTACAACCTGAGATAAAGGAGTTTTAGCATCTTCTAATGCTTGTTTGAACTCCCTCTCTCTACTTTCATTTGTAGGTTGCAAAAAATCATCGTGTGCATAAACATCTCTAAACAGCCTATATGTCTCCGAAATTTCAACATTGTCTTGAATTTCTACAAATTCACTTAGTTGTTCCCGATGAAGAACCCATGATGTATATGTAGGATCTATCCCAACCATGACCAAATGCTCGAAAACAGTATCACAATGTTGTTGTGACAGGTTTCAACAACTTCCACAAGGCAATATGATCATATTAGGATTCCCTGAATTTGCCTTAGCCATGTTGACAAATTTTCTCGCTCCGTCCGCATACTCATTCAATACTCTGAAAACTTTAAATTACTTCCTCCATCCCAAAATATTAGTCCCTTATTGCATTTTTCATTGTCCCAAAATATTAGCCCTTTTTCAAAAATCAAGGACAAATATAATATGAATTTCCTACTTTACCCTTCTTTTAAATTCATTAACAACATAAAAAGTACAATTATAGCAATTGATATTCCCTAAAAAAATATACTATCAAAGGGTAATTTTGAAAAATTAATTTTTTTAAAGTGCAATAATTGTACTACCAAAAACGTTGGATTCCCCAAAAGGGACTATTATTTTGGGACGAAGGGAGTATTATTAATTCCATTCAAAGAAAATGAGTAACTTAATATTTGAAAGCATATTTATAGTTGTGTTTAGAAATAAACCTTGGAAAATGTACCCATGTTTTGTCCATCTTGAACTTTCCACTTGCTAACAAATTGCATCCACAAAAACTACTAAAATTAGTAACATTCATCAATGCTCAAAATGATTAGCAAATAAACTAAGATGATATTTTAGAGTTTCAAATAATCTAGAATCTAGAATTATAATCAAATACCATTAAATTATGGAAATATCAAGTACGTAACAAATAATTGAAAATCAAATTTGGTGTCTGATAGGCAACTTAGTAACATACAACTACATAATTAGTCTGTGAAAAAGTTCAACAAACTTTATGCAAATAAAAAAAAATAAAAAGAAATAAAAGTATACCTTGTAAACTCGAAATTGCTTGATTCCTTCCTTCTCCTGGATCGAAATAACTATTTTAGCTCTTTCACAAGAAGGCTTTGGCGGCTAGTCAATAGCACTTTATATAGGAAGCTGAACAGAAGAAGTATTAAATCTCTATTCACAGATTGTTCTACAGCACGGAGAACATCTTTAGCTGACTTGGCAAATGACGCTAGTTCCTGCTTCTTTAACCTACATAAATCAAACTTAGTCATAAAGTAAAATGAGAAGAAAAATCCATAAATACGTAAACCACTAGGCTATAACATAGTAAAACATGTAATATTTTGACAAATATGGATATAGCAGATAGTCAAAGCTTAAATGCGTGCCATATCCTAAAACTTAAAAGACCTCAATGAAAATTACACAATTCCCACTACAAGTTGCAATATACATTGAGGCCACATTTAGTACACAAGGATGGAAATCATGGAATATAATATATTTTTTTTTTTTTTGGGAGGGAGGGTGAATAAGTCATAATATAAAACAGAAAAATTACAAGATTACAAGAGGAATGCCCCAGGCCCTACAAAATATACAGAGGAGAACATTCAAACCCAGCAAAAGAGGCTAAAACAAAACAAACGGCTGACAACCAGCCACAGACCAGCTTAAAAACCTAATCCATACAACTGTTCAACATCTATATCTAACAAAATAAGGATCCTGAACAAGACAACAGATTAATCTACCTCGGCACTACTATATAAGCAAAACCGAAACAAGATGACATCCATATATAACAAAAACAAAAAGCTAACAAATGTGCCTAGCTCATTTGAACAAACTACTACACAATAGCACAACACATCTGCAGAAACAGCGTAAATTGCTACACAAAACAAACTGCTACACAAGGCTAGATCAAATTGTTCCCAGCACAACATCCATATAACTATTCCTAGAACAAGATGCTACACAGAGCAGAGCAGTGCAGCAGCAATTTAGAAGTTTGGCAATAGCAGCAGTAAAGTAGCACATACATATCAGCAGCATACAGCAATAGATGATACAAAAATACCAATTACAGCCCACAAAGAACAATAGCCCTATACTTAATACAACATCCAAATAGAACCAAAAGGCCAACTATGTAAAAATCAGTATTAATAAAGACACTAACATTCCTATTTGAGAACTTTCAAAAAAGACTAGCGCATCTTTGCAGCCTGGACCTCTTAATGGAATGCCCATTCTCGTTCTACTAATTACTTATCAACATGGAATGATGTGGGAATTGGATCTCCATTCTCATACTCATTCAAGGGATGAGCAAGCATTTTGGGATGTGAAGTTTAGGCATGCTTTGTAGGATTGGGAGTTCAAGGACTTTGAGAGTTTCTTTAAGTTTTTATTTGATGTGACTACCTTGGGCAACACAGAGGATGAGCTGATTTTAAATCATACCATGGTGCTTTGGTAGGGAAAAGTGGGGGTTCTATCCCTTGTAAGGAGATATGAAGTGTAAACTCCTTGAAGGTCACCTTTTCTGTTTGGACAACAATGCATGTAGGGGAGGAATTACATTTAGATGTGGGGGTGCCATGGCACCCCTCGGCTTTTGAGCCAGATAGAAATGAATTGAACAAATACAAATTTCATATAAAGACACACATGCATTAAAATATTTGTGTATGCATAGAGTTTTCATATTAGATATGGAAGGATTGCATTAAGAATCATCTTATAGTACAAGAGAGATCCTTTTGTAACCAATTCATTCACCGTGGATTGAATTTCTGCTCTATTCTCATTAAATATGCAAGTCAAGTGCAACTAAAAGATTAAACCAAGAATTGTTTCCATAAATGATTCTCATGTGTTTCCTCCTTGCAAGTCAATTTTAGCATCTGATATGTTCTATTAAAGTATCTATTCAAGTATTGATATAAGTTTAAATTTTCCAAGAATCCTTTTAATGCTCCCTTTCCATTTTGAAAACATTTTTTTGCTAGAATTCCTATTAGATTTCCCTTTGATTTGTAATTGCTTACCTACTTCCAATCTCCTTCATATTTTTAGGCTGTATTTCCCACTTTTGTTTCTCCTATTGTTTCCTATTTCTCATATTTGGTCTAACCCACTAACCAATGAGATTTTTGACAAACTACCCCAAATGACAAAGTACCCCAATCTCCTACTTTTTCCTTACACATTCTGTTCTCAACCACTCACTCGTTCCCCTCCCCCCTCCAGGTTCCCCAAAACAAAACAAAAACAATAAAAATAAAATTAAAAAACAGGTACCAAATGCACTCATTTTTACATATTATTATCCATCACATAGCCACTAAACCATCTCAACATCCTTATTATACAAGTCCTCATTTATAGACTACCAAATTCCTCAACAACATGACATTTTATACCATAAAGTGGTATGGCCCAAGTGATTGCATTATTCAACAATCTCTTCCATTGCTACAGAATTAGCTCAAACAGATTAGTGCATGGTATGGTCCAAGTACGAGAGCAAATAGCCTCGTGTGTGTGCTTGTGTGACGATTAAGCATGCTTCAAGTTTATGAATCCCAACACTGCAGACTAATAGGATCAACATTGGGGTTGATGGGTAGTGGGCTTTTTTATGACCAAGCCAGATCATAATGAACCAACCCAACTTCATGGCCAGGATACGACCAAAAAAGCATTCTACCAACCAAGAACTATGTGTTCAACAATTCACATGACAACACCAACTAGGATACACAGAAACCAACCTAGAAGACTGTGACCAGATTAATTAGAAAAATGATTCGATATTTTCTCCATGTCACCACTTGAAAGTGCTCGGGTACGCCTAAACACAAATAAAACAAATTCAAATTAATTTAGCAATTATAGCATAAACGTTTATCAACCTCAAATACAAATAAATTTTATTCCATTATGACCAATAAAAGGTATGAAAATTTTACGAGCTTTGCAAATATTATAATGTGGGCAAAGATTGCTTCTTCAATGGCAGCAAAGATAAACTCAACCATAGGCTGGCCTCTCCTACAAGATTACCAACTATTAATTAGCTAAAATCAGAAGCCAAAGTGATTAATACACCAGAAACCAAACTTCATCACAAAATCATGATAAAAAAAAAAATGAAATGATCATAATGACATCAAAAAAAGGGGCCATAATTCCACCAAATCCAAAAATAAAGTAAGGAAACTTGAACACAACCCTAGATTAATACATTGAACAATAAATGAAATAAACAATTAATCAAAAAAAAAATTTCTAAAAAAACTCAAAAACATCATTGAAATAACATCAAACATTAATCCAAATGAAAAAAAAAAAAAAAAAAACAACAACAACAACATTTCCGCCATTAATTAGAATAACACTGTTTTCAAAGCTACAAACGAGAGCGAACCTGTTTCTGAGCTCAAATGTAAAGCGCGAACAAATCTTAGAAACGCTAGTAATCTTTCAGATCCAAAACCTTTCGACAATAAAATTGAGAATTCATCAATAAACAACAATCCACAAAAAAAAAAATAATAATAAATAAATAAAAACCAACAAAAAAAAGTGAACAAGCTCAAAGACAATGGCAATGGAGTGAGATGATGTTACCTGAATGAAAGATGAAACAAAAACCCCAAAAATGTAGATAGATATAGAAGGTGTATCTATTTATGTATAGAGAGATAGGTATTGAATTAAATGCAAAAAACAAGAAGAGAAAAACAGAGAAGAGAAGGGAAGAGAGGGATACAAATATATATATATAGAGAGAGAGAGAGAGAGAGAGAGAGAGAAGAAACAATGGTTTTAGGAAGAAGGAAGAGAAGAGAGATGAGATGAGTGCCTTACCAGCATGTGGCTTTGAAGAACTTGGAAAGGGCCTACGCAAATATAACAGATTAGAAATTGATTCAATTGAACGGATAAAATCAGAAATGGAAGCCAACTCGAAGCAGCTTGAAACAAGGAAAGTGTGATTGCTTTGTTGAGGAAGGACGCGAACAAGTCAATGGATTGCCATGCCTCTCGATCTCCACCGATTCAATTGATTGTAGAACTTTGAACAACAAGTGTTTGAAGAACCCTTTCCCTTTCACCGTCTTTCTTCTCCCTCTCTTTCTTAGAAACTATCAGTGTCTTTGATAATAAAAAAATAAATGAAATATATTATTTTTTGATAACTGGCGCCACAAATTATTAGGTTTTGGCGCCTTATATTTTTTGTCATACCATTCACGACATACATGGTGAGTCGAGAAAAGTGACATATTTTAACGACTGTCATATGTGTGTCATATATAACTAATGCATGTATTAACGGCATGCCATATATATGTCATAGAAAGTTTTATTATTTACGGCCAAAATTGCAAGCCGTAAAAAAATTATCATTTTTGCCATTAACGGCCAACGCAATAGACACACCGTGGTTAGGATATTATTTACGACATGCAAAAAAAGCAAGTCGTAAAAGTGAGAAACTGCGGCTTGCATTCATTGTATGTCGTTGATGTGGTGCCGTAAAAAATCAATTTTGTTGTAGTGTGTATTTCCCCAAACATAACACTCTAATCAATGTAATACACAAAAACTCCTTAGTGTACTTTTTCGAAACGTCCTTAGTGTACTTTTCCCAAACGTAATACTCTAATCAATGTAACACAGAAACACTTTAGTGTACTTTTCTCAAATGTAACACTCCAATGTAACACACAAAAAAACTCCTTAGTATACTTTTCTTAAACATAATAATATAACATTTCAAAAAATCTCCTTAGTGTATTTTTTCCAAACATAACACTTCAATCAATGTAACACACAAAAACTCCTTAGTATACTTTTTCTAAACGTAACACTCCAATGTAACACTAGAAAATCACACTAACAGAAACGTAGATTTCTACTCTTTATAACCAACACTTCAGCCACAAATCCTCCCAAAAAGAATCTTCCACACCTCACTTTCCCATTCATATCCCAAAAATGAATCAAAAAATTGAAAAAATGAATCACAAAAGGGCATTCACTTAAACTCAAATAGTACCGAACCAAATAAATATAACTTTCCAAAACAAAAAGAACTAATTGGTTCATAAGAAAACTCATAGGACTAAATAGATCAACATTTTCCTATATTTGATTTCGGGGTAAATTTTCCAAAAAAGAATCTGTAAGCAATGGTTCTACAATATTCTTTTACTCCGAACAGTCCTTCATTTAATCCTCGCTCCAGTGCCTGAAATAGGAAACACTCCGGTCAGGGGAGTAGGAATTAGCACTCCGATGGGTAAGTTAGATGAGGAAGGATGATAATCTTTTTGAGTTTTGAGAGAGAGAGAGAGAGACTAGTGGGTTTATGGTGCATCCCTTTCTTCTTCACTTCCACTTCCTTATATAGCCATTTGGTGTAGATATTTCTTACATAATTTATGTCTTTCATCATCACTTGAATGCCAAAGCTCAGCTGCGTACTACACCTTTGGAAAGGAACATCTTGGGCCCACTTTATTTTCTCACCATAATTACCAGTCATTTACACCAGTAACTCTTAGTCGGCATTCCCATTGGTCGGCGATCGTGCTACTTAGTATTGAGATATCAAACCTATTGGACCTAATTGGATTTCGGCTTTATGATGGATAGGCCCTAACATCTTGTTTATCGTTTGTCTTGAAGAATTACTCAGCTCACACAATTGCCCTACGATCTCCTGCCCACTCCATACATCAAGTGGTTTGTGTGTTTGGCTCGCGCTGGATCTTTTGCCTTGAAATTTGGGCGTGCGAGCACTACGCTTCTTCTATTCTGACATGAATTATGGGACCCCACAAGAAGATATATATATATCTTCTAACCTCTACAAACTTCTTTCACGCCTCATTTATTATTTTTTTTCAAAAATCCAACTTCTCAATGTTCTTTCACTTCTGATTTCCTCACTTGGACTATATCTTGCTTCCTTCCTCTCTAAGTGTTCACATCACTCCTTTGTAAGTCTTATTTTTCTATTTCTCTTTGCATTTCTGTTGTCTATTCCGTCCTTCGACCCTTACTTCCCCAATTTCTACCTTTGAATTCCTTCTGGCAAACTTTTTGAAGGACCTTCTTTCTAAGATGTTGTTTGGGAAGTTAGTTTTCATGTAGGTTTTTTTAGTTGTAGGTTTTTATTAAATAAAAAAATTTTGGTGTTTGGGAAGATAGTTGGGTTTTTATGTGGTTGGATGTGATGTTTGTGAGAGAAAAAGTGAAATGATTATGGAGTTGGATGTGATATTTTGTTTGGATGTGTTTTTTTTGGTTTTGTAAAAAGTTTGTCTTTTAGTGGAAAAAATGAGAAAAAAATTTGGAACCTAGGTTCCCAAACACCACCTAAATCGAAGGTCCTCACCTTTCGTCGTCACTTCAAAATCCTAGACAATGCTCAATTAGATTAGAACTCGTCAAGGATGGAGATTTGAACATAGAAACGGAAGGCACAAGCACCATTGTTTTGTCGCTACTAGCCATCGCTAGGGGAGAAGTTCGATTCCCCTTCACCCTTTACTGCGACATGCCCTTAATTACTGGGATTTAATCCCTCACAACCTAATGTTAACTTCTTTTCGAGTAATAATGGGATTGTCAAATTGAATGAAATTCTAGGCATCAACCTAAGCATCCTTGCTATTCGGCACTACTACTACTTCGTTAAATCTTTTGGTTGGCTCAGAAAATTTTTCTTCAAAGCCAAGGACACAGACCACCAACTGGTAAGCATGTTATCTAGTTTAAGAAAAAGCGTAAACGACATAATGGTCTCAGTCCGCAGTAATTGGGAGTTCGAAGCTTATAAAGACCGATCAAACCCTGTTTCTTGATGTAGGGGTGACCCAGGTGGCCAAATAGCTGATTTAAACTTCATATTTATATTTTTACCAAAAATGACTTGCGTAAGCTATCTCTAATCGGTTTCAATTAATTTCACAAGTACCGATATCAAGAAGGCTACTACATCAAGGTACACCGATTTGCTTACCCAAGTTAGGAGAGCCTTAAATTATACTAGTCGAGAGGATTACGAGGACAAGGGTCGTGCAGCCCACATCCTTTTGAACTACAACCCTATTTACACCACCTTTGCCGTTGTCGACAACATACCAATCCCTGAAGGGGAAAGGCGTTTGATTGCCCTCAACTACGACGACATTATCATTTTCAGAAATTTAGGAGTTGATTCGGATAGTGATGAAAGTATCGAAGTAATGGACGTCGAGAACAAGGATTTGACAAATCCTTCCCAAGAGACCCAAGAGGACGTCGGCACATCAGGGTGTAGTTTGTCCCCTGAACTTGAGATCTTCTCTGACCAAGTAGATTCTGAGGCAACAACTTAAGAAGACACCAACATTTTCCAGGACTTGGGAGATCTGCCAGGTTCTACAAAAGACATGGGTACTAAAAAAATGTCGCTTTTCCAAATTGCCAAATGTCGAAAAGCTGAGAAGATGGCAGCAAAGAGCAAGGCGGTGGCCGCCGAGAAGGATAAGGCTTCTGAACTCTTGTCTAAAATAGCTACGGCTGAGAGGACTGTCGAGGTCCCTTAGAAGTACATAATAGAAATGACCCCCCGCCAAAGCAACGAGTAAAGAAACTGACCCAAGGGGCTCTAAACGCCTCACAGAGTCAGTTTAGCCTACCGAGAAAAGGGCTCGCACAGCCCCTACCCTGAACATGCCCCTTTCATTATTCAACCACAAATGAAGGATGCTTTCTTACCAGTTAAGGCTTCGATAAAAGATTCAGGGGTTGGCCTGGCCATAGCCAAGGCCATAATGCTACCGCTAGGCAATGAGGCATTTCATGTTGAAGATGACGCAACGATGATAGCCTTTGCAGCTCAATCGGAATTCTGGTAATTTTTTCTTTTCTATTTTTAACAAAACGTTCCTTGCATGGAAGCTTCAATTGCTGACTTGTGTTTTTACTCAGCCTACCAAGAGGATCACCGATATCGGGCGTTGACATCGTAATGCAGCCCAATTGGATAATGAGCTGAAGGGCCATGTGGCAGTTGAGAAGAAGATGGCCCAAGTGGCAGCTGCTGATCTTGGAATAGCTAATGAGAAAGTTTTGCCGAACACGCCAAAGCGAGTCCGAACGTACTCATGCTGATGAAATAGATATGGTGCACCTAGTTGCTGAGGAAAAAGTTATTACAATTGAAGCAGCCTACAAAGTAGCGGACACCAAGCTGGCCAAGGTTAGAGTTGACCTCAAGAAGGTAGAACTGGCAGCATCTGATGCCTTTCAAAAGGAGGGAAAATCGGCTACAAACACCTATGCTGACGAAACGCTTAAGTTTGATAATCGAGGTTCAAACATGGGTGGACCAAAGCTCTTGCTGTCGCTAAGGTTACCATAGACACACCAATTCCTTTCGAAAACAAAGGCGTTGAGGCACTCAATTCTGTCCCCGAGTAGACTAGATGTTGTGTTGCTTTGTTTTTTTTTTTTTTTTTGTTGCATTTTAACCTTTATAGTTGTTCATTTTATTGTGTTTTGCTCAGCAACTAAAGTAGTTTTCATTTTTAAAATGACTAGTATGAATGGTTCAATTTATTAACAAAATAGATCATTTTGTGTTGAATTCTCTTTAAGTAATGCTCTTAATGTCGATTAATTATATCTATTCAAAATGGATCAAACCAAGTGAACAAGTTAAATGGCCTTACTGCTAAATAATCATACTTCATTGGCAAGTGTTTTTGCCGAATTGATTACTTATAACATCATTATTAATGTCATTTAAAGTTATCATGCACACATTATGTAAACGATCAATGCCAATATCGATTTCCCAATTGGGGCAAAATGAGCATCCAACTGTCAAGCATAAAACTCAAATGGTATCATGCCCTACCCATGCAGCATGTAAGTTATAAACCCAAGGGATTATTGCGGAGTGAGACAATTCAAAATTGTCGTGCACGCATTATTTAAACAATTGGTGGAAAAATGAGCACCCAACTGCCGAGCATAAAACTCAGATGGTATAATGCCCTACCAATGCGACGTGCAACTTACCAAGGGATTGTTGCTAAGTGATATATGCCGAGTTGTCCCTACCCCATTTAGGGAAACAAAATAAGAAACCAGTGAAGCAACCAAATGGAAGGGCAACAGCAGGCAGCGGCAGATACAGAGGGACAATGATATGACAAATCTAGGATGTGGCAATCTAATGATGACCTCAAAAATGGTGCCAACAATAGGTATTTAAAGGAACGCGTGGCTGAGTTCTACTCAGTAAACCTTTGTGCAAAGTTAGAGGCAAAGTTGCTGAATGAACGAAGCTTGTGAAACTGAAAGAAGAGCAGAAGCGTCGTCTGGAGAAAATTTGCCAAAACCGACGGAAGGTCATCAGAGATGGCAGGAAGGGTGTTTATGAATAACAGAAGCAAGATAATGATGGTAGAAGACTCTAGCCGCAGGGTTTTGGTAGAACTAGAGGAGGAGAGCAGATGACAGTCACCTCGTCAATCGCACCGGAGATTTGGGCGAAGAGAACCACAGAACAGATCGTCCAAGGGTAATAATCATAACAGAAGGAAGAATAGGACCATCGGTGTACTGATGGTTGGGGAGCCGAGTAGACCACCTCGGCCCTTGAGCT
Source organism: Camellia japonica (assembly GCA_030407325.1). Lineage (NCBI taxonomy): Eukaryota > Viridiplantae > Streptophyta > Magnoliopsida > Ericales > Theaceae > Camellia > Camellia japonica. Next base: position 110,676,483 of record JAPPVO010000002.1, on the reverse strand, counting down.
GTGCAATTTTCATTGGTAATAGGCAATGAAAGAAGCTAACTCATTTGTCAATGATGCTAACATGGCCGTGGATTTTGCATAGCAAATATTCCCAAATGATGTAAAACAGTCATAACTGACCTAACTGATTACGAAGCCTTTCGGCAAGGCATTTATGGTGTCATGAAGGGGCTCTACAGTTCATACAAGATCAACACGAACCTTCGTGCCACCCAGGCCGAGATCATGTGGAAAGACGACTTGATTTGGAAGCTGGAGCACCGACTAGCCGACTTAGAAAAGAAAGCCGAAGTGGAAACCCGAAAAGCGAGAGTGGCTGAAAAGAAAGCAGCGAGGGTGGTGGATTTAGCAACAGCCCAAAACAAGGGGGTCCAACGCCAAGTGAATCGCGCCGTGGCCGATCTTTAAATCACAAAAGTTTTCTTAACGAACCACCACCAAAGCCAAGCCTATAACGGTGGGTTAATTGAGGGTAAAGTACTCGGCGTAAAAACAACCACTAAGAAGCTTGCCGAAGTTGTCCATCGATGCAAGAATCGTGGATTCAAGCACGGATGAACGAAGGCCCAACAATCGACTGGGGTAACGGCTAATCATGAGTCCCTACTGTACAAGAATTTCACAATGCCATCCAAGGCATATGACGCCAAGAAAACGGATGACGAGGAGGAGGGCCAAGTTTGATTCTTGGGTTCAAACATGCAAGACTGGTCACTTACTTTGGTAGATGTAAACTCATAATGTATTTCGTTGTTTAGTTCACTTAGTTTCTATTCATATATATTTTTAATGAAATGAGTTCAAAGTTTCTTTGCCATCAGAAGTAGCATTTTCATTTGCATTACCCTAAGTGTGGAAATTTATTAACTCATGTTGGGCACAGATATTGCTTCAAATTTAGAGACTTTAATAATGGCGCTCCGTGACGAGCACGGAGATTGCTCAGAATTCAGAGACTTTTACTAACTACGCGGTGATTAATTCTGAACATTAAAAGGATTGCAAAGCATACAACCCATGTCATTGATTGCTTGTACAAAGTATGCAAAGTTGTTAAAAATAGAATAAATAGAAAAAATAGAGTGCTTACATTAGTGGTAAAATTTACACAAATGTGTAGAGTTCCATCCTCGGGGTAATTGCTTGCTACTCATATCCGAGAGACGGTATGTCCCTACCCCAGCAGTGGACTTGACCTGATAAGGGCTATCCTAATTTGGACCAAGCTTGTCGTCGGCAGGATTTTCACCACCAGGCAAAACTTTCTTCAAAACCAACTCTCCTAGTGTATATCGGTGGATTTGAACCTGTTGATTATACGACTTAACCAGCTGCTGTTGATAGTAGGCCAATTTAACTAATGCTCTGTCATGGCATTCTTTGATTAAATCCAGATCTAGTACCAACATCATATTATTCCGTCCAGTATCGAAGGCTCGAGTTCCGAGACTGGGTTGGCCGATTTCCAAAGGGATAATGGCCGCATTGCCGAAGGACATTGCAAATGGAGTTTCACCAATGGATCTTCTTAGTGTTATCCGATGGATGTGGGATGCCTTTGGGGTTACCAAGTGCACCTAACAGTTTAGACTCCCAATCTTTTAATCTTATCTCACTAGTGCGATGTAAAATAAAAAATGAGAGTCCAAATCTAGCAACTTTTATAGAAAATTCATTTTATTGTCAAAACATGCCAAGAAATAGACTACATCACCAAATTTCAAAGTCACCACCTAATCTTTTGGAGAATTTAGGAAACACGTGACTCATGCCAAAGGACACTGTCTGTCGTAACCAAAGTGTCTCGGTTCGAGAACTTAGGTATAAGAGAGGAAGGTCATTAATCAAGCACCCCTCTCACCCGATCAGAAGATCGGCCTCTACTAAGTCATATGATTTTTATAATCAACATATACTCATGTTCTGGTTTATTTATTAATCCTATGATTACTATCTAAGGCATGCAAGTATAGATTGCGCCATTAATTTTGGTTATGCTTTGATTTCACACACTCTTGAAAAGCCTTTTATAAAAACTCAAAAGCATAAAAAAATAATATAAAAAAAACAAATCAACTACATTCCAATATAAGCGACATAACCTCCATCCACTGGCATTCAAACAAATATCTCACATAAGTACCTAGCCTCATGATATGGAAATTGATGTTATGAGGAACATACACATGCACATGCAATATGCTAAAGCCAAAATTTCTCACCTATTACTCCGAGGTGAGTCCCAAGAAATGTTTTAACATATATACGTATGCATGATCTTATATATAATTGACTAATGCAATACATACACAATATGCACCTAGAACTCTGGATATTAAGATATGATATGGATATCATCTCAGGCATGAAAGAACGCATATATTCATCTTGAAAATAATGAATTTCACAAATGCGGATGAACCGGACACATGAAAAATAGGTGGTATATAAATATGATAAATAAAACATAATGATGTACAACATATACGCAAAACAAGTAAATAAAAGGGTTAGAAAGATGTGGGGTTGGAAGTTATTACAACAATTTGAATAAGAAATGAGGGGAGAGAGAGAGATTATTACAACACTAAATAAATAATAAAATAAAGAGAGGGAGATTGGAGAAATTATTACAACATTGAATCGATTTAGCCAAACTACTGCTGAATCTAAGAAATCATACTAAGTAAAGAAAAGAAATAATCCAGGAGCTCCAGAACCACTCAAGAGAGCACTCTCCAGAAACTGTTTGCTTTGTTATTGGGTGGGATCATCCGCCCAGACAACAAATGGGCCGGCCGAACAGAAAAGTGACTAGCCGACTTCTTCTTCCAGTTGGTATTTAGGTCAGTGCAAAAATTCCAAAACAGAAGCCAAAAGACACTTTCTGAGGGGTGTTCATCCCTTCTACCCCTCTTCTGCTCATAGGGATCACTTAGGGAAGAGGTAGATAGGCCCCAATCCTTAGCCATAACATAAACAGATATATATATATATATATATAATAGATATTTTGCTAAATAGATAAATCAAATTGATCAAATCAAGAACAAATTCAAGCTCAAGAAATTGATAGGAATCTATATTTTCTCTTTATGAACAAGGGTAAATTAATACCCAAATTCATGCTATTAAGTGGAGAGCGTAGATTAATGCAAATCATTTCTTAGAGGAAGTTTTGCTTTTAAAACAAGGGATTCATCTAAGCCATTAAAACCTCCTCATCTAGTCATAGAACAAGGATGTTTCCACTCTTTCATATGTTCACGAATGATTGAAAAGGGAGATTTCAATACCCTTTGACCCAAAATCTCTTGTTTTACTTCCAAAAAAAAAAAAAAAGAGAGAGAGAACACAACTCTCTCAACATCAAATCCCAAGAATCACTCAAGTAATCCTATGAAACAACCATTTTACTCATCATCGTTGGGCATAAGTTGAAACAACACATAGATTGATTCACCTAAGAGATAGGATATGTGAAAAGAAGAAGTGTAATAACAGGAAAAGCTACTTTACTTATTGAACTTGTGAATGGATGGCTAATAGCTACTCATAATCACATCCACAAGGGTCCAAAATATATCAGAACTAGAAGTTAGAGTTAAGAAAAGTAAGAACATAAAGAAAAAGCTATTAACTCAATGGATGGGTGGCTAAATCTACCCCCTCCACAACTATGAGGACTTGTTATTGTAGCCTGTTTTTCGTGCTCCTTTTGGATACGAATCTAATTTCACAAAGTGCAATTTGAAAACAGTGAAAACACGAAAAAAGTCCAAATCCGGCAATTCTTTTGGAAAATCAATGTTTGAATCAAATGCCAAAATGGACTGCTTTGCCAGATTTCAGAGTTGCCACCTAAATATTTTTGAAAAATTTAGGAAACCTGAGACTCGTGTCAAAGGCCACTTATCCGTCATCACCAAAGTGTCTCGGCTCAGAAACTTAGGTATGAGAGGGGAAGGTCATGAATTGAGCACCGCACTCGTCCAATCAAAGATCGACCTCTACTAATCATGATGTGATTCTTATTTACATTATATGCTCTTGTTTCGATTATTTAGTCTAGCATTACTATGTGACACACACAAGTATAGACCAATTTGCAAAAATTGGAACACTTTGATTTCATGTTTGTTTGAAAATTATTTTGAATATATACCACTTAAAAAAATGATCTCATATATACATTACTCAAATTATTCCAATTCAAGCAATTAGCTTTCATCCACAGGCATTCAAGCAAGTATATCAATTAAGAACTTAGCCTCATGGTATTTATGCTGGACATGGCAACACAAACATTCAATACAAGATGCTGAAGCAATAAACGCTCACCTAGTACTCCAAGGAAAGCCAAACAAAGCAAAAGAACTAGAAAACATACATGCTCCTAAATAATGCAATATGACTAATGTGACACATGGTATATGATACAATTCAAGACATGTGATTAAGCACGTATTCAAGTAATGAATTCAAATTTTGACATTGGGTTAGTATGATGAGCCGAACCCTAATGTGTGCGAGACAATGGATGCAAATCATAAAAATGCTAATTTGAAAAATGATGTTCTATACTAACCATCGTAAGCAAATAAGTAAAGGGAGAAAGACATGGGGTTGGAAGGCATATACATTATTACATGTTGGCCCTCATACAAGAGGGTCCAAATGAGTGTCCGAATGTTTGGCTTTAAACTAATTATTACAAAGCCAAGTAAATGAATAAATAACTAACTAGCTAGGCCATAATCAACTAACTAGCTAATTTATTACAACAAAATAAGCTAACTATCTAACGAATCATTGCTACAACAATATTAATTACGATGATAATAATTACAACAATATTAAGATTGTTAATTTACAATTTACAATGGAAGCACAAGAATGGCATGCTTGTAATGGTTTCAGAAGTAACTCTGTTGCACCAGAAACACCTTTTCAGCTCCAATCCGACACCTATAAGAGGTTATCAAACCCAGTCAACACCTGCCAACCCTTCTGTGAACCCTAGCAGGACTAGAAATCGCACATTCAATCCCCTTTACATGACCTTGTCCAAAGCTCTCCAAATCCTCATAGGATAAGGCCATCTCAAACCCCTTGACCTTCGGTCTCTCCCCGATCCCCTTCCATCCAGGTATAATGCTGCAAAGTACTGTGCTTTCCATCAACAAACTGGCCATGACACTAACAGTTGTTTTCGTCTTCGCCATGAAGTTCAAGATTTGATTGACAATAAGGTCATCACTCCACTGAGTCCTACAAAGTCTATCGGTGCTGGATCGATGAACTTGGGAGATAATGTGACTATGTGATCAGGGATGAACCACCTATTGATGGCGCTCATTTTACTCCAATTGTAGTGGATGGCACGTACTTTTTAGCACTTTGAAAATGCTTCTTATTTTACTTTTGGACTTGAGTATTGAGTCAATCTTGTTGTGTCGGAAGTTGATGATTTTGGGGGGTGTTAACTCGGACATCATTTCTCTATTTGTTTTGTTTGCTTTTTTCACTCTTTCTTTTGCGTCTGTTTCTACCATTGAGCTAGTTGTGCCAGAAGATCTAAAATGAAATGACAGTACCTTTCCACTTACTTCTCTATGCCTTTAAATCATTACATTGACCAAAGTTTTTCAAAATTGTTTCCAACACTGTGATGAAAACAAAGAGGGAGGAATTCCTCGGGATTTGCAAAAACTTGATCAACTAAGAGAAAGAGAGGCCTACTAAGCCCTTGATGAGTGAAATCATGTCTATTAATGTGAGTACTGAGAAGGATCCTGGTTTGATCCAGATTGGTTCTACATTGTCTTCAGAAGAGCACAAGCGACTAGTCGCTTTATTAAAAGATTTCAAAAAATATTTTGCGTGGTCCTACAAAGACATGCCTGGAATTGATCTTGAGATTGTACAACAAAGGATCATTTTGGCCTCAGGACTCGACTCTTGATGCAGAATGCTCAAAACAATCAACCACAATGTAAGGCTTGTATGGCTGGATTCGAAGCAGCCCTTGAACTAGACGTAATAAGGTTAGATGTGATCAAAGGAAGCCTGCAAAGCTGGATGAGAAGCATCCCTTGAACTAGGGGAAAAAATGTCAAATGTGATCGAAGATTAAAAAGATGAGTCATTTCTCAAGCCAATGAAGATCGGCAAGAAATCCAAATCCCATAATCTGGAGAAAAGAAAATTTATTGCTGAAGGACAATCAGATTCTTATCCACAACACTAGGGGCAAATTCAGACCCACTTGGATGGACCCTTACATCATCAAGACTACATCATCAGCGGACAACAACCATTCTCCTAGATTCACATGGTTTAGAGATCTTACGACCGATCAACATGGACAAGTTAAACTTTTCTATCCTTGAGAGGCTCGCTCGGCCAAAAACCTGGAAGGGCGACCCAGGCAAAAGTTAGAGAAAAAAAAAAGGAGAAGAAAAAGAACAAAAATATTTTTTAAAAAAATGAAAACAAAAAAAAAGAAAAGGAGAAAAGAAAAATGAAAAGAAAAAAATAGAGCTCGCAAGGTTAAAAACCTGAAAGGGCGGCCTTGGCAAAAGTTAGAGTGCAAAAGGAGAGTGTTAATACCTGAGTTCACCTTAACTCCCCAGAACTACGTCAGGCCTGATTCCCATCTTTAGGATACATAGGCAGCTTCATCATGAAGTTCGGCCCCAACCATTTTCAGCTTGATGGTCTCATCCATGTTGATTGGCTGATCCTTGTTCAACTCAGCTATCCTATCCATGTCCAATTAGCTCATCTTCATTCAAAATCGGTTGTCCTATTCCGTTGGAAGATTCAGCTGCAAGACAATTCAAGTTCAGATCTAACGTTATGTATCTCAAGAGTTAATTCCATGTTGGTTGAGCAGTGGCCATTTGCAAAAATAGTTTTTGAGGATTTTTAATGAGGTTGACTAATTTTCTCAAAAATTATTCTATTTTTCCAAAATTGGACCATTTCTTGGATCCAAAAAAAGGAAAATTTTCAGTGCTCATAACCTAACTTGCATGATTTCAAAGCAGAAAGTCGAACAAGCATGTTAATCTAACTCTCATGTTGGTCAAAATTGTTTTAACAGAAAGCCAAAAACAAAAAAAAAAATGGTCAAAATGATGAACTAGGGGCACAATCGAGTCAGGTTTTCTGTCTTTTCCCCATTATCAATACACTCACCAGAAAAGGGCATTACTGAAGCTAGTAGCAGAGGCCAAAAACTCTCTTAAGTAGTGAGGTATCGAACTAAGTGCGAATCACGAATGCTGGATATTTGATCCCCCCCATAAGGTCCACAACTTCCAGCTTATCCATCAACCACACCTGGGGAGGAATAAAAATAAGAGATATTAAAGAATAGAGAGATGTGCAGCGAGAGAAAAAGTAAGGAAAGGGTTTTTCAGAGAAAATAGAGATTGAGTGCCAAAGTGATGTGAGAATTACAAATAAGAAATGGTGGGAAACAGTACCTAGAGAAGCAGGCTCCCCATGAACCGAGAGGTCTCTCGCCATTGGAACATATCTGAGGGTTGTGTTTGTTGTTTTTTGTTTGTCTCGATTCTTGTTTTGAGTAATTTCGATTTTGGTGAGTGTAAATAGATGTGTTTAGGTTGTTTTTCCTTTGTTGAGTCGTAGTGTACTGTGGTCAGTCATAGGCTCAATACCCGGTTAAGAATTCATTCTTGGTTTTAATTTCAAAAATAAATCGTTTTGTGCTCAGAATGCTATGTCATTTCCAACATGGTGTGCAAAACAAGATTCTTCCTTTCATAAACTGCAGGATCCAACCTCAGTCAAAAGAGGGAACAATAGAACGAGGACCTACTTGAAGCTACATAGGTTCTAGACTACAAAGCAAAAGAAAAGAGGGAAAATTGGAGCATCTAAGTTCGTTTCAACTTTAGCATTTTCGGGATTGCATTCCGAAGGCACCTTTTCAGGCCTTGTCATTTCTCTGAAGTATGAATGTACCTCAACCTCAAGCTCAAGCTCAAGCTTGCTTCAAGCCAAAATTGCTATCAAAGTAGTCTTCCTGAGCACCATTCCTTGCCAGATGCGTCTTGGCTATGTTTTCAATGAGTTCCTAGGAGACCAACTGTGACGGTGGAAACTAGAGTTCGAATGGTGATGCCTAGAACACAAAGGTTTGGAATTTCTGAGACTAAAGTCTGGTTTAAATACCCAGGGGTGTATCCCCGGCTTGAAATCTGTATGGCAACCCCATAGATTGAGATAGCATGTGTGCGCCTCAATTCTGGGTACTGAACCAACCTAGTCTGTTACCCCGTTGGAGAATAGGGAAAGTTGTGAATATGATCAGGAAGAAAAGCGACATCCGTGGCTTCTACATGCGGAGGTTACCCCTTGTCAGCATTTGAGGGCCTTTGAACTGTGAGTTGAAGGTAAGAGTTCAAAGAACACAAGGGGGAGATCCCTGCTAGAGTAGAGCGGTTTATCACCACTCGCCCCATGAGGTGCTTTTTAAAGCGCCGCTTTGCTTGTTTATTGCATTCTCTAAACGTCATGCACTACATTGCTTGTAACATGTATCATACCATCGCACTTATTGCATTTATTTGCATCTTGTGTTATCTTGTATGATTTAGCCTTTTACACTGAGCAACATTTAGGATCGTTGTCCCCCGGGGCTTTTCTTAGGACCTCTTCTCACGATTTCAGCGTGTTTGGAATTTATCTTAAGACGTGTGGAATGCGCCCCTGAGTGGTTTTCTTAGGACCTCCTCTTACGATTTCAGCATGGTTTGAGTGTTCTTTTCCTCACACGATTTCAGCGTGTTTGGAATTTATCTGAAGACACGTGAAACGCGCCCCTGAGTGGTTTTCTTAGGACCTCTTCTCACGATTTCAGCATGGTTTGAGTGTTCCTTTCCTCACACGATTTCAGCGTGTTTGGAATTTTTCTCAGGACGCGTGGAAGATAATCCTGAGCAGTTTTCTTGAGACCTCTTCTCACGATTTCAGCGTGGTTTGAGTGCTCCTTTCCTCACACGATTTTAGCGTGTTTTGAATTTATCTCAGGACGCATGGAACGTGACCCTAAGCAGTTTTCTCAGGACCTCCTCTCACGATTTTAGTGTGGTTTGAGTGTCCCCTTCCTCATGCGATTTCGGCGTGTTTGGAATTTGTTATTCCTCCTCTCACAATTCAAGCGTGGTTGGAGTATGTCACCCTATTCATCAACTACATTGTCTATTACATCCATTACATCATACCATTTTATCGCCTGCATCCTTTCCATGTTAAGCTTAGTTTGGAATGTGCTCATACCTTACTCTCGTTGAAACATGGTTCTATCATGTGTAAGTACCCATGCTGCGCTGAGGCCAGTATTGAGGGTGTCGGCACCTTTTTTGTGCTAGACGTGGTCTAGTTTGTGCCCATGCCTTTTCTAGGTAAGACATGGTTCGGCCTACCCCTTATTCACTGCATCCATCGCATTGTACTTTGTCTTGTTGCATTCAGCATTTAGGATCATTATCTTTCCCCAGTAGATCACTCCTCATTTATATCATACCACCCAATTACTTGTACTTTTTCTCTTTCTACGAAAAACACAGTTTTGCATGTGCTCGCACCCCTTTCACACTTAAAACATGGTTCTGTTATGTGTAAGCATCCATGCTACGCTGAGGCCAATATTGAGCGTGTAGACACTTGGCCTGTGTTAGGCGTCGTTTGGCTGTGCCCACTTCTATTCTATATAAAACGTAGTTTGATTTTGCATCTCCATCCCTTTATGGTATTTGTGTGGTTTTGCACTGCTTGTGGTTTGATTATTTCATTGCATTGTATATCATTTGCATGGTTTTATTGCAGTGCATATCATTTGCATGATTTTGTTACATTATGCATCATTTGCATCTTGCTCCAGAACTACGCTGGTTTGATTCCTTGCAAAGGAATGCGTAGGCAGCCTGCGGGCGCAACAATTTATTTCTGTCTTTCTTGTTTGTCCAAGTCTTATGGCCTTGTCAAAATAGGTCGTCTTCGGGCTTTGACATTCACTCCCATCATTTCATAACTCCGAGTTCTGTCAAAGAGGAGCAACTGTAGACACCCCATTTTTGACGGCCCTTACGATTTGGACATCATTACTTGCACACCCAATGATAAGTGTTTATGCTTGTCAAGTGCTCAAAGTCCTCAGCGGAATGCCATAGCTTTGAGCCTTTCAAATCCTATACCCGTATTGTCTTGTTTTTGGACCAAGACCTTGGATTTTCAAGCCTGCAACCAATGATGGCCTGTCAGCCACTGTTTTGGGCTGTCGGCCATTGCTCCTGGCTGCCTGCCACCAATGTGTTTTGCATATATTTTTTTGACAATTGTGCCAGTTGTTTGCATAGATGCTTGCATCTGCTCCCACGTTTATGGATGGATGTTTATGAGGGAGTTGCTTGGTTTTCTATATATAGATGACCTCCCTCTCATAGTTGGAGGTCAGAAAAATTTTAGAGCAAAATTTTTCCTCTCTCTATAATTCTCTCTCTCTCATGCAAATTTCTTAACCGTTGCCTAGATATCCTTCACCTTTGCCTATAGACTCTTAACCAAACCTCTCCATCTTTGAGCTGAGGTGTCTTTGAGCCTTGTTTGAGCTCTTGAGGGTGTGTTGGCATTGTTTTATTGCTTGAAATTGGTTCTTCTCTTCAAGAGGTATAAAGCTTTGCTTCTTTACTTGTTGTAATTACTCTTTTTCTTACTATTTTTCAACTGTTTTTGGGCTGTAAAAACTCTGTATTTTTTTGCTGAAGCTTGGGTTTTAAGGCCAATAAAAGTTAAGGGGTGGCTTACCCTTCTTTATACCTTAGTTTCAAGGCCTTTACCCTTGTGTTTCTCACCTTTACACTATCTTTTTTTGAACTTTTTAACACTAATTTTCAAAGTTATTTCAGTGGCCAAAATCATGTTTTGAAGTCCAAAATTAGAGGAGTTAGCCTCTCCTCGTTGTACCTTGCTTACTAGCCTAGTTTGTGTCATGTTTTAGCATGTTAATCTAGCTCAATTCTAGCATATTTTAGGACTGTATTAGACTTCTTTTAGCACTTTTTTGGGTTGTTAGTTGCATTTGAGCTTTGTTTTGCATACTTATAGTGTAATTGTCCTCATGAGCTTGGTGTTTTAAGCCTTAGACACCATCTCCTCTGAGTTGATAGCATTTATTTAGGCTTTTCTCACTCATTTTCAGCACTAATAATCTCTGCAACCTCCCTCTTTTCTTGGTTTTTGTTTTTCTTTGAGAGTTGTTTCAAGCCTCTTGTTCTTTTAAGCATGAGATTGAGGTTGTCATGCTTAATGGTTTAACTCCTTTTAGGGGTTCATTATCAATGGCATGACATCTCTTTCATGTCTTAAGTTAACTCTTGGTTTGATAATTCACTCCATTAGAGGACTTAAACTAGCCCACTAGACTTAATTGATTAAAGAATAGTTGGTAACCTAAAATGGAGTAATTAAAATTAAGGCTAAAATGGTGCAAGATAATAATTTGGTTGTATTCAATCAGACGTTAATTGAACACATAGAAGCTTGAGGCATTTCATACTCACTAGTGATGAAATGATTTAAGGTTCCAAGGTCAGCACTTCCCTTGATCAATCATGATAGGGACGTGGTTTTGAGAGTCTCATTTTCATTGCATTTATTGAACTTGTACACTTGGTTTCACAAGCCATCATGCAATGAAATTACATCCATTGGTGGCTTATGAACCAAACTTGCTATTTCTTTGATTTGTTCATGAAAAGGAGGGGTGAGTTGTGCAAACAAACCCTTGAAATACCCAGTATATGCTCTGTTTGTCCTCTGTTACAGCAAGGAGAAATGGGCAACAATGGCCGGTAGGCCACTTTTCATGGCCGGCAGGTGGTGGGCAGACCACCTTTGATGGCCGACCAGCCATCATTGGTGGCCGGCAACCCTCATCACTGGTCTGCCGGCCACTGATGCAAAATTCAATAGCATGTTTCTAAGGTAGAGCAGAGTTATTCTGGAAATGGGCAACAGTGTGTGTGTTCTATTATGCAATAGAGGCTCTCTAGAAGCAAAACAGTGGCTTTTCGAGTGGAAACTAAGCACGTGCATGAGCATTCCTTGCATCCCGAGCATATTTAAGTTTAAATACTTAGCTTAGCTATTTGTTGTAATTAATTAGTTATTGCTAATTAATTATGATATGTGTTGTAACTAATTAGTTAGTTAACTAGTTATTCGATTTCGTTTTGTAATTAGTTAGTAAACTAGAATAGTTAGTTAATTCATTTGTTGTAATAATTAGTTAAGTAGTTTAGCTAATTTCGTTTGTTTTGTAATAATTAGCTTAGCTTTAGTCAGTTAGCTAGTTAGTTTATTTGGACCCTCCTTCGAGAGGGCGCAATGTTGTAATAATGTGTATGTCTTCCAACCCCACGTCTTTCTCTTTTTATTTACTAGCTTACGATGGTTAGTTTAAGGACATCATGTTTTGTTTAGCATACTTCATGTTTCCATCCATTTGTATTGCATGCAATGAGGTTCGGTTCATCATTCTAGCTGCATTGTTAGTTTAATACTTCTTTGAATACGTGCTTAGACTGCATGTTATCAAATTGATTCATATGACATATTAGTAGCCGAGCCTATTTAGATTGCATATCGCATGTGTTGCATTAGTCATCTTGCCTAGTTAGGAATCATGCATTTTTTCTAACTCTTTTGTTTATTTTGCTTGGAGTACTAGGTGAGCCTTTACTCGTCTTAACATATTGCATGAGTGTGAGTGTTTCCATATTTAGCATGCTTGCCATGAGGCTAATTGCTTAAGTGTTATAACCTTGAATGCTTGTGGATGAAGGCTTGTTGCTTGAATTTGAAAGATTTGAGTAATGTTCATATGCGATCACTTTTTCAAGTGGTACAATTTTCGAAACAAACATGAATCAAGTGTTCCAATTCTTGCAAAGTTAGTCTATACTTATGTGTCTGCGCATCACATAGTAATGCTAACCTAATAAAAAGGAAGAAGAGCATATAATGTTAATAAAAATCATATCATGATTAGTAGAGGCTGATCTTTGAGAAAATCTTGATTATGACGGACACGTGGCCTTTGGCATGAGTCATGGGTTTAAAAAATTTCCCTGAAACAAAATATTTAGATGGAGACTCTGTATTTGGCAAAGTAGTCAATTTTTGGCATTTTTGATTCAAAATTAATTTTCCAAAAGATTTTCTAGATTTGGACTCTTTGGTATTTATCTATTTCACATTGCACTTATGAGATTAGATTCAAAACCGCGAGAGTCTGAACTGCAGGGCTTTTATTTCGCCTTCCAGAAGGGGGCGCGAAAAAGGCGAGCTACATCTAGCAGTCTGTAGACACCCCATTTTTGACCGTCCTCAAGACTTGGTTGTGCTTGCAGGTACATCCAAGCACAAGTTCGATTGCTCGTCGAGTACTCGACTTTCGTGGAAGAACGTCACAAGTTTGAGCTTTCCAAACCCTGTATCCTTTTTGCCCCATTTTTGGACCATGTGTTGGTTCTTTCAGCATGATTCTCATGGGGCACTGCCGGCCACTGTTTGGCACTGCCGGCCATGCACTTTCCCCTACCTGCTATTGATGAAGCCTGCCGGCCATCAATGAGGCACTGCCGGCCACCTCTGATGGCCGGCAGAACCCTTTGTCTCAGCTGATTTCACGCCAGATCTTTTGAGCCAGCTGGTTTTCACTCATCCCTCCTCTATACACGTGTATGGAGGGATGAAGCCCTTTCCAAGCTTGTTTAACAAGCTTCTCATTGCATTCCTCTATATAAGAGAGGCTCTTCCTCCCTTACAGAGGTTCAGCAATTTTGGAGAAGTTGTATCTCTCTCCCTATATATTTCTCATTCTCTCTCTCTATATTGTGCTTGTTTGTGCTCTAAAGTCCATTTTTCTTTCACTTTTGCACTACAACACCTAGTGATACACCACCTTCTTTGAGCTGAGGTTCTTGGGAGTGTTATTTGAGCTCTGAAAGTTGGTTTTTGACCCCTGAGATTGCTGGTTTCGAAGTTGAGCTTCAAGGGTGAGTATATTCCCCTTTTTAGCATTTATTTGTATCTCATTTTGGCCATCCTTACATATTGTTTTAGGCCTTGCTTTCAACTAAAAAAAGTTCTGTATTTAAGTGATTTTGATGATTGTTTAAGGCCTCTTTGGTGTTTAGGGTGTTCTACCCTCTTGTGTGCCTTGTTTGGCATTGTTTTGTGCCATGCTTTAAGGCCTTTGAGTTAGCCTTTGTTTGGCCTTTTAGCCACTGAAATCTAGTGGATTTTCAGTGGTAGGCATGTGGTTTTGAGGCCTAAAATCAAAGGGGGGGTGCCCCCCTCTCTTTTTGTTTTGTTTGTTTGAGTTATTGGCCTATCAAAGGAGCATGTATCCCTATACTTTTGAGGCTTGGTTTAGGCACCTTTTTGTGACTTTTAGGACCTGCCTTAACTCTGTCCATGGTTGGTTTGGTCACCTTGTACATGCATCTTGTATGTGTAGTGTAATCCCATTTGTGGCTCATCAAAGTGGCACATCTTGCTAGCATGTATTGGCCCCATTTCAGTGGGTTTTTGCTCATCATTTGACATCTCATAACTCTATCTAAAGTTGGTTTGGTAGTCTCTTGAGTGGCTTATGTACTTGTAGAACAAATCTTGCTTACTAGCCGTGTGTGCATAATGTTTTGGCTCATCATTCTAGCATATTTTGGCTATGCTCCAGCATGATTTTATTCATATTTTGGGTTGTTCTAGGACTGTTTTGGTCTGCCATGGTCATATGACTCCTGTTTAGTATTGCTATAGAGCAAATGCTTTGACTAGCCTTGAGTTTTAAGGGAGCTTGCATGCTTAACTTGTGATGTTTGCATGCTTTGGCATCATTTGAAGTGTTATATCAGTGCATATTTCATGGTCATACACTTGCCTTTTTCATGCTTTCAATGCCTTGAAGAGTTGGTGTTTTATGCCTCATGAATGAAGTATTGTGCATGCCATCAAGCCTAGGCCTTTAGGTCATCATATCAGTGCATTTTTGGTCTTGTTGTATCATGATGTAACTCTGTTTTATGTAGTCCAAGTCATGCCATGTTTGGTTTTAATAGGTGTAGTGTAATACCCTTTTTGTAGCCTTGCATACTTCTTGTTTTTGGCCTTTTGTTCTAGCTTGCATTGGCTAGGTTCAAGCATGTTTTTAGTCTCACCTTGACCTGCCTTGGGACTATTTTGGATGCCCTTGCCCCTTTGAGGCTTGCTTTGCATGGCCATGGCTTAAATCCCTTTGCTAGTTTTGAGCTTTGAGCTTTCTTGCATGCATTGTTTGCCTTACTAGGGTGGTTTGGCACCATTCCATGCATTGTTTCAGAACTTATGGTGCTGTCACATATCCATGCTTGTCACTCTTTAAGTGTGCTTAAGAGTTGCATCTTTGTACCTTAATCCTTGAGCTAATTGGTATACATGCTTGTCTTGCCTTTTTCACGCTTTTCCTACCATCATTTTAGCACTAATGGCCACTGATTTGGAGCATGACTGAGGTCTATCCCTTTTGGTTTAAGTCCATTTGGCATGTTCACTTGCATGTTGCTTGTATGCTTATTTTGCTTTGCATTGAGTATGCATGTCCCTAACATTGCTAATTTATCCTTGTAGCATTGTATTGTGCATGCGTGCATTAGCATTGTTCGCATATCATTAGCATTGTTAAGTTAATCATATTACATTGCATTGAGTATGCCATGTAGTTGCATGTTTGCATGCTTAAGTCATATTGCATGTTTGCGATACTTGTGTTGCATTGTTGTTTGGATTAAGTATTAATTCGAGCATGAGAAACGAGGGATGTTTCATACTTCAAGTGATGAAACGTGCCTCAATTCTCGGTCGCCGACGCTCTTGATGATGCATGATAGAGTTTTAGGCTTTATATGTTTATTTATGCATTCATTTTACATTGAAGATTGCACAAGTTGGATCTTTGGCCATCATGCATCGAGATACGTGATTGATGGTCTTAGATCTGATTATGCCTCTCCCTTGATGTTTTGAGGTGATATGGGGTAGCATAATGCGTACATATCCTTGGGAGACCCTCCATTTCCTCTGTTTTGGGCTCTGTTGCAGCTTGGTGTCACAACACACCAGTGGCCGGCAGCCTCTCATCCTTGGCCAGCACCCCCCCCATCCTTGGCCAGCAGTGTGCACTCTTGGCCGGCAGGGTGGTCGGCAGAAGCTCTTCATGGCCGGCAGGCCACTGGTGCACTCCTCAGCACTGTTTTGGTAAGATCCAGCAGCTAATTCTCAAGGACACCTTGCAGACAGAGCCTCTAAAGAGCATTTGGAGAGCTTTCGGGACAGGAATCGAGCATGCATCTTCAACTTTTTCAAGGCAGAGCTGAGGCGGCCTAGCAATTTTATTTTAAATGCTTTACTTGTTAGTTAGCTTTAATTTGTAATTTATTTAGTTAATTTGTTAATTAATTAAGTGTTGTAATAATTAGTAAGTAGATTGCTTATTATTCAATTTGGTTGTGTAATAATTAATTAGCTTGTTAGTTAATTAGTTGATTTGTATTATTTATTCGGACCCTCCGTCGAGAGGGCGAATTTTGTAATAAGTGTGCGTGAGTGTGTGAATGTCTTCCAATCCCACGTCTTTCTCCCTTTTACTTAACCGCTTTCGATGGTTAGTTTTAGGGCATTTTCAATTAGCATACCTTATGCTCGTATGCGTGCATTCATTCATCTGTCTTGCATGCACCAGGCTCGGCGCATCATACTAACTGCATTGTATTTCAATACCAAGTTGAATACATGATTATCAAGTTGCATTTCACATGACATCTTAGAATAGCCGAGCCTATTTCTAGTCGCATTTTGCATGTGTTGCATTAGCCATCTTAACATAAACTAGGATCATGCATTGATTTCTAACTAGTTCTCTGTTTCTAACTATTTCTAGTCGCATAAGTGTGAATGTTGCCATGATAGCATGCTTGCCATAAAGCTATGTGCTTAAGTGTTTAACTGCCTGAATGCCTGTGGGTGAAGGTTGGATTACTTGAATTTGAGCAATTCATTGAAATCTTCGATTTAGCCTACTTGCGAGTAGCAAACTTCAAACTATTTTCAAACAAACAGATATGCAATGTTTTGTTCCAAATTAGGCGATCTAGTCTATACTTGTATGCTGTGCGCATACGTAGTAAGATTAGCTAATTAACCGGAATAAGAGCACATGTGTTTTCAAAAACAATATGTCATGCTTAGTACAGGCCGATCTTTGATCGGGCGAGCGGGGATGCTCATTGCATGACCTTCCCCTCTCGTACCCAAGTTCCCAAGCCAAGGAAAATTTGGTGATGACAGACACGTGGCCTTAGGCACGAGTCAAGGTTTCCTAAATTTTCCCTCAAAATAAAAATATTTAGGTGGCGACTTTGTATCTGGCAAAGCAGTCCATGTTTGGCACTTCTTTCTTAAAATCAGTTTTCCAAAACGATTGCCGGATTTGGACTCTTTGGTGATTTATCAGTCTTGCATTGCACTTTGCGAGATTAGATTCAGAACCGTGACATTGAGTCCGAACTGTAGTAAGCCTAATGAACAAAACGGGATTTTGCGCCCATTTCGCGCGCGGAGCCCGGGACGTTCGGGCGCGTCTACATAGTCCCAATGATGATAGCAATTCACCTCCTCCGTAACCGAAGAGGAAGAGAGCAAGGATGGATTGCTGATGATGATGATGATTTCTTGTTTTTGTTTTTGTTTTGTAGTTAAAGACTAGCTTTAAATAGACCCTTTTATTTTTGAAGACTTTTTTTTTGTTTTGCTGCTTTGTAAAACAATAACCGGGTTTGGACCTGGTAGTTTATAAAAGACAAGTTTTTGAATGGTCTCCTTGTATATGTGATGAATGGCGTAACCTTTGTATGGCAACTTTGCACAAGACTTAAAACAACGAATATCTGCTCTTGCATTCATTCTTGAATCGGATAACAATCCACAACCGGACAATATGTAAAATACAACTCGATAACAGGAAAACAAAATGAAAAGAATGCGAAAATACTAAAAAACATTTGGTACAAACAAAACAAGACTTAAAACACAACCGTGGTACACCAGGACCAAGGCTAGCCTTTTCTGAGATTGCACTGATATGGGCCCTCATTTAGACCCGGACGGGCCCAAACAGGCACGGCCGGGCCTAAAAATGAGGTCAATCAGTGCTGTCCAGTTGTCATGCACTGCTCCTTCTCAACCTCTATAAATGGTGCTCCTATGCTATTTTTCTGGCAGAATAGCAAGTTTTTGGTATTTTGCTCTCAAGATGGAGGTGTTGATCAACAATAGGCCCCAAGACTGGATAGCCACTTTGGACTGCTTGAAAAAGGTGAACTTTCGCGGTTTTAGCCTAAATGCCCTTTTTTCTTTGAGTCAGACTTCTCTTTGCTTTCCATTTCTTCATGTCGTAGTTCGATGTTGGAATCGAATCACACATCTATTTCAACTCGGATCACAAGAGGTGTGCCCGACACTCAAGGAATTTCGAGCTTTGATGGAGTCTCGATGTAAGGAAAAAATCATGTTACAGCCCCATTTTAGCCATGCCAAAGCTTTAAAACAGATGTGTGGGCTAACTTTACACAAGACTCGGTCTTTGGAATATGACGGGGAGTTGGATATTCCCGCTATTGGAGATAGGAGTGACCTTCTCTGGCTATTGGAGATAGGAGTGACCTTCTTTGGCTAGGCCATCGGCAACATGCTCTCTATTTATGACCACTTGCACAATTCCTCCTTGCCCCTAGTTTCGTCAAAGCCAACATCCAATTGATCGAAGTAGCCCAATGCCTGAAAGAGAATAAGAGTTGCATTGGTTTAGTACTAGCCGAAACCTTAATGGGCCTAGATGCTTTCCGTTGGGGAGAGATTACTCGATTGGCAGGAAGTCCGCCACTTCTCCAGGTATTATTTCCCTACCCTTCTAGTTTATGATTCTCACATCACTCAACACTCACTCTCTGTTTTTCTCTCATAACCTCTTATTTACTTTTCTCTCAACGTACACCTCTCTATTCTTTAATCTCTCATATTTATCCTCCCTCCCCAGGTATGGTTGATGGATAAGCTAAAAGTAGTGGATCCTTGCCTCGAGTACACAGCCCGAGCTTACTTCTTTCACCAATGGCTGGTCGATTTTCCCTCAAAAGGGCTATGGTGTGACTGGATGTGTAGCCGGTCTGCAACTGACATAGCTTGGCGTTGCCCCTGGCTTGATTTGACCGGCATGAGTTACTACATGTCCTGACAGTCGGGTATAGAGTTAATTGGCCTTACACATTGCGCATTATATTTCCCTCTCCGATTTAGATGCCAGTTTGGACATGATCAGACTTGTCCACATAAAGGAGTGGAATACACAGCTTCGTTTCCGGTTCATGCATCGCACCTGCCCTGGTATCTCGCGGCCTGGAGGACGAGAGAGATTCTAGCCCTTCTGTTAGTTTTAGTTACACCCTGTATAAGGAGTGTTTGGCTTGGCTTGAAGAGAAGGCCGAGGTTGGACCGTTTTTAGCTATAGAAGCTTCCACGAGCACCATTAGGAGACATAGAACCGCCTAACTCAACTGTGCCCCTGATTTTATTGCTTTGATCTTGTCTTTCAAGTTTCATAATGTATGATGTAAAAGAAACTTTGATTGGTTCAAAGGTTGGAATATGAACTTGTTGAAATCAATGTAATTAAAGTTGCAAGCACTGAAAAATTTCCTTTTGGTCTAAAAATGGTTCAAGTTGTAACAAAAGAGTAAAATTTTGAACAAAATCAACTTTTATTAAAACTTTCCAAAACCATTTTCAAAAATGATCACCACCTGACATTCACATAATCAACCCTCCAGATGTATAGTCCCAAATCAGAAGATCGTAACTGCCCATAACTACATTGGCCACATCGGCTCTTTTGCCAACATGAAGACCACACAACCAAGCTAACTAGTAACGAAGAGAGATGACCTGATCAAATATAAATGAATAGGATAGTTGAATTGGCGATGGTTATGGCCGAACTTCAAAATGAAGTTGCCTACGTATCCCAAAGAGGGGAATCAGGCCTTATGTAGTTCGGTTCAGGTTCACTCGAGTATTAACTCTCTTCTTTTGCGCTCTAACTTTTGCCAAAGTTGCCTTTTAGGGTTTTCAACTTTACGAGCTCAGTTTTTCTTTGTTTCTAATTTTTCATGCTCTAACTTTTGCCTAGGTCGCCCTTTCGGATTTTCGGCCTAGCGAGCCTCTCATGGGTAATATTTCGTCAACTTGTCTATATTGATCGGTTGTGAGAACAATAGGCCATCTATGTCCTTGAGAATAACTGCCCCTCCTGACCAGATTGATTTGATGATGTAAGGACTAGTCCAGTTGGGTCGGAACTTGCCCCTTGGGTCGTGGATGGGGGCTCAGTTGTCCTTCAGTACCATGTCCCCTTCCTTGAGGTTTCTAGATTTAACTTTCTTGCTAAAAGCCCTACCAATTCTGCATTTGTAGCCCTGTATGTGATATAGAGCTGTCACGTCCCAAAATTTGGACAATTAAATATTAAATTATGACTAAACCCCAATTAATATTCCATCATCCAAATCCTAGGGGTGAAACAAAAAACTAAATTCCAACCAAACCATCCACCATAATTTCATAACTAACCAATACCTCCAACATTAAGGTAGCAACAACTAGTCAAAACAACTTAAATAATGTACAGTTACAAACCATGCCAAATTATCCCAATACTAAAGTCATAAAAAAAAAATAATAAATACATAAACTAATATCAATCCTAAGCTCAAGAAAACAAAAGAAGTCCAAACGACAAGTCCAACAACTATAGTTATTCCACGTTACCACCGTAGCCTCTACTAATCATACAAAGGAAGCTCGGCTGCGCTCAAACAGAATGCACCCAAGTTGCCAAGAGACAAAATGGGTCAGTATATAGGTACACTGGTATGAGTACAAGATTTAACACCCACGTGTCCACTAGACACAAACAAAATTACATTTAATTCTTATTACGGGACAAGACAAGTAGTTCCAACCGCACCGAGACGAATGGGTAGTTTCTCGAGATACGGTGACATTTAGTTTCTTGCCCCGTTCACAACGAAATATAAATTGAGTATAAAATAAACAAAATAGAAATAAAAATATGATGGGTCAGCCCTGCATAAAAAAGTTAGTAAGACCCACCATCTTGCAAAAAAAATAAAGTTAGTATAATTTAATCATAAGTAACTTGCTGAAAAAGTATAAAAATGCACCGTTTCATGCTTAAATAATTCGAATTGACCAAAACTCAAAGAACAAAAGTTGTACAGAATCAAGTTTCCTAAAAGACAGCATGAACGAATTAACAGAAATTGAACAGGTTAAGAGAAAAACTTGATAGAAAAACCTAGACGGAATTCAACAGAAAAATCTGAAGCTGAAAACGAAAAGAAACTGCCGTAAGATGAATTTTTTTGGAAAAGTTCAAAACACGAAAAGTGTTCAGAATAATGTTTTACTTCCGTTTTTTTGAAACCAATAAAAATGAGCTCGTTTCGTAAGTTAAAACAGCCTCTAAAATCTGCATTGCTAAAATGAATCAAAACTACAATAACCAAAATCATCCGATTATAAGTGCTAATCGATCTTTTTAATAAAAAGTTAAAACACAAAAGTTGTCTATAATCACGTGTACATGCCTCTTCTCAAATTTCGTAATTTATCGAGGTCGTTTACTATTTTTCAACCTGTACAAATCAATACAATACACACTATAACAATAAACTCATAATTAAATTCTTTGTACCTTAACTCCACCACTTCGGCCCTCCATTTCTGACTTACACATATATCCCATGTGCCTCCCATATACCTAACACCGCTCCGAAGCCAAAATTGCATGGGGATATCATCTCGAGTTTGACTCACACTCCCTGGATTGTTAGCATATACGTACGCACGTCAATCAAAGCACTCGTCTACTCATGAGAATGAGGCAACAATATACATATACAAAACATCTCACTCATGAGAACAACATAACAATGCCAAGCCTAAGGCATTCAAATAAATCCCATAATTCTCACTTTTTTTATACACTCTTTCTCACATCACTCAAATAAAACAACAATCCATGGAGTCATGGTGGAGTATAAGGAATTTATCTATTGGTTCCTAATTAATTTTAATTTCATATAACCATGAGTGTGATTACAACGATGAAATAAATCCATATAAAAACCCTAAACCTGGCATACACAATTAATCAAAATAATTAAAATCAATCTATCATCTTTATATAAATACAAAATCAAACTAACATCAAATAAATATAAATAAATAAACAAAAATAACGAATTAACATAAATCAAGAGAAGTGGGTTTTGTACTCACAATATTTTTTTGAAGATTAAAGAATTATTTGAAGAACTAATGGAACCACCAACATAAAACCCTAATCTTTTTTTCTTCCTCTCCTTTCTCTTTCACACACATAGCCGCTGGATCTCTCTTCTCTCTCTCTCTCTCTCTCTCGCGGCTTGCACAGCCGCTGTACAGGCACAACCCTTCTCTTTTTTTCTTTGTTTTCTTCTAATTAACTTCTAACCTAGTTGACTTCTTAAATATATTATATTATAAACCTAAATCTCAATATATAATAACCTAATAAACTATTATAATATATTATATTATATAATACAACATAATTACAATATATATAAATATAAATATAAGATTAAATATATATATGTATATAACACCTCTTTTTTTTTTTATATAACAAATATTAAAATATAAATATATGGATTAATTAAATAACACATTAAATTAATTAAATATCACATTAAATTCTCATGTGACCACAGAATTAATAAAGCCAAAAATAAAATAAGATAATAATAAACATCATAATAATAAATAATGACTTACGAAAAATTAGGGTCGCTACAAGAGCCTTCAGCCTTCAGCCTTCTCTCATCAAACAATAATAATTCCTCAAACCTGCTCTGCTGCCAGTCCGCCTCCACTATCTGACACTCAGTCATAACTCGTAACGACAATACTTCAATTTCAATTGGCAAAACAGCCTCCATCCCATAGATGAGAGAATAGGGGGTTGCCCCTGTAGATGTTTGAATTGACGTTCTGTAGCCCCAGAGTGCAAACGGCAGTTTCTCCGGCCAGTCCCTGTAAGTCTCCACCATCTTCTGCAGAATTCTCTTGATATTTTTGTTTGCAGCCTCAATGGCACCATTGGTCTGTGGCTTGTAGGTTGATGATTTATGGAAAGCCACGTTATATTTCTCAAGCAAGTCTATCACCTCTTTCTTGAAGTACGAGCCATTATCTGAGATGATCTCGTTGGGCACCCCGTACCTACAGATGATGTTGTTCTTGATAAATTTAGCCACATGCGACGCTTTTAGCATAGATTAGGATTGGGCCTCCACCCATTTAGTAAAGTAGTCAATTGCTACCAGAATGAAGTCATGCCCATTTGATCCTTTTGGCGTGACTGCACTGATAACATCTATCCCCCAAATAGAGAATGGCCATGGTGAAGTCATGTTGTAGAGCTTCGACGGTGGAACATTCATGCGATTGGCATGGATTTGACACTTGTGGTATCGCTGTACAAAATTAATACAATCCTCCTCCATAGTTGACCAGTAGTAGCCTTGTTTAAGGATTTTTTGAGCTAGCATCACACCGTTCATGTGTGCTCCATACTCTCCCCCGTGAATGGCTTCCATAAGGCGCTTTGATTCATCTTCCTCAACACACAGCTTATGTATTCCCAGATGGCCTCTTTTGCATAATTTTCCCCCGCAAATGATAAATTGGACGGCTAGAGGCCGTATTCCCCTTTTATCCTTGGCACTTGCCCCTGGTGGATACGTCTTCTTCTCCAGGAAATTCCAAATGTCGTGATACTAGGGGTCCTTGTCTTGCACTTCATCTATTACGGCAATAGTCTCATAAGCCGGCGCATATTTTTGTTCGATGATAATTGGACACATTTAGACTCAAAGTGGGATGTCTATCATAGAAGACAGAGTTACTAAAGCACTAGCGAACCTGTTGTTTTCTCTTAATCGATGTGTGAATGTTAACTTCTTAAACCTCAGAATTAGCATATCCAAGGCCTGATGATAAACCTTCATTTTCTCCTCTTTAACCCACCAATCTTCGTTGGCTTGAGACACAACCAAGTTCGAATCCCCAATGACACCCAACCTTTTTTCCCCTAGTTCCAGGGTGGCTTCTAAGCCAGCAATACACGCCTCATACTCTGCTTTGTTGTTGGAAACTTTGAACCATAGTTTGAAGGCTACGAGTATATGGGAGTCATCGAGTGCTATCAGCAACACAACGATCCCATAATCGTATTGTAGACACCCCATTTTTGACCATCCTCAAGACTTAGATGTGCTTGCAGGTACATTTGATGACAAGTTTGATCACTCGTCGAGTGCTCAACTTTCGCAACGGAATACTCCAGGTTTGATCCTTCCAAACCCTATTTCCATTCTGTCTCATTTTTGGGCCATGCCTTGGTCCCTCCATATTGATGTTTGTGATGGCCTGCCGGCCATGGGGAAGGGGCTGCCGACCATGGATTTGGCCCTACCGGCCATCAATGAGGCACTGCCGGCCACCACTGATGGCCGGCAAGACACCTTGTTTCAGCAGATATTATTTCAGATCTTTTGAGCCAGCTGTTTTTCACTAAGCCATCCTTCTTACACGTGTATGGAGGGATGGAGGCCATTTCAAGCTTGTCAAGCAAGCTTTGCATTGCATTGCTTTATATAAGGCGAGGCTCCACCCCCTTTCTAGAGGTTGCAGATTTTTAGAGACAAGATATCTCTCTCTCTCTGAAATTCTCACTCTCACTTTCTATATTGTCCTTAATAGCGTCTCAAAGTGTATTTTCTCTTCACTTTTGCACTACAACACCTAGTAAAGCACCATCACTTTGTTGCTGAGGTACTTGAGGGTCTTGTTTGGACTCAAAAGGATGGTTTTGGCTCAGAGGAAGGCATGCTTTGCTGCTGTTCTTCAAGGGTGAGTGTATTCCCCTTTTAAGCTTATCTTTGTATGCTATCTTAGCCACCTTTACATGCTGTTTTAGGCTTGAATTTCAACTACAAAAAGCTTTATTTTTAAGTGTTTAAAATGTTTGTTTGAGGCCGTGTGGGAGTTGGGGGTGTTTCACTCCCTTGTATGCCTTATTTGTTAAGCTTTGGAGCCATTCCTTGAAGCTTTTGTAGTGGCCTTTGCATGGCCTTTCCACCACTGAAACTCAGAGGAATTTCAGTGGTGGAAAGGTGTTTTTGAGGTCCAAAATGGGAGGGGGTGGTCCCCTCTCCTCTTGTCTTGCTTCCTTGCCTTGTTGGCTTCATACTTGAGCATGCTTTTCTACTTCTTTTAAGCTGAGTCCAAGCATGTTTTTGTGACTTTTTAGACCTACCATAACTCTGTTTTTAGTTGATTTGGTCATTGGTTGCTTGCTTTTGGTACTTGTAGTGCAATCATGCTCTTTGGCCTAACATGCTTCATGCTTTGGTTCATCATTCTAGCATGTGTTAGCTTTGCTCCAGCACATTTTTGGCTTTGATTTAACATACTTTAGGTCTGATTTGAGTGGTTTTGGTCGTGCATGCCTTGCTTTGTATGGCTCTAGTGTGATTGGCCTTGCAGCCTTAAGCTTTGAGACCTCTAGCATGTCGTATTTGAGCTTTTTGCATGGCATGGCATCATTTGGCATGTTATTTCAGATCATATGCCTCTACCATATTGTTGCATTTATCGCCCTTTTGTTATGCTTTAGGGTTGAGCCTTATGCTTCACTTATAAGCCTATATGTATGCATGCTTGCCTAAGCGTTGGGGCTACCATCTCAACATGTTTTTGGCGTTACTTTGCCATGTTACAACTCTGATTTTTTTTTGGTAGAGTCACCTCTTACTTGGTTTTGGTATGTGTAGTTTAATCCCACTCATTGGCCTTGCATGCATCATGCTTCATGCCTCCCATTCTAGCTTGTTTTCGCTACACTTCATCATGTTTCTAGCATTGTTTTGGCCTACCTTAGGACTGTTTTGAGTGATCTTGGTCCTTCGGGGCTTGCTTGATATGGCTATGGTGCAAGTACCTTAGCTAGACTTGGGTTTTGAGCACCATAGTATGCTATGTTTGTGATAATTGCATGTTTGGGCATCGTTTAACATGTTATTTCAGAGCGTATACATATGTCATGTTCTTACTTCTTTCATTCCTTGAGAGCTTTTGAGAGTTGTGTTTAATGCCTAGCTTGCGAGCCAATGCATGAGCATGTTGTTGTAGCTTTTGGTGCTTCATTTCCAGTAGGATTTTACCACTGTTTTGGCATGCATGGGGTCTGTTTGGTGTTGGTTTAGTCCATCGAGCATTGCTTTGCATGATTCTAGTGTTGTGTCCTTCACTAGCTTTTAATGCTTAAGTGTTCTAGTATGTTGTGCATGAGTGTTTGCATGTTAGAGTCTTGCATTTCATGCCAAGATTAGCATGTTGTTTGCATGTCATGTTGCTTGCTTTGCATTGTGTTCAATCGGATGTTGTATTGAACACAAGGTGGATTAGTTCATTTCATACTTGAAGTGATGAAGTGTGCCAATCTTCCTTGATCTCCATTGTCTTTGATCTCTCATGATAAGGAGATGGTCTGTGTGTCTTGTTTGTCATGCATTTATTGAATTTGTACATGTTGGATATTTGGCCATCATGCATTGAGATGCTTGATTGATGGTTTTGGATCCAACGGTGCCTCTCCCTTGATGTTTTGAGGTGATATGGAGGAGTATGGTACATACATGTCCTTGGGAGACCCTTCATTTCCTCTCTTTTGAGCTCTGTTGCAAAATGGAGTTTCAGTACATCAGTGGTCGGCAGTGCCTTATTGATGGTCGGCACCTCTTCATCCGTGGCCGGCACTGCACATTCTTGGCCGGCAGGAGGGTCGGTAGTCACCATTCATGGCCGGCAGGCCACTGGTGCATTCCCCAGCAATGATTTGGTAAGGTTCAGTAGCAAGTTCTTGGAGAAACCCTGCAAACAGAGCCTCTAAAGAGCAAACCGGAGAGTTTTTCGGGGCATAAACAGAGCATGCATCCTTCATTGCTCAAGGCGGAGCTGTGGCAGCCTAATTTAGATGCTTTTCATACTTAGTTGGTTTTGTAACTTAATTAATTTGATTAATTAAGTCAAAGTTTTGTAATAATTGATTAGCTTAGCATAGTTAATTAGTTAGTTTGTAATAATTAGTTTAATTAGCGTAGCTAGTTAGCTAAATTCATTCGGACCCTCCTTCGCGAGGGCGTGTTGTTGTAATAAGTGTGCGTGTGCGTGAATGTCTTCCAATGCCACGTCTTTTTCCCTTTTACTTATCCGTTTTTGATTGTTAGTTTAGGGCATATTTCAATTAGCATCCTTATGCTTGCATGCGTGCATCATTCATTTGTATTGCATGCACCGGGCTCGGCGCATCATTCAAACTGCATCGTATTTCAATACTTACTTGAATACGTGTTTCAAAGCATGTTATCGAGTGTTGCATTCATATGCCATCTTAGATAGCCGAGCCTACTTAGTTGCATTTTGCATGTGTTGCATTAGGCATTGTTGACATAGATAGGATCATGCATTGATTACTAACTAGCTTCTGTTTTGGCTCGGAGTACACTGTAAGTGTTTATGCTTTAACATCCTTGCATTGTGTAAGTGACTGTCATGATAGCATGCTTGCCATCAGGCTATGTGCTTAAGTGATTTACTGCATGAATGCCTGTGGATAAAGGCTTCATTACTTGAATTGGAACAATTCATCAAAATGTGAGTTTTAAGCCCACTTGGAGTGGCGAATCATCATGTTTCAAGCCCACTTGAGGGTGGCAAATCCGCATTTTAGCCTACTTGAGGGTGGCAACTTCAAACCATTTTCAAAAAACAAACAAAAGATGTTTTGTTCCAAATCGAGTGATCTAGTCTATACTTGTATGCTGTGCGCATCACATAGTAAGTTAGCTAATAACTGGAATAAGAACACATGTGTTTTCAAAAATAACATATCATGTTTAGTAGAGGCCGATCCTTTGATCGGGCGAGCGGGGGTGCTCATTTCAGGACCTTCCCCTCTCGTACCCAAGTTCCCGAGCCAAGGCAACTTTGGTGATGACAGACACGTGGCCTTAGGCACGAGTCAGCGTTTCCTAAATTTTCCAAACAAAACATTTAGGTGGCGACTCTGAAATCTGGCAAAGCAATCCATGTTTGGCACTTTTTTATTAAAATCGATTTTCCAAAACGATTTGCCGGATTTGGACTCTTTGGTGATTTATCAATCTTACATTGCACTTTGTGAGATTAGATTCAGAACCGTGATAGGAGTCCAAACTGTAGTAGCATGAACCAATCCGCGCCCCCTCCGAAAGGGGGGCGCTCGGAGTGTGTTCGGGCGATCTACCGTTTCTGGCGACTCTGCTTAGGATTTAGAGAACTTGACTCAAACTCATGATATGTTGTTTTGTTTACACTTATGTGCTTCTTTGCATTGCATTTGCATTGGTGCGCCTAGGACACTGTGTTTGCCGTCTGCTATTCCTGAACGGTTTGCCGGAGGCTTGCTTAGAAAAGCGTGCCATAAGTCTGACCGGTTACAGGCTCTGCCACGATGGGAACACAAACCTCGGTTTTTACCGAGGCACCCTTTTTGACCATTCGACCTAGTGCATATCGGAAGCCATAAAGACCATTCCAAACTAGGATAGGTTGCTTACCCGATTGTAGGTTGTTTGAAAACCGTTGCCTGCATAGTGAAACCGTAGCTCCTGACAAGATAGGACAGGGAAACCCTACCCCTCCATATGGGTGTTTTGGCTCTCACTTGCTTGCTATGTGCTTTTAGAGTGTGTCTCTACAGGAATGCATGTATCAGTTTGCAAGTCTGAGTATCAGTCTGAGGACATCAGTATTTGGGGTATCAAATTTGAGGCAGTGATTTGGGGGTAGCGATCAATGTTTGAGAAGAGTTCTTTCAGCTTGTGATTATCAACTGTGTGTTGTGTTTATTTAAGCCGAAATGCTGTCTGTTTTTCTGCTTGTTGTTTCCTTATTTTGCTTTATTTATCTTTTTGCAAGGTAGTATAGCATCGTTGCTTTCGAAGAGGTAGTTTCCCCCAAAGCACTCTGGGTTAGAGGTAGAAGGCTTCATCGATCCAAGGATCTAGTTGCCGGACAAGCAGTGTTCTTTTCATTACCCCTGGTTACAAGACGAAGGGCAGTTAGGCAGAGAGTATCGGTACAGCAGTCATTGGTTCAACGATCATTGTCCACCCCACCAGTGAGTAGTCGGGCTGAGGTTTACGTTTCTACCACAGAGAGAGATACACCTGTTCAGTTAGATCAACACTTTATGGCAAGTATGGAGGACATGATGCGTCAGCTCCAAGAGAACATGCAAGCCATGCAGCGGGATGCTGCCCGCCAGGCAGAGGTTGTCGCGCGTCAGGCAGAGGTTATGGCTCAACAGGCAGAACTAATTGCCAGGCTCTAGCAACAGCAGCAACCGCAACAAGCCGGAGCATCTGCTTCGTATCCACCCCCACCCCCACCTAGAGTTCCAACACTCGGGGATACTGCAAACGTCCAGGAAGATACGGACGCTCCAACAGGGCCAGTCTGGCCACCAGTTCTACCATAGACTTCAAAGACACCGGCCTTCTCAACAGATACACCGTTTGAATCTGAAATGGACCCAACCACTCTGAAGATGAGTAAGCTTGAAAAGCTGTTTAAACGGGCCCAAGGAGTCAACTCGATCCCGGATATAGAGGATGGTTACACTGATTCGGCGGTAACATTGCTGGACAGATTCAAGATGCCCCACATAGACCGTTTTGACGGCTCGGGCGACCCTATGGTTCATCTGAGACTACTCTCGGATATTTTGCGCCCGATGGGCTTGACGAGACTCCAAAAACTTTCACTCTTCAGCCAAACCCTGTCGGGTATTGCGGCCATCTGGTACGCCAAGCTGGAGGACTCAGTGAAATGAAGTTGGGAGGATATGGCCGAGGCCTTCGTCGCACAATATTCATACAACACCCAGATCGAGGTCACAACCCATGATCTTGAGGTGATCAGGCAAGAGCCGAAAGAGGGTTTTTCTGACTTTGTCACTCGATGGAGGGCCAAGGCCTCCATGATGACAACTCGGCCATTGGAGAAGGATCAGATAAAGATGGTTGTGCGCAACCTTTAACCCAAGCTGATGCAAAAAATGATCATCTTACCCCTTCCCACCTTTACGGATTTACACGAGATTGGGGTACAGATTGAGGACGCTATGAAGCAAGGTCTGATCGACCAAGACAGGGAACAACCCAAGAGGGCATTTACACGCAGTTCGAATGTAGGCACGAGTAGTGTCGCAGCTGTTAGAACTTTTGATGTAGGCATAGTCACTACCACCACTCCAAAAACAGCTACAGCTACACCTACACCCTTCACCGGTGCGTCTGGTACCAGCTCACAAACAGCCAAATACCCACCCCGGGGCCAGAGGACTTTTACCCCGTTGTATATGCCTTTGTCCAAAGCTCTCGGGGTTCTAATTAGAAAGGGGCATCTGAAGCCTCTGGAACCGCGCCCACTACCAAATAACCTCCCACCAACCCATAACTCGGCCAAATATTGTGCCTTTCACCAACAGCACGGTCACGACACCGACCAATGCTGTCATGAGATTCAGGATCTCATTGACAACAAGGTGATTGCACCTCCCGACAAACCAAATGTCACCACCAACCCACTCCCACCACATAACCAAGCTCCACCACCCAAGCATATCAACCTGATCCAAACTGTGGCCATTCATATGACCCAAGCATATACATCACGCCCTCCCACCTACCCAAGCCTGAGGTGTTCATCCCAGACAGCACGGACTTGTGCATGTTGAGCATCTCCCAAACCCAACCTGAACCGGTGGTGGTGACTGTCGAAGACATAACCGGGATGACTTTGGAGGCAGATGGAAATGTTGATTCAGAGCTTAAGGGATCTGGGAGCTTTATCGAAGGAGCATACAACCTGAGTGGTTATATCGTATCGTCGGATCAAGTCATACCGAGGGTAGAGTTGCCAGCTGGAGCAGAAATCAGCGTGGTCCGGGAGGATGGACCTGGTCAAGGGCTAGATGACCTAGCAGAGTTGGAAGAGGACATTGCAAATCTGCAGTTCTTTGAAAAGCAGGACTCAGGGTATGTGAACATTAACTGGTTCGACTTGGATGGATCGGTAAAGAATACGGGGTGGCTTAGTGACCAGCCAGATGTTGTTAAAGAATCTCAGCCAGAACAGAGACCATCAGAAATGGGAATATCAGCAGTGGCCGGAATGGCCGAGAATCAGGAGAAATCGCCGGAGAGCACCGGTGAAAAGAATTTTGCTCAGGATTCAGGCAGTTTGAGTACAGTAAACATTGAACAGGAGGCTGCACTGTAGCGGCTTGAGCAGGAAAAGGTCGAGGATCTTCAAAGGGCTAGAAAAGCCAAGGCCCCTACGGGGACGAAATGTGCTGTGAGCACAGAAACAGTTGCAACAAAACCGGACAGCTGTCTGTCGGTTGCCGACGGGATGTGGTGGGAAGACGACGACTTACGTCTTGCCCACACTGACGAAGATTGGGGACAGAACCAACCAAATGACACCTGGTATGTTGAGGAGGTTGACCATATGACCAGGAGTGGCCGGTATTTCAAACCCCCACACTTGGACCGGCCAAAGGCGTCCGAGAAGGGCAAAGAAGCAGAGAGGTAGAAAGAAAAGCTGCTAGAGGAGGAAGTTGTGCTGAAGCAGTTTAAGAAAATCCAAGCAGACCTCTCCATCTGGGGACTACTTATGGCCTCGAGAGTTCACAGACAAGCTGTCCTTTCTGCCATGGACAAGGCGAAACTTTCAATTGATACCACACCTAAACAGCTGGTAGGGCTGGTTTTCTCGGGAGGAGCTTCCCCAACCTTGACTTCACCAACAAAGAATTACCGCCCGAGGGCTCAGATCATAACAAACCACTCTATATCTCTGTGGAGTGTAGAAAGAAATGGATACCGGTGGTCCTGGTCGACACGGGGTCTGCAATCAATGTATGTCCGTCGAGAACGGCGTATGCTATCGGGTTGAAGCCCGCAGATTTCATGCCTACGGCCCAGGTGATTCAGGCCTATGATAATACCAGCCAAGAGGTGATGGGGACCGTACGGATTAAGACTCAGGTTGGTCCGGGGCAACAGGACATTGAGTTTCATGTCTTGGATGTTCCCGCAATCTTCAATCTACTCCTTGGGTGGCCGTGGCTACACCAGGTGAAAGCCGTCTCTTCCACCTTACACCAAATGCTGAAGTACCCCCACGGGAAGGGGGTGGCAATCGTTTTTGGGAATTCTTCGATACATCCGCCGCCAGAGGTTTCTACACCAATTCTGGAGATTGAGCATGCCGCGGAAGATGTATTTTTGTCAGGATTCACCCTAGCTGAGGCCCGGGTTGTACAGGATATGCTAGCTATGGATGAGGGGCTATACGTCAGTGCACAGTTTGTCTACCTTATGAACAAGCTTCAACACATCCCCGGGATGAGATTAGGGCAAAGTGGCCGGAAGGGCATCGCAGCGTTGGCCGAAGTGCCGCATAACCCATATACCTTTGGATTAGGTTATCTACCTACCAAAGAGGATTGGGCGAGGAAAGGAAGAGAGATGGCCGGAAGAGCCAAGGCAAAGCAAGTCGGGAAGCACTACGAGTTGGTGCACAGGCCTATTGTGATACCCCTGTTCTGTATTATGTTAATTGGTCCCTAATACGTATGTGATTATGTGTTTAGCATGATTTTGTGTGCCATTATGTGAATATATGTGATTTTGAAATTCTATCTGTCCACCGTAGGAATATCTGTTTGAATAATCCGCTTCGGAAATTAAATTGAGGGCCTTATCGGCCACAGAACCCGAAATTCATTACGCCATTGTGATTAGTGTAATTTTTAGAGACTACGGTGAAATTTAATTGAAAATTAATTCTGGTCAGATTAAACTGATTAAATTGATGAGTTAGTGCCCAAATATTTTATATTAAAATATTGTACTAGTGGGCCTTGTTGTGTTATAATACTACACTCTCCTTAACTCATTTGAGCTCAAAAATCTGAGGATACAATAGAGAGAGAGGGGCCGGCCATAGTGAGAGAAAGGGGGAAAATTGTGCATTTGTAGTTCAAGACCTAGACCTTTTGGGAGATTAAGCTCAAATATTGCTACTATTGGGAAGATTAAAGCTCCTTGGTGAGTGATTCATGCATTTATAGTCATCATTTTGTGAATTCAAGATTAATAGATGGTCAAGAGCATGAATTAGTTTGAATGTGATGGAATTAAGTTGTATATGTTGGATTTCAAGATTATAGAAGCATGCATGTAAGGAATTGCTATAGATTTCCATGTTTGAGCTTAATTTGTGTAACCTATGTTCAAGTTGAATGAAATCCATGTGTATGACCATCCCTTCACCAAATAAGTTGTGAGTAATGTGTATTTCTTGCATGCAAGAGTAAATCATGAAAGAGCAAGCTTTGCATGTTTGAATTTGAGTATGTTGGTAATGATCTGACATATTTTGGGACATGCATGTAGATAAATCAAGAAATTGAGCTCCATAATGTTATAATCTTGCATTGGTGCCATGTTGGTATGATTATATTGAGATTTGAGCCATTGCATGCAAGTATTGTGGCTGGAAAGTTGGATTGGAGCTCAAGAACATGATCTGGGAAACCCAGAATTTTGATATCCGCTCGAGCGGGGGAATGTCCGCTCGAGCGGGGATTTCGAGCTCCCAGTATTTTGTTCTTGCAGGCATGGTGTCCGCTCGAGCGGGGAATTTCACGCTCGAGCGGGGATCATGGAGGATGAACTTCCGCTCGAGCGTCTTATCTCGCGCTCGAGCGTAAAAGTGATGCATCCAGTACTTTTTGCAGACATAGAGTCCGCTCGAGCGGGTAAGTTAACGCTCGAGCGGGGAGCTATGTTGAGAGGCCTTCTACTCGAGCGCCATTTTGGATGATCGAGCGTAAATTTCACCTATCCAGTACTTTTGCAGGCCTTAAGGGTCCACTCGAGCGGGGAAGTTTACGCTCGAGCGAGGACCCTGTTTTCTGAGATTCTGTTTTTGCATTCTGAGTTCTGTTTTCCGTTCTCTTTCACTTGTGAGCACTCTTAGGCATATGTTAAGCATTGTAAATGAGTTAATGAGATAAGAATAACGCCTAAAGAGGAATATGTGAATTAAAGAACGGACTAAACTGTTAGTGACCCTTTTGTTTTCATGAAATGTGTAGGGTCAAGCTCCAGGGCAAATCCACAAGCTGATCACTGTGAGTAATATCTTAATAAGATATTTGAAATATACTGTTGTCCAGTTGTTTACTCATATGTAAGTTTTATAAGTTCATTAATTTGAATGGTGGACAACGATTGATACAAACGATTGGGCCAAAGGCCGATTGATACGAATGATTGGGCCAAAGGCCGAATGATACGAATGATTGGGCCAAAGGCCGATTGATATAAATAATTGGGCCAAAGGTCGATTGATACGAATGATTGGGCCGAAGGCCGATTGACATGAACGATTGGGCCGAAGGCCGATGGATACGAATGATAGACATGAATGATTGGGCCGAAGGCCGATGGATACGAATGATAGACATGAATGATTGGGCCGAAGGCTGATGGATACGAATGATAGATGTAAATGATTGGGCCGAAGGCCGATGGATACGAACGATGGATATAGATGATTGGGCCAAAGGCCGATGGATATAAATGATTGGGCCGAAGGCCGTTTGCTGTACTGTTTCATTGATTACTAATAAATCTTCCTCATTTGATATTATTCACTGGGCATTCGCTCACGCTCATTCATGTACATGTAGGTGAGCCAAGGGACGTCCAAAACCAGCCCCGGTGAACTTGTGAGAAACAGTCTAAGTTTTGAGGAGTCAGCCCAAACGTCTCACGCACGAGACTGTCTTCGCCTTTGACCTTGTTATAGTTTTGTTATGTTGGCGAATACGCTGGACTACTTTTGTATATAAGACTTGGGTTTGACTGATTTAAATCTGTATGATCCTATATGTACAGCGTTTTGTGTTAGTAAATATTTTGATGTGAGCTATTAACATATAAATGTTTGGAATGTTATGGTGTGTATTTAAGCACGGCTCTATGGACAAAGTTTTTGAACTGCTTCCGTTTGGCCCCTTTATCTCTGATGAGTTTTAATTTACATGGATGGAGGCCGTGGTTAATCACACGATTACTAGCCGGTTATGGCCTTAACCCATAGGGGCGGGTTCGGGTTGTGACACCTATCCAGGGGACCCTGAACGGACGCTTTGCCCGGGAGGGGGAAGACTTCCCGTTTTGCAGCTTTCCGGAGCCCTGGTTGAATTCAGAAAAGCGGCGTTTGGCCGGCTTCAAAATCTTTTTTGATCTTCAGTTGTCCGGGGATGAAGATGTTGAAGAGCAGACAGACCCACCAGCTGAGGCTGAGCAGTGCGAGGAAGACGATTCTGAGAGCACAGAAATTGAGATGGGGGTAGCGCTGGCTTGTCTTCTCTTAGATCCTCAGATCGTACCGGAGTGCTTGGGGGATAACTTCTCAGTTTCCATGATCGGGGATGAAGCGGATGTGGGCCCATCTTCAGGCATTCTCGATGCATCCATCGCACCCTCCCTCATCTGGCAATACGAGGAGGGCTTTTTATCGAGCAGTTCCGGGTCAGGAAGTGAGCCGGAATCTGATTCCACAGAGTCTGTGGAATCGAATCAGATTCCAACTCTTCTGAGTTTGAGTCGGTATTCTTGGGGGTGATAACCCGGATGCCACTGTCCTGTCCAGGTCATCTTTTTCTTTTTCCTTTGAGTCTGTTGTAACAGAGGAATTAGGCGGACTGGATGTTATTAATGAGAATAGTACGGATGTGGCTTCCGAGTACTTTTCTGTGCCTTTAATTTATTACATTAATCAAGACTTTCAAAATTTTGATGAAAACGACGAGGAAGAAATTCCTCCGGTTTTGAAATATTTGCTTGATCAAGAGCAGGAGAGGTTTGTAAAACCTTTGGTTGATGAAATCACCACAATTAATGTTGGTACTAAGAACGACCCGCGGATGGTCCGGATCGGGTCCACGTTGTCTTCGGAGGAGCGCGAGCGCTTAGTCACTTTATTAAAAGATTTCAAAGATGTTTTCATGTGGTCGTACGAAGACATGCCTGGAATCGATCCTGAGATTGTACAGCACCGGATCCCTCTTGACCCAGAGGCCCGACCTGTTAAGCAGAAGCTCTGAAGGATCCGCCCGGACTGGGCTCTAAAAATCAAAGAAGAGGTCACCAAGCAGATCGATACAGGGTTCCTGTTAGTATCTGAGTATCCAACTTGGTTGGCCAATATAGTTCTGGTGCTGAAGAATGACGGCAGAATTCGGGTATGTGTGGACTTCAGAGATTTGAACAAAGCCAGTCCGAAGGACAACTTTCCTCTACCGCATATCGACGAATTAGTTGACTTCACTGCTGGGCATGTGCTGCTCTCGTTCATGGATGGGTTTTCAGGCTACAATCAGATTTTGATGGCACCCGAAGACAGGGAGAAGACTGCTTTCACTACCCCGTGGGGAACCTATTGCTATAGGGTGATGCCATTTGGGTTGAAGAATGCTGAGGCT
This sequence comes from Camellia japonica, assembly GCA_030407325.1. Lineage (NCBI taxonomy): Eukaryota > Viridiplantae > Streptophyta > Magnoliopsida > Ericales > Theaceae > Camellia > Camellia japonica. The sequence continues at coordinate 110,639,552 of JAPPVO010000002.1, read as the reverse complement.
ACATATCAACGGGCTACGACGATTTTGCACGATATGATCCATAAAGAGGTTGAGGTGTATGTGGACGACATGATTGTCAAGTCCAAGGAAAAAGAGGGCCACTACACCGCCTTGCAGAAATTCTTCCAACGGATCAGAGAGTATCGGTTGCGGCTGAATCCTCAGAAATCTACATTTGGTGTTACAGCAGGGAAAATGCTGGGGTTCTTGATCACACAAAGGGGTATCGAGGTTGATCCTTCCAAAATCAAGGCCATCTTAGAAATGCCACCACCGAGGACTAAAAATGAGGTGCGAGGCTTTCTAGGTAAAGTGCAATTCATAAGACGGTTTATTGCAAAATTAACCTTGACTTGTGAACCACTATTTGGTCTCCTGAAGAAAGGAAAGAAGTTCCAATGGGACGACCAATGCCAAGTTACTTTCGAGCAGATCAAGCAATATTTACAGAACCCACCTGTGTTGTCACCACCTTGGCCAGGGAAACCGTTTATTCTGTACCTATCAGTGACCGAAACGACAATGGGCTGCATGCTTGCACAGGAGTCTGAGGGCAAAGTGGAGAAGGCTATCTACTACTTGAGCAAGAAAATGCTGGATTACGAGACCCACTACACTCCGCTGGAAAAGGCTTGTCTGGCCTTGGTATGGGCTAGCAGGAAGTTGAGGCACTACCTGTTAGCTCACTCTGTAATACTGGTTTCGATATTAGATCCCATCAAATATCTCTTCGAGAAACCAGCACTTACGGGTAGGCTAGCCCGTTGGTTACTTCTGCTTTCCGAATTTGATATGAAGTACATGACGCGCAAGTCAGTGAAAGGGAGAATGGTAGCGGAGTTCCTAGCCGACCACCCAGTGGAGGGAGATGAAGCAGTTGAATATCTGTTCCTAGATGAGGCCATTCTGCATGTCGAAGAAGAGACTTGGACGATATACTTTGACGGAGCGTCAAACTAGTACGGGTATGTGATAGGGGTGCTGCTGATAGCGTCCGACAATTCCCGTATACCCTTAGCTTTCAAACTCCAGTTCAAAGTATCGAACAATGAGACAGAGTATGAGGCATGTATTGCTGGACTAGAAGCCGCCCTGGAACTAGGGTTAAAATGGTTGGATGTCATCGGGGACTTGAACCTTGTTGTATCTCAAGCTAAAGGAGATTGGAAAGTTAAAGAAGAAAAGATGAGAATTTATCACCAGACCTTGGACGTTCTGATTCCTCGGTTTGAGAAACTGAATTTCGCCCATCTGTTAAGAGAGAATAATAGGTTCGTCGATTCATTAGCAACTCTATCTTCTATGATAGACATCCCTTTCGGAGTCCGGATGCGTCCGATCATCATTGAACAGAAATTCGTGCCGGCCTACGAGTTGATTGCTGCCATAGATGAGGTACAAGATCAGAACCCCTGGTATTACGACATCTAGAACTTCTTGGAAAAGGAAGCTTATCCACCAGGGGCAAATGCCAAAAATAAGAGGGCAATTCAAAGAATGGCTGCTCAGTTCATTGTCTGCGGGGGTAAACTGTACAAGAGGGGTCATCTCGGGATGCATAAGCTATGCGTTGATGCTGAAGAATCCAAGCGCCTGATGGAGGCCATCCATGGAGGAGAGTGCAGAGCACACATGAGTGGGGTGATGCTAGCCCAAAAGATCCTTAGGCAGGGTTATTACGGGTCAACCATGGAGGAGGATTGTGTTGCCTTTGTCCGGCGATGCCACAAATGCCAGATCCATGCAAACCACATGAACATTTCACCGTCGAAGCTGTACAATATGACTTCGCCATGGCCTTTTTCAGTCTGGGGGATTGATGTAATTGGGGCTGTCACTCCAAAGGGGTCCAACGGACATGAGTACATTCTGGTAGCGATAGACTACTTCACGAAGTGGGTTGAGGCCCAATCTTACACAGTGTTGAAGGCATCGCATGTCACTAAGTTCATCAGGAACAACATTATTTGTCGCTACGGGGTCCCGAATGAGATTATTTCGGATAATGGTTCCCACCTCAAGAAGGAGGTGATCGACTTGTTGGAAAAGTACAACGTGGCTTTTCATAAGTCATCTACATATTAGCCGCAAACCAACGGAGCTATTGAGGCCGCCAACAAGAAAATCAAGCACATTCTGTAGAAGATGGTGGAAACCTACAGGGATTGGCCAGATAAGCTGCCATTTGCTCTTTGGGGCTACCGGACTTCAATTCGAACTTCTACTGGGCAACTCTGTATTCCTTGGTTTATGGGATGAAGGCTGTTCTGCCTATCGAAGTTGAGGTTCCGTCATTATGGGTATTGGCTGAGTGTCAGATAGCTGAGGCAGATTGGCAGCAAAACAGGTCCGAAGAACTCATGCTCTTTGATGAAAGAAGGCTAAAAGCACTGTATCACGTCCAAGGTTATCAACGAAGAATTGCCAGGGCTTTCAACAAGAAGGTTAAGTCCAGGAATTTGAAAGAGGGGGATCTAGTGCTCAAAGACAACCGAGCTCCCATCCATGACCCTAGGGCCAAGTTCAGACCCAATTGGATTGGCCCTTACATCATCAAGTCTATTTGGTCCGGTGGAGCTGTCATTCTGATGGATTTAGATGGCCTTGAGTTCTCCCAGCCGCTCAACATGGACAAGTTGAAGAAATACAGTCCCTGAGTGGCTCGCTAGGCCGAAAACTCGAAAGGGCGACCTAGGCAAAAGTTAGAGCACAGAAAATTTAAAATAATAAAACTGAGCTCGCAAGGTTGAAAACCCAGAAAGGGCGGCCTTGGCAAAAGTTAGAGTGCAAAAGGAGAGTGTTAATACACAAGTGAACCTGAACCGAACTACGTAAGGCTTGATTCCCATCTTTGGGATATGTAGGCAACTTCATTCCGAAGTCCAGCCATAAACACTTCCAAATCAACTTTGTCCATGTAATCATGTTGGTCATCTGTGTCTATTCTGCATTCAAGAGCTCGGTTGTGATCTCCAGTGCAGTGCTGTTCAGAGTAGGGGCAACTTTCCAGTTGTTTGGGATTTGGCGTTGTACATCTCAGTGATAGATCTCGGGCGTGTCCAGTTTTGATCCATATTGAAAATGGTTTTGAAAAGTTTTAATAAAAGTTGATTTTGCTCAAATTAATCTTTTTATGACTTAGACCATTTTTGGACCAAATGGAAAATTTTCAGTACCCACAACCTTCAATTACATTGATTTCAGTACAGAGTTCTCCTACTCTTGAATACAAATTGAAGTTGCTTTTTATTGCATTCATAAAAAAAACTTGAAAGTACTGATAAAGCAATAAACTCGCGGCATGGATAAGTCAGGTGTTCTTGCGCCCCCTCCCAGAGCTTGTGGAAGCCTTTGATGCCAAAGTAGGACCAACATGCGCCTCTTCATCGAGCCAAGCTATGCACTCATCAGAGAGGGTGCAACTGAAAGTGGGAGCGGGGGCCAGAAGCTCTCTTGTCCTCCATGCTGTGGCATACCGAGCTAGCTGTGCGCCTCGGACTGGAAATGCGGTAGGGTACTCTACCCCTTCTTCCGGACAAGTCTGATCATGCCCAAGTTAGCACCGGAATCAAAATGGAAGTGAAAGACACAGTGTGTCAGGCCAATCAGCTGAATGCCCGGTTGCCGGGACATGCTGTAACTCATCGCCGGCAGATTAAGCCAGGGGCAGCGCCAAGCAATGTTGATAGCAGACAGGCTGCACATCCATTCACACCACCATCCCTCATCTGGGGCATCAACTAGTCGTTGCCGGAAGAAATAACTGCATGCTGAATATGTTGGGCATGAGTCCACTACTCTCAACTTGTCCATCAACCATATCTGGAGAGGGATAAAAAATGAGAGATTGAAGAATAGAGAGGTGTACGAAGAGAGAAAAGTGAGAAAGGGTTTTTGAGAGAAAAATAGAGCCTAAGGGCCGAGTGATGTGAGAAATACATACGTGAGTAAGGATGGAAACATTACCTGCAGCAGCAGTGGACTCCCCGCGAATCTAGTTGTCTCCCGGCGACAGAAAGCATCCAAACCCATCAGTGTCTCAGCTAGTGTCATGGCAATGTAGCTCTTGCCCTCCTTTAAGCCTTGGGCAACCTCAATCAAACGGACGCTAGACCCTTCAGAACCTGGGGCAAGCAAGAAATGAGACAACATGCACAAGCAGAGGGCATGTTGTCGAAAACCCTGCCAGTGATGATCGCCGCGGTCACCGGCATCAGAAAATCGATGAATCAAGCTGGGGATGTCCAGTTCACCATTGCGAATCAAAGACCGAGCGTCATGCAAAATAAGTCCACACATCCGTCCTAAAGCTTGGATATGGCTGAAACGGAATTGGGGCAAGATCTCTTCCTCGCGTCGAGACTCCATCAAAGCTTGGAAATCTTCAAAAGTGGGACACGTATCTTGTCCGCCAAAGCTAAAAAACATGAGTTACCGGATTCCAACACCTAGCCGCAGCATGGAGGAACGGAAAACGCAGCGGGGTGTGGCTCAGCGTGAATAGTACGTTTATTCCGAAACCCCGAAAATTTAACTTTTCCAAGCCATCCAAGCTTGCAATCCAATTTGTGAGGTTTTAGGCAAGAAATGCTTCCATTTGAGGCAAAAATGGAGTTAAAATGAAGGCACCACGAAGCTAGAACCTTTATGGAAGATAAGGCAATAAGTGGAGGACAAGTGTCAACATTTCGGAGAGTCTGCCATCGATGGCCGGCACTTGCTTATTGATAGCTGGTAGTGGCTCATCAGTGGCCGGCAGTGGCACACTGATGGCCAGCAGCCTCTCCTTCAGACTCCCTGACCTCCTCAGTGAAGATCCAGTTGTTTGCTGCAGTGGAGTCCTGTTATTTGTGCCTTTTAAGGTCATGTTTTTGTCCTGTTGGACTCTGTTGTGTCTCGTTTAAGACGTATTAGTCTTCGTTTTGTTTATCGAGTTATAATCATCTTCTTCTTATTTATTGAGTTTTTGTAATTTGCTTATCGAGTTGTAAACTTATTAAGGTCATGTTGTTGCTTATTGAGTTGTTTTGTTTATTTCAGTTGTTAGTCGGTTCACTGCCTGATTCAGACAAATGCATGCACAATTTTCAAACAAAGATCAATCTCGTTTTCATGCTGTGCGATGTTATGCGATGTTCAAAATACAAAATATAACACCTTTTGATCAAAAAGCTATTTTCATTCCATCGTGGATTCTTGTTACAAAAGAGCACAAGTTTTAAAGAAAATAAAACTATCAGAGGCTGTACAATGTGCTAAAACTACTAGTAAAAAGAGAGTAAAGCAAAAACATCTGAATCGGTGCTATCTAGCTCAAGATTGAGAAGCCCTCTTTACCCTCTTCCTCGGCTGAGCAGACCCTGCACCATCGCCGTTGGCACCGCTGTCTGACCTGGATCCGTCGTCATCTCCCTCCTCAGATGACTTGGACTGTCGACTCGCCGCCTCAGCCTCCTCACTCATCTCATCATCATCATCACTTGGCACGGGCTCTGAAGGGCCACTCTCGCTATGGGTGCCTGTGCCTGTGCCTCTACCTTGGCCATATGTCTGAGCCTGTCTCCCTCTCCTCTCTGTTGATGGAGGAGGTGCTGAAGGACCCGCCTCTACTCCTGCTGGGGCATCTGATGAGCCTGGCATCAGGAAGGGAATCTGAAAAAGGCAGTTCGCCAAAGTGCATTAGTAATGAAATGTATCAGACGCAAAGAATAATGTGCTATGAGTAGTGTGTGATCTACAGTGTATGTATGCCATAAGCAGTGTATAGGAGCAATGTATTAGATCAGTGTAGTGTGGAACTGTACAAATGCTAGTGTGTCAAGAGAAGACTTTGTGGCATGAAGTGCAGTTCGAAAAAACTCACCGGGATCCTATAGAGGCTGAGCAGATCCAGACTCGTCTCTATCATCTCTGTCAAGAAGGCCACTAGATCAATGGTCTACCCTGTGTACTCTATGGGTGTCTGCGAGTGCATCGAAAAGATCAGTATTCGATGAAGCATAATTGAAATGAAGTAAATATGCAAAATGTGGGGTTTAGTACATACCGGAGTCGGGCCTCGAATCCCGGCGAGTGCACGCCCAGCTGATGCAGGCGCAATGGGGATCTGATAAGTCTCCCCAGAACGTCTCTGATAAGTCAATGAAGTAGGCAGCTCTGGCCATCCAGTCTCCTGCCTCTCCTCAGGATCTCTCCTCCTACGAGATCTGATCGCTCTGCCTCTCCCTCTCACAGCTGGAGCTCTCGCCCCCTCACCTCCACGAACGCCAGTTAGAGACGGCATCAGATGCGTTTGAATGAAGGTCGCGTAGTCGCCCTCCATGCGAAAATAGTCCGCATCCAGTCCTACCATGAACTGAATCACCTGGTCGGTGGACAGCCTGTGTGTCTCCCTCATAGACGCAGGAGGTGCCATCGTTATAAACTCGGCAGGTGATCTCAAGGTCTGGCGTACGAAGCGCTCACTCAAAAACCAAGCGCGACAGATCGGACCCTCGAAGAGGATGTGGTAGCGGGAGACAATCTGGGCAGCGTTGTATTGATCTCGGAGTCCTGACGGTATCGCATCCCATGGCTGCCACATGATCTGAGGAAAAGAGAATGAACAAGATGATCAGTTGTCAAAAAACTAATGTGGATGCATTAGGTTAATTGAAATAATTTCGTTTCGGAATTACCTCGCGCGCCGTGACCGAGTCAAAGTACTGCCGAAAGAACACAAAGCTCTCTTGGGTCCTACAACAGAGCTGGCCGTCATATACATCAGAGAATGAGACTGTCGCTGGTGTCTCCTCCACAAGCTCCGGAGCAAGTGTCGGGAAGTATGTGTACACCCACAGCTGTAAGGAAGATGTGATCAATACAGTGTACGAACAGAGTATAGAACATGCAGAAAGTAGAACGCAGTACAATGCATAAGGAGTGCAGGTCTAGAGCAAAGATTAGACTTTGTGTGTGCAGTGTATGGTATGCAGTGTGCAGTATGTATGGTATACAGAAAATGCAAAGCAGAAAGCATACAATGCAAGAGCAGATACAGAGAATGCAGAAAGTACAAGTGTTGAACAAGGTGAAAGCAGAAAATGCTAAGCAAATAATGAAAAGAGGAAACTAAACTGTGTACCTCCCAAGCTCGCCAGTAGCCGCCGATCAGGGTCCTGCACATCCGAGAGGTCGAGGTCATGTATCCATACAAAGTGGTAAGGCTGGCTGCGCCCCAATCATAGAAATGGACTTGCTGGAGCACCACCAGGGCGCTCAGGAAGTATAAACCCACGGTATTCCACCTGTTCGAAAACAAGGTGGTACCGAAAAGGAACAGGAGGAAACCCCTGGCGTACTGTTCCATCTCCTCATCAGTCTCAGGATCCTCCCCTCTGTAATGCTCCTCGAACCAGGTATATCTAACCATACTTGCTCGAAGTGTCAGTGGACGCGCTCCAAGTAGTGTATCCCATGCGGCCACCCACTCTCCCATGTCGAGATCGAGAGGAATCGGGTCACCTCTTACGCCCAGGCCAGTGATCATGGCAAAGTCGAAGGGAGTCATCGTCATCTCTCCCATCGAGGAGAAGTGGAAAGATTTGGTGGTGTCCTACCACCTCTCCACAAGAGCCCCTAGGAGAGGGCGACTCGCTATGATCCGTGTCAAGCTAGAGCAAAATAGGCCGAAGCCGGTCCCGTCTATGATCTGGTGGACCCTCGCAGGAAGCTCGTCATACCAATCCCGAGCTGTCGTCGCACCATAACCTCTGAAGGAGTGGGATCCGTCCTGTGGCAATGCATGTGATGTAATCAGATCAAGTGACAAAAGTATAGTTGAAAGTATAGTTGAATGCAGATCAGTGATGTATTGAAAATACAGTTGAATTCAAAACAGTGATGTACTGAAGATACAATTGAATTCAGAGCAGTGATGCATGAGGTATAGTCGCATACAGTACATGCAGAGTAGTGATTTGTGAAGTATAGTTGAATGCAGAGTAGCAATGTATGAAATACAGTCAGATCAAGGCATGTGATGCAATCAAATCAAAACAGTTCAAGAAATGCAAATAGTTGAAAGTAATACTACAGAAAAGTAGAGTTGGTACCTCCACAGCAATGGCCGACAAGTGAGACATGGGCTCTCTCAGCAAGAGGTCGTCTGGCACGTCCTCATCGAAATCAGTGAAGGCGTGGATGCCTCCTGCTACTAGTATAATATGAGTCTCCGGGTGATACCTCGCGGGGTCAAAGGGGCGTACGCTCGGTGGTAAAGGCTGAGGCTTGACCCCCGGCTCAGCCACAAAGTCCGTGGCAAGCTCTACCGGAGGGAGTGCGAGGAAGCCCCCATCGTGCAGGATATGGTCAGCCATCTGAGATAGATGCAAAAATGAGCAAAAATGAGAAAAGATGAGCAAAATGGAAAAACGTTGAGCAAATCAAACCCTAAGAGAGAGAAAAGTCAAAGAAAATCAAAAACCCGGGAAAAGTGAACTAACCTTGAGAGAAACTCGGGGGAAATGATCCTTGAATGGGGGAAATGACAAAAGAGGCCTCAGAATCAAATTCTAATCGGTTCAAATCGAAGAGAACAAAGGGGTTTTTAGCGATTCAACGTTGTTTAGGGTGTTGGGAAACGCATAGAACGCGCAGATCTAGAGAGAAGGCACACCTAGAGAGAAAGGGAAATGTTTTTTGTGCAAGGGTTTGTAAGGAAATGGGTTGATTTTGAGTGTATATGAAGACCCACGACCGAAAAGACCAAAAAGCCCGAATCTGCCATCGATGGCCGGCAGTGGCACATCGATGGCCGGCACCACTTCATTGATGGCCGGCGGTTGTCACTGACGGCCGGCAGGGGGCCGCGGCATCCCCTGATGGCCGGCAGGCGTCGACCACATTCCCTTGCCTCTTTTACCTTGATATGTATCCTTAGGTTCCAAGAAATGCAGGGTATGTTCAAAATTTGATTCAGAATGCATCCGCGGAAGCCCAGAATCACATTCGCAGTGCGCGAAGGTCATCACCTTTCAACCCACATTAGGTGTATCATTTTAAGCATGGTGCAACTCTCCGAGAGGTAAATCGGGGGTCGCCTTTTAATTGTTTCTATTATGTGCTTTTGTTGTGGCATAGAAAGAACATCGCTTTTATTGATGCATGGAGTATGTATTTTGAATAGTTGCATTGAACGTGCATTACCATCTTGCATTGAATATGCATCATTGACTATCTCTTATAGAACATGCTTCGGTTCCGTTTCTTGCATGTTAAGCATTGAGTATGCCTTGGCATCATGTTGCGATCCTTTGTCTCGTATGAGATATGCCTTGTATTGCATTGTACCTTTTAAGTTTCTTTCTCATACATGCACGTTATTGTATGAACGGTTCATTCAGAGGAATTCTGGGTAACGCCATTCCTCTCCCTTACCCCGTTGCATAGAAACACCTGGGTGCGCCCGGTGTTTACACTAACACCGTGTTAGAAGCGTTTGGACTGTGTGCCCGACACTTATACCTCTTTGCTTTGGTTAGAAACTTTGGAACGTCTTTTGATGTTTATACCACTCTTAGGTGTTGCCCTACCCTCTCTCACGTGTGATACGCTGGGAGGTGTTTTCCTTCCCCCTCTCGCGTGTGGTATGCTGAGAGGTGTTGTCTTTCCCTCTCTCGCGTGTGATACGCTGAGAGGTGTTTTCCTTCCCTCTCTCGCGTGTGATACGCTGAGAGGTGTTTTTTTCCCCTGTCTCGTGTGTGATACGCTGAGAGGTGTTTTCTTTCCCTCTCTCGCGTGTGATACTGTAGACGTCCCCGAACGCCCCGGGAGGGTTAAGGTCCCGTTCCGTTCGTATTAGGGTCACCACAGTTCGGACTCAAATTGCCACGGTTCTTAATCTAAACCAAAGAGTCCAAATCCGGCAAATCGTTTTGAAGAAAAACAGATTTTTGAAAAGAAGTGCCAAACATGGACTGCTTTGCCAGATACAGAGTCGCCACCTAAATATTTTTTAATGGGGAAATTTAGGAAACCCTGACTCGGTGCCAAAGGCCACGTGTCCGTCATCACCAAATGTCTTGGCTCGGGAGCTTGGGTACGATCGGGGAAGGTCAGCTATGAGCACCCCCTTTCGCCCGGTCCGAAGACCGGCCTCTACTAACCGTGATATCCGATTTTGAAAACGTTACGTGTTCTTATTCCAATTATTAGCCTAGAATTACTATGTTATGCGCGCAGCAAACAAGTATAGACTAGATTGCCTAATTTGGAAACAAACATTGCATATCCGTTTGTTTTGAAAAATGTTTCGGAATTTGCTACTCGCAAGTAGGCTAAAACACGGATTTCAATGAGTTTTCCCAACTCAGACAATCCATCCTCCACCCACAAGCATTCAAACAGTAATATCACATAAGCACTTAGCCGCATGGTAAGCATACTGTCATGTTAGCATTCACACGCATGTGGTATGCTAAAGCGTAAAATACTTACATCGTACTCCGTGCCAAAAACAATAACCCGGTTAACAAACATGCATGGCCTAGTTTATGTTAAGTGGCTAATGCAACGCATACAGAATGCAACCCAGAATAGGCTCGGCTAATCTATAAATGGCATGTGAGATCAAATAGCATATACTCAATTTGGAATTTGAATGGCTTATGCAGTTTGTATGATGTACCGAGCCCGGTGCATGTAAACAAATGCATGAATGCACGCATGCATTGCATAAGGTATGCTAAAATAAGCGTGCCCTAATCTACCAACATAAGCGGGTAAATAAAAGGGAAGAAAGAAATGGGGATTGGAAGACATACACCCACTCACACACACTTATTACAACTTTGCCCTCACTCGGAGGGACCAAAAGAATATACAAATTAATTAACTACGCAGGCTAATTAAAATATTACAAATTTCACTAAATTAATCAAATAAATTAATTAATCTAATTAAAGCAGTAAACAGCCTCAGGATGAGGACCGGATGCAACACGCGCTCGGGACTGGCTCGGAACCGCACTGCCATGCACGGATTGCCTCTGTTTCCTCTGCTCTCCTCCTCAGAAAATTTCCAAAGTCCCAGAAGTACCTCTCAGGGCACTGGGGAGTACCACCGGCTGGGGTAGAGCACCACCGGCTGAAGGAGGAGGCCACCGGCACAAAATTCATCTATCGGCAGCCAATTACTGCCGGTCGGCACTAAACAGTGCCGGTCGGCACAAAATGCCTGCAAAACCTGCAACTCACAGCAGCAAAGGACAACAACATGCATGGCAATATAATTCAAGCCATTTATGCACCAAACACATCCCTTATCATGTTTTTGACTCAAGGGGGGGCATGTGCCTCGATTCCCGGACCATCAATCACGCATTTCCATGCATGATGGCCCAAAGAACCAAGAGTGCAACTTTGATTTCAAATGCATGCAATGCAAACAAGCAAACAAGGGTGTTAAGCCTCTATCATACTCCACTTCAAGAGGTCAAACATACACAATGCAAATGCAACCCTAAGCATGTCAACTAGGCATGCAACATGGACTATGCAACATACTTATGCAAAGGGTTCAAGCAAGCATTCAAGACAAGCATGCAAACCAATTAAATGATGGTCTTACACATGACTTAGGCAACTCAAATAGGCTTAAAATCAGTGGCCAAAGTGCCTAGAAATGGAGACTAAACACACACACACACATGCAAGTGTTATGGTCCAAACCCAAGGCATAAACATGGCAACCCCCAAGCACACTTGGAGATACCAAACAAGGACAATAAACACACATTGTAAAGCTCTGAAAATCATGCAAAACATGATGCCAAATCATGCAACAAAACAAGCCGAACAAAGCATGCAAATGGTCTAAGGTTCAAAGCAAATCAATGAGGCTTTGAACCACACTTAGCACGACCACACATGGCAATACTTAAACACTTAAAAACAGAGTTTTAACACATAAAACCAAGCCTAAAGGACCACCTAGATGGCATCTAGATGACATGAATCCAAAGGCATGCATTAAAGCCAAAACATGGAGCATTTAACACATACTCTTAAAGCATTAAATAGGCCACTAAGGCAAGCATGCAAGCACACCAAAGGGACTGAAATGACATGCTAGATGGTTCCAAACCATCAAAATGAGGTAAGCAACACATGCTACACATGCATGCTCAAAGGCTAGCAAGCCTAAAATGCAAGGGGGCTATATAATGCATGCCAAGATCAACCCAAATGACTATGGACAGAGCTAGAACATGTCAAAATAAGCACAAAATCTTCATGAATCTAAGCCTAAAGCATGCTCAAATTAGGGCTAGCAACCTAGGCATGTTAAGGGACCAAAGAGGCATTACAAAGCAACTATGCAAAACATGCAAGGAGTGCTAAAACCAACTTATAACAATGTCGTATTAGGGCATAATAAACATAAAATGCAACCAAGACATGCTCAACAAACAACCAAACATGGTGCTCCTTTGGAGGCCAAAACTTGCCCTTTCCAAGGACATCAAGGAGAGGGGGTGATCCTCTCCTTCTTGAGACTCTAAGGCATCATCTTCACCACTGAAATCCCTCAAGATTTCAGTGGTGAAGAGATCCTAACACCAAAGTCTCGGATCTCTCACAAAATAGCACAAAAAGGGGCCTTTTCAAGGCCTAAGGGTGGTCAAACTTACTCAAACCACGAAACACTCTTGATAAACAATAAAGAGGCCTAAAAATCAGAACTTTTTGTGTTATACACTAAGTACAAAAACAGTTCTAAACTAGGTAAAAACAAGGTGCAAAAATGGGGTAAAAAGAGAGTTAGTGTCTTATCCTTGGAGCCTCTTCAACAAAGATGATGTGTTGGCTTCCTTGAGCACCAAACCAGCTTCAAAGCTTCACAACAAACCTCTAAACCCGCAAGAACCCAAAGAAGGTGAACCACTAGGTGTTGGTGAGCAAAAGTATGACACAAACACCTAGTGTACAAAACAAGAGGGAAGAAGAGAGATAGGATGTGTATCTATCCTAACTCTAAAAACCAGAGCTTGGTCTGTCAAAAATGTCTAAAATTTTGTAACCCTAAGCCAAGAAGAGGAGTGGTCCTCTTATAGGCAAGCAAAGCTTGCAAAGCTTACAAGCTAACCTAACTAAGAGGGTCATCCCTCCATACACGTGTATGGAGGGGAACCAAAACTATACAGCTGTCTGAAAATATCTCAAAAAGCAACTGCACAGTGTCCGGCCGGCAAAGAGTGTCATTTTGACAAAACTTAGTGCCGGTTGGCACAAAAGAGTGCCGGTCGGCACAATAAAGTGCCGATGGCAACACCAGCCAGCCGGTGGCCTCTAGCCACAGCCGGTGGTATGTGGGGATGCCTCACAAAGCATTCCCTGCCCTCCCAAGGCAAAACACAAGTGTTTGGTGCAAAACCAAACACAAGACGGTCGAGTTCGGAAGTCCTGAGGCAAGGCGTGCGAGCCGAGAACTCCGGAAACTCCAAACGAACACAAACATGGATAATCACCGAGTGTTCCAACGGTGACGTCCAAGTCTTGAGGACGGTCAAAAATGGGGTGTCTATAGTTGCCCCTCTTTGACAGAACTCGAAAGTCATAACAATGACGGGAGTGAATGTCAAAGCCCAGAGACGACCCATTTTTGACAAGGCCGAAGACTTGGACAAACATACAAAGCGCGAATGGTTGAACTCGCAAGCTGCCTATGTATCCCTTTAGGAATCAAACCAACGTAGTTCAGGCATAGCCATACAAGCCGCAGATAAGGTATGCGCCCGTAGGCGGGGGCAAGATGCAACTGACGATGCAAAAGGCCGAGCATAACTTATGATCATGCAAAGAAAGCTGTAACGAAGCACACATGCGACAGTTATAAGCTAGCATACGCCAAACTACACTACAATGCAGAAAGGATGTAAGAGAATTATGCAATTCTCAATACGTCTCACTCGGAGGATACAATACCTGTGCGGCTCGTCCGGTTGCACCGGCCTCAAATGAGCCGTACATACAATATCGTGCCTGCAAAGAAAGCAAACTTAGCAGGTGCAATATTGTTAGCAATATGCATGATAATGCAAATGATGAATGCAAAATGATATGCAAAATATACAAAATGATGTATGAATAATGCAACTAATATGCAATGCAATTGAAACTATGCAAACTACATGCAAGGTAATTGAATCATGATTCAATCGTAAGCGGTTCGAAACCACACAAATGTCAAATAGATAGGTGGAGGTAACAAGTCCGTTTCCCATAGAACGATGTCTGATCTATGACTACTTCGCACGGACACAAGAACAAGTATTGGGTGGAATGACATAAGTGGGGAAACGACCCGCTGAGGAGGGAATAATGATCCTAATGCCGGATGCAATGATTACACTACAATGCAATGGAAATGGATACAATGGGTACGGCACGCGGGCCAAATCGAGTCTTGCCTAGGAAAGGCATGTACGCATACGAACCGCGTCTAACACAGGAAATGTGCCGCAACCCTCAAACCAAGCTCGTCAAGGAATAGGCGCGTACACAAAAACTGTGCTTCAACGTGAAAAGTAGGGGCACATACCAGACCAAGCTCAACCTGGAAAGGCGCAAGCCATAGATGGAAGTGATGCAATGGATGCATGCAAACTACGATGCAATAGAAATGGAGATGGATACAATGGATATGGCACGCGGGCCAAACCGAATCTTGCCTAGGAAAGGCATGTACGCATACGAACCGCGTCTAAGACAGGAAATGTGCCGCAACCCTCAAACCAAGCTCGTCAAGGAATAGGCGCGTACACAGAACCGTGCTTCGACGTGAAAAGTATGGACACATACCAGACCAAGCTCAACCTGGAAAGGCGCAAGCCATGGATGGAAGTGATGCAATGGACGCATGCAAACTACAATGCACTATGAGATGGATATTTACAGAAAATGCATGACATATACACTATACTACAATGATATGCATGAAATATGCATGTGTTTTTTTTTTTTTTTTGTTGTTGTTTGAAATGCATGACATATGCAGTATTTACGAATGATGCATGACAATGCACTATGATGCAATGACTATGATTGCAGCTTTCCCTATCTTACCAACAGGGCGATATACTAGGTTGGTTCAGTATCCAGAATCGAGGCGTAACACGCCGCCTCAACCTATGGGGCTTCCATACAGATTTCAAGCCGAGGGTACACCCCCCTGGGTATCTAAACCAGACTTTAGTCTCGGAAATTCCGAACCTTTGTGTTCTAGGCATAAGCCGTTCGAACTCTAGTTTTCACCGTCCCAGTTGGTCTTCTAGGAACTCACCGCAAACACAGACAGGTGGCTTTACCAGACCAACGAAAGTCGTTCGGGCACGACAAACACCGAAGGAATTGCATCTTCAGAGGATTTAAGGTCTCCTAGACCGCGGTGCAAAATGTATGCATTTGAAATGCACATGATGCATGATGTTTGAAATGAGCGCCAACGCACGACTTTTGAGAGGCATAACAATGCAAATGGACGGGTTTAAGGTCTCGCCAGACCGTGCATGTTTTCGGTCCCGCCGGACCATGTGTGCACAGGACGGTGTGATGCACAAAATAGCGCGATGCGTTAAACAACGCGAGTGCACAAGACAGTGCGATGCGCAAGATAGCGCGATTGAATGCATGCAAAATGCAATGAGATGCGCAAAATAGCGCGATGCGTTAGACAACGCGAGTGCACAAGATAGTGCGATATGATGCATGCCAAATGCGATGGGGTGCTCCTCAATGCACCGAAGGTCTTGCACCTCCCGAGGATTTAAGGTCTCCTAGACCGTGCGTGTTTAAGGTCTCGCCAGACCCTAGGGAAAACAATGAGGTGCGCAAAATAGCGCGATGCGTTAAACAACGCGAGTGCACAAGACAGTGTGATTGAATGCATGCCAAATGCGATGGGGTGCACCTCCATGCACTGAAGGTCTTGCACCTCCCGAGGATTTAAGGTCTCCTAGACCGTGCGTGTTTAAGGTCTCGCCAGACCCGAGGGAACCTCTCAACGTAGCATACGCGAGAGAGGAAACAAAAGAAGCCTCTCAGCGTAGTACACGCGAGAGAGGAAAAACAAAAGAAGCCTCTCAGCGTAGTACACGCGAGAGAGGGGGAAGTGCGAGGCAACGCACATGGGAGACGCATGCCTATGCAAATAGGGCAAATGAGACAAATGAGACACGCGTGCCTCGCAAGAATGGAAAAAGGAAGCAAGTGTGACACGCATGCCACACGACATATGCGAAACAGTGCAAGTCACAAGGGACGTGCAAAACGGGGCGATGCGACGCCCCGAACAATGTGATGGATGCATGCAATGCACACGGGGCAACTTTTGAATCTTATAAAAGTCAAAAGGATACAAAAGGATACAATCTTTGCTTGAACTTGAGTGCCACACACAGAAGACACGGTCCGAGGTCAAAACGGAGCCCGGTTGAGCGTCGGGGATGCACTTTCTTGCACTTTCTTGAGCTATGAAGACCCAAAACCCCTTACTTTGCCTAAACAAGACCTTGGGAACACCACCGGCTGGGTGGGGAGGCTACCGGCTGCCACCGGCTGCCTAAACTTCTCCATCGGCACAATAATGTGCCGACCGGCACAAAATAGTGCCGACCGGCAGAAAATGCCTGATCGGGGGCAGATCTACCATTTCACCTCGGGCTTTATAAAATAGGGCTTCTAAACCCTATTTTCCACTTCCTCTTCCGCCGAAATCCTTCACTCTCTCTCTCTAGAGCTTTGTTCTCTCGATTTTTCGTCGATTTCCTCGTGTTTTCGCACCATTTTACCGTCGGATTCGCGATATTCTTCGCGTTTCGGACATTTCCACCCGATCGAAATCTCATTTCAGGATCTCCTTTGCTATTTTCGCCTTTTCGGGACTTGTTCCCCTCGATTTTCTCTACATTTCCGTGTATTTTCATCTTCCGGCCTTTCCGGCCATTTTCGGCCCGCTCGGGGTTGACTTTTCCAGTTGACCTTTCACATTCCGGCTTTTCCGGCCATTTTCTCATCACCACTGCCATGGCTGACGATGTTCCACATGTTGGGACTCCCCCGGATCACGAGATGGATCCCGGGGTCGAGCTTCTCCCGCTGAGTGAGCGCCCGTTCGATCCGGCGACCTATCGCCCGGCTATTCACGTGCTTCCACCAGATGGGCTCCGCCACTTCTGCAGCTTCGATAGGGCTCTGGACCCGGAGCTCCTCCTGCGCGAACCGACCTCGCACCTGTCCTTCGGCGCTTTCGAGGTAACATCTCTACTTTGTTTTATTTTCTGCAATGTAGAATTTTCTGTCGACTGCCGTAGCTAACTGCACCCGTTAACTGCTTAATTCTGACATGCCGTATACTGTAGTTGATTGTAGACAACTTCACAACTGATATCTGCTTAGGACCGACATATGCACACACACTGCACCAGCCTCAACCACCCGAGCACACGGCGCACATTCACCTTACCGCGAACTCACCGACACCCGGCACTTATTTGAATCTGAAGAGCCTGCACGCATGCTAAACTTACACTGAATCACG
This sequence comes from Camellia japonica, assembly GCA_030407325.1. Lineage (NCBI taxonomy): Eukaryota > Viridiplantae > Streptophyta > Magnoliopsida > Ericales > Theaceae > Camellia > Camellia japonica. The sequence continues at coordinate 110,621,975 of JAPPVO010000002.1, read as the reverse complement.
CAGACACGCTGACACATCACTCGCTAGTCATTCATTGAACATACCGGTACCCGGCATCTGTTTAAACTTTGAAAATTTGCACACATGCTAGATTTATACTGATCCGCACAGGAGCACTGACACATCACAGGCCGTAGTCCACCTACTGGTACACTGAAACCTGACATTTGCTTGCATCAGAAAAACGTACACACGTGCAGCATGTTTACACTGCACCACTCAAAAACACACTGACGCATCACATATTGTAGTTTACTGTAAGCGCACCGGCACCCGGTATCTGTTTGAATCTGATAAACTTGCACGCATGCCATATTTGTATCGACGTTAACATGTTTCCTCAGAACTGTACATCTCATATCGCTTTGCAACTATTTGCTTGAAAACAGGGAGATTCCCATGCCATCCGCGGGTATAGGAATGTCGCGGCTCGAGATTGGTACTTGGAGCTTCCCGAGGCGGTTCGACGCATCGTGGACGATGCGGGCTTCAGTTCCTTTTGCAGAGGACTTTCCAGGCTCTCCGCCTGCAGACCTCTCCTTGCCGCCTTGGCAGAGAGGTGGTGGGACACCACTGATTCATTCCACTTGTCGGTGGCAGGGGACATGACGATGACTCCTTACGACTTCTCGGTGCTCACCGGCATTGGGGTAGGGGGTGATCCGATCCCCTTCGACACCGACATGGACGAGTGGACCGCCGCTCAGATCTACTTGCTTGGCGAGGCGCCACCTCTTGCTCGTCCAGGCTTTGTCCGATACTCCTGGTTCGAGGTGCAGTTCAGAGTGCAGCCTGCGTTGGTGGCGACGGCTCCGATGACCGAGGCGGCTGTAGAGCAGTACGCACGTGGCTTTTTGATGTTTTTGCTAGGGACGACCCTCTTCGCCGATCGGGCGAACACAGTGCCCCTCTGCCTTCTCAGCGCACTAGTAGACGTCCGGGACCTCCTGCGATATGACTGGGGCGGCGCCGCTCTGGCCACCCTCTACGGCTACATGAGCTCAATCTCCCGTGGCAGCGGGCAGTTGCTCGGGGCTACTGGCGGGCTTGGGAGGTATGTCTTCTTCTCTGCTTTACATTTCTGCTCTACATACTTCCTGTATTCTGTACTGTACACTGCTCATACTGACTGTATACTGTACACGCGGCACACACATACTCTGCTTTATACTGACTGTACACTGTTCACACTGTACACTCTGCAAAATACACACAACACACGGCTCTCTGCTTTCTGCTTTATCTGATGGCCATACTGACATCTGTTTTGTAGCTGTGGGTGTACGCCTACTTTCCCAGGCTGGAGCCAGTGCCGGAGGCGGAGACTCCCCTGGTCATCCCGTTCTCCCGCCGCTACGACGGGCGATGCACCCGGAGCCCGCGAGAGACTTTTAGCTTCTTTCGTCGCTACTTCGACACCATCACCCCTGCCGAGGTATGTTTTACTTGCAGTTCATTTAAGCTTCGTCCTTTCACTGTATGTTAGCAATAACAGTAGGTAACACACTGTATTTCAATTTCAGATCACTTGGCAGCCTTGGGCTCCACTGCCAGCCGTGGCGCGGGATCGGTTTGCCGGTGCCGTTGAGACCTCGCGTTACCGAATTCTGCTTGAGGGCCCGGTCTGTCGAGCTTGGTACCTAGGCGAGCGCTTCTTGCGTCAGACCTTAGGGTTACCTGAGCAGATAGTCCCGGTGCATCCTCCTGAGCATATGAGGGACACCGAGCATTTCACTGCTGAGCAGATGGCGGACTATACCATCGGTTGGGAGGCGGACGGCTTCAGAGGCGAGGGCGATTACTCAGAGTACGTCCGGACCTTCATCATGCGGCCGCTGAGTGGTGGTCGTCGAGCCGAGAGAGAGAGACCTGTGGCGCCGGCGGTCGGAGCAGGAGTAGGAGGAGGAGCGTCGAGGAGGGCTCGAGTCCGCGGCAGAGGGGGGTTCAGAGAGGACGGGGGGCCGGTTGGCCTGCTCTGCCCACTATGCTGACATACAGAGGGCAGGGTGGGGAGACCTTTCAGATCCCCTTTGCTCCTCCCCCGGCTGGTCATGAGTTGGCCGGTATTCCTGACTTGCCTCCGGTACGTATTACTTCATTTTGTATCTTGCACTGTCATTCCATTTCAGTTTATTTGATATTCCACAGAATACTGATGCATCTGATACTTTTGCAGGCGTCCTCCGAGTACACCCGGCAGTCCGTGGAGTTGAATGCCTCCATGAGGGATGCTGCAGCGGACCTTCGACATCTTGGCTCTCTACAGCATTCCGGTATGTTTTCTCTGACTGTTTCTTACAAACTGATGTACTGCGTAAAACCTGATAAACTGCTCACGGCACTCACACACTGTACTCATACACTGCATTCTGTACTGATTCACTGCTCACGGCATTCACATACACTATACTCATACACTGCATTCTGCATTGATTCACTGCTCACGGCATTCACATACACTGTACTCATACACTGCATTCTGCACTGATTCACTGCTCACGGCATTCACATACACTGTACTCATACACTGCATTCTGCACTGATTCACTGCTCACGGCATTCACAGTATTTTGATGTGTTCACCTTTCATGCTTTTTCAGCCTCCCTTCCAGATTCCTCTGGTGGGCGGCGCTCCAGCTGGACCTCCCATTTCTACTCGGGACGGCAGAGCCTATCCCCGCACCAGAGGAGGGCATACTTTCGTCGGGAGCAGCTCACGGGCTCCGGTTCCGGATGATGAGTCTGAGGTAGAGACAGAGGCGGAGGCGGGGTCGTCGTCGAGGAGACCGGAGATAGCTCAGGCTCAGGCTCAGACGGCGATGCTCCTGGTGATGCTCCTGGGCTTCTGCCCAGGAAGAGGGCGAGGACGGATCCTTAGGCACGAGACTATTGATGCTACTTCAGATTTTTGCTGCTTTTTGTTCTTTTTTGTACTTTTTCCCTTTTTGTAGTTAGGGTACTTTGTACTGCCGCAGGCAGATTTTTGTTTCCAAAACTTATGTACTCGAAAAGATTATGAAATGAAACAAAACTTTTATCTAAAAAGTTACATTTGTATATACCTGCGTATTTCATACTTTGCACTGCATGCATCATGTTACACCTCAAATGTAAGTGAAAATGATTTGTTTGTCTGAAAATTGAGCAATTGTACTATGATAATCGGATAACCAACCAACTAACAGTAAACAACTCATACAAACCACTGCTTGAACAAATAACAGCCCATACTCTACTGGGGATTGATCTGCATACAGCTCATAACACAGCTCTCGGCTCATTCTGCACACAGCAAACCCTGAACAAATAACCCAATCTGACAAGACGGATCAGAAAACTGAAACGGTTGAAGTTGAAACACACTCGGATGTCCCAAATTTCCTTTTCTTCTTTTACTTCGCATGAATGCGGAGAATGGCACAGCATCCTGAGCACAAACGATTTTTTTTGAAACAAAGAAGGGTTTTCAACCAGGGTATCGAGCCTACCACAGAACACAACAAGACAGACTCAAACAGAGAAACAAAAGGCACACGACCTAACACAACGAGACATGCTCAGAAAAGACTCAAAGCTAAAGCCGAAGCCGACAAATCAAAAGACACGACGCACGGACATGTTTACACAAGGAGAGACCTCGAATCTCGGGGAGCCAGTTTCTTCGGGTATTGTTTCCCACCCTTTCTGATTTCGTGATACTCACATCGCTCGGCCCTCAGGCTCGGTTTTTCTCTCAAAACCCTCTTCTTACTTTTCTCTCTGCTTACACCTCTCTATTCTTTATTCTCTCATTTTTCATCCCTCCCCAGAGTCGTTGATAGGTAAACGAGAGGTTGTGGGTTCACGCCCAACACTGTTAGCCCACGGCTATTTCTTCTGACGAATGGAGCGCCTTTCCGGCGAATATGTTGACGGGGGAAAGACAGGAGACCTGACTCAACTGTGCCCCTAGTCCGTCACTTCGACCATTTTTTTTTGTTTTCTTCCTAAAACAGTTTTGATCAAAATGAAAGCCAGATCAACACACTTATTCGATTCTTGATTTGAAGATCATGCGAATCAGGCTGTGAGCACTGAAAATTTTCCTTTTGGATCCAAACATGGTCCAATTTGAAAAATGAAATAGTTTTCGAGAGAATAGTCAACTTCAGTAAAAATTTTCAAAAACTATTTTCGCAAACAGTCAACGCTCAACGAGCGCGGAACTTACCCTCGAGATATGCAACCTCGGATCGCAGGCAATGGAAATTGCCCCTGGCTTAAAGGGGGATAAGGCAACGGAAAGTTGCCCCTGGTTTGGATGGTAACTCAGGGCAACTTACGGCACTGCATGGCAACGGAAAGTTGCCCCTTGTTTGGATGATGCCGCGGCATGCTGTAAGCCAGTCCTTGTTGACGACGATTGGACCCTCGGCCGCGGAGGAGACGGAGACGGTTTGAATCAATATATGGACACAGTCACCTGGAAGGTGTTGGTGGTTGGACTTCAAGAGGAAGTTGGTCACGTAGTTCCAGGTTGCTGCAATTGAGACATTGGATTCGGAGGAGGCACAGGTGATCAAAACCATGACATGGACTGAGACGCTATGGAAGCGTTGGGGGCTGGACTTCAAGATGAAGTTGCCTACGTATCCCAAACATGGGAATCAAGCCTTACGTAGTTCCGGTTAAGGTACACTCGGGTATTTTAACCTTCACTGTTTAGGCTCTAACTTTTGCCAAGGCGCCCAATGCGGGTTTTCGACCTTGCGAGCTATGTTTTTCTTTTTCTTTTTCTTTTTTTTGCTCTTTTCTTTTCTTTTCTTCATTTCTTTTTTCTTTGCTATTTTTTTTTTTGTTCTTTTTCTCTTCTTTTTTGTTTCTTTTTGTATTTTTCTTTTTTTGTCTTTTTCCTTTGCTCTAACTTTTGCCTGGGCCGCCCTTCTGGGTTTTCGGCCCAGCGAGCCTCTCAAAGGGTAAAAGTGTAGCAAGCCCATGCCAAATGGTTTTGAGATTGAGGTCCTCTGTATCCAAGAGGGTAACTGTGGTGTTGATTTTCAGAAAAATCCATTACGGTTGCTTCATGAGCTTTGTCTGGTGGGATCTGATCTCCTCGATCTAGCTTTGGTCCCTCTAGCTCGAGGGCTGCTTCAAAATGGGCCACACAGGCGTTTCATGGCACTGAATGTTTTGAACGGGTTCCGGTTCACAACAGATAAATCGAGTCTTGAGGCTGAGAGCGATCCTGGGCTACATAATCTCAAGAGCGATTCCACACAGGTCTTCGCAGGACCGCGCAAAACATTTCGTTTTTGAAAGTTTTTTTTTTTAAGAAAGCGACAAATCGCTCACGCTGAAGATAGCGTGGAACCAGTCTGGATCAGGCTAGGGTCCTTCTCAGTACTCACGCCGACAAGCATAAATTTATTCATGAAAAGCTTAGCATGCGTTTCTTTTTCTCAAAATGATCAAAATTTTACAAAACCCGAGGAATTACTTCCTCTTCGTTTTCATCACCGCAGTGTTTGAAAAGGGTTTTATGAAAAGCTTAGGTCATTACAACGATGTTTAAGGCACGAGAGAGCAGACGGTACGCACTGTCGTTCCATTCACACCCTCTGGCACGGCTAATTCAAATATCAACAAATGCGATGCATGATAGCCACAGCTGTTTCATTCAAATCTGTTGGCACAACTGGCTCCCCGAGAGAAACAGACTCAAAAAGCAAAAACAACTGTTTATAAGATAAAACGGTGTTTGAGGCAACAACCCCGAAATCACCATGGTATTCTATACAAGAGGGACTGACTCATTACAATTAGACAGACCCTTAAGCAAAAGGAATGTCTCAAAACAATGAGACAGGCTCAAGAAAAAACAGAAGACTGACTTGACACCCAAGTCAGAATTTACAGAAATTAATAGATGCCCAAAAATGCGTGCCAAACGCCACATCCAAAAATGCGCCAAGCATTGCCCACAGGCGGTTCACCTTCTGATTACATACTCGCAGTATCTGTGTCCTCGAAATCCAACAACTGAGTGGTGACGGACTTTGATGAAGTAGGCGGGAGGATAACCTTGTTGTCAATCAGATCCTGCACCTCGTGACGGAGGCGAAAACAATTGTCAGTGGCATGGCCTGTCTGCTGATGGTACGCACAGCACAGAGAAGCATCATGTGTGGCAGGGAGGTTCTTTGGTAGGGGTCGGGGCTCCAAGGGTTTGAGATGCCCCTTTTTGGCCAAAATCAACAGTGCCCTAGACAGAGGCATGTAAAGAGGGTGGAAGACCCTGTGCCCTCGGGGCAGATACTTCGGGGCCTGAGCACTCTTGCTAGATGCACTAGCGAACGGATCGGCGGGGGTGGCCTTGGATTTCTGGTCCCTCCCGGATGCAAGGTTGGGAGCGGGAAGAACTGTTTTGGCATGACGGGGCCTATCCCGATTCTCTGATTGACTGGAACTGCCCTCAGGCGGAGTGGGGAAAGCACCCTCCACAGCTTTTGTCACAACTGCAGATATCTGTTGCTTGTTCATTCCTCTGGCTTTCAAAGCCTCTACTGCCCACAGCAGTTGTTCGATAGGGTCGACATCTGTCTTCATCTTGCCTTTATCTCCGGCCTCGGCCTGATCTAGAGTTTGGTTTGCTGCGTCGTTACCATAACTGGAGGTCATCTCCGGTTGGTTGAGTTCAATCACAATTCATCCCAGTAGCGGGGGTTCCTGGGGTATGAAACCTCCGACATATGGTGCGGCTGGCGGCGAAACTGACATTCCATAGACGAGATCCGTCACGGATCTTTGAAGATCACCTATCATCCCCATTAGTTCAAATGTAGTGGGCTCGCGAGCCTGATATAGCTGAGGGGCCCAAACTGGGTGCGCGGCCGGCGATCTGGGCGGATGCGACATGTCAACGGTAATCTCATCATGTAGGGTGATTCCTTGATCCAACGCGGCCGTCATGACCACGATTTCTTCTGAATTCTGCGTCATGCTAAGTCCTGTCGCGGCAAGGAGAAGACACTAACTGTTCTGGATCGACCCTCTGAATCTCTGAACTGAAACGGAAAACAAACAGCATTTCAGCCCCAGACAAATTAAGCACGGATGTAGCCGGATAACTGTACTCTACTACTGATCACTGTTCCCCAGAATCACTATTCAAAGCTGAACTGATACCCGCAGACACAACTGATTCTCAACAACTGTTACCGGTGCCCTCGGGCCAGATATCAAAACTTGCAAACTGATATGTGCGTTCACTGCAGAGATACACTCTAAAAGCACATAACAGGGATACACTCCAAACAAGGACAATAAACACACATTGTAAAGCTCTGAAAATCATGCAAAACATGATGCCAAATCATGCAACAAAACAAGCCGAACAAAGCATGCAAATGGTCTAAGGTTCAAAGCAAATCAATGAGGCTTTGAACCACACTTAGCACGACCACACATGGCAATACTTAAACACTTAAAAACAGAGTTTTAACACATAAAACCAAGCCTAAAGGACCACCTAGATGGCATCTAGATGACATGAATCCAAAGGCATGCATTAAAGCCAAAACATGGAGCATTTAACACATACTCTTAAAGCATTAAATAGGCCACTAAGGCAAGCATGCAAGCACACCAAAGGGACTGAAATGACATGCTAGATGGTTCCAAACCATCAAAATGAGGTAAGCAACACATGCTACACATGCATGCTCAAAGGCTAGCAAGCCTAAAATGCAAGGGGGCTATATAATGCATGCCAAGATCAACCCAAATGACTATGGACAGAGCTAGAACATGTCAAAATAAGCACAAAATCTTCATGAATCTAAGCCTAAAGCATGCTCAAATTAGGGCTAGCAACCTAGGCATGTTAAGGGACCAAAGAGGCATTACAAAGCAACTATGCAAAACATGCAAGGAGTGCTAAAACCAACTTATAACAATGTCGTATTAGGGCATAATAAACATAAAATGCAACCAAGACATGCTCAACAAACAACCAAACATGGTGCTCCTTTGGAGGCCAAAACTTGCCCTTTCCAAGGACATCAAGGAGAGGGGGTGATCCTCTCCTTCTTGAGACTCTAAGGCATCATCTTCACCACTGAAATCCCTCAAGATTTCAGTGGTGAAGAGATCCTAACACCAAAGTCTCGGATCTCTCACAAAATAGCACAAAAAGGGGCCTTTTCAAGGCCTAAGGGTGGTCAAACTTACTCAAACCACGAAAAACTCTTGATAAACAATAAAGAGGCCTAAAAATCAGAACTTTTTTGTGTTATACACTAAGTACAAAAACAGTTCTAAACTAGGTAAAAACAAGGTGCAAAAATGGGGTAAAAAGAGAGTTAGTGTCTTACCCTTGGAGCCTCTTCAACAAAGATGATGTGTTGGCTTCCTTGAGCACCAAACCAACTTCAAAGCTTCACAACAGACCTCTGAACCCTCAAGAACCCAAAGAAGGTGAACCACTAGGTGTTGGTGAGCAAAAGTATGACACAAACACCTAGTGTACAAAACAAGAGGGAAGAAGAGAGATAGGATGTGTATCTATCCTAACTCTAAAAACCAGAACTTGGTCTGTCAAAAATGTCTAAAATTTTGTAACCCTAAGCCAAGAAGAGGAGTGGTCCTCTTATAGGCAAGCAAAGCTTGCAAAGCTTACAAGCTAAGCTAACTAAGAGGGTCATCCCTCCATACACGTGTATGGAGGGGAACCAAAACTATACAGCTGTCTGAAAATATCTCAAAAAGCAACTGCACAGTGTCCGGCCGGCAAAGAGTGTCATTTTGACAAAACTTAGTGCCGGTCGGCACAAAAGAGTGCCGGTCGGCACAATAAAGTGCCGATGGCAACACCAGCCAGCCGGTGGCCTCTAGCCACAGCCGGTGGTATGTGGGGATGCCTCACAAAGCATTCCTTGCCCTCCCAAGGCAAAACACAAGTGTTTGGTGCAAAACCAAACACAAGACGGTCGAGTTCGGAAGTCCTGAGGCAAGGCGCGCGAGCCGAGAACTCCGAGAACTCCAAACGAACACAAACATGGATAATCACCGAGTGTTCCAACGGTGACGTCCAAGTCTTAAGGACGGTCAAAAATGGGGTGTCTACAGGCTGAGAGGTGTTTGCCCTTCCCTCTCTCGCGTGTGATACGCTGAGAGGTGTTTTCCTTCCCTCTCTCGCGTGTGATACGCTGAGAGGTGTTTTCCTTTCCCTCTCTCGCGTGTCGCGTGTGATACGCTGAGAGGTGTTTGCCCTTCCCTCTCTCGCGTGTGATACGCTGAGAGGTGTTTTCCTTCCCTCTCTCACGTGTGATACGCTGAGAGGTGTTTTCCTTTCCCTCTCTCGCGTGTGATAAGCTGAGAGGTGTTTTCTTTCCCTCTCTCGCGTGTGATACACTGAGAGGTGTTTTCCTTCCCTCTCTCGCGTGTGATACGCTGAGAGGTGTTTTCCTTTCCCTCTCTCGCGTGTGATACACTGAGAGGTGTTTTCCTTCCCTCTCTCGCATGTGATACGCTGAGAGGTGTTTTTTTTCCGTCTCTCGCGTGTGATACACTGAGAGGTGTTTTCCTTCCCTCTCTCGCATGTGATACGCTGAGAGGTGTTTTCCTTCCCTCTCTCGCGTGTGATACGCTGAGAGGTGTTGCCTTTCCCTCTCTCGCGTGTGATACACTGAGAGGTGTTTTCCTTCCCTCTCTCGCGTGTGATACGCTGAGAGGTGTTGCCTTTCCCTCTCTCGCGTGTGATACGTTGAGAGGTGTTTCGTTTGAGACTTTAGCTGTTCCCTAGTAGTCACGTTTGGCCTTCCTCCCGTGATGCGTAGTTAAGCTTGCATAATTTCTTACATGCTTTCTGTTGAAATGTGTGAGACTTCTGCAAACTTGTCGGTTTGCTTAAAATTGTTGCATTTATTTGCATAAATGCTTCATTACAGCTTTCTTTGCGTAATCATAAGTTATGCTCTTGCATCGTGCATGTCATTTGCATTTTCCCCCCAGCCTGCGGGCGCATCTCTCTATGATTATATTGAATGTTTGCCTGAGTCTTCGGCCTTGTCAAAAATGGGTCATCTCTGGGCTTTGACATTCACTCCCGTCATTTCATGACTTCCGAGTTCTGTCAAAGAGGGGCAACTGTAGACACCACATTTTTGACCATCCTCAAGACTTGGATGTGCTTGCAGGTACATCCGATGACAAGTTTGATCGCTCGTCGAGTGCTCAACTTTCGCAACGGAATGCTCCAAGTTTGATCCTTCCAAACCCTATTTCCATTCTATCTCATTTTTGGACCATGCCTTGATCCCTCCATATTGATGTTTGTGATGGCTTACCGGCCATGGAGAAGGGGCTGCCGACCATGGATTTGGTCCTGCCGGCTGTAGACACCCCATTTTTTACCGACCTTAAGACTCAGACGTCACCGATTGAGCGCTCGGTGATGTTGCATACTGTGCTCGTTCAGAAGTCTCAGAGCCGCGGCCGTGCGCCCTACCTCCGGACTTCCGAACTCTCTTCGGTGCCTTGTCTCGGTTTGCGAACCAGACTCGATTTTCTTTGTTTTCTTTCCTGAGGGGAGGGAGAGGTCCCGCAGATCATCTCTCAGTGGCCATGGGCTCCTTTTCGTGGCCGTAGGCCATTTTGCCCATTTCGGAGCCCGGTTCCCGATTTTCGGAGCCGTCAGGCCGTGTGCCTCAGTTCGGGACCACCCAACCATCTCCGATTCCTCTGGTTCTTGGCATGCATCTCATTTACTCCCTTTCGAGGGACACTGGGGTCTTAGATACCCACTTCGTGGCCAAACACCACTTTCGGTGCTTAACGGCCGGTTTTCGGGCCCCGAACCTCGCGGTTTGGCCACCGAGCATTCGTTTTGCATCGGTTTTTGTTCATTCTTGGCAGGTACCTCTGTTTCATCATCAGGAAGATCACTGGAGGGTGGGAGGCTAGCAATTGTCCAAGCAACCTGTTATGCTCTTCCGGCGCCCCCCGGCGCCCGTTTTTCTCACTTCCGGGCCAATGTTGACCACCCTAGGGCCATTTTCTTCGAGCCAAAACCACATATTTGTGATATACACACATGGGAGGACCCTAAAAACCTATGGTCGGCCAGTAATTTTCATTGGACCTTTTGAACCCCTCTTTGAAGTGGCCTATTCTCTCTCCTGTTTCAGAGTTGTCAAATTTGAACCACAGGGCCTTGTTGTACACACCTGGGAGGACACCATCATCTGGTGGCCGGCCATTAATTCAAGAGTTCATTTTTGCCCCCTAGCCGGCCGGCCATGGGGGGGTGGCCGGCCGGCCACCTCCAGGAAAAGCACTTGGCCGGCCACACTCCCCTCAATGCATACTTTACAGCTGTATAGCTGTTTCTCCAAAATATCTTTGGCATCCGGAGATATTTTGGGAGGGAAAGCTTGGGTGCATTTCCCTCCACTTTTACACCCCTCCTTTTGTCCATATAAGGGGCCTCCCAATTCAGTCCTTAGGGTTAGAAATTTTTGGTTCAAGCATATCTCTCTCTATCTCTCTCAAACTCTCAAGTTTTGGTCTCATTTGTTCATAAACACCAAGCACTACCATCACCAATCCATTTCAGCAGCAAAGGAAGGTTTTTCAGTGGCTAAGAAGCAACAAACTCAAGTCAAGAAGCAAAGAAAGACTTGTCTTCAAGGGTAAGTCTCAAATCCCCTCTTTTACACCATTTTCTTGCCTCATTTCTTAACCCTACTTGCTCACTTTTTTGAGATCCGACCAATACTGAAAGTGGTCTTATTTTGAGCTATTCTTGAGGTTTGTTTAAGGGCTCAACTCTGTTTGAGCCCTCTATCTTTCACTTCTTTCAATATCCTCTTATATGCCTTTATTTTGCATCGAATATTTGGCCTATGTGTGATCTGAATTGGAGCATCTCATGAACTGATATTGTGCTTATTTTGAGCCCCTCTTCAACATTTAAGAAGGGCTCAACCTTGTTTTCATGCTCCATATGCAAGTTGCTTTGAATCCATGTTTTACCCTTGTTTTTGGCATGAAATATTTGGCCTATGAGTGATCTGTTTTCGAGCATGAGGTAAACTGTGAGTGGGCCTATTTTGAGCCCCTCTTCAACATTGAAGAAGGGCTCAACCCTTTTTGACGTCTCTATCATGCACTTGCTTCATAATTCCTTCAAATTACCGTAAACTTGCATGATTTATTTGACCTACATGCAGTCTGTTTTGGTACATGTCATGAACTTTGAGTGAGCTTATTTTGTGTCCCTCTACAATATTTTAGAACGGATCAACTTTTTTTGGGGTCTCCATGTTATACTTGCCTTTATATCTCTCTTTGACCCCATTTTGCATGCTTTTTTAAGCTTATCTAGCTTCTGTTTTCGGCCATCATCAGTACTGAGAATATCCATATTTTGGCCTTCTTGTCATATCTCATTAAGGGTCTTTGCTGGTTTGATGAATTTTTGGGGTACTTCATGTTATAGCCTCATATATCCTCATTCTTGCATAGCATTTTTACCATGTTTGCATACTGATTTGGGGGATGTCATCTACTGAAAATGTGCATATTTTTAGTCTCTCATCAGTGTTGTAGAAGGGTACTTTTCAGTTTGAGCGTCGCATACACCACTTGCTTCAATACCCCTCTCTTGGCTCGTATTCTTGCATGCTATTGTTGTCCTATCTATGCTCATTATTTCGCCATGATTAATAATGCTATTTTGGGGCTGCCTTGCTACTGTTTTGCATACCATGTACCAATTATGCATGTTTAGTATGGCTGTAGGCCATTCCGGGTGCTTATTATCGCATTTCGGGACCATTCCGGGCATTCGGTGTCATTTCCCCGCCTTTCGGGACTGTTTTGCATCATTTATAAGTGCTGAAATTTCATTTGCATGTTCGCATATCATTTCCATGTCATTTTGCATTCCGTATGCATCGCCTCGGTTTGCGCGCCCGTGGGCACGCATTTTGAGGCGCTTCATTTTCATCTTACGGCCTCTCATGTGAGTGTGGCTGAGGCCCTCTCGTGTTAGTGTAAGTCCAATTGCATTGTGTATGTCATTTCATGCTTTAATCCATCGCCTCGGTTTGCGTGCCCGTGGGCACGCATTTCGAGGCACTTCATTTTTATCCGACGGCCTCCCGTATGAGAGTGGCTGAGGTCCTCTCATGTTGGTATAAGTCCATTTTACATTCTGTATGCCATTTTCGCATCATTGCATTCCGTGTGCCATTTTCTCGGTTTGCGTGCCCGTGGGCACGCATTTCGAGACATCTCATTTTAGCCTCATTACATATCATTTCCATGTCATTTTGAATTCTGTATGCATCGCCTCGGTCTGCGCGCCCGTGTGCACGCATTTCGAGGCACCTCTTCTTTTTACCCGACGGCTTCTTATGTGAGTGTGGCTGAGGCTCACTCGTGTTAGTGTAAGTCCATTTGCATTGCGTATGCCATTTCATGTCTTAGGATCATCGCCCCGGTTTGCGTGCCCGTGTGCACGCATTTCGAGGCATTTCATTTCCATAGCATTGTGCATGTTAGGATTGCATATTAGCTGCATCTCATGCATGTCGTGCATATTGCATCGTGTTCGGGATAGGAGTTAGCCCGGGCACGGGAAACGAGGCACGTTTCGTACTCCGAGTGACGGAACGGGTCTCAATTCCCCACTCACCGACACTCCGGATTACCCATGATGGAGTTAGGTTTTGTTGTAGCATTCATCTGCATTGCACCCTATATTGAGTTGTGCAATCCGACTCCTCGGCCATCATGCATCGATATGCGTGATTGGTGGCACGAGGATCGAGGCATGCATATATTTGTGAAATACATTGCTATGCCCTTTTCCTGCTCTCTGTTGCAGCAAAATGAGGAATCAGCAACTTTTCGGAGTCTGGCGTGCATTTCGAGAAACATTGCAAACAGAGGCTAAATTGGGCATCCCAGTGGATTTCTGCGCAAGGCAGCCCAGCATACATCATTCATCAGAAGCGAGGCAGCCCCTGGCTTGCATGCCAGTTTAAAGCTTTCTTAGTTTAAATTTGTTATTTAATTAGGAATTTGTATATTATTCGGACTGTATTATTCGGACTGTATTATTCTTTTATTCGGACTGTATTATTTATTTGGACCCTCTGCGCGAGGGCATAAGTGTAATAAGTGTGGGTGAGTGTGATGTATGTCTTCCAACCCCACGTCTTTCTTCCCTTTTATTTACCCGCTTATGATGGTTAGATATAGGGCATATTTCAATTAGCATACAGTATGATAGCATGCTTGCATCATTCATCTGTTTTGCACGCACCGGGCTCGGCGCATCATACAAACTGCATTTGTATTTCAATTCTAAATTGAATACGCGTTAGTTGTAGCATTTCATATGCCATTTTAAAATAGCCGAGCCTGCTATAGTTGCATTATTGCATGCGTTGCATTAGGCATTTCTGTATAGTTAGGATCATGCATGATTTCTAATTAGCTTTTGTTTTTGGCTTGGAGTACTCGGTGAGTTTTATGCTTTAGCATCCTTGCATGCGTGTGAGTGTTGCCATGAATAGCATGCTTACCATGAGGCTATATGCTTATGTGATATAACTGCCTTGAATGCCTGTGGGTGGAGGCTGAGTTACTTGAATTGGGACAATGCGTTGAATGTTTGTTTTAAGCCCACTAGATAGTGGCAAAATCATGTTTTCTAAGCCCACCTGAGGGTGGCAAATCCACGTCTTAGCCTACCTGCGGGTAGCACCATCAAATCATTTTCAAACAAACAAACATGAAATGTTTTGTTCCAATTCAGGCGGCCCAGTCTATACTTGTTTGCTGCGAGCATCACATAGTAACCTAGGCTAATAACCGGAATAAGAACTCACAATGTTTTCAAAATCAGATATCACGGTTAGTAGAGGCCGGTCTTTGACCGGGCGAGCGGGGGTGCTCACGAAGTGACCTTCCCCAATCGTACCCAAGTTCCCGAGCCGAGGCAACTTTGGTGATGACGGACACGTGGCCTTCGGCACCGAGTCAGGGTTTCCTAAATTTCCCAAAAAATAAAATATTTAGGTGGCGACTCTGTATCTGGCAAAGCAGTCCATGTTTGGCACTTCTTTCAAAAAATCTGTTTTCCAAAACGATTTGCCAGATTTGGACTCTTTGGTTCAAGATTAAGAACCGTGACACGAAATCGAGTCCGAGCTGTAGCGAGGTCCCCCGCGGGCTTGTTACACCGGCCATCAATGAGGCACTGCCGGCCACCACTAATGGCCGACAAGACACTTTGTTTCAGCAGATATTATTTCAGATCTTTTGAGCCAGCTGTTTTTCACTAAGCCAACCTCCATACACGTGTATGGAGGGATGGAGGCCATTTCAAGCTTGTCAAGCAAGCTTTGCATTGCATTGCTCTATTTAAGGGAAGGCTCCTCCCCCTTTCCAGAGGTTAACAGATTTTTAGAGACAAGATATCTCTCTCTCTCTCTAGAATTCTCACACTCCCTCTCTATATTGTGCTTAATAGTGTCTCAAAGTGTATTTTCTCTTCACTTTTGCACTACAACACCTAGTAAAGCACCATCACTTTGTTGCTGACGTACTTGAGGGTCTTGTTTGGACTCAAAAGGCTGGTTTTGGCTCAGAGGAAAGCCTGCTTTGCTGCTGTTCTTCAAGGGTGAGTGTATTCCCCTTTTAAGCTTATCTTTGTATGCCATCTTAGCCACCTTTGCATGTTGTTTTAGGCTTGACTTTCAACTACAAAAATCTTTATTTTTAAGCGTTTAAAATGTTTGTTTGAGGCCTTGTCGGAGTTGGGGGTGTTTCACCCCTTTGTATGCCTTATTTGTTAAGCTTTGGAGCCATTCCTTGAAGCTTTTGTAGTGGCCTTTGCATGGCCTTTCTACCACTGAAACTTAGAGGAATTTCAGTGGTGGAAAGCTGTTTTTGAGATCCAAAATGGGAGGGGGTGGTCCCCTCTCCTCTTGTCTTGCTTCCTTGCCTTGTTGGCTTCATACTTGAGCATGCTTTTCTACTTCTTTTAAGCTGAGCCCAAGCATGTTTTTGTGACTTTTTGGACCTGCCATAACTCTGTTTTTGGTTGATTTGGTCATTGGTTGCTTGCTTTTGGTAATAGTGCAATCATGCTCTTTGGCCTAACATACTTCATGCTTTGGTTCATCATTCTACCATGTGTTAGCTTTGGTCTAGCACATTTTTGGCTTTGATTTAACATGCCTTAGGTCTGATTTGAGTGGTTTTGGTTGTGCATGCCTTGCTTTGTATGGCTCTAGTGTGATTGGCCTTGCTAGCCTTAAGCTTTGAGACCGCTAGCATGTCATATTTGAGCTTTTTGCATGGCATGGCATCATTTGGCACGTTATTTCAGATCATATGCCTCTGCCATATTGTTGCATTTATCGCCCTTTTGTTATGCTTTAGGGTTGAGCCTTATGCTTCACTTATAAGCCTATATGTATGCATGCTTGCCTAAGCTTTGGGGCTACCATCTCAGCATGTTTTTGGTGTTACTTTGCCATGTTACAACTCTGATTTTTGTTGGTAGAGTCACCTCTTACTTGGTTTTGGTATGTGTAGTGTAATCCCACTCATTGGCCTGGCATGCATCATTCTTCATGCCTCCCATTCTAGCTTGTTTTCGCTACACTTCATCATGTTTCTAGCATTGTTTTGGCCTACCTTAGGACTGTTTTGAGTGATCTTGGTCCTTCGGGGCTTGCTTGATATGGCTATGGTGCAAGTACCTTAGCTAGACTTGGGTTTTGAGCACCGTAGTATGCTATGTTTGTGATAATTGCATGTTTGGGCATCGTTTAACATGTTATTTCAGAGCGTATACATATGTCATGTTCTTACTTCTTTCATTCCTTGAGAGCTTTTGAGAGTTGTGTTTAATGCCTAGCTTGCGAGCCAATGCATGAGCATGTTGTTGTAGCTTTTGGTGCTTCATTTCCAGCAGGATTTTGCCACTGTTTTGGCATGCATGGGGTCTGTTTGGTGTTGGTTTAGTCCATCGAGCATTGCTTTGCATGATTCTAGTGTTGTGTCCTTTACTAGCTTTTAATGCTTAAGTGTTCTAGTATGTTGTGCATGAGTGTTTGCATGTTAGAGTCTTGCATTTCATGTCGAGATTAGCATGTTGTTTGCATGTCATGTTGCTTGCTTTGCACTGTGTTCAATCGGATGTTGTGTTGAACACAAGGTGGATTAGTTCATTTCATACTTGAAGTGATGAAGTGAGCCAATCTCCCTTGATCTCCATTGTCTTTGATCTCCTATGATAAGGAGATGGTCTAAGTGTCTTGTTTGTCATGCATTTATTGAATTTGTACATGTTGGATCTTTGGCCATCATGCATTGAGATGCTTGATTGATGGTTTTGGATCCAACGGTGCCTCTCCCTTGATGTTTTGAGGTGATATGAAGGGGTATGGTACATACATGTCCTTGGGAGACCCTTCATTTCCTCTCTTTTGAGCTCTGTTGCAGAATGGAGTTTCAGTACATCAGTGGCCGGCAGTGCCTTATTGATGGCCGGCACCTCTTCATCCATGGCCGGCACTGCACATCCTTGGCCGGTAGGAGGGTCGGCAGTCACTATTCATGGCCAGCAGGCCACTGGTGCATTCCCCAACAATGATTTGGTAAGGTTCAGCAGCAAGTTCTTGGAGAAACCCTGCAAACAGAGCCTCTAAAGAGCAAACCGAAGAGCTTTTCGGGGCGTAAATAGAGCATGCATCCTTCATTGCTCAAGGTGGAGCTGTGGCAGCCTAATTTAGATGCTTTTCATACTTAGTTGCTTTTGTAACTTAATTAATTTGATTAATTAAGTCAAAGTTTTGTAATAATTAATTAGCTTAGCATAGTTAATTAGTTGGTTTGTAATAATTAGTTTAATTAGCGTAGCTAGTTAGCTAAATTCATTCGGACCCTCCTTCGCGAGGGCATGTTGTTGTAATAAGTGTGTGTGTGTGTGTGTGAATGTCTTCCAACCCCACGTCTTTCTCCCTTTTACTTATCCGCTTTTGATGGTTAGTTTAGGGCATATTTCAATTAGCATCCTTATGCTTGCATGCGTGCATCATTCATTTGTATTGCATGCACCGGGCTCGGCGCATCATTCAAATTGCATCGTATTTCAATACTTACTTGAATACGTGTTTCAAAGCATGTTATCGAGTGTTGCATTCATATGCCATCTTAGATAGCCGAGCCTACTTAGTTGCATTTTGCATGTGTTGCATTAGGCATTGTTGACATAGCTAGGATCATGCATTGATTACTAACTAGCTTCTGTTTTGGCTCGGAGTACACTTTAAGTGTTTATGTTTTAGCATCCTTGCATGTGTGTAAGTGACTGCCATGATAGCATGCTTGCCATAAGGCTATGTGCTTAAGTGATTAACTGCATGAATGCCTGTGGATGAAGGCTTCATTACTTGAATTGGAACAATTCATCAAAATGTGAGTTTTAAGCTCACTTGGAGTGGCGAATCATCATGTTTCAAGCCCACTTAAGGGTGGCAAATCCGCATTTTAGCCTACTTGAGGGTAGCAACTTCAAACCATTTTCGAAAAACAAACATGAGATGTTTTGTTCCAAATTGAGCGATCTAGTCTATACTTGTATGCTGTGCTCATCACATAGTATGTTAGCTAATAACTGGAATAAGAACACATGTGTTTTCAAAAACAACATATCATGTTTAGTAAAGGCCGATCCTTTGATCGGGCGAGCGGGGGTGCTCATTTCAGGACCTTCCCCTCTCGTACCCAATTTCCCGAGCTGAGGCAACTTTGGTGATGACGAACACGTGGCCTTAGGCACGAGTCAGGGTTTCCTAAATTTTCCAAAACAAAACATTTAAGTGGCGACTCTAAAATCTGGCAAAGCAGTCCATGTTTGGCGCTTTTTGATTAAAATCGATTTTCCAAAACGATTTGCCGATTTGGACTCTTTGGTGATTTATCAATCTTACATTGCACTTTGTGAGATTAGATTCAGAACCGTGATAGGAGTCCGAACTGTAGTGGCATGAACCAATCCACGCCCTCTCCGAAAGAGGGGCACGCGGAGCGAGTTCGGGCGGTCTACACGTATTGATTAGACGATCCATCAAAGTATCATCCACGTTTTCTCCTCTATTTGCAGAATATCTTCATTTGGGAAAAAGTACTCCACCGCTTCATCTCCCTCTACTGGATGATCTGTCAGGAATTCCGCCACAACTCTCCCTTTAACCGACTTGCGTGTAACATATTCGAGATCAAATTCGAAGAGGAGAAGCAACCAACGGGCTAGCCTACTCGTAAGCACTGGTTTCTCAAAGAGATATTTAATGGGATCTAATCTTGAAACCAGGATTATAGAATGAGCTAACAAGTAGTGCCTCAACTTCCGAATAGCCCATACCAAGGCTAGGCAAGCTTTCTCCAGGGGAGTGTAACGGGTCTCGTAGTCCAGCATTTTCTTGCTCAAGTAGTAAACAACTTTCTCTACCTTGGCCTCCGACTCCTGAGCTAACATACACTCATGGTTGAGTTTGTCACTAACAAGTACAAAATCAACAGGTTTCCCGGTTCTTGTGGTGATAACACAAGTGGATTCTGTAGATACTACTTGACCTGTTCAAAAGCAAATTGACAGCGATCGTCCCACTGAAACTTCTTCCCTTTCTTCAGGAGACCAAATAGTGGTTCACAAGTCAAGGTTAATTTGGAAATAAACCGTCTTATGAATTGCACTTTACCCAAAAAGCCACGCACCTCTTTTTCAGTCCTTGATGGTGGCCTTGATTTTGGAAGGATCTACCTCAATTCCTTTCTATGTGATTAGAAATCTCGGCATTTTTCCTGTTGTTACCCCAAAAGTACATATCTGCAGGTTCAACCTCAATTTATACTCTCCGATCCGTTGAAAGAATTTCTCTAGTGTAGTGTAGTGGCCCTTTCGATCTCTGGACTTGACAATCATATCGTCCACATACACCTCAACCCCTTTGTGAATCATGTCGTGCAGAATGGTGGTTGCAGCCCTCTCATAGGTAGCTCCAGCATTTTTTAACCCAAACGACATAAATCGGTAGCAATAGGTTCCCCACGGTGTTGTGAATGCAGTTTTCTATCGGTCCTCAGGAGCCATCAGAATCTTATTACACCTGGAAAATCCATCCATGAAGGAAAGCTATGCATGGCCCGCGGTGAAGTCTACCAACTCATCAATGTGTGGCAAGGGGAAATCATCCTTCGAACTAGCCTTATTTAGATCCCTAAAGTCGACACAGACCCTGATCCTAACATCCTTCTTTGGGACTGGAATAATATTTGCCAACCACGTTGGATACTCAAATACAAGCAAGAACCCTGCCCCAATCTGTTTGATAACTTCTTCCTTGATCTTCAAAGCCCAATCCAGGTGAACTCTACGTAGCTTTTGCTTAACTGGTCGGGCTTTGGGGTCAAGAGGGATCTGGTGCTGTACAATCTCAGGGTCAATTCCAGGCATGTCTTCGTATTCCAGCTTATCAAACTGCGTGTTGTATGCCCGACTGTGTGTTGTGTGTATTTAATTTAAGCTGTTATGCTGCCCGTTTTCTGGTTATTTATTTCCTTTTGCTTTATTATCTTTTTGCTAGGGCAGTTTTTAGCACGATTGCTTCCGAACCAGTAGATACTCCCCAAGCACTCTGGACACGAGGTCGCCGACTCAACCGATCCGAGGATCTCGTTGACGGACATCCAGTGTTTCACTCTCTACCCCCAGTTGCCAGAAGAAGGCCAAGGAGGCGTAGTGTGTCAGAGCAGGGATTACCGGGACAGAGGGCTACTTTGACAGTGAACAGCCAGGCTGAGATTTCTGTGTCTGCCATAGAAGTACATTTACCGGTCATCCAGATGGAACAGCAGAATACATCAGTGGTAGAGGCGATGATGCGCCAGATGCAAGAAAGCATGAGGCAGATGCAAGAGGATTCCATCCGCCAAGCGGAATTTTCTAAACAACAAGCCGCAGTCATGGCCCAGCAGGCCGAGCTGATTACTAGGCTGCAACAGCAGAATGCAGCCTCTGCTTCACATCAGGTTCCTCCTCCACCAGCGGCTCCACTACCCGAGCAGGCACCTATGGGTCAGAATACCTTGCCAATCCTCCGAATCCTCAGAATACCCTACCAAACCCTCAGAATACCCTCCCCAACACCCAGAACACCCTACCCAATGTCCAAAATATCCAAGAGGACACCAACATTCCAACGGGGCTGGCTCCGCCCCCGCTTCTGCCTCAACTGTCCAAGAATCTTACACCCAACCACCCGGACTCTCCATTTGAGTTCGAGGTAGATCATACAGCTCTGAAGCTGAGTAAGCTGGGAAAAACTTTTCAAGAAATCGCAGGGGGTGAAGGCCATCCCAGACATCGAAGATGGGTACACTGATGTGGCGTAACATTGCCAGACAGATTCAAGATGCCACAGATCGACCGTTTTGATGGGTCCGGGGATCCTATGGTCCATCTCCGGCTATTTTCAGACATCTTGAGGCCAATGGGCCTAACCCGACCGCAAAAGCTTTCTTGTTTGGCAGAACTTTGTCGGGGTGGCGGCCATCTGGTACGCCAAGTTAGAAGATGATGTGAAGAGAAATTGGGATGAGATGGCTGAGGCCTTCGTTGCGCAGTACTCGTATAATACACAGATCGAGATTACAACACGTGATCTCGAAACGACGAGGCAAGAACCCAAGGAGTCTTTCTCGATTTTGTAACTCGGTGGAGAGCAAAGGCATCGATGATGACCTTGAGGCCAACAGATAAAGATCAAATCCGGATGATTGTGCGCAATCTCCAACCGAAGTTAATGCAGAAGATGATTGTACTCCCCTTTCCAACTTTCTCAGATTTACACGAAATGGGGGTACAGATCGAAGATGCGATGAAGCAAGGTTGATTGACCAGGACCGGGAGCAGCCCCGAAGGACATTCAACCGCAATAACAACGCAGGCCCGAGTGGCGCTGCAAATACAAGGACTTCTGAGGTCGGTATGGTCACCACCACTCCCCCTTCCCAACCAAGGCCCGCAGCGGCCACACCCTTTTCCAATACCTCCGAGAGCAGTAACCAAGCCTCGAGATTTCAGCCCCGAGGCCAAAGAACCTTCACTCCACTATACATGCCTTTGTCCAAGGCTCTCGGGGTGTTAATCAGAAAGAAGCATCTGACACCTTTAGAGCCGAGGCCACTACCAAATCCACTCCCTCCCTCTCATGACCCAGCAAAGTACTGTGCGTACCACCAACAGCACGGTCACGACACCGACCGTTGCTACAGATTGCGTCATGAGATCCAAGATCTTATCGACAAGCAGGTGATCGCACCTCCTGAAAAACCCAACGTCACAACAAATCCCCTCCCACCACACAACCAAGCCCCTCCACCCAAAAGAGTCAACCTCATCCAAACTGGGGTCGTGTCCTACGATCCTAGTATCTATATTACTCCCTCTCACCTACCCAAGCCGGAGGTGATCCTTCCTGATTGCACTGACTTGTGCATGTTGGACACCTTCACAACCCAATCTAAGCCAGTGGTGGTGACCACCGAAGATGGAACGGGGCAGGTTTCAGAGGAGAGCAGAATTGTTGAGTCTGGGATGGAACAGCCTGGGATCTTGCTGGAGAGCCTATGATCCAAGCGAGTACATCTTATCAGTGGGCCAGTCTAAGCTGAGTGTGGGGCTGCCAGAAAAAGCTGAGCTGTGTATGATTCGGGGGACAGACTTGAACAAGGGGCAGATGATCTGACAACAGTGGAAGAGGACTTTGCCAACTTCCAGTTCTTCAACGACCAAGAATCAGCGGATGCTGCAATCAACTGGTTCGACTATGAGGAGTCGGCAGAAGTACTGGGTGGTTAGATAGATGTAGATCAGCAGACGTGCAGAATGAATCAAGAAGGAAGGATCATGAGGAAGGGCCGGAAGGGCCGAGGGTCAGAATCCACCGCCGGAGAGCGCCGGCGTTAAGAATTTCGCTCAGAATTGGGGATTGTAAATACAGGGAATATTGAACAACCAGCTGTACTGACGCAGTTGGAACAACAAAAGTTTGACGATTCCGAGAGAGAATTAGAAAGCCAAGGCCCATGTGGGGGTCGAAAGTGCTGTGTGCACAGGAACGAGAATGCTGTGGGCATAAAGACTGAAGGTGCTGCGAGCACGATTATACCGGAGCCGGACAGATGTCTGTCGGCTGCCGACGGAATGTGGTGGGAAGACGATGACTTATGTCTTGCCCACACAGACGAAGATGGGCAGGTGCTCAACCAGATGATACCTGGTATATTGACGAGATCGCTCATATGACCAGGAGTGGGCGGTATTTCAAGCCCCCACACCTTGACCAACCTGAGGCATCTGGGAAAGATAAAGAAGCTGAGAAACAGAGAGAGAAACAGATAGAAGAAGAAGCTGTGCTCAAACAATTGAAGAAGATACAAGCAGACATCTCCATCTGGGGACTGCTTATGGCATCAAGGGTGCACAGACAGGCCGTCCTATCTGCCATGGACAAGGCCAAACTCTCAATAGACACTACACCAGAACAGCTGGTTGGGCTGGTTTTTCCGGGAGGAGGTTCCCCGGCATTAACCTTTTCAGACAAGGAGTTGCCGCCTGAGGGCGTGAACCATAACAAACCTCTCTACGTCTCCGTGGAGTGTAGAGAAATGGATACCGGTGGTACTTGTTGATACCGGGTCCGCCATCAATGTCTGCCCAGTCAGAACAGCATATGCAGTTGGGTTGAAGCCCGCGGACTTCACACCAACAACTCAGGTGATCAAAGCTTACGATAATACGAGTAGGGAAGTGATGGGGATTGTCAAGATTCAAACTAAGGTTGGTCCAGGACAACACGACATCGAATTTCATGTCTTGGACGTTCCCGCAACCTTCAACTTACTCTTGGGCGGCCGTGGCTGCACCAAGTAAAGGCAGTCTTCCACTCTACATCAGATGGTGAAATACCCCTATGGAAAGGGAGTAGCCACTGTATTTGGGAACTCATCAATCCATCCCCCTCCGGAGGTATCTACGCCGGTCCTGGAAATTGAGCATGGCACAGAAGATGTCTTCTTATCAGGATTCACTTTGGCTGAGGCCCGGGTAGTACAGAACATTATGGCTGTGAATGAAGGTGTGTACGTTAGTGCCCAATCCGTCTACCTCATGAACAAGCTACAACATATTCCCGGGATGGGATTAGGAAGGAGCGGCAGGAAAGGAGTCGCTGCGTTGGCCGAAGTGCCACACAATCCGCATACCTTTGGACTGGGTTATCTGCCCACCAAAGAAGACTGGGTGAGGAAAGGAAAGGAAATGGCCGGCAGAGCCAGAGCGAAGCAGGCTGGGAAGCCTTTTGACCTAATACACAGGCCCATTCAGGGTACCCTGAACGGACGCTTTGTCCGGGAGGGGAGGGGAAGATTTTCCATTTTGCGGCTTCCCAGAGCCGTGGATAAACGCGGAGAAGAAGCGCGTACCAGGCTTCGAAATCTTCTTCGATTGCAACTATCCGGGGATGACGTTGCCACAGAGCAGACAGACCCAACAACTGAGGTTGAGCAGAATAAAGCAGGGGATCCTGAGGGCACAGAATTTGAAATGGGGGTAGCACTGGCATGTCTCCTCTCTGATCCTCCGATCGACCAAGAGTGCTTGGGGGATAACTTCGTGGTTTCCATGATTGGGATGAAACGGCTGCGAGCCGACCAGCAGCTATCTTGGATGCATCAATCGCACCCTCTCTCACTTGGCAGTACGAGGAGGGATTTTTGTCCAGCAGCACCGGGTCAGGTAGTGAGCCGGAATCTGATTCCACCGAGTCTGTGAGTCGGAATCAGGTTCCAGCTCGACTGAGTCTGAGTCTGGTACTCCTGGGGATGTTAACCCGGATGCCACAGTCCTGTCCAGGTCGTCTTTTTCCTTTTCTTTTGAGTCTGTTGTAACAGAAGAATTGGACGATTTGGATGAACTTAATGAGAATGAGGTGAATGTGGTTTCCGAGTATTTCTCTGTGCCCTTGATTTATTGCATTAATTCAGACTTTCAAAACTTTGATGAAAACGACGAGGACGAAGTTCCTCCGGTTTTACAACGTTTAATTGAGCAAGAGCAAGAGAGATTTGTTAAGCCATTAACGGATGAAATCATTACCGTGAACATTGGTACTGAGGAGGACCCGCGGCTGGTCCAGATCGGGTCCACGTTGTCTTCGGAGGAACGCGAGCGCTTAGTCGCTTTATTAAAAGATTTCAAAGATGTTTTCGCGTGGTCCTACGAAGACATGCCTGGAATCGATCCTGAGATTGTACAGCATCGGATCCCCCTTGACCCCGAGGCCCGACCTGTCAAGCAGAAACTCAGAAGGATCCGCCCGGATTGGGCTCTTAAGATTAAAGAAGAGGTCACCAAGCAAATTGACGCAGGCTTCCTGCTGGTATCAGAGTATCCGACTTGGTTGGCCAACATTGTTCCGGTGCCGAAGAAAGATGGCAGGATCCGGGTGTGTGTAGACTTCAGGGATTTGAACAAAGCTAGTCCGAAGGACGACTTTCCCTTACCGCACATCGATGAGTTGGTAGACTTCACAGCAGGGCATGCATTGCTCTCATTCATGGATGGCTTCTCAGGATACAACCAGATAGTGATGGCACCCGAAGACCGGAAAAGACTGCATTCACCACCCCGTGGGGGACATACTGCTACCGGGTAATGCCGTTTGGGTTGAAGAACGCTGGAGCTACTTATCAACGGGCCGCGACCACAATACTACATGATATGATCCACAAAGAGGTTGAGGTGTATGTGGACGACATGATTGTCAAGTCCAAGGAAAGAGAGGGCCACTACACCGCCTTGCATAAGTTTTTCCAAAGGATCAGGGAATTCCGGTTGCGGCTAAACCCTCAGAAATGTACATTCGGTGTTACAGCGGGAAAAATGCTGGGGTTTCTGATTACACAAAGAGGCATCGAGGTCGATCCTTCCAAAATCAAGGCCATCTTAGAAATGCCACCACCAAGGACTGAAAAGGAGGTGCGAGGCTTTCTGGGTAAAGTGCAATTCATAAGACGGTTTATCTCAAAATTAACCTTGACTTGTGAACCACTTTTTGGTCTCCTGAAGAAAGGAAAGAAGTTCCAATGGGACGGCCGATGTCAAGCTGCATTTGAACAGATTAAAGAATATTTACAGAACCCGCCCGTGTTGTCACCGCCAGAACCAGGGAAACCGTTGATTTTGTATCTGTCAGTAACTGAAACTACGATGGGCTGCATGCTTGCACAAGAATCAGAAGACAAGGTGGAGAGAGCCATCTACTATCTCAGCAAGAAGATGCTGGAGTATGAGACCCGATATACACCGCTGGAAAAGGCTTGCTTAGCTTTGGTATGGGCTACCAGGAAGCTGCGGCACTACCTGTTAGCTCACTCTGTAATGTTGGTTTCACGACTTGATCCCATCAAATATCTCTTCGAGAAACCAGCGCTTACGGGTAGGCTAGCTCGTTGGTTGCTGTTGCTCTCCGAATTTGATCTCACGTACGTGACACGCAAGTCAGTAGTGAAAGGAAGAGCAGTGGCAGAGTTCCTTGCCGACCACCCGGTTGAGGGGGATGAAGCAGTTGAGTACCTGTTCCAGATGAATCAATTCTGCACATCGACGATGAAACTTGGACGATGTACTTTGACGGAGCGTCAAATCAACACGGGTATGGGATAGGAGTGTTGCTGATAGCACCCGATGATTCCCGTATCCCTCTAGCCTTCAAACTCCGATTCAAAGTCTCGAACAACGAAGCAGAATACGAGGCGTGCATCGCTGGTCTAGAAGCAGCCCTGGAACTAGGGGCAAGACGGTTGGACGTCATTGGGGACTCGAACCTTGTTGTGTCTCAAGCTAAAGGAGACTGGAAAGTAAAAGAGGAAAAGATGATGATGTATCACCAAACCTTGGATTTGCTGATTCCTCGGTTTGAGAAGCTAAGTTTTACTCATCTACTAAGAGAGAACAACAGGTTCGCAGATTCTTTAGCAACTCTATCTTCTATGATAGACATCCCGTGTGGAGTCCGGATGCGTCCAGTCATCATGACCAGAAATTCGCACCTGCCTATGAGTCGATTGCAGCCATAGATGAAGTTCAGGACGAACACCCTGGTATTACGACATCTGGAATTTCTTGGAGAAAGAAGCATACCCGCCAGGGGTAAATGCCAAAGACAAAGGGAGCAATCAGAAGAATGGCAGTTCAGTTCATCATCTGCGGGGGTAAACTGTATAAACGGGGTCATCTGGGAATGCATAAACTGTGCGTTGATGCCGAAGAGTCAAAGCGTCTGATGGAAGCCATCCACGGGGGAGAATGTGGTGCACACATGAATGGGTAATGTTGGCACGGAAGATCCTCAGACAGGGTTATTACTGGTCCACCATGGAGGAGGATTGTATTAGTTTCGTCCGGCGATGCCACAAATGTCAGATTCATGCAAATCGTATGAACATCCCGCCAACAAAGCTGTACAACATGACTTCGCCATGGCCGTTTTCAGTCTGGGGAATTGATGTAATCGGAGCAGTTACGCCGAAGGGGTCGAATGGGCATGAGTTCATCTTGGTAGCGATAGATTATTTCACAAAGTGGGTTGAGGCCCAATCTTATGCGGTGTTGAAGGCTTCGCACGTCGCAAAGTTATCAGAAAAACACATCATCTGTCGCTATGGGGTCCCAAACGAAATAATTTCAGACAATGGTTCCCACTTCAAGAAGGAGGTGATTGATTTGTTGGAGAAATACAACGTGGCTTTTCATAAGTCATCTACCTATCGGCCGCAAACCAATGGAGCAGTTGAGGCCGCCAACAAGAATATCAAGCGCATACTACAGAAGATGGTGGAAACCTACCGGGACTGGCCAGATAAGCTGCCGTTTGCTCTGTGGGGCTACAGGACTTCAATCAGAACTTCTACTGGGGCGACTCCGTATTCTCTGGTTTATGGGATGGAGGCCGTTCTACCTATTGAGATTGAGGTTCCGTCATTACGAGTATTGGCCGAGTGTCAAATAGCCGAGGCAGACTGGCAACAGAGCAGATTTGAGGAACTCATGCTTTTTGATGAAAGAAGGTTGAAAGCACTGTACCACGTCCAAAGTTATCAACGTAGAATCGCCCGGGCTTTTAACAAGAAGGTTAAGTCCAGGAATTTGAGGAAGGAGATTTGGTGCTCAAAGACAACCGAGCTCCCATCCACGACCCAAGGGGCAAGTTCAGACCTAATTGGACTGGTCCCTACATCATCAAGTCAATCTGGTCTGGTGGAGCTGTGGTTCTGATGGATCTAGATGGCTTAGAGTTTTCCCAACCGATCAACATGGACAAGTTGAAGAAATACTACCCCTGAGAGGCTCGCTAGGCCGAAAACCCGAAAGGGCGACCTAGGCAAAACTCAGAGCACAGAAAATTTGAAATTATAAAAACTGAGCTCGCAAGGTTGAAAACCCGCAAAGGGCGGCCTTGGCAAAAGTTAGAGCGCAAAAGGAGAGTGAAAATACCCGAGCGAACCTGAGCCTGAACTACGTAAGGCTTGATTCCCATCTTTGGGATACGTAGGCAACTTCGTCTTGAAGTTCAGCCACAATCTTTTCCCCGATCAACTTTGTCCATTTGATCATCTCAGTCATCTCTATTCATCAGCATTTATCGTGATCTCCGGTACAGTGCTATTCAGACTAGGGGCAACTTTCCGTTGCAATGAAGTGCTGCGGTACCTTTCAAACTAGGGGCAACTTTCCAGTTGCTAGGATCCGGGGTTGTGCATCTCAGTGACAGATCTCAGGCGTGTCCAGTTCTGATCCATATCGAAAATAGTTTTGAAAAGTTTTAATAAAAGTTGACTTTGTTCAAATTAATCTTTTTACAACTAAGACCATTTTTGGACCAAAGCGGAGAATTTTCAGTACCACAACCTTCAATTTCATTGATTTCAAAACAGAGTTCTCTTGCTCTTGCATACAATTGAAGTTGCTTTTTATTACACTCAGGAAGAAAACTTGAAAGTACTAGTAAAGCAATAAATCGGGGCATAGTCAAGTCAGGTGTCCCTGCGCCCCCTGCCAGAGCTAGTTGAAGCCTCTGATGCCAACCTAGGCCCAACCTGTGCTTCTTCGTTGAGCCAATCCCAGCACTCATCAGACAAAGTGCAACTAAAAGTGGGAGCAGGGGCCAGAAGTTCTCTAATTCCCCACGCTGCGGCCTGCCGAGCCAACTGTGCGCCTCGAACTGGAAATGTAGCGGATACTCTATCCCCTCTGGTGGGCAAGTTTGATCATGGCCAAACTGGCGCAGAATACGGAATGGGAAATAGAATACGCAGTGAGTCAAGCCGATCAATCGAATCCCAACCTGTCGAGACATGCTGTAGCTCATCGCCGGGAGATTGAGCCAAGGGCAGCGCCACGCAATGCGATCTGCCGACAAATTGCACATCCATTCAAACCACCATCCCTCATCAAGGGCGTTGACTAGGCGTTGTCGAAAAGAAATAGCCACGGGCTGAGTAAGCAGGGCAAGAGTCCACAACTTGCAATTTGTCCATTAACCATATCTGGGGAGGGATGAAAAATGAGAGAATAAAGAATAGAGAGATGTACGATGAGAGAAAAGTAAGATGAGGGTTTTGTGAGAAAAACCGAGCCTGAGGGCGCCGAGTGATGTGAGCAAATACATATGTGAGCTTGGGTGGGAAACATTACCTGCAGCAGTAGTGGACTCCCTGCAAAACCTAGTTGTCTCCCCACGGTAGAAAGCATCCAAGCCCATCAGCGTCTCAGCAAGAGTCATGGCAATGCAACTCCTTCCTTCTCTCAAGCCTTGGGCACTTCAATCAGACGGAGCTGGATCCTCCAAAGCTCGAGACAAACAGAAAATGAGATAGCATGCACAAACAGAGGGCGTGTTGCCGGAAGCCTTGCCAATGATGGTCGCCGCGGTCACCAGCATCGAGAGAACCGGTAAATCAGGCTTGGGATATCCAACATTCCGTTACAAATCAGGGATCGAGCATCATGCGCGTTGAGTCCGCACATCCGCCCTAGGGCTTGGGCATAGCCAAATTGAGTTGAGGCAAGATTTCTCACCTCGTTCGGATTCTATCAAACTTGAAAATCTTCAAAAGTGGGACATACCTCTTGCCCTCCAAAGCTGAAGACGTGCGTCACCGGGTTCCAAAACCTTGCCGCGGCATGGAGGAAAGGAAGATGTAGCGGAGTCCGGCGCAGCGTGAATAGTGCATTCAAGCCGAAACCCCGGAAGTTCAACTTTTCCGAGCCGTCTAGAGAAGAAATCCAAGTTGTGAGATTTTCTGCGAGAAATGCCTCCATTTTTGTGAGAAACGGTGATGAAATGAATTAGTTCCAGGGCTGGGGCTTTTATAGGGGGGTAAAACACTATTCAAAGGACACGTGTCAAAATTCTGGGGTTGTGGGGGAGGTGGCCGGCCGGCCATCTATCTAGTAGGCCGGCCACCCTCTAGTCTCCAAATGCAAAATGTGTTCGGCCACGCATTGGTCCTGTTTTACCTCCGGAAAGAAGTTTGAGGCATTTCTACGCATCGGGGATGTCGAAGGCCTCCATTTCTCTCAGTTTCGGATACGTTCCATCATCCAGATCGTCCGTCCGAAGTGCGCTTTGTTGTACTTTTGCTTATCGAGTTGTTGCTTTGTTTATCGAGTTGTAAGTTTTGTCGAGCTGTCGCATTTGTGTTTAGAGTTATTACCTTTTGTTTACGCAATTTTGTTAAGTCTTGTTTATCGAGTCGTTAACATTGTTGTACTTTGCTTATCGAGTTGTAAACTTGCTAAGATTCTGTTTTCTTAGTGAGTCGAGTGTTTGATTTGTTGCGTCGGTTCATTACCTGACCTGGTAAATACACAAGGCACATTTCCATTCAATTCCATTTGTGTGCAAAATGATGCGATGCGATGCTAAGAATTTCAAATACAAACATCTTTTCAAAAGCTGTTTCATTCCATCATGTTTTACAACAAATAAAGGTACAAGTTTTACAGAATATAAAACTGCCTAAACAATGTGCAAAGTGCTACAAACTACTAGCAAAAAGTAAAATAAAGCAGGAAATAACATCAATATCCTCGGGAACGGGAATGAGGAGGCCCTCTCATCCTCTTCTGCGGGACAACCTCTGCACCATCATCACCATCGGGTCAGAGCTGTCATCCTCAGGATCCCCCTCAGCCTCACCTCCACTCCCGGAACCAAGACCGGAGCCTCCCTCCCCAGCGGATGTATCTGACTCACGGTCTGCGACCTCCTCATCCTCCTCCTCAATAATGGGTGCCCTGCGTCTGCGAGACGACCCTGCTCCTCGAGCTCCTCGGACAGGCCTAGATGGCCCTGCTCCCTGAGAAGGCCTGGATGGCCCAGCTCCTCGAAAGGGCCCAGATGGCCCAGCACCTCGACCTCTCTGAGAAGGCCCGGGTGGCCTGGCCTGCGACGGAGCATATACGGGAGGCATCTGAAAGTGAAGAGTTCAATGCATCAGTTCAAATATGAAAGCAGATGCAAGTACAATATGTGAGTGGGGTGTGTGTCAGATGTGCTCTACACAGACTATCAATACAGCAGAATGTTCAAAACCAGTATGTTATCAGAACTATGCTAAATAGAAGATGGATAATACCTACCTGCACGCCCATGATGGCTAGCTGTGCCTCCCTCCGTAGGATCATGCCCTCGAATGTGGCTAGCATCCCGAGCAGCTCGTCCGTGTACTCAACTGGAGGCTGCAAATACAAATGCAAAACTATCAGTAAAGGAATGAATGTCCAAATATCTGACTGATAAATCAAAGCTGAAAAACATACCGGGGGTGAATCAGGGTCTCTGACATATCGTGGTCAGGAAGAGGAGGCTCTAGCGGGACCTGGTAAGGAGTCCCGAACCGCCAGCTCGTCAGCTCGGTCGGCATGTTTGGCCACCCAGCATGTGGATGAAGAGACGGAGGGATCGGAGGAATAGAACTACCTCTACCCCTAGATGCACCAGCCCTGCTAGAGGAAGGGATGTCCGTAGCACGGGCACGACTCGAAGATGGTGCATCATCAGTAGGCCTCAGTGTCGGAGCACGCACTCCCGTCAAGGGGGGCATCAGATATATCCGACGATAGGTGGCGTAGTCCCCCTCCATGAGATGTAACAAAGCATCCGTGCCCTGCATGGCACTAGTGACCTCCTGAGTAGAGAGTCTGTCCGCAGTCCGCATAGTGGCTGGAGGTACAGCGGGAGGGTCCTGAGAATCGTACCCCCACACCTGGCGCAGAAAGCGTTCCCCCAGGAACCATGCCCTACCGATCGGTCCCTCGAGCAGGAACCTATACTGGGAATTAGTCGATCCTCCGGGATACTGATATCGGAGGCCATCACCTAAGACTGCCCAAGGCTGCCAAGTAATCTGCGGATAACCAGTGCATAAATCAATCAGAGATCAGGAATATACAGGGCAGATCAAAGATGAAAATGAAAGGAACTGAGAGTTCTGAAATACCTCTGTCGTCCGCACAGTATCAAAATACTGTCGCAGGTAGAAGAGAGTCTCTCGAGGTCTCGCTCGGTGCGGGCCCTCGAATACCAGCGAAAACGGAGCCATAAGAAACCCCGCCACCTCCATCTCCGGGGCTAATGCGGGAAAATACACATACACCCATAGCTGAGAAAAGCAGTGCGGAATGTGAATCCAAAGTGCTAAAGGCAGAATACAGTATGTAAAGTGCGCCGTGTGTGCAATGAACAAGTAATGAGAAGCAGAAATGTAAATCAAGGGGACAGAACGTACCTCCCAGGCTCTCCAGTAGCCGCCGAGTAAGTCTCCCCGCCCGCGAGAGGCCGCACTCATGTAGCAGTAGAGGGTAGCCAGGCCAGCGCCACCCCAGTCATACCGATGGACCTGTGATAGGTCCACCAGGGCACTCAGAAGATACAATCCAACAGTGTTCCCCCTGTCGGCAAACAGAGTGGTGCCAAAGAGGAACATGAGAAAACCTCGGGTGTACTGCTCAATCTCCTCAGGAGACTCAGGCTCCATCTCTGGCCTCCGAAAACGGGAAGAGAACCAGGTGTACCGGACTCTCCCGGAAGCTCTGTCTACAGGTGGGCGAGCCCCCAACAGATGCACCCATGCTGCCTCCCACTCACCCATATCCTCGTCATAAGGAATGGGCCAACCGCCTGTGTCTAGGCCGGTGAGCACAGCGAAGTCCAACGGGGTCATGGTCAGGTCCCCGGTGGCAGAAAAATGGAAAGAATTGGTGGTGTCCCACCATCTCTCCACCAGAGCAGCTAATAGTGTCCTGCTGGCAGGGCAGTGTGATAATCCCATGCAGAATGGTCCAAACCCTGCTGCGTCAACTAAATCCCGGACAGCCTCCGGGAGCTCAGCATACCACTCCCTCGCGGCAGTGGAGCCGTATCCTCGTACTGTACGAGAGCCAACCTGCGTTCAGAATGAATGTATATGTCAGAATCAGAAATTGGAAGCTGTGTGCAAATCAAATGAAGAAGCTGTGTGCAAATCAAATGAAGAAGGGTGTGCAAATAAATCATTAATCAGTGGGCTGCGTGTTTTGTTCACTATTTCTATTTGGGCTGCTGTGTTCAGTAAATCAGTGTTTTGGGCTGCGTGTTCAAAATCCTAATCAGTGGGCTGCGTGTTCACTTTATTTCTATCTGGGCTGCGTGTTCAGTAAATCAGTGTTTTGGGCTGCGTGTTCAAAATCCTAATCAGTGGGCTGCGTGTTCACTTTATTTCTATCTGGGCTGCGTGTTCAGTAAATCAGTGTTTTGGGCTGCGTGTTCAAATCCTAATCAGTGGGCTGCGTGTTCACTTTATTTCTATCTGGGCTGCGTGTTCAGTAAATCAGTGTTTGGGCTGCGTGTTCAAATCCTAATCAGTGGGGCTGCGTGTTCACCATAACTGGGCTGCGTGTTCAGAAAATCAGTGTTTGGGGCTGTGTGTTCACTCATAATCAGTTGGGCTGCGTGTTCACATCCTCAACTTGGGCTGTGTGTTCAGAAATCAGAGTTTGGGGACTGGTGTTCTAATCATAATCAGTGTGGGCTGTGTGTTCACCATCAACTTGGACTGTGTGTTCAAAAAATCAGAGTTTGGGCTGTGTGTTCTACTCGTAGTCAGTGTGCGCCGTGTGTTCACCTTCGAATTCGGGCTGTGTGTTCGACAAATCAGTGTTTGAGCCGTGGTTCAATGCTTAACTAATGTGTGCCGTGTGTTCACAATCAATCAGTGAGCCTGTGTTCAGAAATTCAAGTGTTTAAGTCACATGTTGGAGTGCAAACAAAGTACTATGTCATAAGCTACAACTGTGTGTTTAAGCATGGCAAAGCTACAAAGTGCACGGAAAATGCAGAAAATAAAGTAAAATACCTCTCGTGCCTCGGAAGAGAGGTGCTGCTCCGGCTCTCGTAGAAGCAAGTCCCGGGTGCCCGGTCGTTGAAGTCAGTGAAATGACGGAAAACCGCTCGCGGAAGGATGTGCACTGCCGGGGCATATCTCTCAGGGATAAAAGGACGGACTCTCGGGGGGAGTGCCATAATATCAAAATCATCTCCGGCACCTGGAGGACCTCCGCCGTGAGGGAAATTACCTGCCATTTCGAGAAATCTGCAAAAAGGAGCAAAAATGAGCAAAAATGAGCCAAAATTGGAAAAAGTCAACAAAAGTCAACTCCCGGGAAATAAAAAGTCAACAAAAGTCAACTCCCGAGAAAATATTCCAAATATTGAGACAAACTTACCTCAAGTGGTGAAAATGAGAGAAGAGAAGCTCCGAAATCAAAATTTAGTCGCTCAAAGTGCTTAAATCTGAAGGATTTCGCGAAAACAACTTGCAAAAAAGGCCGAAAAGCGCGTATAAAGTGCAGATCTGAAAGAAAAAATGGCTTAGAGAGCAAGAGGAGAGAATTTCACACTGGGGGAGTGATTTCGGATGGAATGGAGGGTGTATATATAGAAATGAGAAAAAGACCAAAATGCCCCTACTTTTGGGCAGATGGCCGGCCGGCCACCTTTCCTGGCTGGCCGGCCATTGCTTTTTGCAGCATGGCCGGTGGCCTCCCCTAGGACCACCACTTGGCCGGCCATCTCCCCACACCCCCCTCTAGCTCCCTGCAAATTTTGAGGAAGATTGGAGCTCCCGGGACCTGAAAAAGTTCAAGAAAAGTGCACTTTCTGGCGCGAAATTGCTCCGCCGGAACTTTAGCTGCAATTTCTGACATGTGTCTCATCATCACTCATCAAAATCGAGGTGTATCCTTTTTAATCATGTTGTAACCTCTCCAGGAGGTGAAACCGAGGCCGCGGTTGAGTTGCCTTCGCCGAAATGCGCGTTTTCTTACTCGTTATTTCGCAACCGACGGGCACCCTGATTCGTGCTCATTTTGCATTGTTGTGCGTATAACTTGCATTCTAATCAACATTTTGCATTGTCATGCATGATTTCTTGGTGTACCATACCTCTGTGCTTGAGCATGCGTTGTCACGCACGTTCCTTTCTCGCATTGTGATGCATTCACTCGCCGACACTGCGTGTGTCAAACTTTCGGAATCACAGGAATCACATTGAATATATGTTGTTAGCATATTGTTCTTGTTGAATTTCTCTCTTTTGCAGGCACGATATTGTATGTACGGTTCATTTGAGGCTGGTGCGACCAGACGAATCGCGCAGGTATCGTATCTTCTCCGTGTGAGACGCGACGAGAATCGAATCATTCTCCGCATTCCTAACTGCATGAAATGTAGTTGTTGCTTTGCATTCTTGCTTAAAATTGTTGCATCTATTTGCGAATACTTGCCTCATTACAGCTTGCTGCATTTGCATGATCATTTGGCTCTGTGCATGTCGCTTTGCATTTTGCCCCCTTTGCCTGCGGGCACGCCTGCGGGGCATATCTCTGTTCATCTTGTATGATTGTCTAAGTCTTCGGCCTTGTCAAAAATGGGTCGTCTCTGGGCTTTGACATTCACTCCCGTCATTGTTATGACTTCCGAGTTCTGTCAAAGAGGGGCAACTGTAGACACCCCATTTTTGACCGACCTTAAGACTCAGACGTCACCGATTGAGCGCTCGGTGATGTTGCATATTGTGCTCGTTCAGAAGTCTCAGAGTCGCGGCCGTGCGCCCTGCCTCCGGACTTCCGAACTCTCTTCTGTGCCTTGCCTCGGTTTGCGAACCAGACTCGGTTTTCTCTGTTTTCTTTCCTGAGAGGGAGGGAGAGGTCCCGTAGATCATCTCTCAGTGGCCGTGGGCTACATTTCGTGGCCGTAGGCCATTTTGCCCATTTCGGAGCCCGGTTCCCGGTTTTCGGAGCCGTCAGGCCGTGTGCCTCGGTTCGGGACCACCCAACCATCTCCGATTCCTCCGGTTCTTGGCATGCATCTCATTTACTCCCTTTCGAGGGACACTGGGGTCTTAGATACCCACTTCGTGGCCAAACACCACTTTCGGTGCTTAACGGCCGGTTTTTCGGGCCCCGAACCTCGCGTTTTGGCCCCCGAGCATTCGTTTTGCATCGGTTTTTGTTCATTTTTGGCAGGTACCTCTGTTTTATCATCAGGAAGATCACTGGAGGGTGGGAGGCTAGCAATTGTCCAAGCAACCTGTTATGCTCTTCCGGCGCCCCCCGGCGCCCGTTTTTCTCACTTCCGGGCTAATGTTGACCACCCTAGGGCCATTTTCTTCGAGCCAAAACCACATATTGTGATGTACACACATGGGAGGACCCTAAAAACATGGCCGGCCAGTAATTTTCATTGGACCTTTGAACCCCTCTTTGAAGTGGCCTATTCTCTCTCCTGTTTCAGAGTTGTCAAATTTGAACCACAGGGCCTTGTTGTACACACCTGGGAGGACACCATCATCTGGTGGCCGGCCATAATTCAAGACTTCATTTTTGCCCCTAGCCGGCCGGCCATGGGGGGTGGCCGGCCGGCCACCTCCAGAAAAAGCACTTGGCCGGCCACCTCCCTCAGGCATACTTTACAGCTGTATAGCTGTTTCCCAAAATATCTGGATCCGGGGGATATTTTGGGGGGAAAGCTTGGGTGCATTTCCCTCCACTTTTACACCCCTCTTTTGTCCATATAAGGGGCCTCCCACTTCAGTCCTTAGGGTTAGAAAATTTTGTTCAAGCATATCTCTCTCTATCTCTCTCAAACTCTCAAGTTTTGGTCTCATTTGTTCATCAACACCAAGCACTACCATCACCACTCCATTCAGCAGCAAAGGAGGGTTTTTCAGTGGCTAAGAAGCAACAAACTCAAGTCAAGAAGCAAAGAAAGACTTGTCTTCAAGGGTAAGTCTCAAATCCCCTCTTTTACACCATTTCTTGCCTCATTTCTTAACCCTACTTGCTCACTGTTTTGAGCTCCGACCAATACTGAAAGTGGTCTTTTTGAGCTATTCTTGATGTTTGTTTAAGGGCTCAACTCTGTTTGAGCCCTCCATCTTGCACTTCTTTCAATATCCTCTTATATGCCATTATTTTGCATTGAATATTTGGCCTATGTGTGATCTGAATTGGAGCATCTCATGAACTGATATTGTGCTTATTTTGAGCCCCTCTTCAACATTGAAGAAGGGCTCAACCTTGTTTTCATGCTCCATATGCAAGTTGCTTTGAATCCATGTTTTACCCTTGTTTTTGCATGAAATATTGGCCTATGAGTGATCTGTTTTCGAGCATGAGGTAAACTGTGAGTGGGCCTATTTTGAGCCCTCTTCAACATTGAAGAAGGGCTCAACCCTGTTTGGCCTCTCTATCATGCACTTGCTTCATAATTCCTCAAATTACCGTAAACTTGCATGATTTATTTGACCTACATGCAGTCTGTTTTGGAACATGTCATGAACTGTGAGTGAGCTTATTTTGTGTCCCTCTACAATATTGTAGAAGGGATCAACTTGTTTGGGGTCTCCATGTTATACTTGCCTTTATATCTCTCTTTGACCCCATTTTGCATGCTTTTTAAGCTTATCTAGCTTCTGTTTTCGGCCATCATCAGTACTGAAAATATCCATATTTTGATCTTCTTGACATATTTCATTGAGGGTCTTTGCTGGTTTGATGAATGTTTGGGGTACTTCATGTTATAGCCTCATATATCCTCATTCTTGCATAGCATTTTTACCATGTTTCATACTGAGTTGGGGGATGTCATCTACTGAAATGTGCATATTTTTAGTCCCTCATCAGTGTTGTAGAAGGGTACTTTTCAGTTTGAGCATCGCATACACCACTTGCTTCAATACCCCTCTCTTGGCTCGTATTTTGCATGCTATTGTTGTCCTATCTATGCTCATTATTTCGCCATGATTTTAATAATGCTATTTTGGGGCTGCCTTGCTACTGTTTTGCATACCATGTACCAATTATGCATGTTTAGTATGGCTATAGGCCATTCCGGGTGCTTATTATCGCATTTCGGGACCATTCCGGGCATTCGGTGTCATTTCCCCGCCTTTCGGGACTGTTTTGCATCATTTGTAAGTGCTGAAATTTCATTTGCATGTTTGCATATCATTTCCATGTCATTTTTGATTCCGTATGCATCGCCTCGGTTTGCGCGCCCGTGGGCACGCATTTCGAGGCGCTCATTTTCATCCGACGGCCTCTCATGTGAGTGTGGCTGAGGCCCTCTGTTAGTATAAGTCCATTTCGCATTGTGTATCATTTCATGCTTTAATCCATCGCCTCGGTTTGCGCGCCCGTGGGCACGCATTTCGAGGCACTTCATTTTTATCCGACGGCCTCCCGTATGAGAGTGGCTGAGGTCCTCTCATGTTGGTATAAGTCCATTTTGCATTCTGTATGCCATTTTCGCATCATTGCATTCCGTATGCCATTTTCTCGGTTTGCGTGCGTGGGCACGCACTTCGAGACATCTCATTTTAGCCTCATTACATATCATTTCCATGTCATTTTGCATTCCGTATGCATCGCCTCGGTTTGCGCGCCCGTGTGCACGCATTTCGAGGCACCTCTTTTTTTATCCACGGCCTCTTATGTGAGTGTGGCTGAGGTCCACTCGTGTTAGTGTAAGTCCATTGCATGCGTATGCCATTTCATGCCTTAGGATCATCGCCTCGGTTTGCGTGCCCGTGTGCACGCATTTCGAGGCATCTCATTTTCATAGCATTGTGCATGCTAGGATTGCTATTAGCTGCATTCATGCATATCATGCATATTGCATCGTGTTCGGGATAGGAGTTAGCCCGGGCACGGGAAACGAGGCACGTTTCGTACTCCGAGTGACGGAACGGGTCTCAATTCCCAAGTCACCGACACTCCGGATTACCCATGATGGAGTTAGGTTTTGTTGTAGCATTCATCTGCATTGCACCCTATATTGAGTTGTGCAATCCGATTCCTCGGCCATCATGCATCGATATGCGTGATTGGTGGCACGAGGATCGAGGCATGCATATATTTGTGAAATACATTGCTATGCCCTTTCCTGCTCTCTGTTGCAGCAAAATGAGGAATCAGCAACTTTTCGGAGTCTGGCGCGCATTTCGAGAAAAATTGCAAACAGAGGCTAAATTGGGCATCCCAGTGGATTTCTGCGCAAGGCAGCCCAGCATACATCATTCATCAGAAGCGAGGCAGCCCCTGGCTTGCATGCCAGTTTTAAGCTTTCTTAGTTTAATTTGTTATTAATTAGGAATTTGTATATATTCGGACTGTTTATTCGGACTGTATTATTCTTTATTTGGACTGTATTATTTATTCGGACCCTCTGCGCGAGGGCATAATTGTAATAAGTGTGGGTGAGTGTGATGTATGTCTTCCAACCCCACGTCTTTCTTCCCTTTTATTTACCCGCTTATGATGGTTAGATATAGGGCATATTTCAATTAGCATACAGTATGACAGCATGTTTGCATCATTCATCTGTTTTGCACGCACCGGGCTCGGCGCATCATACAAACTGCATTTGTATTTCAATTCCAAATTGAATACGTGTTAGTTGTAGCATTTCATATGCCATTTTAGAATAGCCGAGCCTGCTATAGTTGCATTATTGCATGTGTTGCATTAGGCATTTCTGTATAGTTAGGATCATGCATGATTTCTAATAGCTTTGTTTTTGGCTTGGAGTACTCGGTGAGTTTTATGCTTTAGCATCCTTGCATGCGTGTGAGTGTTGCCATGAATAGCATGCTTACCATGAGGCTATATGCTTATGTGATATAACTGCCTTGAATGCCTGTGGGTGGAGGTTGAGTTACTTGAATTGGGACAATGCGTTGAATGTTTGTTTTAAGCCCACTAGATAGTGGCAAAATCATGTTTTCTAAGCCCACCTGAGGGTGGCAAATCCGCGTCTTAGCCTACCTGCGGGTAGCACCATCAAACCATTTTCAAACAAACAAACATGAAATGTTTTGTTCCAATTCAGGCGGCCCAGTCTATACTTGTTTGCTGCGAGCATCACATAGTAACCTAGGCTAATAACCGGAATAAGAACTCACAATGTTTTCAAAATAAGATATCATGGTTAGTAGAGGCCGGTCTTTGACCGGGCGAGCGGGGGTGCTCACGAAGTGACCTTCCCCAATCGTACCCAAGTTCCCGAGCCGAGGCAACTTTGGTGATGACGGACACGTGGCCTTTGGCACCGAGTCAGGGTTTCCTAAATTTCCCAAAAAAAAATATTTAGGTGGCGACTCTGTATCTGGCAAAGCAGTCCATGTTTGGCACTTCTTTCAAAAAATCTGTTTTCCAAAACGATTTGCCGGATTTGGACTCTTTGGTTCAAGATTAAGAACCGTGACACGAAATCGAGTCCGAGCTGTGGTAGCGACTCCCCCGCTTTTGGGTCCCAGCTGGATTCTACACCGGCCATTCAATGAGGCACTGACGGCCAACAATAATGGCCGACAAGACACTTTGGTTCAGCAGATATTATTTAAATCTTTTGAGCCAGCTGTTTTTCATAAGCAACCTCCATACCCGTGTTAGGGAGGGATGGAGGCTCATTTCAAGTTGTCAAGCAAGCTTTGCATTGCATGCTCTATTTAAGGGAAGGCTCCTCCCCTTTCCAGAGGTTAACGATTTTTAGAGACAGATATCTTCTCTCTCTCTAGAATTCTCACACTCCCTCTATTATATTGGCTTAATAGTGTCTCAAGTGTATGTTTCTTCACTTTTGCCTCATACAACACCTAGTAAAGCACCAAACTTTGTTGCTGACGTACTGAGGGTCTTGTTTGGATTCAAAAAGGCTGGTTTTGCTCAGAGGAAAGCCTGCTTTGCTGCTGTTCTTCAAGGGTGAGTGTATTCCCCTTAAGCTATCTTTGTATGCCATCTTAGCCACTTGCATGTTGTTTTAGGCTTGACTTTCAACTACAAAAATCTTTATTTAAGCGTTTAAAATGTTTGTTTGAGGCCTTGTCGGAGTTGGGGGTGTTTCACCCCTTTGTATGCCTTATTTGTTAAGCTTTGGAGCCATTCCTTGAAGCTTTTGTAGTGGCCTTTGCATGCCTTTCTACCACTGAAACTTAGAGGAATTTCAGTGGTGGAAAGCTGTTTTTGAGATCCAAAATGGGAGGGGGTGGTCCCCTCTCCTCTTGTCTTGCTTCCTTGCCTTGTTGGCTTCATACTTGAGCATGCTTTTCTACTTCTTTTAAGCTGAGCCCAAGCATGTTTTTGTGACTTTTTGGACCTGCCATAACTCTGTTTTTGGTTGATTTGGTCATTGGTTGCTTGCTTTTGGTAATAGTGCAATCATGCTCTTTGGCCTAACATACTTCATGCTTTGGTTCATCATTCTACCATGTGTTAGCTTTGGTCTAGC
This sequence comes from Camellia japonica, assembly GCA_030407325.1. Classification (NCBI taxonomy): domain Eukaryota; kingdom Viridiplantae; phylum Streptophyta; class Magnoliopsida; order Ericales; family Theaceae; genus Camellia; species Camellia japonica. The sequence continues at coordinate 110,580,015 of JAPPVO010000002.1, read as the reverse complement.
ACATTTTTGGCTTTGATTTAACATGCCTTAGGTCTGATTTGAGTGGTTTTGGTTGTGCATGCCTTGCTTTGTATGGCTCTAGTGTGATTGGCCTTGCTAGCCTTAAGCTTTGAGACCGCTAGCATGTCATATTTGAGCTTTTTGCATGGCATGGCATCATTTGGCACGTTATTTCAGATCATATGCCTCTGCCATATTGTTGCATTTATCGCCCTTTTGTTATGCTTTAGGGTTGAGCCTTATGCTTCACTTATAAGCCTATATGTATGCATGCTTGCCTAAGCTTTGGGGCTACCATCTCAGCATGTTTTTGGTGTTACTTTGCCATGTTACAACTCTGATTTTTGTTGGTAGAGTCACCTCTTACTTGGTTTTGGTATGTGTAGTGTAATCCCACTCATTGGCCTGGCATGCATCATTCTTCATGCCTCCCATTCTAGCTTGTTTTCGCTACACTTCATCATGTTTCTAGCATTGTTTTGGCCTACCTTAGGACTGTTTTGAGTGATCTTGGTCCTTCGGGGCTTGCTTGATATGGCTATGGTGCAAGTACCTTAGCTAGACTTGGGTTTTGAGCACCGTAGTAGTATGCTATGTTTGTGATAATTGCATGTTTGGGCATCGTTTAACATGTTATTTCAGAGCGTATACATATGTCATGTTCTTACTTCTTTCATTCCTTGAGAGCTTTTGAGAGTTGTGTTTAATGCCTAGCTTGCGAGCCAATGCATGAGCATGTTGTTGTAGCTTTTGGTGCTTCATTTCCAGCAGGATTTTGCCACTGTTTTTGCATGCATGGGGTCTGTTTGGTGTTGGTTTAGTCCATCGAGCATTGCTTTGCATGATTCTAGTGTTGTGTCCTTTACTAGCTTTTAATGCTTAAGTGTTCTAGTATGTTGTGCATGAGTGTTTGCATGTTAGAGTCTTGCATTTCATGTCGAGATTAGCATGTTGTTTGCATGTCATGTTGCTTGCTTTGCACTGTGTTCAATCGGATGTTGTGTTGAACACAAGGTGGATTAGTTCATTTCATACTTGAAGTGATGAAGTGAGCCAATCTCCCTTGATCTCCATTGTCTTTGATCTCCTATGATAAGGAGATGGTCTAAGTGTCTTGTTTGTCATGCATTTATTGAATTTGTACATGTTGGATCTTTGGCCATCATGCATTGAGATGCTTGATTGATGGTTTTTGGATCCAACGGTGCCTCTCCCTTGATGTTTTGAGGTGATATGAAGGGGTATGGTACATACATGTCCTTGGGAGACCCTTCTTTCCTCTCTTTTGAGCTCTGTTGCAGAATGGAGTTTCAGTACATCAGTGGCCGGCAGTGCCTTATTGATGGCCGGCACCTCTTCATCCATGGCCGGCACTGCACATCCTTGGCCGGTAGGAGGGTCGGCAGTCACTATTCATGGCCAGCAGGCCACTGGTGCATTCCCCAACAATGATTTGGTAAGGTTCAGCAGCAAGTTCTTGGAGAAACCCTGCAAACAGAGCCTCTAAAGAGCAAACCGAAGAGCTTTTCGGGGCGTAAATAGAGCATGCATCCTTCATTGCTCAAGGTGGAGCTGTGGCAGCCTAATTTAGATGCTTTTCATACTTAGTTGCTTTTGTAACTTAATTAATTTCATTAATTAAGTCAAAGTTTTGTAATAATTAATTAGCTTAGCATAGTTAATTAGTTGGTTTGTAATAATTAGTTTAATTAGCGTAGCTAGTTAGCTAAATTCATTCGGACCCTCCTTCGCGAGGGCATGTTGTTGTAATAAGTGTGTGTGTGTGTGTGTGAATGTCTTCCAACCCCACGTCTTTCTCCCTTTTATTTCGAGGCACTTCATTTTTTATCCGACGGCCTCTTATGTGATGTGGCTGAGGTCCACTCGTTAGTGTAAGTCCAATTGCATCGTGTATGTCATTTCAGCCTTAGAATCATCGTCTCAGTATGCGTGCCCTGTCTGGCACGCACTCCGAGGCGTCGCATTTCATAGCATTGTGCATGCTAGAATTGTATATTAGCTGCATTTCATGCATACCATGCATTGCATCGTGTTCGGGATAGGAGTTAGCCGGGCACGGGAAACGAGGCACGTTTCGTACTCCGAGTGACGGAACGGGTCTCAATTCCCAAGTCACCGACACTCCGGATTACCCATGATGGAGTTAGGTTGTTTGTAGCATTCATCTGCATTCCCTATATTGAGTTGTGCAATCCGATTCCTCGGCCATCATGCATCGATATGCGTGATTGGTGGCACGAGAATCGAGGCATGCATATATCTGTGAAATACATTGCTATGCCCTTTTCCTGCTCTCTGTTGCAGCAAAATGAGGAATCAGCAACTTTTCGGAGTCTGGCCGCATTTCGAGAAACGTTGCAAACAGAGCTAAATTGGGCATCCCAGTGGATTTCTGCGCAAAGGCAGCCCAGCATACATTCATTCATCAGAAGCGAGGCAGCCCCTGGCTTGCATGCCAGTTTAAAGCTTTCTTAGTTAATTTGTTAATTAATTAGAAATCTGTATTATTCGGACTGTAATTTCGGACTGTATTATTCTTTATTCGGACTGTATTTATTTATTCGGACCCTCTGCGCGAGGGCAAATTGTAATAAAGTGTGATGTATGTCTTCCAACCCCACGTCTTTCTTCCCTTTTATTTACCCGCTTACGATGGTTAGATATAGGGCATATTTCGATTAGCATACAGTATGACAGCATGTTTGCATCATTCATCTGTTTTGCACGCACCGGGCTCGGCGCATCATACAAACTGCATTTGTATTTCAATTCCAAATTGAATACATGTTAGCTGTAGCATTTCATAGCCATGTTTTAGAATAGCCGAGCCTGCTATAGTTGCATTATTGCATGTGTTGCATTAGGCAATCTGTATAATTAGGATCATGCATGATTTCTAATCATTTTTGTTTTGGCTTGGAGTACTCGGTGAGTTTTATGCTTTAGCATCCTTATGCGTGCATGCGTGCGTGTGAGGTTGCCATGATAGCATGCTTGCCATGAGGCTATGTGCTTATGTGATATAACTGCCTTGAATGCCTGTGGGTGGAGGTTGGTTACTTGATTGGGACAATCATCAAATGTTTGTTTTAAGCCCACTAGATAGTGGCAAAATCATGTTTTCTAAGCCCACCTGAGGGTGGCAAATCCGCGTCTTAGCCTACCTGCGGGTAGCACCATCAAACCATTTTCAAACAAACAAACATGAAATGTTTTGTTCCAATTCAGGCGCCAGTCTATACTTGTTTGCTGCGAGCATCACATAGTAACCTAGGCTAATAACCGGAATAAGAACATACAATGTTTTCAAAATAAGATATCATGGTTAGTAGAGGCCGGTCTTTGACCGGGCGAGCGGGGGTGCTCACGAAGTGACCTTCCCCAATCGTACCCAAGTTCCCGAGCCGAGGCAACTTTGGTGATGACGGACACGTGGCCTTTGGCACCGAGTCAGGGTTTCCTAAATTTCCCATTAAAAAAATTTAGGTGGCGACTCTGTATCTGGCAAAGCAGTCCATGTTTGGCACTTCTTTCAAAAAATCTGTTTTCAAAACGATTTGCCGGATTTGGACTCTTTGGTTCAAGATTAAGAACCGTGACATTTGAGTCCTTGAACTGTAGTGACCCAATATGAACAGAACGGGACTCCCTCCCGGGCGTTCGGGGACGTCTACAGTTTCTGGCGACTCTGCTGGGGATTTAGAGAACTTGACTCGAACTCATGATATCTGTTTTGACTACACTTGTGTGTTTCTTTGCATTGCATTTGCATTGGTGCGCCTAGGACACCGTGTTTGCCATATGCCATTCCCGAACGATTTGCCGGAGGCTTGTCTTGTCAAGGCATGTCCATAAGGCTGATCGGCTCTGGGCTCTGACAGCATGGGAACACAAACCCCGGTTTTACCGGGGCACCCTTTTTGACCATTCGACCTAGTGCATATTCGGATCCATAGTGACCATTCCAAACTAGGACAGGTTGCTTACCCGTTTATAGGTTGTTTGAAACCGCTGCGTGCGTAGTGAAACCCTAGCTCCTGACAAAATAGGACAGGGAAACCCTACCCCAACATAGGGGTGTTTTGGCTCTCACTTATCTGTTATGTGCTTTAGAGTGCGTCTCTACAGGAATGCATGTATCAGTCTATAAGTTTGGGCATCAGGCCTGCGGGCATCATTCATGCGGGCATCAGTCAGGCCTGCGGGCATCAGTCAGTATCTGAGAATCAGTTGTCTGCGGATATCCGATTCAGTTTTGGGGAACAGTGATACAGGAACAGTGATCAGTGATTGAGGACAGTGTATTTTCAGCTTATCAACTGCGTGTTGTATGCCCGACTGTGTGTTGTGTGTATTTAATTTAAGCTGTTATGCTGCCCGTTTTTCTGGTTATTTATTTCCTTTTGCTTTATTATCTTTTTGCTAGGGCAGTTTTTAGCACGATTGCTTCCGAACCAGTAGATACTCCCCAAGCACTCTGGACACGAGGTCGCCGACTCAACCGATCCGAGGATCTCGTTGACGGACATCCAGTGTTCCACTCTCTACCCCCAGTTGCCAGAAGAAGGCCAAGGAGGCGTAGTGTGTCAGAGCAGGGATTACCAGGACAGAGGGCTACTTTGACAGTGAACAGCCAGGCTGAGATTTCTGTGTCTGCCATAGAAGTACATTTACCGGCATCCAGATGGAACAGCAGAATACATCAGTGGTAGAGGCGATGATGCGCCAGATGCAAGAAAGCATGAGGCAGATGCAAGAGGATTCCATCCGCCAAGCGGAATTTTCTAAACAACAAGCCGCAGTCATGGCCCAGCAGGCCGAGCTGATCACTAGGCTGCAACAGCAGAATGCAGCTCTGCTTCACATCAGGTTCCTCCTCCACCAGCGGCTCCACTACCCGAGCAGGCACCTGGTCAGAATACCTTGCCAAATCCTCCGAACCCTCAGAATACCTCCAAACCCTCAGAATACCTCCCGAATACCCAGAACACCCTACCCAATGTCCAAAATATCCAAGAGGACACCAACATTCCAACGGGGCTGGCTCCGCCCCCGCTTCTGCCTCAACTGTCCAAGAATCTTACACCCAACCACCCGGACTCTCCTTTGAGTTCGAGGTAGATCATACAGCTCTGAAGCTGAGTAAGCTGGAAAGCTTTTCAAGAATCGCAGGGGGTGAAGGCCATCCCAGACATCGAAGATGGGTACACTGACGTGGCGTAACATTGCCAGACAGATTCAAGATGCCACAGATTGACCGTTTTGATGGGTCCGGGGATCCTATGGTCCATCTCCGCTATTTTCAGACATCTTGAGGCCAATGGGCCTAACCCGACCGCAAAAGCTTTCCTTGTTTGGCAGAACTTTGTCGGGGTGGCGGCCATCTGGTACGCCAAGTTAGAAGATGATGTGAAGAGAAATTGGGATGAGATGGCTGAGGCCTTCGTGCGCAGTACTCGTATAATACACAGATCGAGATTACAACACGTGATCTCGAAACGACGAGGCAAGAACCCAAGGAGTCTTTCTCCGATTTTGTAACTCGGTGGAGAGCAAAGGCATCGATGATGACCTTGAGGCCAACAGATAAAGATCAAATCCGGATGATTGTGCGCAATCTCCAACCGAAGTTAATGCAGAAGATGATTGTACTCCCCTTTCCAACTTTCTCAGATTTACACGAATGGGGGTACAGATCGAAGACGATGAAGCAAGGTTGATCGACCAGGACCGGGAGCAGCCCCGAAGGACATTCAACCGCAATAACAACGCAGGCCCGAGTGGCGCTGCAAACACAAGGACTTCTGAGGTCGGTATGGTCACCACCACTCCCCCTTCCCAACCAAGGCCCGCAGCGGCCACACCCTTTTCCAGTACTCCGAGAGCAGTAACCAAGCCTCGAGATTTCAGCCCAGAGGCCAAAGAACCTTCACTCCACTATACATGCCTTTGTCCAAGGCTCTCGGGGTGTTAATCAGAAAGAAGCATCTGACACCTTTAGAGCCGAGGCCACTGCCAAATCCACTCCCTCCCTCTCATGACCCAGCAAAGTACTGTGCGTACCACCAACAGCACGGTCATGACACCGACCGTTGCTACAGATTGCGTCATGAGATCCAAGATCTTATCGACAAGCAGGTGATCGCACCCCCGAAAAACCCAACGTCACAACAAATCCTCTCCCACCACACAACCAAGCCCCTCCCCCAAAAGAGTCAACCTCATCCAAACTGGGGTCGTGTCCTACGATCCTAGTATCTATATTACTCCCTCTCACCTACCCAAGCCGGAGGTGATCCTTCCTGATTGCACTGACTTGTGCATGTTGGACACCTTCACAACCCAATCTAAGCCAGTGGTGGTGACCACCGAAGATGGAACGGGGCAGGTTTCAGAGGAGAGCAGAATTGTTGAGTCTGGGATGGAACAGCCTGGGAATTTGCTGGAGGAGCCTATGATCCAAGCGAGTACATCTTATCAGTGGGCCAGTCAAGCTGAGTGTGGGGCTGCCAGAAAAAGCTGAGCTGTGCATGATTCGGGGGGACAGACTTGAACAAGGGGCAGATGATCTGACAACAGTGGAAGAGGACTTTGCCAACTTCCAGTTCTTCAACGACCAAGAATCAGGGATGCTCAATCAACTGGTTCGACTATGAGGACGGCAGAAGTCGGGTGGTTAGATGATCAGCCAGATTGTAGAATTTCAGCAGGGCCCGGCAGGGGCGAGAGTATCATGATGGCCGGAAGGGCCGAGGGTCAGAATCCACCGCCGGAGAGCGCCGGCGTTAAGAATTTCGCTCAGAATTCGGGGATGTAAATACAGGGAATATTGAACAACCAGCTGTACTGACGCAGTTGGAACAACAAAGTTTGACGATTGAAGAATTAGAAAGCAAGGCCCATGTGGGGGTCGAAAGTGCTGTGTGCACAGGAACACGAGAATGTGGGCATAAAGACTGAAGGTGCTGCGAGCACGATTATACCGGAGCCGGACAGATGTCTGTCGGCTGCCGACGGAATGTGGTGGGAAGACGATGACTTATGTCTTGCCCACACAGACGAAGACTGGGGTGCTCAACCAGATGATACCTGGTATATGACGAGATCGCTCATATGACCAGGAGTGGGCGGTATTTCAAGCCCCACACCTTGACCAACCTGAGGCATCTGGAAAGATAAAGAGCTGAGAAACAGAGAGAGAAACAGATAGAAGAAGAAGCTGTGCTCAACAATTGAAGAAGATACAAGCAGACATCTCCATCTGGGGACTGCTTATGGCATCAAGGGTGCACAGACAGGCCGTCCTATCTGCCATGGACAAGGCCAAACTCTCAATAGACACTACACCAGAGCAGCTGGTTGGGCTGGTTTTTCCGGGAGGAGGTTCCCCGGCATTAACCTTTTCAGACAAGGATTGCCGCCTGAGGGCACAAACCATAACAAACCTCTCTACGTCTCCGTGGAGTGTAGAGATAAATGGATACCGGTGGTACTTGTTGATACCGGGTCCGCCATCAATGTCTGCCCAGTCAGAACAGCATATGCAGTTGGGTTGAAGCCCGCGGACTTCACACCAACAACTCAGGTGATCAAAGCTTACGATAATACGAGTAGGGAAGTGATGGGGATTGTCAAGATTCAAACAAGGTTGGTCCAGGACAACACGACATCGAATTTCATGTCTTGGACGTTCCCGCAACCTTCAACTTACTCTTGGGGCGGCCGTGGCTGCACCAAGTAAAGGCAGTCTCTTCCACTCTACATCAGATGGTGAAATACCCCTATGGAAAGGGAGTAGCCACTGTATTCGGGAACTCATCAATCCATCCCCTCCGGAGGTATCTACGCCGGTCCTGGAAATTGAGCATGGCACAGAAGATGTCTTCTTATCAGGATTCACTTTGGCTGAGGCCCGGGTAGTACAGAATATTATGGCTGTGAATGAAGGTGTGTACGTTAGTGCTCAATCCGTCTACCTCATGAACAAGCTACAACATATTCCCGGGATGGGATTAGGAAGGAGCGGCAGGAAAGGAGTCGCTGCGTTGGCCGAAGTGCCACACAACCCGCATACCTTTGGACTGGGTTATCTGCCCACCAAAGAGACTGGGTGAGGAAAGGAAAGGAAATGGCCGGCAGAGCCAGAGCGAAGCAGGCTGGGAAGCCTTTTGACCTAATACACAGGCCCATTCAGGGTACCCTGAACGGACGCTTCGTCCGGGAGGGGGAGGATTTTCCATTTTGCGGCTTCCCAGAGCCGTGGATAAACGCGGAGAAGAAGCGCGTCCCAGGCTTCGAATCTTCTTTGATTTGCAACTATCCGGGGATGACGTTGCCACAGAGCAGACAGACCCAACAACTGAGGTTGAGCAGTAAAGCAGGGGATCCTGAGGGCACAGAATTTGAAATGGGGGTAGCACTGGCATGTCTCCTCTCTGATCCTCCGATCGACCAAGAGTGCTTGGGGGATAACTTCGTGGTTTCCATGATTGGGGATGAAACGGCTGCGAGCCGACCAGCAGCTATCTTGGATGCATCAATCGCACCCTCTCTCACTTGGCAGTACGAGGAGGGATTTTTGTCCAGCAGCACCGGGTCAGGTAGTGAGCCGGAATCTGATTCCACCGAGTGTGAGTCGGAATCAGGTTCCAGCTCGACTGAGTCAGTTGAGTCTGGTACTCCTGGGGTGTTAACCCGGATGCCACAGTCCTGTCTAGGTCGTCTTTTTCCTTTTCTTTTGAGTCTGTTGTAACAGAAGAATTGGACGATTTGGATGAACTTAATGAGAATGAGGTGAATGTGGTTTCCGAGTATTTCTCTGTGCCCTTGATTTATTGCATTAATTCAGACTTTCAAAACTTTGATGAAAACGACGAGGACGAAGTTCCTCCGGTTTTACAACGTTTAATTGAGCAAGAGCAAGAGAGATTTGTTAAGCCATTAATGGATGAAATCATTACCGTGAACATTGGTACTGAGGAGGACCCGCGGCTGGTCCAGATCGGGTCCACGTTGTCTTGAGGAACGCGAGCGCTTAGTCGCTTTATTAAAAGATTTCAAAGATGTTTTCGCGTGGTCCTACGAAGACATGCCTGGAATCGATCCTGAGATTGTACAGCATCGGATCCCCCTTGACCCCGAGGCCCGACCTGTCAAGCAGAAACTCAGAAGGATCCGCCCGGATTGGGCTCTTAAGATTAAGAAGAGGTCACCAAGCAAATTGACGCAGGCTTCCTGCTGGTATCAGATATCCGACTTGGTTGGCCAACATTGTTCCGGTGCCGAAGAAAGATGGCAGGATCCGGGTGTGTGTAGACTTCAGGGATTTGAACAAGGCTAGTCCGAAGGACGACTTTCCCTTACCGCACATCGATGAGTTGGTAGACTTCACAGCAGGGCATGCATTGCTCTCATTCATGGATGGCTTCTCAGGATACAACCAGATAGTGATGGCACCGAAGAGGGAAAAGACTGCATTCACCACCCCGTGGGGGACATACTGCTACGGGTAATGCCGTTTGGGTTGAAGAACGCTGGAGCTACTTATCAACGGGCCGCGACCACAATACTACATGATATGATCCACAAAGAGGTTGAGGTGTATGTGGACGACATGATTGTCAAGTCCAAGGAAAGAGAGGGCCACTACACCGCCTTGCATAAGTTTTTCCAAAGGATCAGGGAATTCCGGTTGCGGCTAAACCCTCAGAAATGTACATTCGGTGTTACAGCGGGAAAAATGCTGGGGTTTCTGATTACACAAAGAGGCATCGAGGTCGATCCTTCCAAAATCAAGGCCATCTTAGAAATGCCACCACCAAGGACTGAAAAGGAGGTGCGAGGCTTTCTGGGTAAAGTGCAATTCATAAGACGGTTTATCTCAAAATTAACCTTGACTTGTGAACCACTTTTTGGTCTCCTGAAGAAAGGAAAGAAGTTCCAATGGGACGGCCGATGTCAAGCTGCATTTGAACAGATTAAAGAATATCTACAGAACCCGCCCGTGTTGTCACCGCCAGAACCAGGGAAACCGTTGATTTTGTATCTGTCAGTAACTGAAACTACGATGGGCTGCATGCTTGCACAAGAATCAGAAGACAAGGTGGAGAGAGCCATCTACTATCTCAGCAAGAAGATGCTGGAGTATGAAACCCGTATACACCGCTGGAAAAGGCTTGCTTAGCTTTGGTATGGGCTACCAGGAAGCTGCGGCACTACCTGTTAGCTCACTCTGTAATGTTGGTTTCACGACTTGATCCCATCAAATATCTCTTCGAGAAACCAGCGCTTACGGGTAGGCTAGCTCGTTGGTTGCTGTTGCTCTCCGAATTTGATCTCACGTACGTGACACGCAAGTCAGTGAAAGGAAGGCAGTGAGCAGGTGTTCCTTGCCGACCACCCGGTTGAGGGGGATGAAGCAGTTGAGTACCTGTTCCCGGATGAATCAATTCTGCACATCGACGATGAAGCTTGGACGATGTACTTTGACGGAGCGTCAAATCAACACGGGTATGGGATAGGAGTGTTGCTGATAGCACCCGATGATTCCCGTATCCCTCTAGCCTTCAAACTCCGATTCAAAGTCTCGAACAACGAAGCAGAATACGAGGCGTGCATCGCTGGTTTAGAAGCAGCCCTGGAACTAGGGGCAAGACGGTTGGACGTCATTGGGGACTCGAACCTTGTTGTGTCTCAAGCTAAAGGAGACTGGAAAGTAAAAGAGGAAAAGATGATGATGTATCACCAAACCTTGGATTTGCTGATTCCTCGGTTTGAGAAGCTAAGTTTTACTCATCTACTAAGAGAGAACAACAGGTTCGCAGATTCTTTAGCAACTCTATCTTCTATGATAGACATCCCGTGTGGAGTCCGGATGCGTCCAGTCATCATCGACCAGAAATTCGCACCTGCCTATGAGTCGATTGCAGCCATAGATGAAGTTCAGGACGAACACCCCTGGTATTACGACATCTGGAATTTCTTGGAGAAAGAAGCATACCCGCCAGGGGTAAATGCCAAAGACAAAAGAGCAATCAGAAGAATGGCAGTTCAGTTCATCATCTGCGGGGGTAAACTGTATAAAAGGGGTCATCTGGGAATGCATAAACTGTGCGTTGATGCCGAAGAGTCAAAGCGTCTGATGGAAGCCATCCACGGGGGAGAATGTGGTGCACACATGAATGGGGTAATGTTGGCACGGAAGATTCTCAGACAGGGTTATTATTGGTCCACCATGGAGGAGGATTGTATTAGTTTCGTCCGGCGATGCCACAAATGTCAGATTCATGCAAATCGTATGAACATCCCGCCAACAAAGCTGTACAACATGACTTCGCCATGGCCGTTTTCAGTCTGGGGAATTGATGTAATCGAGTCGCAGTAAGGGGTCGAATGGGCATGAGTTCATCTTGGTAGCGATAGATTATTTCACAAAGTGGGTTGAGGCCCAATCTTATGCGGTGTTGAAGGCTTCGCATGTCGCAAATTATCAGAAACAACATATTGTCGCTATGGGGTCCCAAACAAATAATTTCAGACAATGTTCCACTTCAAGAAGGAGGTGATTGATTTGTTGGAGAAATACAACGTGGCTTTTCATAAGTCATCTACCTATCGGCCGCAAACCAATGGAGCAGTTGAGCCGCCAACAAGAATATCAAGCGCATACTACAGAAGATGGTGGAAACCTACCGGGACTGGCCAGATAAGTTGCCGTTTGCTCTGTGGGGCTACAGGACTTCAATCAGAACTTCTACTGGAGCGACTCCGTACTCGTTGGTTTATGGGATGGAGGCCGTTCTACCTATTGAGATTGAGGTTCCGTCATTACGAGTATTGGCCGAGTGTCAAATAGCCGAGGCAGACTGGCAACAGAGCAGATTTGAGGAACTCATGCTTTTTGATGAAAGAAGGTTGAAAGCACTGTACCACGTCCAAAGTTATCAACGTAGAATCGCCCGGGCTTTTAACAAGAAGGTTAAGTCCAGGAATTTGAAAGAAGGAGATTTGGTGCTCAAAGACAACCGAGCTCCCATCCACGACCCAAGGGGCAAGTTCAGACCTAATTGGACTGGTCCCTACATCATCAAGTCAATCTGGTCAGGTGGAGCTGTGGTTCTGATGGATCTAGATGGCTTGGAGTTTTCCCAACCGATCAACATGGACAAGTTGAAGAAATATTACCCCTGAGAGGCTCGCTAGGCCGAAAACCCGAAAGGGCGACCTAGGCAAAACTCAGAGCACAGAAAATTTGAAATTATAAAAACTGAGCTCGCAAGGTTGAAAACCCGCAAAGGGCGGCCTTGGCAAAAGTTAGAGCGCAAAAGGAGAGTGAAAATACCCGAGCGAACCTGAGCCTGAACTACGTAAGGCTTGATTCCCATCTTTGGGATACGTAGGCAACTTCGTCTTGAAGTTCAGCCACAATCTTTTCCCCGATCAACTTTGTCCATTTGATCATCTCAGTCATCTTTCATCAGCATTTACCGATCTCCGGTACAGTGCTATTCAGACTAGGGGCAACTTTCCGTTGCAATGAAGTGCTGCGGTACCTTTCAAACTAGGGGCAACTTTCCAGTTGCTAGGATCCGGGTTGTGCATCTCAGTGACAGATCTCAGGCGTGTCCAGTTCTGATCCATATCGAAAATAGTTTTGAAAAGTTTTAATAAAAGTTGACTTTGTTCAAATTAATCTTTTTACAACTAAGACCATTTTTGGACCAAAGCGGAGAATTTTCAGTACCACAACCTTCAATTTCATTGATTTCAAAACAGAGTTCTCTTGCTCTTGCATACAATTGAAGTTGCTTTTTATTACACTCAGGAAGAAAACTTGAAAGTACTAATAAAGCAATAAATCGGGGCATAGTCAAGTCAGGTGTCCTGCGCCCCCTGCCAGAGCTAGTTGAAGCCTCTGATGCCAACCTAGGCCCAACCTGCGCTTCTTCGTTGAGCCAATCCCAGCACTCATCAGACAAATGCAACTAAAAGTGGGAGCAGGAGTCAGAAGTTCTCTATTTCCCCATGCGGCCTGCCGAGCCAACTGTGCCCTCGAACTGGAAATGTAGCTGGATACTCTATCCCCTCTGGTGGGCAAGTTTGATCATGGCCGAACTGGCGCAAATACGAATGGGAAATAGAATACGCAGTGAGTCAAGCCGATCAATCGAATTCCCACCTGTCGAGACATGCTGTAGCTCATCGCCGGGAGATTGAGCCAAGGGCAGCGCCACGCGATGCGATCTGCCGACAAATTACACATCCATTCAAACCACCATCCCTCATCAAGGGCGTTGACTAGGCGTTGTCGAAAGAAATAGCCACGGGCTGAGTATGCAGGGCAAGAGTCTACAACTTGCAATTTGTCCATTAACCATATCTGGGGAGGGATAAAAAATGAGAGAATAAAGAATAGAGAGATGTACGATGAGAGAAAAGTAAGATGGTTTTGTGAGAAAAACCGAGCCTGAGGGCCGAGTGATGTGAGCAAATACATATGTGAGCTTGGGTGGGAAACATTACCTGCAGCAGTAGTGGACTCCCTGCAAACCTGGTTGTCTCCCCACGGTAGAAAGTATCCAGGCCCATCAGTGTTTCTGCCAAGGTCATGGCGACGCAACTTCCCTTCTTTCAAGCCCTGGGCCACCTCAATTAGACGGCGTCGGATCCTCCGAAGCTGGAGGCAAACAGAAAATGAGATAACAGGCATAAACAGAGGGCGTGTTGCCGGAAGCCTTGCCATGGTCGCCGCGGTCACCAGCATCGGAGAACCGGTAAATCAGGCTTGGGATATCCAACATTCCGTTACAAATCAGGGATCGAGCATCATGTGCGTTCAGTCCACACATCCGCCCTAGGGTTTGGGCATGGCCAAAATTGAGTCGAGGCAAGATTTCCTCACCTCGCTCGGATTCTATCAAAACTTGAAAATCTTCAAAAGTTGGACATACCTCTTGCCCTCCGAAGCTGAAGACATGCGTCACCGGGTTCCAAAACCTTGCCGCGGCACAGAGGAAAGGGAAGATGCAGTGAGTCCGGCCAGCGTGAATAGTGCATTCAAGCCGAAACCCCGGAAGTTCAACTTTTCCGAAGCCGTCAGAGAAGAATCCAAGTTGTGAGATTTTCTGCGAGAAATGCCTCCATTTTTGTGAGAAACGGTGATGAAATGAATTATTCCAAGGCTGGGGCTTTTATAGGGGGGTAAAACACTATTCAAAGGACACGTGTCAAAAATCTGGGGGTTGTGGGGGAGGTGGCCGGCCGGCCATCTATCCTAGTAGGCCGGCCACCCTCTAGTCTCCAAATGCAAAATTTGTTCGGCCACGCATTGGTCCTGTTTTGCCCTCCGGAAAGAAGTTTGAGGCATTTCTACGCATCGAGGATGTCGAAGGCCTCCATTTCTCTCAGTTTCGGATACGTTCCATCATCCAGATCGTCCGTCCGAAGTGCGCTTTGTTGTACTTTTGCTTATCGAGTTGTTGTTTTGTTTATCGAGTTGTAAGTTTTGTCGAGCTGTCGCATTTTGTGTTTAGAGTTATTACCTTTTGCTTGCGCGATTTTGTTAAGTCTTGTTTATCGAGTCATTAACATTGTTGTATTTTGCTTATCGAGTTGTAAACTTGCTAAGATTCTGTTATTTCTTAGTAAGTCAAGTTGTTTGATTTGTTGCGTCGGTTCATTACCTGACCTGGTAAATACACAAGGCACATTCTCATTCAATTCCATTTTTGTGCAAAATGATGCGTTGCGATGCTAAGATTTTCAAATACAAACATCTTTTCAAAAGCTGTTTCATTCCATCATGTTTTACAACAAATAAAGGTACAAGTTTTACAGAAAATAAAACTGCCTAACAGTGTGCAAAGTGCTACAAACTGCTAGCAAAAAGTAAAATAAAGCAGGAAATAACATCAATATCCTCGGGAACGGGAATGAGAAGGCCCTCTCATCCTCTTCTGCGGGATAACCTCTGCACCATCATCACCATCCGGGTCGGAGCTGTCATCCTCAGGATCCCCCTCAGCCTCACCTCCACTCCCGGAACCAAGACCGGAGCCTCCCTCCCCAGCGGATGTATCTGACTCACGGTCTGCGACCTCCTCCTCCTCAATAATGGGTGCCCTGCGTCTGCGAGACGACCCTGCTCCTCGAGCTCCTCGGACAGGCCTAGATGGCCCTGCTCCCTGAGAAGGCCTAGATGGCCCAGCTCCTCGAAAGGGCCCAGATGGCCCAGTGCCTCGACCCCTCTGAGAAGGTCCCGGTGGTCTGGCCTGCGATGGATCATATACGGGAGGCATCTGAAAGTGAAGAGATCAATGCATCAGTTCAAATATGAAAAGCAGATGCAAATGCAATATGTGAGTGGGGTGTGTGTCAGATGTGCTCTACACAGACTATCAATACAGCAGAATGTTCAAAATCAGTATGTTATCAGAACTATGCTAATACCTGCACGCCCATGAGGGCTAGATGTCCCTCCCTCCGTAGGATCATGCTCGAATGTGGCCAGCATCCCGAGCAGCTCGTCCGTGTACTCAACTGGAGGCTGCAAATATAAATGCAAAACTATCAGTAAGGGAATGAACGTCCAAATATCTGACTGATGAATCAAAGCTGAAAAACATACCGGGGGTGAGTCAGGGTCTCTGACATATCTGTGGTCAGGAAGAGGAGGCTCTAGCGGGACCTGGTAAGGAGTCCCGAATCGCCAACTCGTCAGCTCGGTCGGCATGTCTGGCCACCCAGCATGTGGATGAAGAGACGGAGGGATCGGAGGAATAGAACTACCTCTACCCCTAGATGCACCAGCCCTGCTAGAGGAAGGGATATCCGTGGCACGGGCACGACTCGAAGATGGTATGTCAGTGGGCCTCAGTGTCGGAGCACGCACTCCCGTCAAGGGGGACATCAGATATATCCGACGATAGGTGGCGTAGTCCCCATCCATGAGATGTAACAAGGCATCTGTGCCCTGCATGGCACTAGTGACCTCCTGAGCAGAGAGTCTGTCCGCAGTCCGCATAGTGGCTGGAGGTACAGCAGAGGGTCCTGAGAATCGTACCCCCACACCTGGCGCAGAGAAAGCGTTCCCCCAGGAACCATGCCCTACCGATCGATCCCTCGAGCAGGAACCTATACTGGGAATTAGTCGATCCTCCGGGATACTGATATCGGAGGCCATCACCTAAGACTGCCCAAGGCTGCCAAGTGATCTGCGGATGACCAGTGCATAAATCAATCAGAGATCAGGAATATACAGGGCAAATCAGATGAAAATGAAAGGAACTGAGAGTTCTGAAGTACCTCTGTCGTCCGCACAGTATCAAAATACTGTCGCAGGTAGAAGAGAGTCTCTCGAGGTCTCGCTCGGTGCGGGCCCTCAAATACCAGCGAAAACAGAGCCATAAGAAACCCCGCCACCTCCATCTCCGGGGCTAACGCGGGAAAATACACATACACCCATAGCTGAGAAAAACAGTGCGGAATGTGAATCCAAAGTGCTAAAGGCAGAATACAGTATGTAAAGTGCGCCGTGTGTGCAATGAACAAGTAATGAGAAGCAGAAATGTAAATCAAGGGGACAGAACGTACCTCCCAGGCTCTCCAGTAGCCGCCGAGCAAGTCTCCCCGCCCGCGAGAGGCCGCACTCATGTAGCAGTAGAGGGTAGCCAGGCCAGCGCCACCCCAGTCATACCGATGGACCTGTGATAGGTCCACCAGGCACTCAGAGGTATAAACCAACAGTGTTCCCCCTGTCGGCAAACAGAGTGGTGCCAAAGAGGAACATGAGAAACCTGGGTGTACTGCTCAATCTCCTCAGGAGACTCAGGCTCCATCTCTGGCCTCCGAAAACGGGAAGAGAACCAGGTGTACCGGACTCTCCCGGAAGCTCTGTCTACAGGTGGGCGAGCCCCCAACAGATACATCCATGCTGCCTCCCACTCACCCATATCCTCGTCGTAAGGAATGGGCCAACCGTCTGTGTCTAGGCCGGTGAGCACAAAGTCCAACGGGGTCATAGTCATATCCCCAATGGCAGAGAAATGGAAAGAATTGGTGGTGTCCCACCATCTCTCCACCAGAGCAGCTAATAGTGTCCTGCTGCAGGGCAGTGTGATAATCCCATGCAAATGGTCCAAACCTGCTGCGTCAACTAAATCCCGGACACCTCCGGGAGCTCAGCGTACCACTCCCTCGCGGCAGTGGAGCCATATCCTCGTACTGTACGAGAGCCAACCTGCGTTCAGAATGAAGGTATATGTCAGAATCAAATGAAGAAGCTGTGTGCAAGTCAAATGAAGAAGCTGTGTGCAAGTCAAATGAAGAAGCAGTGTGCAAATAAATCAGTGTTTTGGGCTGCGTGTTCAAAATCCTAATCAGCGGGCTGCGTGTTCGCTTTATTTTTACCTGGGCTGCGTGTTCAGTAAATCGGTGTTTTGGGCTGCGTGTTCAAATCATTAAAACAGTGGGCTGCGTGTTCGCTTTATTTATATCTGGGCTGCGTGTTCAGTAAATCAATGTTTTGGGCTGCGTGTTCAAAATCCTAATCAGTGGGCTGCGTGTTCGCTTTATTTCTATCTGGGCTGCGTGTTCAGTAAATTCGTGTTTTGGGTTGCGTGTTCAAATCATTAAAACAGTGGGCTGCGTGTTCGCTTTATTTATATCTGGGCTGCGTGTTCAGTAAATCAGTGTTTTGGGCTGCGTGTTCAAAATCCTAATCAGTGGGCTGCGTGTTCGCTTTATTTCTACCTGGGCTGCGTGTTCAGTAAATCAGTGTCTTGGGCTGCGTGTTCAAAATCCTAATCAGTGGGCTGCGTGTTCGCTTTATTTCTATCTGGGCTGCGTGTTCAGTAAATTGGTGTTTTGGACTGCGTGTTCAAATCATTAAAACAGTGGGCTGCGTGTTCGCTTTATTTATATCTGGGCTGCGTGTTAGTAAATCAGTGTTTGGGCTGCGTGTCTGTGTTCAAAATCCTAATCAGTGGGCTGCGTGTTCGCTTTATTTCTATCTGGGCTGCGTGTTCAGTAAATCAGTGTTTTGGGCTGCGTGTTCAAATCATTAATCAGTGGGCTGCGTGTTCACTTTATTTATATCTGGGCTGCGTGTTCAGTAAATCAGTGTTTTGGGCTGCGTGTTCAAAATCCTAATCAGTGGGCTGCGTGTTCACTTTATTTCTATATCTGGGCTGCGTGTTCAGTAAATCAGTGTTTTGGGCTGCGTGTTCAAATCATTAATCAGTGGGCTGCGTGTTCACTTTATTTCTATCTGGGCTGCGTGTTCAGTAAATCAGTGTTTTGGGCTGCGTGTTCAAAATCCTAATCAGTGGGCTGCGTGTTCACTTTATTTCTATCTGGGCTGCGTGTTCAGTAAATCAGTGTTTTGGGCTGCGTGTTCAAATCATTAATCAGTGGGCTGCGTGTTCACTTTATTTCTATCTGGGCTGCGTGTTCAGTAAATCAGTGTTTTGGGCTGCGTGTTCAAAATCCTAATCAGTGGGCTGCGTGTTCACTTTATTTATATCTGGGCTGTGTTCAGTAAATCAGTGTTTTGGGCTGCGTGTTCAAATCTAATCAGTGGGCTGCGTGTTCACTTTATTTCTATCTGGGCTGCGTGTTCAGTAAATCAGTGTTTTGGGCTGCGTGTTCAAATCATTAATCAGTGGGCTGCGTGTTCACTTTATTTATATCTGGGCTGCGTGTTCAGTAAATCAGTGTTTTGGGCTGCGTGTTCAAAATCCTAATCAGTGGGCTGCGTGTTCACTTTATTTCTATCTGGGCTGCGTGTTCAGTAAATCAGTGTTTTGGGCTGCGTGTTCAAATCATTAATCAGTGGGCTGCGTGTTCACTTTATTTATATCTGGGCTGCGTGTTCAGTAAATCAGTGTTTTGGGCTGCGTGTTCAAAATCCTAATCAGTGGGCTGCGTGTTCACTTTATTTCTATCTGGGCTGCGTGTTCAGTAAATCAGTGTTTTGGGCTGCGTGTTCAAATCCTAATCAGTGGGCTGCGTGTTCACTTTATTTCTATCTGGGCTGCGTGTTCAGTAAATCAGTGTTTTGGGCTGCGTGTTCAAAATCTAATCAGTGGGCTGCGTGTTCACTTTATTTCTATCTGGGCTGCGTGTTCAGTAAATCAGTGTTTTGGGCTGCGTGTTCAAATCTAATCAGTGGGCTGCGTGTTCACTTTATTTCTATCTGGGCTGCGTGTTCAGTAAATCAGTGTTTTGGGCTGCGTGTTCAAATCATTAATCAGTGGGCTGCGTGTTCACTTTATTTCTATCTGGGCTGCGTGTTCAGTAAATCATGTTTTGGGCTGCGTGTTCAAATCCTAATCAGTGGGCTGCGTGTTCACTTAATTTATCTGGGCTGCGTGTTCAGTAAATCATGTTTTGGGCTGTGTTCAATCTAATCAGTGTGGGCTGTGTGTTCACCATCAACTTGGACTGTGTGTTCAGAAAATCAGAGTTTGGGACTGTGTGTTCTACTCGTAGTCAGTGTGCGCGTGTGTTCACCTTCGAATTCGGGCTGTGTGTTCGACAAATCAGTGTTGAGCCGTGGTTCAATCTTAACTAATGTGTGCCGTGTGTTCACAATCAATCAGTCAGTGAGCCGTGTGTTCAGCAATTCAAGTGTTTAAGTGCATATTCAGATGCAGCAAAGTACTATGTCATAAGCTACAACTGTGTGTTTAAGCATGGCAAAGCTACAAAGTGCACGGAAAATGCAGAAATAAAGTAAAATACCTCTCGTGCCTCGGAAGAGAGGTGCTGCTCCGGCTCTCGTAGAAGCAAGTCTCCGGGTGCCCGGTCGTTGAAGTCAGTGAAATGACGGAAAACGCTCGCGGAAGGATGTGCACTGCCGGGGCATATCTCTCGGGAAAAAGGACGGACCTCGGGGGAGTGCCATAATGTCAAAATCATCTCCGGCACCTGGAGGACCTCCGCCGTGAGGGAAATTACCTGCCATTTCGAGAAATCTGCAAAAAGGAGCAAAAATGAGCCAAAATTGGAAAAAGTCAACAAAAGTCAACTCCCGGGAAATGAAAAAGTCAACAAAAGTCAACTCCCGAGAAAATATTCCAAATATTGAGACAAACTTACCTCAAGTGGTGAAAATGAGAAAGAAGCTCCGAAATCAAAATTTAGTCGCTCAAAGTGCTTAAATCTGAAGGATTTCGCGAAAACAACTTGCAAAAAGGCGAAAAGCGCGTATAAAGTGCAGATCTGAAAGAAAAAATGGCTTAGAGAGCAAGAGGAGAGAATTTCACACCTGGGGGAGTGATTTCGGATGGAATGGATGGGTGTATATATAGAAATGAAAAAAGACCAAAATGCCCCTACTTTTGGGCAGATGGCCGGCCGGCCACCTTTCCTGGCTGGCCGGCCATTGCTTTTTGCAGCATGGCCGGTGGCCTCCCCTAGGCCACCACTTGGCCGGCCAGCCTCCCCACACCCCCCTCTAGCTCCCTGCAAATTTTGAGGAGATTGGAGCTCCCGGGACCTGAAAAAGTTCAAGAAAAGTGCACTTTCTGGCGCGAAATTGCTCCGTCGGAACTTTAGCTGCAATTTCTGACATGTGTCTCATCATCACTCATCAAAATCGAGGTGTATCCTTTTTAATCATGTTGTAACCTCTCCAGGAGGTGAAACCGAGGCCGCGGTTGAGTTGCCTTCGCCGAAATGCGCGTTTTCTTGCTCGTTATTTCGCAACCGACGGGCACCCTGATTCGTGCTCATTTTGCATTGTTGTGCGTATAACTTGCATTCTAATCAACATTTTGCATTGTCATGCATGATTTCTTGGTGTACCATACCTCTGTGTTTGAGCATGCGTTGTCACGCACGTTCCTTTCTCGCATTGTGATGCATTCACTCGCCGACACTGCGTGTGTCAAACTTTCGGAATCACAGGAATCACATTGAATATATGTTGTTAGCATATTGTTCTTGTTGAGTTTCTCTCTTTTGCAGGCACGATATTGTATGTACGGTTCATTTGAGGCTGGTGCGACCAGACGAATCGCACAGGTATCGTATCTTTCCGTGTGAGACGCGACGAGAACCGAATCATTCTCCGCACTCCTAACTGCATGAAATGTAGTTGTTGCTTTGCATTCTTGCTTAAAATTGTTGCATCTATTTGCGAATACTTGCCTCATTACAGCTTGCTGCATTTGCATGATCATTTGGCTCTGTGCATCGCTTTGCATTTTGCCCCCTGCCTGCGGGCACGCCTGCGGGCGCATATCTCTGTTCATCTTGTATGATTGTCTAAGTCTTCGGCCTTGTCAAAAATGGGTCGTCTCTGGGCTTTGACATTCACTCCCGTCATTGTTATGACTTCCGAGTTCTGTCAAAGAGGGGCAACTGTAGACACCCCATTTTTGACCGACCTTAAGACTCAGACGTCGCCGATTGAGCGCTCGGTGATGTTGCATACTGTGCTCGTTCAGAAGTCTCAGAGTCGCGGCCGTGCGCCCTGCCTCCGGACTTCCGAACTCTCTTCTGTGCCTTGTCTCGGTTTGCGAACCAGACTCGGTTTTCTCTGTTTTCTTTCCTGAGGGGAGGGAGAGGTCCCGCAGATCATCTCTCAGTGGCCGTGGGCTACTTTTCGTGGCCGTAGGCCATTTTGCCCATTTCGGAGCCCGGTTCCCGGTTTTCGGAGCCGTCAGGCCGTGTGCCTCGGTTCGGGACCACCCAACCATCTCCGATTCCTCCGGTTCTTGGCATGCATCTCATTTACTCCCTTTCGAGGGACACTGGGGTCTTAGATACCCACTTCGTGGCCAAACACCACTTTCGGTGCTTAACGGCCGGTTTTCGGGCCCCGAACCTCGCGGTTTGGCCCCCGAGCATTCGTTTTGCATCGGTTTTTGTTCATTTTGGCAGGTACCTCTGTTTTATCATCAGGAAGATCACTGGAGGGTGGGAGGCTAGCAATTGTCCAAGCAACCTGTTATGCTCTTCCGGCGCCCCCCGGCGCCCGTTTTTCTCACTTCCGGGCCAATGTTGACCACCCTAGGGCCATTTTCTTCGAGCCAAAACCACATATTTGTGATGTACACACATGGGAGGACCCTAAAAACCTATGGCCGGCCAGTAATTTTCATTGGACCTTTTGAACCCCTCTTTGAAGTGGCCTATTCTCTCTCCTGTTTCAGAGTTGTCAAATTTGAACCACAGGGCCTTGTTGTACACACCTGGGAGGACACCATCATCTGGTGGCCGGCCATTAATTCAAGAGTTCATTTTTGCCCCCTAGCCGGCCGGCCATGGGGGGTGGCCGGCCGGCCACCTCCAGAAAAAGCACTTGGCCGGCCACACTCCCCTCAGTGCATACTTTACAGCTGTATAGCTGTTTCTCCAAAATATCTTTGGCATCCGGGGGATATTTTGGGAGGGAAAGCTTGGGTGCATTTCCCTCCACTTTTACACCCCTCCTTTTGTCCATATAAGGGGCCTCCCAATTCAGTCCTTAGGGTTAGAAAAATTTGGCTCAAGCATATCTCTCTCTATCTCTCTCAAACTCTCAAGTTTTGGTCTCATTTGTTCATCAACACCAAGCACTACCTTCACCACTTCCATTTCAGCAGCAAAGGAAGGTTTTTCAGTGGCTAAGAAGCAACAAACTCAAGTCAAGAAGCAAAGAAAGACTTGTCTTCAAGGGTAAGTCTCAAATCCCCTCTTTTACACCACTTTCTTGCCTCATTTCTTAACCCTACTTGCTCACTGTTTTGAGCTCCGACCAATACTGAAAGTGGTCTTTTTTGAGCTATTCTTGATGTTTGTTTAAGGGCTCAACTCTGTTTGAGCCCTCCATCTTGCACTTCTTTCAATATCCTCTTATATGCCATTATTTTGCATTGAATATTTGGCCTATGTGTGATCTGAATTGGAGCATCTCATGAACTGATATTGTGCTTATTTTGAGCCCCTCTTCAACATTGAAGAAGGGCTCAACCTTGTTTTCATGCTCCATATGCAAGTTGCTTTGAATCCATGTTTTACCCTTGTTTTTGGCATGAAATATTTGGCCTATGAGTGATCTGTTTTCGAGCATGAGGTAAACTGTGAGTGGGCCTATTTTGAGTCCCTCTTCAACATTGAAGAAGGGCTCAACCCTGTTTGGCCTCTCTATCATGCACTTGCTTCATAATTCCTTCAAATTACCGTAAACTTGCATGATTTATTTGACCTACATGCAGTCTGTTTTGGAACATGTCATGAACTGTGAGTGAGCTTATTTTGTGTCCCTCTACAATATTGTAGAAGGGATCAACTTTTTTGGGGTCTCCATGTTATACTTGCCTTTATATCTCTCTTTGACCCCATTTTGCATGCTTTTTAAGCTTATCTAGCTTCTGTTTTCGGCCATCATCAGAACTAGAAATATTCATATTTTGATCTTCTTGACATATTTCATTGAGGGTCTTTCTGGTTTGATGAATGTTTGGGGTACTCATGTTATAGCCTCATATATCCTCATTCTTGCATAGCATTTTTACCATGTTTCATACTGAGTTGGGGGATGTCATCTACTGAAAATGTGCATATTTTTAGTCCCTCATCAGTGTTGTAGAAGGGTACTTTTCAGTTTGAGCATCGCATACACCACTTGCTTCAATACCCTCTCTTGGCTCGTATTCTTGCATGCTATTGTTGTCCTATCTATGCTCATTATTTCGCCATTTGTACTGTAATAATGCTATTTTGGGGCTGCCTTGCTACTGTTTTGCATACCATGTACCAATTATGCATGTTTAGTATGGCTGTAGGCCATTCCGGGTGCTTATTATCGCATTTCGGGACCATTCCGGGCATTCGGTGTCATTTCCCCGCCTTTCGGGACTGTTTTGCATCATTTGTAAGTGCTGAAATTTCATTTGCATGTTTGCATATCATTTCCATGTCATTTTGCATTCCGTATGCATCGCCTCGGTTTGCGCGCCCGTGGGCACGCATTTCGAGGCACTTCATTTTTATCCGACGGCCTCTCATGTGAGTGTGGCTGAGGCCCTCTCGTTAGTATAAGTCCATTTGCATTTTGTATGTCATTTCATGCTTTAATCCATCGCCTCGGTTTGCGCGCCCGTGGGCACGCATTTCGAGGCACTTCATTTTTATCCGACGGCCTCCCGTATGAGAGTGGCTGAGGTCCTCTCATGTTGGTATAAGTCCATTTTGCATTCTGTATGCCATTTTCGCATCATTGCATTCCGTGCCATTTTCTCGGTTTGCGTGCCCGGGGCACGCACTTCGAGACATCTCATTTTAGCCTCATTACATATCATTTCCATGTCATTTTGCATTCGTATGCATCGCCTCGGTTTGCGCGCCCGGTGCACGCATTTCGAGGCACTCTTTTTTATCCGACGGCCTCTTATGTGAGTGTGGCTGAGGTCCACTCGTGTTAGTGTAAGTCCAATTGCATTGCGTATGCCATTTTATGCCTTAGGATCATCGCCTCGGTTTGCGTGCCCGTGTGCACGCATTTCGAGGCATTCATTTCATAGCATTGTGCATGCTAGGATTGATATTAGCTGCATTTCATGCATTCATGCATATTGCATCGTGTTCGGGATAGGAGTTAGCCCGGGCACGGGAAACGAGGCACGTTTCGTACTCCGAGTGACGGAACGGGTCTCAATTCCCAAGTCACCGACACTCCGGATTACCCATGATGGAGTTAGGTTTTGTTGTAGCATTCATCTGCATTGCACCCTATATTGAGTTGTGCAATCCGATTCCTCGGCCATCATGCATCGATATGCGTGATTGGTGGCACGAGGATCGAGGCATGCATATATTTGTGAAATACATTGCTATGCCCTTTTCCTGCTCTCTGTTGCAGCAAAATGAGGAATCAGCAACTTTTCGGAGTCTGGCGTGCATTTCGAGAAACATTGCAAACAGAGGCTAAATTGGGCATCCCAGTGGATTTCTGCGCAAGGCAGCCCAGCATACATCATTCATCAGAAGCGAGGCAGCCCCTGGCTTGCATGCCAGTTTAAAGCTTTCTTAGTTTAAATTTGTTATTTAATTAGGAATTTGTATA
Organism: Camellia japonica; assembly: GCA_030407325.1. Taxonomy (NCBI): domain Eukaryota; kingdom Viridiplantae; phylum Streptophyta; class Magnoliopsida; order Ericales; family Theaceae; genus Camellia; species Camellia japonica. The sequence continues at coordinate 110,554,943 of JAPPVO010000002.1, read as the reverse complement.
TTATTCGGACTGTATTATTCGGACTGTATTATTCTTTTATTTGGACTGTATTATTTATTTGGACCCCTGCGCGAGGGCATAAGTGTAATAAGTGTGGGTGAGTGTGATGTATGTCTTCCAACCCCACGTCTTTCTTCCCTTTTATTTACCCGCTTATGATGGTTAGATATAGGGCATATTTCAATTAGCATACAGTATGATAGCATGCTTGCATCATTCATCTGTTTTGCACGCACCGGGCTCGGCGCATCGTACAAACTGCATTTGTATTTCAATTCTAAATTGAATACGCGTTAGTTGTAGCATTTCATATGCCATTTTAGAATAGCCGAGCCTGCTATAGTTGCATTATTGCATGCGTTGCATTAGGCATTTCTGTATAGTTAGGATCATGCATGATTTCTAATTAGCTTTTGTTTTTGGCTTGGAGTACTCGGTGAGTTTTATGCTTTAGCATCCTTGCATGCGTGTGAGTGTTGCCATGAATAGCATGCTTACCATGAGGCTATATGCTTATGTGATATAACTGCCTTGAATGCCTGTGGGTGGAGGCTGAGTTACTTGAATTGGGACAATGCGTTGAATGTTTGTTTTAAGCCCACTAGATAGTGGCAAAATCATGTTTTCTAAGCCCACCTGAGGGTGGCAAATCCACGTCTTAGCCTACCTGCGGGTAGCACCATCAAATCATTTTCAAACAAACAAACATGAAATGTTTTGTTCCAATTCAGGCGGCCCAGTCTATACTTGTTTGCTGCGAGCATCACATAGTAACCTAGGCTAATAACCGGAATAAGAACTCACAATGTTTTCAAAATCAGATATCACGGTTAGTAGAGGCCGGTCTTTGACCGGGCGAGCGGGGGTGCTCACGAAGTGACCTTCCCCAATCGTACCCAAGTTCCCGAGCCGAGGCAACTTTGGTGATGACGGACACGTGGCCTTCGGCACCGAGTCAGGGTTTCCTAAATTTCCCAAAAAATAAAATATTTAGGTGGCGACTCTGTATCTGGCAAAGCAGTCCATGTTTGGCACTTCTTTCAAAAAATCTGTTTTCCAAAACGATTTGCCAGATTTGGACTCTTTGGTTCAAGATTAAGAACCGTGACACGAAATCGAGTCCGAGCTGTAGCGAGGTCCCCCGCGGGCTTGTTACACCGGCCATCAATGAGGCACTGCCGGCCACCACTAATGGCCGACAAGACACTTTGTTTCAGCAGATATTATTTCAGATCTTTTGAGCCAGCTGTTTTTCACTAAGCCAACCTCCATACACGTGTATGGAGGGATGGAGGCTATTTCAAGCTTGTCAAGCAAGCTTTGCATTGCATTGCTCTATTTAAGGGAAGGCTCCTCCCCCTTTCCAGAGGTTAACAGATTTTTAGAGACAAGATATCTCTCTCTCTCTCTAGAATTCTCACACTCCCTCTCTATATTGTGCTTAATAGTGTCTCAAAGTGTATTTTCTCTTCACTTTTGCACTACAACACCTAGTAAAGCACCATCACTTTGTTGCTGACGTACTTGAGGGTCTTGTTTGGACTCAAAAGGCTGGTTTTGGCTCAGAGGAAAGCCTGCTTTGCTGCTGTTCTTCAAGGGTGAGTGTATTCCCCTTTTAAGCTTATCTTTGTATGCCATCTTAGCCACCTTTGCATGTTGTTTTAGGCTTGACTTTCAACTACAAAAATCTTTATTTTTAAGCGTTTAAAATGTTTGTTTGAGGCCTTGTCGGAGTTGGGGGTGTTTCACCCCTTTGTATGCCTTATTTGTTAAGCTTTGGAGCCATTCCTTGAAGCTTTTGTAGTGGCCTTTGCATGGCCTTTCTACCACTGAAACTTAGAGGAATTTCAGTGGTGGAAAGCTGTTTTTGAGATCCAAAATGGGAGGGGGTGGTCCCCTCTCCTCTTGTCTTGCTTCCTTGCCTTGTTGGCTTCATACTTGAGCATGCTTTTCTACTTCTTTTAAGCTGAGCCCAAGCATGTTTTTGTGACTTTTTGGACCTGCCATAACTCTGTTTTTGGTTGATTTGGTCATTGGTTGCTTGCTTTTGGTAATAGTGCAATCATGCTCTTTGGCCTAACATACTTCATGCTTTGGTTCATCATTCTACCATGTGTTAGCTTTGGTCTAGCACATTTTTGGCTTTGATTTAACATGCCTTAGGTCTGATTTGAGTGGTTTTGGTTGTGCATGCCTTGCTTTGTATGGCTCTAGTGTGATTGGCCTTGCTAGCCTTAAGCTTTGAGACCGCTAGCATGTCATATTTGAGCTTTTTGCATGGCATGGCATCATTTGGCACGTTATTTCAGATCATATGCCTCTGCCATATTGTTGCATTTATCGCCCTTTTGTTATGCTTTAGGGTTGAGCCTTATGCTTCACTTATAAGCCTATATGTATGCATGCTTGCCTAAGCTTTGGGGCTACCATCTCAGCATGTTTTTGGTGTTACTTTGCCATGTTACAACTCTGATTTTTGTTGGTAGAGTCACCTCTTACTTGGTTTTGGTATGTGTAGTGTAATCCCACTCATTGGCCTGGCATGCATCATTCTTCATGCCTCCCATTCTAGCTTGTTTTCGCTACACTTCATCATGTTTCTAGCATTGTTTTGGCCTACCTTAGGACTGTTTTGAGTGATCTTGGTCCTTCGGGGCTTGCTTGATATGGCTATGGTGCAAGTACCTTAGCTAGACTTGGGTTTTGAGCACCGTAGTATGCTATGTTTGTGATAATTGCATGTTTGGGCATCGTTTAACATGTTATTTCAGAGCGTATACATATGTCATGTTCTTACTTCTTTCATTCCTTGAGAGCTTTTGAGAGTTGTGTTTAATGCCTAGCTTGCGAGCCAATGCATGAGCATGTTGTTGTAGCTTTTGGTGCTTCATTTCCAGCAGGATTTTGCCACTGTTTTTGCATGCATGGGGTCTGTTTGGTGTTGGTTTAGTCCATCGAGCATTGCTTTGCATGATTCTAGTGTTGTGTCCTTTACTAGCTTTTAATGCTTAAGTGTTCTAGTATGTTGTGCATGAGTGTTTGCATGTTAGAGTCTTGCATTTCATGTCGAGATTAGCATGTTGTTTGCATGTCATGTTGCTTGCTTTGCACTGTGTTCAATCGGATGTTGTGTTGAACACAAGGTGGATTAGTTCATTTCATACTTGAAGTGATGAAGTGAGCCAATCTCCCTTGATCTCCATTGTCTTTGATCTCCTATGATAAGGAGATGGTCTAAGTGTCTTGTTTGTCATGCATTTATTGAATTTGTACATGTTGGATCTTTGGCCATCATGCATTGAGATGCTTGATTGATGGTTTTGGATCCAACGGTGCCTCTCCCTTGATGTTTTGAGGTGATATGAAGGGGTATGGTACATACATGTCCTTGGGAGACCCTTCCTTTCCTCTCTTTTGAGCTCTGTTGCAGAATGGAGTTTCAGTACATCAGTGGCCGGCAGTGCCTTATTGATGGCCGGCACCTCTTCATCCATGGCCGGCACTGCACATCCTTGGCCGGTAGGAGGGTCGGCAGTCACTATTCATGGCCAGCAGGCCACTGGTGCATTCCCCAACAATGATTTGGTAAGGTTCAGCAGCAAGTTCTTGGAGAAACCCTGCAAACAGAGCCTCTAAAGAGCAAACCGAAGAGCTTTTCGGGGCGTAAATAGAGCATGCATCCTTCATTGCTCAAGGTGGAGCTGTGGCAGCCTAATTTAGATGCTTTTCATACTTAGTTGCTTTTGTAACTTAATTAATTTCATTAATTAAGTCAAAGTTTTGTAATAATTAATTAGCTTAGCATAGTTAATTAGTTGGTTTGTAATAATTAGTTTAATTAGCGTAGCTAGTTAGCTAAATTCATTCGGACCCTCCTTCGCGAGGGCATGTTGTTGTAATAAGTGTGTGTGTGTGTGTGTGTGAATGTCTTCCAACCCCACGTCTTTCTCCCTTTTACTTATCCGCTTTTGATGGTTAGTTTAGGGCATATTTCAATTAGCATCCTTATGCTTGCATGCGTGCATCATTCATTTGTATTGCATGCACCGGGCTCGGCGCATCATTCAAATTGCATCGTATTTCAATACTTACTTGAATACGTGTTTCAAAGCATGTTATCGAGTGTTGCATTCATATGCCATCTTAGATAGCCGAGCCTACTTAGTTGCATTTTGCATGTGTTGCATTAGGCATTGTTGACATAGCTAGGATCATGCATTGATTACTAACTAGCTTCTGTTTTGGCTCGGAGTACACTTTAAGTGTTTATGTTTTAGCATCCTTGCATGTGTGTAAGTGACTGCCATGATAGCATGCTTGCCATAAGGCTATGTGCTTAAGTGATTAACTGCATGAATGCCTGTGGATGAAGGCTTCATTACTTGAATTGGAACAATTCATCAAAATGTGAGTTTTAAGCTCACTTGGAGTGGCGAATCATCATGTTTCAAGCCCACTTAAGGGTGGCAAATCCGCATTTTAGCCTACTTGAGGGTAGCAACTTCAAACCATTTTCGAAAAACAAACATGAGATGTTTTGTTCCAAATTGAGCGATCTAGTCTATACTTGTATGCTGTGCTCATCACATAGTATGTTAGCTAATAACTGGAATAAGAACACATGTGTTTTCAAAAACAACATATCATGTTTAGTAAAGGCCGATCCTTTGATCGGGCGAGCGGGGGTGCTCATTTCAGGACCTTCCCCTCTCGTACCCAATTTCCCGAGCTGAGGCAACTTTGGTGATGACGAACACGTGGCCTTAGGCACGAGTCAGGGTTTCCTAAATTTTCCAAAACAAAACATTTAAGTGGCGACTCTAAAATCTGGCAAAGCAGTCCATGTTTGGCGCTTTTTGATTAAAATCGATTTTCCAAAACGATTTGCCGAATTTGGACTCTTTGGTGATTTATCAATCTTACATTGCACTTTATGAGATTAGATTCAGAACCGTGATAGGAGTCCGAACTGTAGTGGCATGAACCAATCCACGCCCTCTCCGAAAGAGGGGCACGCGGAGCGAGTTCGGGCGGTCTACACGTATTGATTAGACGATCCATCAAAGTATCATCCACGTTTTCTCCTCTATTTGCAGAATATCTTCATTGGGAAAAAGTACTCCACCGCTTCATCTCCCTCTACTGGGATCTGTCAGGAATTCCGCCACAACTCTCCCTTTAACCGACTTGCGTGTAACATATTCGAGATCAAATTCGAAGAGGAGAAGCAACCAACGGGCTAGCCTACTCGTAAGCACTGGTTTCTCAAAGAGATATTTAATGGGATCTAATCTTGAAACCAGGATTATAGAATGAGCTAACAAGTAGTGCCTCAACTTCCGAATAGCCCATACCAAGGCTAGGCAAGCTTTCTCCAGGGGAGTGTAACGGGTCTCGTAGTCCAGCATTTTCTTGCTCAAGTAGTAAACAACTTTCTCTACCTTGGCCTCCGACTCCTGAGCTAACATACACTCATGGTTGAGTTTGTCACTAACAAGTACAAAATCAACAGGTTTCCCGGTTCTTGTGGTGATAACACAAGTGGATTCTGTAGATACTACTTGACCTGTTCAAAAGCAAATTGACAGCGATCGTCCCACTGAAACTTCTTCCCTTTCTTCAGGAGACCAAATAGTGGTTCACAAGTCAAGGTTAATTTGGAAATAAACCGTCTTATGAATTGCACTTTACCCAAAAAGCCACGCACCTCTTTTTCAGTCCTTGATGGTGGCCTTGATTTTGGAAGGATCTACCTCAATTCCTTTCTATGTGATTAGAAATCTCGGCATTTTTCCTGTTGTTACCCCAAAAGTACATATCTGCAGGTTCAACCTCAATTTATACTCTCCGATCCGTTGAAAGAATTTCTCTAGTGTAGTGTAGTGGCCCTTTCGATCTCTGGACTTGACAATCATATCGTCCACATACACCTCAACCCCTTTGTGAATCATGTCGTGCAGAATGGTGGTTGCAGCCCTCTCATAGGTAGCTCCAGCATTTTTTAACCCAAACGACATAAATCGGTAGCAATAGGTTCCCCACGGTGTTGTGAATGCAGTTTTCTATCGGTCCTCAGGAGCCATCAGAATCTTATTACACCTGGAAAATCCATCCATGAAGGAAAGCTATGCATGGCCCGCGGTGAAGTCTACCAACTCATCAATGTGTGGCAAGGGGAAATCATCCTTCGAACTAGCCTTATTTAGATCCCTAAAGTCGACACAGACCCTGATCCTAACATCCTTCTTTGGGACTGGAATAATATTTGCCAACCACGTTGGATACTCAAATACAAGCAAGAACCCTGCCCCAATCTGTTTGATAACTTCTTCCTTGATCTTCAAAGCCCAATCCAGGTGAACTCTACGTAGCTTTTGCTTAACTGGTCGGGCTTTGGGGTCAAGAGGGATCTGGTGCTGTACAATCTCAGGGTCAATTCCAGGCATGTCTTCGTAGGGCTACGCGAAAACATCTTTGAAATTTTTTAATAAAGCGATTAAACGCTCGCGTTCTTCCGAAGACAACGTGGACTCGATTTGGACCAAGCGCAGATCCTTCTCAGTACCCACATTAATCGCTATGATCTCATTCGTACAAGGCTTAACACTCCTCTCCTCCTCATGATCAACCAAATTTTTCAAAACCCGAGGAATTTATTCCTCTTCGTTTAAGTCAAAATTTTGAAAATCAAGATTAGTACAACAAACCAAAGGCACAGAAAAGTAGGCAAAGTTCACAACATTCTCATTCAAAAAGTCCAGATCCTCAGTTACAGTGGACTCAAAAGAAAAGCTAAAAGATGACCTAGACAAGACCTTGGTATTTGGGTTTCCACTCCCAAAAGTACTAGACTCAGAGGAACTCAAATCTGACTCCGACTCCACAGACTCAGCGAAATCAGATCCGGACTCACTATCTGATCCAGAGTTGCTGATGACACCTTGCTCAAACTTCCAAACCAGGCGTAGAGCCTCAAATGCATCCATGCTGAGACTAGTGAAATCTGCTACCGATGTAACCCCAACCATTGAGATAGTAAAACTATCCCCCAAGTTGACGAACTCAGTTCCAGCGGTAGAACTTGCCAACAGGTTAGCCAGCACTTTTCCCAACAGTTCTTCTTCTTCAATGCCCAAGCTTGCAATTCTACCTTAATCTGCACTAGGGCATAGGTCTGCTTGTTCATCCTCCTCTTCTGGTAACTGGTGTCCGAAGAAGATCTCAAACCCCGGATACCTTGTTTTTGTCTCCCAATCATACCAAGGCTCTAGAAAATCATAAAAAGGGAAGTCTTCCCCTTGGTAGACCAAACATCCGTTCAAGGTCCCCTGTATTGGTTTGTGAACTAACTCGTACTGCCTCCCAGTCCTCTTTGCTTTCAGCCTTTCTCACAACTCTTCTCCCTTTCTTTGCCAATCTATAGCAGTAGATTTGTATCCCAGCCCGAAAGCATGGGGTTTTGACTCATCTCCTTGGCGACAGTGCCTCCCTGCCTACCACTTTGGCCTAGTCCTGATCCGAGCATATGTCCTTGTTTGTTCATCATGTAGACGGATTACGTACTCACATAGTTCCCATCACCCTCAGCCATGATGGATTGGACCACCCGAGCTTCTGCCAAAGAGAAACCAGAAAGGAACACGTCCTCCTCCCCATGTATGATTTCCAATAACGGCGCAATGGTTCCCTGGGAAGGATGGATCGCAGAATTACTATATACAGTGGCAATCCCGCCTTTAAAGGGGTACTTCACTAATTGATAGACTGTTGATGATACAGCCCTCATTTGATGTAGCCAGGGCATTCCCAGTAGTAGATTAACAGTGGTCGAAATGTCCATGACATGGAGTTCCAGTTCATGTTCGAACCGGCAGATTAGGATATGACTCTTGAACGTTCCCATAACATCCCAGCTGGTATTGTCATAAGCCTGGACGGCTTGGGTCGTGGGTGTAAAGTCAACCGACCTCAAACCGATAGCGTAGGCAGTCCTCACTGGACATACATTAATTGCTGATCCGATATCTACTAACACCACCAGAATCCACTTTTTCTGACTTTCCAGGGTTACATATAAGGATCGATTGTGGTTGGCACCCTCAGGTGATAACTCTTTATCTGTAAAAGATATCACCGGCGTAATGTCCCTCGATATAACCAACGATACCAATTGCTTTGGTGTTGATGGGCAGTTTGGTCCGGTTCATTACCTCTAACAGTGCTTGTCTATGCTCCTGAAAAGCCATTATCAGCCCCCAGATTGATATATCTGCCTGAATCTTCTTAAGCTAGTTCAAGACCAGGTTTTCTTCAACATCCTTCTCTTTTGATCACTCAAACTCTTTGTTAGAAGACTCTGGCTGATCTAAGGCCGTGGGTTTGAAGTACCGACCACTTCGGGTCATGTGATTGATCTCTTCAGTATACCAAGTGTCATCTGGGGTGTTAACTTTCCACCCTTCGTTAGTGTATGCATGACTTAGGTCGCTATCTTCCCACCACTCTCTCGCGGTCATGGCCAGGCTAGCATCAAGTTCTATCTGGAGCATGTTAACATTACGCGCCCCATCATCACACCATTCTTCCTCCACCACAGTCATAGTTTCTGTATCTCGATATTTTTGGAGCTTCCTTAGCATCCTTTTCCGGCCACTGGGCTCTCATTCGGCCTTTTTAGTATTTTGGACATCACCCACCATTGTCTCGGGTTCTTCTTTCTCTTTTCCTTTTCCCTGCTCTAGAGCTATCTTCGTCTGGATCTCTTCTATCCTTTCCCTTTGAAATTGTTCCAGTGCCTGCTCTTTCTTAGTCAAAGGTGTAGCCTTAGCCTTGCCAGTAGCACCAATTTCCTCTTCCTTCCTAGTCTCTCCCATCTGTTCCTCCACATCTGACTCATCCTCACTCAACCACTCATTGCTTGTCTCTGGCTGGCTCGGATCCCACCATCCCAGTTGTACACTGTTTGTATCCTCTACTTCTAGTAGAGGTTGTCTAGATCCTCTTCCATCTCGGCCAGGTCTTCTTCTAAGTTAGCCAAGTCATTTTGGCCTTGTTCAGGCCAATCATTCTGATGTTGCCCTAACTGGCCTTCCTTGATAGCATTAATGCTGAGAAAGTCCAAAAATATTACTGCTGGCTTTGGCTGATCGATGGCCATAATGTATAAACTGGGATCGTACTCCTCTATGAGCGAGACCCCCTTCTCTGTGGCACAGGTATCAGACAACCCTATCTTTAGTGCATTCTCCTCTTTCTTTATTTCTACTACCATGGGCTTGGATTGGGTTTGTGGTGTCAGATCCATCATGCACATGTATGTGCCTTCTAGAATAACCACCTCTAGTTTTGGTAGATGGAATGAGGTAATGTATGTGTTAGGGTTGAAGGTGGGTGTTAGTGTATGGATGTGGTTAATGTTTCTAGGCGAAGGAACTTGGTTGTGTGCAAGAAGAGGATTGGTTGTTACATTTGGTTTAGCGGGTGGGGCGATGACTTTGTTGTCAATGAGATCCTGGATCTCATGACATAGGCGGTAACACAGATCTGTGGAGTGACCATATTGTTGGTGGAAGATGCAATACTAAGTAGGGTCATGTTTGAGTGGCAATGGGTCCGGAAGTGGACAAGGATCGAGAGGCTTAAGATGCCCCTTTTCCATTAATAGTTTGAGGGCGCGAGCTAGACTCATATGAAGGGGAGTAAAAACTCTTCAGTTTCGGGGTGGGCCGGTGTTTTATGAAGGTTGTGAGGTTGTGGCAGTAGCAAAGGGATCAGCCATCTTGGCCATTGAAACAACAGTACTAACATCTGCGGGCCATGAAATAGTGCTACTACTAGCATTGGTACTCCGAGAAAATGGCCTTCTTGTAGGTTCACTTGTTCTCTGGATGATACCCTTTTTGAATGCACTCTCAATCTGGACCTCCAACTCATGTAAGGAAGCAAATATGGATAACAGTGCCACTATCATCCTCTGCAGCATATCTGGTTCAAGATTCTGGACCACCAGCCGGACTTGTTCTCTTTCAGTAGGTTTATTTGTCATTCAGGCTACCTTGGCTCTCCACCGGGCGACAAAATCGATGAATGATTCTTTGGGGTTCTGGGTAGTAGCCTCTAGCTCACTAATGGTTACCTCTATCTGAGTGTTACAAGAGTACTGGTTGACAAACGACTCGGATAGCTCCTACCAATTCCGCTTTGTAGAGTCCTCCAACTTAGCGTACCTGATGGCCGCCACATCAGACAAGGTTCTCCAAAATAACGAGAGCTTCTGCACCCGAGACAAACCCATGGGTCTCAATACATCTGAAAACAACCGGACATGCACAATCGGATCCCCACTCCTATCGAATCTATCAATGTGGGGCATCTTGAATTTCTCCAGTAATCTATCCGAAGCCTTAGTGTTCCCATCTTCAATGTCAGGAATTGAGTTGAAGCCTTGGGATTTCTGTAACGCTTTTTCTAGCCAGGCAATCTTGATTAGGGCCAGATCGATTTCATTGAAGTCAAAGGGAAAGATTCTCGCAGGTGGCTATGCCATAGACCTATAAGCCGAAGCTGGTGGGAACATTTCCTGAGGATCTGGGATTTGCAGATTTTCAACCGGTGGAGGTGGGTCACAATTTGGTTGGGCAGTCAGGACTAGATGTACGGTTGACGCTGATGCCCCAGATGTACGTCGTAGATCAGCGATAATTTCATCTTGTGCAGCCATCCTTTGGTTTACAGTATCCATGGTTCTCTGAAAAGTCGCCATCATGGCAGCAAATTATTCCGTGTTTTGTGCCATTGGTGGTCTAGATGAGTTAGATGCTGGTGAACTGCTTGAGTAGGAACAGTTAGGTGTTTGCTGAATGCTTTGTACCGGTGTTGCTGACTGTCTGTTCCTTCTTCGTCGAGTAACTGGCGGAAGTGAGACTAACACTGGCTGACCGCCAACAAGGTCTTGAGCTTTACAAAGCCTGCCAAAACAAGTCCACATAACTTGGGGAATATCAGGTCTTTCTAAAGCTATGATGGTAAACTACCTAGAAAAAATCACTACAACAAAAAAGGTCTATGGTGACAAAAACGTATGACGAAAAAATATTTCGTCTCCAAATATACATCTTTTAGTGATGAAAATAAGATTTTGTCTCCAATTGTACTATTTTTAGAGATGAAAACAAAATTTCATCACCAAATGCTTAAAACAGATAAAATAATAGGTGACGAAATTTTTTTTCATCTCTAAATTTTATTTTTCGTCGCAAAACAAATTCCTGCCCTTGGAAATTTTGGTGGAAAATTTGGGCGCTATATTAGAGATGAAAAGTTTCGTCACCATTGTAAAAAATTTCAGAGACAAATATGATTTCGTCACCTATAATTTAAAAGGACAAAACAACGCCGTTTTGTCTTCTCAAATCACTCTACCCAAATCACTCTTCTTTCTCAGGCTCTCTCTCTCTCTCTCTCTCTCTCTCTCTGTGGTTTGAACTATTGAAACCTCTCACCAATCTCTTCCTTGCCCTCTCACATGCACACGAGCACTGCCGGAAACCCTCTCTCTCCGTTCGTTTTGCTTCACTGATGCTGCACCACCGGCACCCTCTGGCCTTTCCTCCCCCACCCCCGCCTACTTCGGCTGACTCAACACCACAACTCTCTCTTTCCAATCCAACCAAAATCTCTCCAATCTCTCCATCGATATGTTTCAGGTAATTCAATCTTCTTCTTCACCCCTTAATTTCTCAATTTCTTCATTTTTTTTTCCCTGAATCAGATCAATCTCTCTCTAGAAGATAGGCTATTTGAATGGCTGCCTGTGTATTTTGATTGTTTGGTTCAATTCCATTGAACAAAAAGGTAAGTATTTATGTATATATATATATATATATATATGTATGTATGTATGTATGTATGTATGTATTGTGGGAAATATGTATGTATATATTTCTGTATATGCGAGTAATCATTGGTGGAGCTACATAACCCCACTCTAAATTGGGATTTTTTTTTCTTTAGATATGTATCTTTATGTGAAAGTTTAGGAGTTTCAAAAATTTAAGGCAGAGGACTAATTAGAAAAATTAAATTGGGAATCTTTTTTTTTTTTTTTTTTTTTTTGTGATTGAATCTTGGATTTGTGGAGGGAAAAGGAAAGTGATTGGAAAAATGAACGAAAGATAAGATTAAAATAAAATAAGCCGACTGCATGAACAGTGTCTAAAATTAAAAATTAAAACTGGGAGCTTTGTTGTGTTGTTGTTGTTGGTGTTTTTTCTTTTTTCCCCCCCTTAATTATTACATAAACCATAATAATAGTTTGATTTTTAAATTTTACTTTGATAAAAGGAAAACCACAATTGTAGTCGTCTGGTTATGTGATGTATATGAGGCAACTAACATATTTAATTACTGTACTACTTTTGTTCTTTCTTTTGCCATTCAAGGTGAATCGCAATCCTTCATTTCCATCCATGTAGATATGTCCTGTTTATTTTCTTTTTTTCATTTTGTATAAGAATTTCAAGTGGGCCTTGCAATGTTGGGTGGTTACTCCAACGTTATGTAACATGTGTATGTAGTGTATTTGTTATGACAAAGATGAGTGTGACTTTCACATGCTTTTTTTTACAATTATGCACGTCAAGAACATATCTTATATATATATATATATAGATGTGTTTTTTTGTTTGTGTCAATTTCAAATGCTTTTTTTATTATGCACATCAAGAATATATATATATATAAAGGAAAACGGAAGCAGAAACATAAAGAACATGAAGAAGGAAACAGCACAATAATACTAAAAATAAGTTAAACTAGCACTTATATGCAATAATAAAAGAAAACAGTTTAAATAAACATAATAAAACTTACAATTGTTTAATGGATTGAAACTAACAATTCTTCAAAATACATAACTTGAAAACGGACTTGAAAAGAAAATTACAGAGATAGGTTTTTCTCTTGAGGAAGGGATGCTCTCAATTTTTCTAACTCTGCCTTATTCTTGACTGAAGAGGCCCTTTTTATAATCAAAAGAGACCACCACTGTTAGCCTTGTGAGTGATGTTGTGAGCCTTGTGAGTGAATAGTCTGGACTTGAAAGGAGCATCAGAAGCACATGGGAGTTGTCTGCTGCTTTCGGTGAATTATTAAAGCTTTTACTGTGCTGAATTTTGTCGGTGGAATGAATCATGATGAATGATGAATAGTAATGTTGACTTTTTGATGAATAGTGAACAGTAAAGTTGACTTTTTTACTATTCATTGCTTGGAGGCATGTGACTGAGGGAATCAAATATAGATATATATATCAGCAGCTTTTCTCAAAAGACGAGTATTGATTGAAGCTGATAATTATAGCTATATAGAATCCATTGACTGAATTAAGCATATGGGTCCTGAGCATCTTGGAACTCGGGTCCATATGGATTTTGAGTAGTTGAACCTTCAGAAGAGTTTGAACCGTCTGAACCACCTTCTGAACTGCTGTTATCCGAGTCTGATTTGGCTTGGGCCATGAGTAAACGAGCCATTTGGAGGAGTTCATCTTTGGATGACTTGGACTTGGGCTTAACCTTTGATTTGGATTTATCCTTTGACTTGGGCTGGTCAGAACTGGGCTTTGCTGACTTGGATTTAATCTTTGATTTGGATGACTTGGGCTTGGAAGAACTGGATGATGGGCTTCCAAGATTGACTGGAGGAAGTTGGCTTCCTTGAGTGACTGGAGCAGTTGGGATCTGATGAGCTTTAACCATGGCAGGTGTAGGAGCATGAATGTTAATCGGGAACTCAGTTTGAACAATATCAACAATTCGTTGAATCTTGAAGTTATCCCACCATTTAACCTTATGTAGCCGCTGAATCACTTTACCAGAAATACCATATTGCCATTTGAATATCCAAGGGATCTTATATTTGGATATAAAAATAAGCAATTGAGGGAATTCTCTTTGCTGTGGAGTGAATGAGAAAACAGTGGAAAAGTAATTGACTTGATCCAAAATTACTAATGGGAAGATGTCTGGAAGGCACCATAATGTGTCCACCATCTCAGAAACCAAGTAGGTAATTCTGACTTAAACTTTTGATCAAATTGAAGAACCAAGAGTGACTAAATGTTTCATTTTGATATAGGAGGACTTTGAACCAGGCATCAATATAATCATAATAATTATACTGAAGGGAGTGATTAGGTAAATCTCGAAGTTGATAAGGAGAACCCCATTCAACTAAGGAAACAATATTGTGGATATAAAGTGAATGGTAAACCACTTTACTAGTGTAAGTACGATCATAAATGGGTTTAATCACAATTGATTGATGGTTGAACAGGATGTCTTTATAGAAGGTAATTGTTTTCTCTGGATGGAGAGGAACAAAATGCCATCCAGGAGGGAAATAAGTTTTAACTAGATCATTAACAGATTGACTCTTTGGGTGACTAGGTTCTTTGAAAAAGAGATTAGTAGTTGTTGAGTCAACATAATCAGATCGAGCAGTTTTAATAGGATTAGGAGGGTATGGAGTAACTGCTTGGCTAGATGAAGCAAAAGGATCATAGGCCAAAGCAGATGTGAAACTGGGTCGAGGAGTATTACCAAGAACTTGGTAACGGTTAATCATTTCAATAGGATGGTATTGGGTGACTAACTCCAAAGGAGGATAAAAGGCTGACTAGTTGGAACCAAGGCTTTAGAAGGGGGCCTTGGGCGAGACATCTGTTTAAAAAGAAACAAAGGTTAGCAATAAAGATTAGCAACCACTAAGGAGAATTTGGGGTTTTATGGTAAGCAATAAATGGAGTGGCCATCCCTATCCCCCTTGTAAAAATTCTCGGGTAAGGAAATCGGGAATGGAATTTTGACAACCAGGTATATATTCAATAGTAAAATCGAAAATACTTAAAATAGATTGCCAACGGGCAAAAATTTGCTTACTAGCAAGATTTTGAACATCTTTTTCTAAAACATATTTAGCAGATTTGCAATCAACACGAAGTAAAAATTTTTGATTTAAAATATCATCTTGAAATTTACTAATACATAAAACAGTAGATAAAATTTCTTTTTTAATAGTACTATAATTTAATTGTGCTTTATTCCAGACACCAGAGTGATAACGAACAATTTGTTCAGATGATTGAGGAGTGACTTTCTGAAGGAGAATGCCACCATAACCAACATCAGAGGCATCAGTTTGAATAATTTTGAATGAATTTTCAGTAGGAATACCAAGACAAGGAAGAGACTTGACATATTGTTTAACCTGTTTAACAATAGCAGTATGAGTAGAAGACCAAGGAGGAGGATTGTCTTTTAACCGATCAAACAGAGGTTGACAAGTTTTCCTAAGGTCTTTGTAAAATTCAGCAATATAATTCAGTGATCCTAAAAAACGTTGTAGTTGAGTTTTATCTAAGATTTCATCAGGAAATTTAGACGCAAATTCAATGGAACGACTAATAGGTAAAATAGTATTCTGGTGAATATCATAACCTAAAAATCGGACTTTGGTTTGAAACAATTTAATCTTAGGAGCAGAAATGACTAGACCATGACTCTTAATGGTATAAAAGAAGGCAGTAAGATGTTTCCAGTGTTCACTAATTGATTTTGAAAAAATAAGAATATCATCTATATAAACTATGGAAAAATGACTAAATGGATTGAAAATATCATTCATTATATGTTGAAATTCACTAGGAGCATTTTTTAACCCAAATGGCATGACATTCCATTCATAGTGTCCAAATGGTGTAGTGAAAGCAGTTTTATATCTATCCTTAGGATGAATTTGAATTTGCCAAAAACCACTTTTTAAATCAAATTTACTAAAAATAACAGCTTGACTAAGTCTTTTAATCAAATCTTTTTTATTAGGAATAGGATACCTAATCCATTCTAAAACAGCATTTAAAGGTTTGTAATTAATGACTAATCGAGGGACACCTCGTTCTAATTCAGCATTTTTATTAACATAAAAAGCAGGACAAGACCATGGGGATTTACTCGGACTAATTATTCTATTTTTTAACAATTCATTAATTTCTTTTTTACACATTTCAAGTAATTCATGATTCATTTGAATAGGTCTAGATTTAGTAGGAATTTGTTTTTCATTAAAATTTTTGATATATGGCAAAGTAACTACATGTTTTTTCCTATGCCAAAACGCAGTAGGTAAAGTTGAACAAACAGTTGATTCAAGTTTTAATTTAAATTCATTAATCTGAGAAATAATTACGGGATCAGTTAATTGTTGATCAATTCTTTTGTAATTAATTTCTTCTTTAAGAAATTTTAAATGTCTACTTAATCGATTAATAGTGTGAGAGATAGAACAATCTTTTAATTGATTTAATTCTAACATTTCAGGTGGAGATAAGAATTTAAATGTAACAGGTTGACCGAAAACATGAGTAGTTATTCCTTCACTAGATGTAGTAAATGGATATAGTAAATAGATAAATGGTGTACCTAAAATGATTTTATCAGTCATGTTTTTTACTAAAACAAATGAGGTTTTAAAACAGACATTATTGTGACAAACATGAACTTTAGGTAATTTATATTTAATATGCATTTTACTACCATTAGCAGAGGTTAATCTTTCATGACATTTTTCATAATATTTAGTAGGGAGTAAACCTTCTTGAATGCAATTTAAATCAGCACCAGTATCAATTAATGCAACAAGTTCTAATTCAAAGTTATTAATAACAATTTTAATTTTTGAATACCACTTTTGAATATAAATTTTATTAATTAGATTTAATCTTTTATTTTCAAGATTGTTTGATTGAGATTGGTGTGATCGATTATCGAATAGAAGGTTTTCAGGATTAGTATGGTCAGAATCATGACCAGATTCATTAGGAGATTCATCATTATTATCTTGGAAATTTTCTAAATTTTTATTAGGTTTTAATGTAATAATTTCGTCTTCTAAATGTTGATCTTTATTTTGTAGTTCTTTAATAGTTTGTTTAATCTGATTGATTTCTTGTTGTAAATCTTGAAGTGTAACTTCTTTTTGTTTATTCTTAAATCTTTCTAAAGTTTTAGATAGACTAATAATTGGTTTATCTTGCCTAGGTTTAGAATCAGTATTATTAATTAATAAAGATTTAAGTCTATCAGTATATTTCTTCTTTAATTCTGGATCATCTAATTTACTAATTAGTTCAATAAGAGCAGATTCTTCTTGATTTTGTTTAGTAAGAACAGTAATTTGTTTAACAGGTTTACAACAAACATCATTACATCCTAATTCTATATTATTATCAGAATCATTACTAGGTGAATGGTAATCAGATGAAGTATTCGGATTATCAGAAGAGGAATCACTAACAGATTGATTTAATTGAAAGATTTCAAATAATTGATTTTTTGATTCATCATTAATTTGAAGTTGATTAACTTTATCTTTTAATTTTTGTTTCTCTTTACACTTATTAGAATAATGACCTTTTTGACCACAGTTATAACATGTAATATCTTTATTAGATTTAGATTTTGGATGTGATTTTGACTTGTAATATTTCTTTTTTGGTTTAGTATAAAATTTATCATTTGATTTAGAAGGTGAATAGTTCTTTTTGTATTTATTTGAATATTTGTGTCTATGTTTACTATGTTTATGTGGTTTCCTACGAGAGGGTGCTACAGGAGGTAAACCATATTGTTCACAGAAATTTCCTAATTCATATTTAGCCTTGTGCTTATCTTTTTGAGCTTTTTGACTAAGTTTAAGATCAATACACATTCTTAATCCTTCTTTTTGAATAGTGCTAATTATATCACCATAGGTTAAATTATCATATTCAATTATTCCAGTAGGTTGACTAAGAACATCTCTAATTTTGTGAGCAAATAAATCAGGTAATCCATTAATAAATTTTTCTTTCCAAAATGATTTAGTACAGTCTTCTCTTAACATAACTCTAGAGGTAAAAACATCTTTATACCATCTAAAATCACTTAAGGTAGGACAGGTCAGGTTACTAAGTTGATCATGTATGCGAGAATATATATTAGTAGGAGTTCCTATAAAATGTCTAACTATTGTGTAGATTAATGTGTTAACACCATCAGGTACATAATAACCAATATGTTCATCAAAGATAGGGAGATCATTTGCATCTTTTTGATTAGCATGTAAGATTGATTCACGTTGTTCTGCAGTGAGATATTTTTCCCACCAAGATTTGAGCATACCGGTAAAACCAGAGGTTATTAAAGAAGCAACTTCAGGTTGAGAGTAATCAGGGTAATTAGTTAAATAACTATTAGCAACCATAGATAAATGATTTAATTTTTGCAATATTTGATCTTCACTTAAACCATCAATATTCCATTCATATAATTTTTTGGCAGAGACAGAAAATTGATTAGCAAGATTATTTTCTTCATATTGGAGATCAGGAGGAGTTGGTCTAGAATACCAATTTTTTGTAAGAGATGTAGGATTAGGTTTAGGATAATGCAATTTGTTGAGCTGAGTAGAGGGTTGAAATTGTCGAGCTAATTGATTAATCTCATTATCAGTTGAATCAGAATCAGATTGAGTAGAAACAGGTTCTTGTTGATTTAAAACAGTAAGACCTTTGGAGGGTGAAGCTTGTTCATTGGTAGCTAATTTGGTAAATAGTTGTTCGATAGCTTTTACAGCAGATTGATCATTGGTGACTAAACTTTTGCGTTTGGAACGATCACTGGGAAGGTTTATTAAAGGTTGATCGAGAGATTGTTTAGTAGATGTGGTATTAGCAGAATAATCATCTAAATTAGTTTCTATTTTATCTAATTGTTTACCAATTGTTTTTAAACATTGATTAGTATAATTATTTTGTTCAATAATTTTTTTAATTTCAGGGTCAGTGCCAGGCAACTTAAAAGGAGAGGCTGGGACTTCAGAACCTTGGCATTCAATAATTATATTAGATAGAGGTGGATGACTAGAGGTAACAGATGTATTAGGGGAAGTTTTCCATTTATGTTTTGTGATTGTATTAATCTTTTTATAATAGTTATCCATATATTCAAAGAAAGATAATTCGAAACCATATTCTACCATAAAATCATACCATTTCCTAGTTATGCTGGATTGTTGAGCAAAATCATATTTAGCACGATAAGCATGTCTTTTAGTTCTATTTTCTTTAGATCTAAAATCAATAAGTAATTTATCTAAATCAGGAGTAAATTCTTTTTTGATTGTCATTAATTGAGGATTGATTGGATGTGTAACTTCGAAATCAGTTTGAGTAGGAGAATTTTGAGATTCTTCATCTTCTTCAGGGAAATGTGTGTATTGAATAAACAGGTTTACTAATTTGAGAAGTTGTAGAGTTATCAATTCCTTTGAGTTTACTATTTGTAGTGTGACCAAAATTGAGTTGACTATTTTTCCGAAATAAAGGAGTATTAAATATTTCATCTTCAATTTCAATTTCAGTAGGTATACTAGAAGTACTATGTCTAGAGGATTGACCTCGATTAAATTTAATGTGAACTGAACCATCAGTATATTGTTGGATATCTTGGATATCTTGAATAGAAGATTGTTGTTGATTATGTTTGTAATGTTCATTTACAGTGATCCATTGATCTGGTAAATCTACATTTTTCCATTCAATCATTTGGGGAACATTTATATGGGTATCAGTACTACTACTTTGGATTAGTAAAGTTTTATCTTTAGGGGACTTGTGCAATGCGTGAACATTTAAATTAGTTTTCATGCACTTATAATGAACACGATAAATTAAAGCAATATTATGGGTTTTATTCATCATATTGGTAAATGAACCATGTAATTGTATATTTAATGTTAATGCATGTAAAATATTTGGATCTCGTAAACTAAGAGTAAAATCAGGAAAACAATTAAAATGTACTGGACCTTTATGAAGACCAGTTTCCATCATACCCATTAAACTATCATTGTAATTAAGAAAACGAGCATCTCTTAAACATAATAAACAGAAGTATTTTTACCTTGTTG
This sequence comes from Camellia japonica, assembly GCA_030407325.1. Taxonomy (NCBI): domain Eukaryota; kingdom Viridiplantae; phylum Streptophyta; class Magnoliopsida; order Ericales; family Theaceae; genus Camellia; species Camellia japonica. The sequence continues at coordinate 110,534,936 of JAPPVO010000002.1, read as the reverse complement.
AGTTAATGGTTTGACACCAACTTGAATTAAACCTATATGAAAAATTGTAATCACTTTTTAAATATCTTTTTATGAGGTTAGCATCAAATAATTGACAGGTTTCCCGGGGTTTTTCTAAAGCATATACTTGTTCAATTGTCTTAACATGCAAAGAGATTTTGAAAGTATTTTGTATAAAAGAAGTTTTATAAATTTCTTTAATTGGTAATTTTGGGATATTCCAGTCTACATCAATTTTATCATTTTGTATTTCAACATCTTCTTCATTAATTACTAATCCTTGATTGAGTAGGGAGGGCAAAGTAGTTGATCTAGAACTAGCTGACGAGTTACTTCTAAATAATCGACTCATCTTTTGATTATTTAATCTGTATTATAGGAATCTTAATACATTGTCAAAATTTATCATGTTTTTCACATACCCGCATCCATACATACCCTATTCGGAAGACCCCTAAGTCCGACACTGCCTAACCCTAAGGACTTACTCTGGACAGGGACGAAAGTGGGTGACTTAGCTAGGTGGAAAGACACAGATAGAATTTTTGACAGATTAAGATGGCCGAAAACAGAATAACTAATCAAGAAAGGAGAATGATTAAATAGAAAACAAGACTGTAAGAAACATATACGTACATAACGTGGCTCTGATACCAAAGGAAAACGTTATGTATGTATATGTTTCTTACAGTCTTGTTTTCTATTTAATCATTCTCCTTTCTTGATTAGTTATTCTGTTTTCGGCCATCTTAATCTGTCAAAAATTCTATCTGTGTCTTTCCACCTAGCTAAGTCACCCACTTTCGTCCCTGTCCAGAGTAAGTCCTTAGGGTTAGGCAGTGTCGGACTTAGGGGTCTTCCGAATAGGGTATGTATGGATGCGGGTATGTGAAAAACATGATAAATTTTGACAATGTATTAAGATTCCTATAATACAGATTAAATAATCAAAAGATGAGTCGATTATTTAGAAGTAACTCGTCAGCTAGTTCTAGATCAACTACTTTGCCCTCCCTACTCAATCAAGGATTAGTAATTAATGAAGAAGATGTTGAAATACAAAATGATAAAATTGATGTAGACTGGAATATCCCAAAATTACCAATTAAAGAAATTTTGACAATGTATGTATGTATGTATATAGATGTGTTTATTATCAAAAAAATTAATCTTGAATTTGAAATGTTAGCATCTTGTGTGTTTGACTTCACTATAACTTCAAAAAGAAAAACCATTTTAAATGAGTATAGATATGGATACTCTGTTATTCTAATGCTTTTGGCTCCTTTATTTATCAAACAATTCATCTATTTTGTTGATTTTGGCCAAGGAGTTCAGAGATATATTTTATATTGTGGGTTGTTGGTCTCTACTCATCAATTGTTGTTCTTCACCCTATTGCTCACCATGTGTTTGAGAAAATGTGCAAACAAAGTTTAGAATAACAGGAATAGGAAACCACAATACCTCTACAAATGAACCATACCATATGCACCAAAAGAGGGAAAACTATGAATAGAAACTGATCAAATGTTTTTATTTTAACATAGAAAAATCAGCCTACTAGGTTGTCTATAGACAACACAACAAAACATGTTTTTCTATTAATTTCAAAGCTTGAAACTTTTGCTGTGGAGTTTTTGTTTGTTTGTGTGTGAGGGGGGGGGGGGGTAGGTATAGTACAGGGGTTACATCAAGTTAAAGTCTTCATATAATGAACCTTTTAATTATTGGGCATTAAAAGGTCATTTCATTATCTTGCTATTGTGTCCTTTTGTTTGGAGGGCATGGGCTGATTTTTTACTTTGGTGGGGGACACAATGGGTAATGTCTGCATCAGTGGAAGGAGTGTTACAGTGGTGGGCTGGTTTTACAGGTAAGGAAGTTTTTATTTTTATTTTTATTTTTATTATTCATCATTAAAATTAATCCTGGAGCCACTTGGAGAGTAAACAAGGCAAACCATAGCTTGTGGGGTTCTACTCATAGCTTTATGTAAAACCATGCCTTGTGATCAATAATTCATTTTACCCTTTTTATTTCTTTTAGAGGTTTCTTATTGTTGAACCTGACCCCGGTCATACAAAACTTCACATTTCAAAGGAAGGATTGGAGGCAATTCAGAGAATAACAACCCCAATTGCTGCTATTGCTGTAAGTTTGAGATTGATTTTCCTTAATATCTATTAGTTTCAAATATTTGATACTAATCAAAAACAAATTTTATTTTGCCATTTAACCAATCCAAAAGCTTTGTAAAATCTAGAATAGACATAGTGCCCGTTAATTAAATTAGAAAAATTAACTTGTTTGAAAATGAGTAATGTTTTGTTTAATTTGTTATGTGTTTTGGAATATTGTACATCACTGATTTCTCGTGTGTGCATGACTGACAATAGTCCATCTCTGTAATTATTTGTGCATGTCAAGTCCTCCGTGAGAAGTCAACCTTTTGCTTAGAGAAATTTTGATTTGTTCAACCTTGCTCTAAATTTTGTTTAGAACTGACTCCATTTTGATGGGTGTTTTATTAGGCGATTGGTCCGTATCGCTCTGGAAAATCATTTCTTCTTAATCAACTTCTTTCCCTTTCTTGTTATGAAAGGCAGCCTCTGATGCCATTAGTTGAGATTGGGTTGAAAAGTCAAAATCATTAATGTTTTATCATAAGTTGGTTTGTTTCAATGGTTTCCTAAGCTTTGATGCTTGATGTCTTTGCAGGGTTGGTGTTGGGCACATGCATGACACAAAGACAAAAGCTAGATGGAGATATGATCATGATGTACTGGATCTAAGCAACCACTTATTCACAGATATAATTTACAGATTTTATGTTGTTTCTTACAGGGATTTAGGCATGGGGAGCCCCGGTAGAAATAGAAATTAAGGAGTAGACTTATGTCTTCTACCTTGATACTGAAGGATTTGAAAGTATTGGGAAGTCAAATGTATATAACGACCGGTAATCTTGAAGTCAATATTTGGTCTTTAATCTGCCTCTGATGGTTGTAAGTAATTGTTGGTCCTCCTTTCTGATTATTATTTTGCAGGATTTTTGCTCTGGAAACAGTATTGAGTTTGGTGCTTATCTATAACCTGCTTGAGATGGTTTGTTACTTCACCCCTCTCTTTCTATGTGTGTGTGTGTGTGTGTGTGTGTTTCTTATTATTCTGTTGAGTATCATGACGTCGACAACCAAAACTTGGAATTTTAACATACTAAAGAAATTTCTGGTTCTACAGAAACAAACTAGAAAGTTTATGTGTTTACTTGTAGCTTTGGGAAAACCTTAGAATAGGAGCTACTGTGTATGGAAGCACATGTATTTAAATAAGCAAATGTAATATTGGAGTCTTCAAAGTTTTATGGCCCTGGAAGTAAGTACAGTTTTGTTTTTATTAACTTTAGGGCTTAAGATGGAAGTGAAGGATGTGATTTCTATTTTTTGGGGTGCATCCAACATATGGGATTGGCGTTGGTCATTGATTACGTTTTGAATGTTAAAATAGGTAGAAGGCTGTAAAAGAGTACAAAAAAGTGTTCAAATAACGTGTGCTTCCATCTGTATGCCTAGCTGGAATAAATGATCTTAACATCTTGAATAGCTGGGACTTGACATCTTAACGTGACTCGGATATCTAAAGCTAAACCTTCCTGTATATAAACATGACTTCATTAAAGGGAAGGACTGAGGAAGATGAAAAAGATGATAAATGTGACTCCTCTTTTTGCTTTAAAGTGTCTATTCATGTTTTCATGTTTCAGTACATTTTGAAAATAACACTAAACATGAAACTTGAAAATCAAATTTGAACACCAGAGGTAAGTAGTGATTTGTTCTTTCTCATCTTTTGTGTTAATTTGATACTAGTTGTTTTCATAAACGACTGTATGAGTTCTCTTCTTATGACTTGAATGATAACAATAACATAGATAACGCAAGAAATGTTTGAATTTGAATTCACAAGGTTTGTAAAAAATGGAGTTTAAAATGTGTAGTTTCATCTTTATGTGAATTTTATGTTCCAAAATTATTAGTGTAGTTAAGGTGTTCTCCTCAACATTAAAACGTGTTTCTGTTTTTAGATTCTTTTAAGTTCCCTTGGATTGAGGATTTTGTTGAAAACATGAGATCACTAAACTTCTGAATGTGATGTTTATGCATGAAGTTAAGGTGTAGAAAAAGTATTGCAGTTTGAAAATCAAGTAGAAAAATACATTTTTCCAAAACTTAGGCCTGAAAATAGGCCACCAGGGGGCCAAAATCGTAAAACAGCCACGAGAAAGCCTGGGGAACACCTCAAACACTTCGGGAGAGACCAATGTAAGTTGTGGAAACATACGGAACTAGCACTAGACTCCCGGTTTGCAAACTAAGTAGAAAAATGCACTTTTCCAAAACTTAGGCTTGAAAATATGCCATCGGGCTCCAAAATCGTGAAACAGCCACGAGAAGGCCTGGGGAACACCTCGATAGGGACCGATGTAAGTTGTTGAAACTTATGGAATTAGCACAGGACTCCTTGTTTGAAATTAAGTAGAAAAATACACTTTTCCAACACTTAGACTTGAAAATAGGCCGTTGGGGGCCAAAATCGTGTAACAGCCACGAGAAGGCCCGGTTAACACCTTGAACACCTCGGGAGGGACCAATGTGAGTTGTGAAAACTTACGGAACTAGCACGTCACTCCCTGTTTGAAAACTAAGTCGAAAATGTATTTTTCCAACACTTAATCTTTAAAATAGGCCATCGGGAGGCCAAAATCGTGTAACAGCCACGAGCCGGCCTGGGTAACACCTCAAACCCCTCGGAGGGACCAAAGTAAGTTGTGGAAACTTGCAGAACTAGCACGGGACTCCCGGTTTGAAAACTAAGTCCAAAAATACACTTTTCCACACTTCAGCTTGAAAAATAGGCCACCGAAGGCCAAAATCGTTCAATAACCACGAGATGGCCCGGGGAACATGTCAAACACCTCAGGAGGGACCAATGTGAGTTGTGGAAACTTACGGCACTAGGACGGGACTCCCGGTTTGAAAACTAAGTTGAAAATGCACTTTTTCACACTTAAGCGTGAAAATAGGCCATCGGAGGCCAAAATCGTGCAACAGCCACGAGACGGCCCAGGGAACACCTCAAACACCTTAGGAGGGACCAATGTGAGTTGTGGAAACTTACGCAACTAGCACGGGACTCCCGGTTTGAAAACTAAGTCGAAAAATGCACTTTTTCACACTTAAGATTGAAAATAGGCCACCGAAGGCCAAAATCGTGCAACAGCCACGATATGTCCCGGGGAACACTTCAAACACCTCAGGAGGGACCAATGTGAGTTTTGGAAACTTACGGAACTAGCACGGGACTCCCTCTTTGAAAACTAAGTCGAAAAATGCATTTTTTCACACTTAAGCTTGAAAATAGGCCATCGGAGGCCAAAATCGTGCAACAGCCATGAGACGGCCCGGGGAACACCTTAAACACCTCGGGAGGGACCAATGCGAGTTATGCAAACTTACAGAATTAGTACGCGGCTCCCAGTTTGAAAGCTAAGTCCAAAAATGCACTTTTTCACACTTAAGCTTCAAAAGTAGGCCATCGAGGGCCAAAATCGTGCAACAGCCACAAGATGGCTCGGGGAACACGTCAAACACCTCGGGAGGGACCAATGTGAGTTATGAAAACTTACGGAAATAGCACGGGACTCCCGGTTTGAAAACTAAGTTCAAAAATGTACTTTTTCACACTTAAGCTTGAAAAGTAGGCCATCAGAGGCCAAAATCTTGCAACAACCATGTGACGGCTTGGGGAACGCATCAAACACCTTGGGAGGGACCAATGTGAGTTGTAGAAACTTATGGAACTAGCACGGGACTCCCGGTTTGAAAACTAAGTCGAAAAATGCACTTTTTCACACTTAAGCGTGAAAATAGGCCATCGGAGGCCAAAATCGTGCAACGGCCACGAGACGGCCCGGGGAACACCTCAAACACCTCGGGAGGGACAAATGTGAGTTTTGGAAACTTACGGAACTAGCACGGGACACCCGGTTTGAAAACTAAGTCCAAAATTGCACTTTTTCACACTTAAGCTTCAAAATAGGCCATCGGAGGCCAAAATCGTGCAACAGCCAGGAGACGGCCCAGGGAACACCTCAAACACCTCGGGAGGGACCAATGTGAGTTGTGGAAACTTACGGAACTAGCACGGGACTCCCGATTTCAAAACTAAGCCGAAAAATGCACTTTTTCACACTTAAGCGTGAAAACAGGCCATCGGAGGCCAAAATCATGCAACAGGCATGAGACGGCCCAGGGAACACCTCAAACACCTCGGAAGGGACCAGTGTGAGTTGTGGGAACTTACAGAACTAGCACGAGACTCCCGGTTTGAAAACTAAATCAAAAATTGCACTTTGTCACACTTAAGCTTGAAAATAGGCCACCGGAGGCCAAAATCATGCAACAGCCACGAGACGGCCTGGTGACCACCTCAAACACCTCGGGAGGGACCAATGTGAGGTGTTGACACTTACGGAACTAGCACAAGACTCCCGGTTTGAAAACTAAGTTCAAAAATGTACTTTTTCATACTTAAGCTTGAAAAGTAGGCCATCGGAGGCCAAAATTGTGCAACAACCACGAGACAGCCTGGGGAACACGTCAAACACCTCGAGAGGGACCAATGTGAGTTGTGGAAACTTACAGAACTAGCACAGGACTCCCGGTTTGAAAACCAAGTCGAAAAATGCACTTTTCACACTTAAGCACGAAAATAGGCCATCGGACGCCAAAATCATGCAACAGCCACAAGATGGGCAGGAGAAAACCTTAAACACCTCGGAAGGGACCAATGTGAGTTATGGAAAATTATAGAACTAGCTCGGGACTCCCGGTTTGAAAACTAAGTCCAAAACTACACTTGTTCACACTTAAGCTTAAAAATAGGCCACCGGAGGCCAAAATCATACAACAGCCACGAGACGGCCCGAGGAACACCTCAAACACCTCGGACGGAACTAATGTGAGTTTTGAAAACTTACAGAATTAGCACGGGACTCCCCTTTTGAAAATTAAGTCGAAAAATGTACTTTTCCACACTTAAGCTTGAAAATAGGCCATCGGAGGCCAAAATCGTGCAACAGGCACGAGACGGCCCGGGGAACACCTCAAACACCTCGGGAGGGACCAATGTCAGTTTGGAAACTTACGGAACAAGCACGGGACTCCCGGTTTGAAAACTAAGTCCAAAATTGCACGTTTTCACACTTAAGATTGAAAATAGGCCACCGAGGCCAAAATCGTCCAACAGCCACGAGACAGCCCGGGGAACACGTCAAACACCTCGGGAGGGACCAATGTGAGTTGTGGAAACTTACGGAACTAGCACGGGACTCCCGGTTTAAAAACAAAGTAAAAAAATGCACTTTTTTCCACTTAAGCTTCAAAATAGCCCATCGGAGGCCAAAATCGTGCAACAGCCACGAGACGGCCTGAGGAACACCTCAAACACCTCGGCAGGGACCAATGTGAGTTGTGGAAAGTTACTGTATTAGTACGGGGCTCCCGGTTTGAAAACTAAGTCCAAAAATGCACTTTTTCACCCTTAAGCTTGAAAAGTAGGCCATCGGAGACCAAAATCGTGCAACAACCATGAGACGGCCCAGGGAACACGTCAAACACCTCATGAGGGACCAATGTGAGTTGTGGAAATTTACGGAACTAGCACGGGACTCCCGGTTTGAAAACTAAGTCAAAAAATGTACTTTTTCACACTTAAGCGTGAAAATAGGCCATCGGAGGCCAATATCATGCAACAGCCACGAGACGGCCCGGGGAACACCTCAAAACCTCAGGAGGGACCAATGTGAGTTTTGGAAACTTACGGAACTAGCACGGGACTCCCGGTTTGAAAACTAAGTCAAAAAATGTACTTTTTCACACTTAAGCGTGAAAATAGGCCATCGGAGGCCAATATCGTGCAACAGCCACGAGACGGCCCGGGGAACACCTCAAACACCTCAGGAGGGACCAATGTGAGTTTTGGAAATTTACGGAACTAGCACGGGACTCCCGGTTTGAAAACTAAGTCCAAAATTGCACTTTTTCACACTTAAGCTTCAAAATAGGCCACCAGAGGCCAAAATCATGCAAGAGCCAGGAGACGGCCCAAGGAACACCTCAAACACCTCAGGAGTGACCAATATGAGTTGTGTAAACTTACGGAACTACCACGGGATTCCCGGTTTCAAAACTAAGTCGAAAAATGCACTTTTTCACACTTAAGCGTAAAAACAGGCCATCGGAGGCCAAAATCGTGCAACAGGCACGAGACGGCCCGGGAAACACCTCAAACACCTCGGGAGGGACCAATGTGAGTTATGGAAACTTACGGAACTAGCACGGGACTCCCGGTTTGAAAACTAAATCCAAAATTGCACTTTTCACACTTAAGCTTGAAAATAGGCCACCAGAGGCCAAAATTGTGCAACAGCCACGAGACGGCCCGGTGAACACCTCAAACACCTCGGGAGGGACCAATGTGAGTTGTTGAAACTTACAAAACTAGCCCGAGACTTCCGGTTTGAAAACTAAATTCAAAAAATGTACTTTTTCACACTTAAGCTTGAAAAGTAGGCCATCGGAGGCCAAAATCGTGCAACAACCACGAGACAGCCTGAGGAACACGTCAAACACCTCGGGAGGACCAATGTGAGTTGTGGAAACTTACGAAACTAGCACAGGACTCCCGGTTTGAAAACCAAGTCAAAAAATGCACTTTTCACACTTAAGCGCGAAAATAGGCCATCAGACGCCAAAATCATGCAACAGCCACAAGACGGCCCGGGGAAAATGTGATAACCCTGTTCCGTATTATGCTAATTGGTCCTTATTATTAATGTCATTGTGTGTTTGATATGATTCTGTGTGCCATTTATGTGAAAATATGTGGTTTTGAATTTCTATCTGTTCACCGTAGGAATATCTGTTTGATTATCTGCTTTGGAATTTAAATTAAAGGCCCTATCGGCCACAGAAATCGAAATTGACTGTGCCATTGTGATTGGCGTAATTTTTAGAGCCTACGGTGAAATTTAATTGAAAATTGATTCGGATCAAATTAAATAGATTAAATTAATGAAATAGTGCCCAATTATTTAATATTAAAGAAATGTATTGAGAGGGAGCTTTTAAAGGGCCATTATACACCCTCATTTTTGTTTCTTTTGAGCTCAACATCTAAAATTATGCTCTAGAAAGAGAGATGAGCCGAATTTAGTGAGAGGGGAGGCTCAAGGTAGAGATTTGGCTAGGGAACTTGGTGATCTTGAAGGCACACTCAAGATTTGATCATAAATTGGGAAGATTGAGCTTCTAGGTGGTAATTGGTTAGGAATTCATGAGTTTAATATTGTAACTTTGTGAATTCAAAGTTGATTGGTGATCAAGAACAAGAATTGTGTTGTATTTGATGAGTTTGAAGTCCATGTGTGCATGCATGTAGAGAACTCCTATGAAATTACATAATTTAGCATGTAATATGTGAATTATGAAAGATAGAGAGTTGGATCATATATGCAAGCATGTTTTTATTGAGTTTCATGAGAATGAACACCAATTGCATCATTTGAAATAGAAATGAAGTCAAAATTGAAATGCATGTTTGATTATTAAAGATATGGAGCTTATATGAGAGTTGAATGCATGAACCATGATTAATTTTGAAGAATTGGACCATAATTTTGAATGATTGGCCTCATGTTGTTTACATCCATGTGCTATATATTGTATTTGCATGTTTTGAAACCAAAATTGTGGGTTTTGGACCTTTGAAGGTCGAAGTTGAGCTCAAGAACAAGTTCTGGAAAACGCATAATTCTTGTCGTCCGCTCGAGCAGAGGAACCGCCGCTCGAGCGTAAAATACGGGCTCCCAGTATTTTTACAGTCATGGATGTCCGCTCGAACGGGGAGCTATGTGGAATGACCTTCAGCTCGAGCGCCCGAATTCATGCTCAAGCGTAACTATGAGGTAACCAGAACTTTTGCAGACCTAATGGGTCAGCTCGAGCGGGGAAGTCCACGCTCGAGCGGGGACCCCTGTTTCTAAAATTTTGTAAATGTGTTCTGTGTTTCATTTTCCGTTCCCTTTCACTTCTAAGTACTCTTAGGCATGCATTAAGCATTGTAAATGAGTTAAAAGGATAAGAATGAAGCCTAAAGAGGAATATGTGAATTAGGAACGGATTGAATTGTTTGTGACCCATTGTGTTCATGGAATGTGTAGGGTCCAGCTCTAGGGCAAATCATCCCACCGATCACTGTGAGTAATATCTTCATAAAGATATCTGAAGTATGTTATTGTCCAATTGCTTACTCCTATGTAAGTCTTATAAGTTCGTTAATTTGAATGGTGGACAAATGTTTGCTATGCCAAATGAATGGGCCAGAGGCCAGTCTGACATGAAAGACAGAATGAATGGGCCAAAGGCCAGTTTGACATGAACGAAAGAATGAATGGGCCGAAGGCCAGTTTGACATGAACGAAAGAATGAATGGGCTGAAGGCCAGTTTGACATGAATAAAAGAATGAATGGGCCAAAGACCAGTCTGACATGAAAGATAGAATGAATGGGCCGCAGGCCAGTTTGACATGAACGAAAGAATGAATGGGCCGAAGGCCAGTTTGGCATGAACGAAAGAATGAATGGGCCGAAGGCCAGTTTGACATGAATGAAAGAATGAATGGGCCAGAGGCCAATCTGACATGAAAGATAGAATGAATGGGCCAAAGGCCAGTTTGACATGAACGAAAGAATGAATGGGCCGAAGGCCAGTTTGACATGAATGATATGAATGAATGGGCCAGAGGCCGTATGACACGAATGAATTGGGCCCGAGGCCGTATGGTGTGTTTGGAACCACAGTCACTTGACCTATATTTATATATATGCTAGATAGAAATACGAATTGGGCCCAAGGCCGTTTGAAGCACATTGTTCTAAATACCGCTTGTGTAACTTCTTTATTTGATATTATTCACTGGGCTTTCGCGCACCCTCATTCATGTGTCTGTAGGTGAGCGAAGGGAGGTCCAAACCCAGCCTCAGTGAAGTTTGTGTGGAACAACCAAGGTTTTGCAGAGTCAGGCCTTACGTCTCACGCACGAGACTCGTCTTCGCCCTTTTGCTATCTTGTTTTATTTTGTCATGTTGGTGGGGACTTTGGATACGTTTGTATATAGCTTTGATTGGCTAACCTAGACTTGAATTATCCTGTATGTACAGAACTTTGTGTTAATACATATTTTGGTGTGAGTTTTTAACATGTATACGTATGGATTGTTATGACGTGCCATATAAGCACAGCTCTATGGACAAAAGTTTGAAATTGCTTCCGTTTGGCCCCTTTACTCTGTTGAGTTATGTCTGGAATGGTTTGAGGCCGTAGGTAATCCCTTGATTACTGGCCGATTATGTCCTTAACCCATAGGGGCGGGTTCGGGTCATGACAGAGTGGTATCAGAGCACAAGTTAATAACTCACACACTTGTCCGAAAGAGCAATAAACGTCTAGAAAAGATCTAGGATGCATTCATGTGATAAGTATGGATTTGAAAGCATCAAGAATACGCTTAAATGTTTTAATATGAACAATTATGTGCTATAAGTTTGTGATTTGCTTGCATTACAATTTATTTGAATATGTATGCTCTCTAGTATATGCATACTTGTCAATCTTTTGTATAAAGTATAATGCAAGTTTAATCAGATGGTGAGAACAAGAGGTGATGAGATAGAGGAGTCTTCTGCTGCCAGAATGGATAGAATGGAAAGGTTGATTCAAGAAATGGCAGAAACATTGAGGCAACAACAAGAGTGGCAACAATAGTGGCAACAACCACATCCCCCACCTCCACCTCCGGCATCACCCGTGCGAGATAATTAGAATAATGATCGAATAATAGCTCTCACCAAAGAGTTTAAGAAAATGAAACCGCCACAGTTCCATGGGGGATTAGATCCGTTGAAAGCCGAAACATGGGTCCTCGGCATCGAAAAGCTATTCGAAGTGTTCCCTTGTTCGAAGACACAGAAAGTGCTTCTAGCCACCTTTATGCTAGAAGACGAGGTAAGAAGATGGTGGATGTTAATGCGTGAGAATCATAAGGATGTCGACTGGACCAAATTTTTTGAAATTTTCTATGATAAGTACTTCCCGCAATGTGTTCGGGACAGGAAAGTATCAGAGTTCATGGAACTTAAACAAGACAGTATGACTGTAGCTGAGTATGAGGCCAAATTCACTGAATTGGTCAGGTTTGCACCCCACGTGATCGATACCGATTATAAGAAAGTGAGGCATTTTGAAGGTGGGCTTCGAAGCGACATTTTAGAAAGGGTGAATGTCTTGAAGCTGGAAACCTATATTGGGGTGCTAGACCAGGCCATAATATCAGAAGCTAACATAGCTAGACAGGCTAAGTCAACAACTGACTGGAAAGGCAACAAAAGGCAAGACTTCTTTTCAAGGAAGAAATTTTCGAAAAAGTAAAATACAGGCTCCTCAAGTACTTCGAATTCTTCCCCAGATACATCTTCTATGTGCAATATTTGCAGTAAAAGGCATCGGGGGGTTTGTTACCGTGTGTCGGGAGCCTGTTTTAAATGTGGTAAATAAGGGCATATGGCCCGAGATTGTAATCAGAACAGTGGGAAGATAGCTACTAGTTCAACTGCATCAATCCCGAAGCTGGGAAATGCTATGAGATCTACTACCACCGGAGATACCGTAAGACAAGGGAGAGTTTTTGCGCTTGTTCCGTGCGATACACGGAATGCCAACGCAGTTGTCTCAGGTACTATTTCTATATGTAATCAAGATGCTTTTGTGTTAATTGACTCCGGATCAACACACTCTTTTGTGACATGTGCATTTGCATCTAGACTGAGTAGACCTCTAGAATTATTGCCATATCTGCTATGTGTATCTGCTCCATCCGGGGAATCTGTATTGTGTGAATCTGTATATCGTTTTTGTGACATGCGTGTTGGGAATGCCATTCTATATGTAGATTTGTTACCCTTGAACTTTAGGCACTTTGATGTAATTCTGGGCATGGATTGGTTGACCAAATATTGTGCACCATTAATTGTATGACAAAACGGGTTGTGTTTAGACCACCAGAACAGGAAGAAATTGTGTTTGTGGGGAACGGGGTAGTACCTCCACTTATTTAATATCTGCAATGAAGGCATGTAAACTGATCAGGAAAGGGTGCTAGGGTTATTTGTGTTATGTGTTGTCCGAACAATCTGTAAATGTTGAATTGAATAATATCCCTATTGTTAGAGAATCTCCAGATGTGTTTCCAAATGAATTACTAGGGGAATTGGTAGACAGGGAGATAGAGTTTACAATTGAGATTATGCCAGGCACCCAGCCTATTTCCAAAACTCCCTACAGAATGGCTACTGCTAAAATGAAAGAACTGAAAGAACAGTTGCAAGACCTACTTGACAAAGGGTTTATTCGACCTAGTACTTCACCATGGGGTGCACCGGTGTTATTTGTGAAAAAGAAAGATGGAACCTTGCGCCTGTGTATTGACTATCAAGAATTGAACAAGGTGACAATAAAGAATAAATACCCTTTACCCTGTATTGATGACTTATTTGACCAGTTGCAGGGATCACAGGTGTTTTCCAAAATTGATTTGAGGTCCGGGTACCACCAGTTGAAAGTAAAGGCAGAGGACGTTGAGAAAACAGCGTTTAGAACGAGGTATGGTCATTTTGAATTTCTTGTTATTCCATTTGGAGTGACTAATGCTCCGGCAACATTTATGGATTTAATGAACCGAATTTTCAAAACCTACGTTGATGAATTTGTTGTGGTTTTTATTGATGACATTTTGATATACTCCAAGAATAGACTTGAACACGAACATCATTTGAGAATTGTCCTGCAAATACTTAGGGAAAGGAAATTATTTCCTAACTAAAGAAATGTGAGTTTTGGTTGGATGAAGTCGTTTTCTTAGGGCATGTGATCAACAGGGAAGGGATTTCAGTGGACCCACAGAAAATAGAGGCAATTGTGAATTGGCCTACACCGACAAATGTGACAAAAGTCCGCAGTTTCATGGGCCTAGCAAGGTATTACAGGAGGTTTGTGAAAACTTTTCGAGGATAGCTGTACCTCTTACCCAGTTGACACGCAAGGGGCAATCATTTGAATGGAATGACGAAAGAGAATCTGCCTTTCATGAACTGAAAACGAGACTGACCACTGCACCAGTATTGACATTGCCCACAGGTACAGAAAATTTTGTAATTTTCAGTGATGCGTCTTATAAAGGTTTGGGCTGTATATTAATGCAGAACGGAAAGGTTATTGCTTACACCTCCCGACAGTTGAGACCACACGAGAAGAACTACCCGACACATGATTTAGAATTGGCCACAGTTGTTTTTGCATTGAAAATCTGGCGGCATTATTTGTATGGGGCAAAGTGTGAAGTCTACACGGATCACAAAAGTCTGAAATACTTCTTTACACAGAAGGAGTTGAACATGCGGCAAAGGAGATGGCTCGAACTGATAAAAGACTATGATCTTGAGATTCAGTATCACCCCGGGAAAGCTAATACAGTTACTGATGCCTTGAGCAGAAAATCAATGGGGAGTATGGCTTGTTTGCTTACTGAACAAAAAGAGATCTTGCAAGATTTCGAGAAGTCTGAAATTGAAGTGGTAATGTGTGAACAGGGTGGATTGATAGCCGTTATTTCAGCCGAGCCGGCAATCATTAATGAAATTTAACAGAAACAAAAAGAGGATGAATTCCTCAAGAAAGTGATTGATGAATTTGAGACAAGTCCGAAAGCAGAGTTCAGCATTGAAGGCGAAGTGTTGAGATTTCGAAACCGAATGTGTATCCCAGATATTCCGAAACTAAAGAAAAGGGTTTTAGATGAAGCCCATAAATCAGTGTTTGCTATGCATCCGGGTAACAATAAAATGTATCGGGACTTGAAACAAAGCTATTTGTGGCCTAAAATGAAGAAAGAAATTGCAGAATATGTGTCCAAGTGTCTTCAATGTCAGCAAGTTAAAGCTGAACATCAGAAACCAGGTGGTCTACTTCAACCTCTCCCTATTCCTGAATGGAAGTGGGAGCATGTGACTATGGATTTTGTTGTTGGTCTACCTCGGACTCCTCGAGGTATGGATTCTATTTGGGTCATAGTTGATAGACTGACTAAATCTGCACATTTTCTACCAGTTAGAACTACATTTAATGCTTATAGACTGGCTACAATATACGTTGATGAGATTGTCCGTCTATACGGAGTTCCGGTATCTATTGTGTCGGATAGAGATCCGAAATTTTGTATCTAGATTGTGGAAGAGTTTGCAGGAAGCTATGGGAACAGAACTGAGATTTAGTACTGCATTCCATCCGTAGACAGATGGGCAATCAGAACGGACCATACAGACGTTAGAAGATATGCTAAGGATGTGTGCCTTGGATTTTCAAGGGAGTTGGGAAGACTATTTGCCACTTGCAGAATTTGCATACAATAACAGCTTCCACTCCAGCATCGGTATGGCACCATATGAGGCTTTGTATGGTAGAAGGTGTAGATCACCAATTTGTTGGATAGAAGTCGGGGATAGAGCTTTACTTGGGCCTGAAATTGTGCAAGACACTTCTGAGAAGATTAAAACTATTCAGCAAAGACTCAAAACAGCTCAGGACCGACAAAAGAATTATGCAGATGTTCGAAGAAGACCTCTTGAGTATGAGGTTGGTGACCATGTGTTTATCCGTGTGACTCCGATGAAAGGCCAAGTCAGATTTGGAAAGAAGGGTAAGTTGTCGCCCCGTTACATTGGGTCGTTTCAAATTCTGGAAAGGCTTGGCCCAGTCGCTTATCGAGTCGCTTTGCCACCGGGATTCGAGCAAATCCATAATGTGTTTCATGTGTCGATGTTGAGGGGTTATCTTTGAGACCCGTTTCATGTGATTGATTATCACCGGGTAGCTCTTGATAAAAATACGGAGTACACCGAGTGGCCGGAACGAATCCTTGACCGGCAAGTGAAACAATTGAGAAACAAGTCCATCCCAATGGTGAAAGTGGAATGGAAAGAACACTATGGGACAGATGCCACGTGGGAAAAAGAGGATGAAATGCGCCTACGCTATCCATATTTGTTTCCTGACGAAGGTAAAATAAGTTTGGAGGACCAAACTTCCTAAAAGGGGGAAGATTGTGATAACCCTGTACCGTATTATGCTAATTGGTCCTTATTATGAATGTGATTATGTGTTTGATATGATTCTGTGTGCCATTTATGTGAAAATATATGGTTTTGAATTTCTATTTGTTCACCGTAAGAATATCTGTTTGATTATCTGCTTTGGAATTTAAATTGAAGGCCCTATCGGCCACAGAAACCGAAATTGACTGCGCCATTGTGATTGGCGTAATTTTTAGAGCCTACGGTGAAATTTAATTGAAAATTGATTCGGATCAAACTAAATAGATTAAATTAATGAAATGGTGCCCAATTATTTAATATTAAAGAAATGTATTGAGAGGGAGCTTTTAAAGGGCCATTATACACCCTCATTTTTGTTTCTTTTGAGCTCAACATCTGAAATTATGCTCTAGAGAGAGAGAGAGGGGAGCCGAATTTAGTGAGAAGGGAGGCTCAAGGTAGAGATTTGGCTAGGGAACTTGGTGATCTTGAAGGCACACGCAAGATTTGATCATAAATTGGGAAGATTGAGCTTCTAGGTGAGTAATTGGTTAGGAATTCATGAGTTTAAAATTGTATCTTTGTGAATTCAAAGTTGATTGGTGATCAAGAACAAGAACTGTGTTGTATTTGATGAGTTTGAAGTCCATGTGTGCATGCATGTAGAGAACTCCTATGAAATTACATAATTTAGCATGTAATATGTGAATTATGAAAGATTGAGAGTTGGATCATACATGCAAGCATGTTTTTATTGAGTTCCATGAGAACGAACACCAATTACATCATTTGAAATAGAAATGAAGTCAAAATTGACATGCATGTTTGATTATTAAAGATATGGAGCTTATATGAGAGTTGAATGCATGAGCCATGATTAATTTTGAAGAATTGGACCATGATTTTGAATGATTGGCCTCATGTTGTTTACATCCATGTGCTATATATTGTATTTGCATGTTTTGAAACCAGAATTGTGGGTTTTGGACCTTTGAAGGTCGAAGTTGAGCTCAAGAACAAGTTCTGGAAAATCCAGAATTCTTGTCGTCCGCTCGAGCGGGGGAACCGCCGCTCGAGCGTAAAATACAGGCTCCCAGTATTTTTACAGTCATGGATGTCCGCTCGAGCGTGGAAGTTCACGCTCGAGCGGGGAGCTATGTGAAATGACCTTCAACTCGAGCACCCGAATTCACGCTCGAGCATAAATACGAGGTAACCAGAACTTTTGCAGACCTAATGGGTTCGCTCGAGCAGGGAAGTCCACGCTCGAGCGAGGACCCCTGTTTTTGAAATTTTGTAAATGTGTTATGTGTTTCATTTTTCGTTCCCTTTCACTTCTAAGTACTCTTAGGCATGCATTGGGCATTGTAAATGAGTTAAAAGGATAAGAATGAAGCCTAAAGAGGAATATGTGAATTAAGAACGAATTGAATTGTTTATGAACCATTGTGTTCATGGAATGTATAGGGTCGAGCTCCAGGGCAAATCATCCCGCCGATCACTGTGCGTAATATCTTCATAAAGACATCTGAAGTATGTTATTGTCCAATTGCTTACTCCTATGTAAGTCTTATAAGTTCGTTAATTTGAATGGTGGACAAAATGTTTGCTATGCCAAATGAATGGGCCAGAGGCCAGTCTGACATGAAAGACAGAATGAATAGACCGAACGCCAGTTTGACATGAACGAAAGAATGAATGGGCCGAAGGCCAGTTTGACATGAATGAAAGAATGAATGGGCCAGAGGCTAGTTTGACATGAAAGACAGAATGAATGGGCCGAAGGCCAGTTTGACATGAACGAAAGAATGAATGGGCCGAAGGCCAGTTTGATATGAACGAAAGAATGAATGGGCCGAAGGCCAATTTGACATGAATGAAAGAATGAATGGGCCGGAGGCCAGTTTGACATGAATGAAAGAATGAATGGGCTAAAGGCCAGTCTGACATGAAAGATAGAATGAATGGGCCAAAGGCCAGTTTGACATGAACGAAAGAATGAATGGGCCGAAGGCCAATTTGACATGAATGATATGAATGAGTGGGCCAGAGGCCGTATGACACGAATGAATTGGGCCCGAGGCCGTATGGTGTGTTTGGAACCACAGTCACTTGACCTATATTTATATATATGCTAGATAGAAATACGAATTGGGCCCAAGGCCGTTTGAAACACGTTCTTCTAAATACCGCTTGTGTAACTTCTTTATTTGATATTCTTCACTGGGCTTTCGTTCACGCTCATTCATGTGTCTGTAGGTGAGCCAAGGGAGGTCCAAACCCAGCCTCAGTGAAGTTTGTGTGGAACAACCAAGGTTTTGCAGAGTTAGCCCTTACGTCTCATGCGCGAGACTCGTCTTCGCCCTTTTGCCATCTTTTTTTATTTTGTCAGGCTGGCGAGGACTTTCAATACGTTTGTATATAGTTTTGATTGGCTGACCTAGACTTGAATGATCCTGTATGTATAGAACTTTGTGTTAATACATATTTTGGTGTGAGTTATAAACATGTATACGTATGGATTGTTATGACGTGCCATACAAGCACAGCTCTATGGACAAAAGTTTGAAATTGCTTCCGTTTGGCCCCTTTACTCTATTGAGTTATGTCTGGAATGGTTTTTGGCCGTAGGTAATCCCTTGATTACTGGCCGGTTATGTCCTTAACCCATAGGGGCGGGTTCGGGTCATGACAGAAAACCTCAAACACCTCGGAAGGGACCAATGTGAGTTGTGGAAACTTACGGAACTAGCTTGGGACTTCCGGTTTGAAAACTAAGTCCAAAATTACACTTTTTCACACTTAGGCTTCAAAATAGGCCACCGGAGGCCAAAATCGTGCAACAGCCACGAGACAGCCTAGCGAACACCTCAAACACCTTGGACGGAACCGATGTGAGTTTTAGAAACTTACAGAATTAGAATGGGACTCCCCTTTTGAAAACTAAGTCAAAATATGTACTTTTTCACACTTAAGCAGGAAAATAGGCCTTCAGAGGCCAAAATCGTGCAACAGCCACAAGACGGCCCGGGGAACACCTCAAACACCTCGGGAGGGACCAATGTGAGTTGTGGAAACTTAAGGAACAAGCACGGGACTCCCGGTTTGAAAACTAAGTCCAAAATTGAACTTTTTCACACTTAACCTTCAAAATAGGCCACCGGAGGCCAAAATCGTCCAACAGCCATGAGACGGCCTGGGGAACACATCAAACAAGTCGAGAGGGACCATCGTGAGTTGTGGAAACTTACGGAACTAGCACGGGACTCCCGGTTTGAAAACTAAGTCGAAAAATGCACTTTTTTTACACTTAAGATTGAAAATACGCCACCGAAGGCCAAAATCATGCAACAGCCACGAGACGGCCTGGGGAACATCTCAAACACCTCGGGAGGGACCAATGTGAGTTGTGGAAAATTACGGAACTAGCACGGGGCACCCGCTTTGAAAACTAAGTCGAAAAATGCACTTTTTCACACTTAAGCTTGAAAATAAACCATCGGAGGCCAAAATCATCCATAATCCACGAGACGGCCCGGGGAACACCTCACACACCTCGGGAGGGACCAATGTGAGTTGTGGAAACTTACGGAACTAGCACGGAACTCCCGGTTTGAAAACTAAGTCGAAAAATGCACTTTTTCACACTTAAGCGTGAAAACAAGCCATCGGAGGTCAACATCGTGCAACAGGCACGAGACGGCCAGGGAAACACCTCAAACACCTCTGGAGGGACCAATGTGAGCTATGGAAACTTACAGAACTAGCACAGGACTCCCGGTTTGAAAACTAAGTCAAAAAATGCACTTTTCACACTTAAGCTTCAAAATAGGCCACCGGAGGCCAAAATCGCACAACAGCCATGAGACAGCCCGGGGAACACCTTAAACACCTCAAGAGGGACCAATGTGAGTTGTGGAAACTTAAGGAACAAGCACGGGACTCCCAGTTTGAAAACTAAGTCCAAAATTGCACTTTTTCACACTTAACCTTCAAAATAGGCCACCAGAGGCCAAAATCGTCCAACAGCCATGAGACGGCCTGGGGAACACGTCAAACATGTCGGGAGAGACCAATGTGAGTTGTGGAAACTTACGGAACTAGCACGGGACTCCCGGTTTGAAAACTAAGTCGAAAAATGCACTTTTTCACGCTTAAGATTGAAAATACGCCACCGGAGGCCAAAATCGTGCAACATCCACGAGACGGCCCGGGGAACACCTCAAACACCTCGAGAGGGACCAATGTGAGTTGTGGAAACTTACGGAACTAGCACGGGGCACCCGCTTTGAAAACTAAGTCAAAAAATGCACTTTTTCACACTTAAGCTTGAAAATAAACCATCGGAGGCCAAAATCATCCATAAGCCAGGAGACGACCCGGGGAACACCTCACACACCTCGGGAGGGACCAATGTCAGTTGCGGAAACTTACGGAACTAGCACGGGACTCCCGGTTTGAAAACTACGTCGAAAATTGCACTTTTTCACACTTAAGCGTGAAAACAGGCCATCGGAGGTCAAAATCGTGCAACTGGCACGAGACGGCCGGGGAAACACCTCAAACACCTATGGAGGGACCAATGTGCGCTGTGGAAACTTACGGAACTAGCACAGGACTCCCGGTTTGAAAAGTAAGTCAAAAAATGCACTTTTCACACTGAAGCGCGAAAATAGGCCATCGGAGGTAAAAATCGTGCAACAGCCATGAGACAGCCCGGGGAACACCTCGAACACCTCGGGAGGGACCAATGTGAGTTGTGGAAACTTACGGAACTAGCACGGGACTCCCGGTTTGAAAACTAAGTACAAAATTGCACTTTTTCACACTTAAGCCTCAAAATAGGCCCCCGGAGGCCAAAATCGTACAACAACCATGAGACGGACCGGGGAACACCTCAAACACCTCCGGGGGGACCAATGTGGGTTGTGGAAACATACGGAACTAGCACGGGACTCTCGGTTTGAAAACTAAGTCGAAAAATGCACTTTTTTAAACTTAGGCGTGAAAACAGGCCATCGGAGGCCAAAATCGTGCATCAGGCACAAGACGGCCTAGTGAGCACCTCAAAAACCTCGGGAGCGACCAATGTGAGTTGTGGAAACTTACAGAACTAGCACGGGACTCCCGCTTTAAAAACTAAGTCAAGAAATGCACTTTTTCACAATTAAGCTTGAAAATCGGCCATCGGAGGGCAAAATCGTGCAAAATCCACTAGACGGCCCGGGAAACACGTCAAACACCTCGGGAGGGACCAATGTGAGTTGTGGACACTTACGGAACCAGCACGGGACTCCCGGCTTGAAAACTAAGTCAAAAAATTTACTTTTTCACACTTAGCTTGAAAATAGGCCATCGGAGGGCAAAATCGTGTAACAGCCACGAGACAGACCGGGGAACACCTCAAACACCTCGGGAGGGACCAATGTGAGTTGTGAAAACTTATGGAATTAGCACGGAGCTCCCGGTTTGAAAACTAAGTCCAAAAATGCATTTTTCACACTTAAGCTTGAAAAGTAGGCCATCGGAGGCCAAAATCGTGCAACAACCACGAGACGGGCCGGGGAACACATCAAACACCTCAAAAGGGACCAATATGAGTTGTGGAAAATTCCAAAACTAGCACGGGACTCCCAGTTTGAAAACTAAGTCGAAAAATGCACTTTTTCACACTTAAACGTGAAAATAGGCCATCAGAGGCCAAAATCGTGCAACAGCCATGAGACGGCCCGGGGAACACCTCAAACACCTCAGGAGGGACCAATGTGGGTTGTGGAAACTTGCGGAACTAGCACGGGATTCCCGGTTTGAAAACTAAGTCAAAAAATGCACTTTTTCACACTTAAGCGTGAAAACAAGCCATCGGAGGCCAAAATCGTGCAACAGGCATGAGACGGCCGGGGGAACACCTCAACCACCTAGGGTGGGACCAATGTGAGTTTTGGAAACTTACGAAACTAGCACGGGACTCCCGGTTTGAAAACTAAGTCGAAAAATGCACATTTCACACTTAAGCATGAAAATAGGCCATCGGAGGCCAAAATCGTGCAACAGCCGTGAGACGGCCCGAGGAACACCTCAAACACCTCGGGAGGGACCAATGTGAGTTTTGAAAACTTACGGAACTAGCACGGGACTCCCGGTTTGAAAACTAAGTCCAAAATTGCACTTTTTCACACTTAAGCGTGAAAGCAGGCCATCGGAGGCCAAAATCCTGCAACATGCACGAGACGGCCTGGGAAACACCTCAAACACCTCAGCAGGGACTAATGTGGGTTGTGGAAACTTACGGAACTAGCACGGGACTCCCGATTTGAAAATTAAATCCAAAATTGCACTTTTCCACACTTAAGCTTGAAAATAAGCCATCGGAGACCAAAATCGTGCAACAGCCACGAGACGGCCCGATGACCACCGCAAACACCTCGGAAAGGACCAATGTTAATTGTGGAAACTTACGGAACTAGCCCAGGACTCCCGGTCTGAAAACCAAGTCGAAAAATGCACTTTTCACACTTAAGCGCGAAAATAGGCCATCGGATGCCAAAATCTTGCAACAGCCACAAGACGGCCCGGGGAAAACCTCAAACACCTCGGAAGGGACCAATGTGAATTGTTAAAACTTACGGAACTTGCTCGGGACTCCTGGTCTGAAAACTAAGTACAAAGTTACACTTTTTCACACTTGAGCTTCAAAATAGGCCACCGGAGGCCAAAAATCGCGCAACAGCCACGAGACGGCCCAGGGTACACCTCAAACACCTCGGACGGAACCAATGTGAGTTTTGGAAACTTACAAAATTAGCACGGGACTCCCCTTTTGAAAACTGAGTCGAAAAATGCACTTTTTCACACTTAAGTTTGAAAATAGACCATCGGAGGCCAAAGTCGTGCAACAGCTGCGAGACAGCCCGGGGAACACGTCAAACACCTCGAGAGGGACCAATGTGAGTTATGGAAACTTATGGAACAGGCACGGGATTCCCGGTTTGAAAACTAAGTCCAAAATTGCATTTTTTCACACTTAAGCTTCAAAATAGGCCACCGAAGGCCAAAATCGTCCAACAGCCACGATGGGGAACTTGTCAAACACGTCGGGAGGGACCAATGTGAGCTGTGAAAACTTACGGAACTAGCACGGGACTCCCGGTTTGAAAACTAAGTCGAAAAATGCACTCTTTCACACTTAAGATTGAAAATACGCCACCGGAGGCCAAAATCGTGCAACAGCCACGAGACGGACCAGGAAACACCTCAAAAACCTTGGGAGGGACCAATGTGAGTTGTGGAAACTTACGGAACTAGCACGGGGCTCCCGCTTTGAAAACTAAGTCGAAAAATACACTTTTTCACACATAAGCTTGAAAATAAACCATTGGAGGCCAAAATCGTCAAACAGCCATGAGACCGCCCAGGGAACACCTCAAACACCTCGGGAGGGACCAATGTGAGTTGTGGAAACTTATGGAACTAGCACGGGACTCCCGGTTTGAAAACTAAGTCAAAAAATACACTTTTTTACACTTAAGCTCGAAAATAGGCCATCGGAGGCCAAAACCGTGCAACAGTCACGAGACGGCCCAGGGAACATCTCAAACACCTCAGCAGGGACCAATGTGAGCTATAGAAACTTACAGTATTAGCACGGGGCTCCCGGTTTGAAAACTAAGTCCAAAAATGCACTGTTTCACCCTTAAGCTTGAAAAGTAGGCCATCAGAGGCCAAAATCATGCAACAACCATGAGACGGCCCAGGGAACACGACAAACACCTCGGCAGGGACCAATGTGAGTTGTGGAAACTTATGAAATTAGCACGGGACTCCCTGTCTGAAAACCAAGTCGAAAAATGTCCTTTTTCACACTTAAGCTTTAAAATAGGCCATCGGAGGCCAAAATCGTGCATCAACCACGAGATGGCCGGGGGAACACCTCAAACACCTTGGGAGGGACCAATGTGAGTTGTGGAAACTTACGGAACTACCACGGGACTCCCGATTTGAAAAATAAGTCCAAAACTGCACTTTTTCACACTTAAGCTTCAAAATAGGCCCCAAGAGGCCAAAATCGTGCAACAGCCACGAGACGGACCGGGGAACACCTCAAACACCTCGGGAGGGAGCAATGTGGGTTGTGGAAATTTACAGAACTAGCACGGGACTCCCGGTTTGAAAACTAAGTCGAAAATGCACTTTTTCACACTTAAGCTTGAAAACAGGCCATCGGAGGCCAAAATCGTGCAACAGGCACAAGACGGCCAGGGGAACACCTAAAACACCTCGGGAGGGACCAATGTGAGCTGTGGAAAATTACGGAACTAGCACGGGACTCCCGGTTTGAAAACTAAGTTGAAAAATGCACTTTTCACACTTAAACGCCAAAATAGGCCATCGGAGGTAAAAATCGTGCAACAGCCACGAGACGGCCCGAGAAACACCTCAAACACCTCGGGAGGGACCAATGTGAGTTGTGGAAACTTACGGAACTAGCACGAGACTCCCGGTTTGAAAACTAAGTACAAAATTGCACTTTTTCACACTTAAGCTTCAAAATAGGCCACCGGAGGCCAAAATCGTGCAACAGGCATGAGACGGCCCGGGGAACACCTCAAACACCTCGGGTGGGACCAATGTGGGTTGTGAAAACTTACGGAAATGCACGGGACTCCCGGTTTGAAAACTAAGTCGAAAAATGCACTTTTTCACACTTAAGCGTGAAAACAAGCCATCGGAAGCCAAAATCAAGAAACAGGCACGAGACGGCCTGGCGAACACCTCAAACACCTCGGGAGGTACCAATGTGAGTTGTGGAAACTTGCAGAACTAGCACAGGACTCCCACTTTGAAAACTAAGTCGAAAAATGCACTTTTTCACAATTAAGCTTGAAAATCGGCCATCGGACGACAAAATCGTGCAACGACCACGAGACAGCACGGGGACCACCTCAAACACCTCGGGAGGGACCAATGTGAGTTGTGGAAACTTACGGAACTAGCACGGGACTCCCGGTTTGAAAACTAAGTCGAAAAATGTACTTTTTCACACTTAAGCTTGAAAATAGGCCATCGGAGGCCAA
Organism: Camellia japonica; assembly: GCA_030407325.1. NCBI lineage: Eukaryota > Viridiplantae > Streptophyta > Magnoliopsida > Ericales > Theaceae > Camellia > Camellia japonica. The sequence continues at coordinate 110,509,594 of JAPPVO010000002.1, read as the reverse complement.
AATCGTGTAACAGCCACGAGACATACTGGGGAACACCTCAAATACCTCGGGAGGGACCAATGTGAGTTGTGCAAACTTACAGAATTAGTACGGGGCTCCCTGTTTGAAAACAAAGTCCAAAAATTCACTTTTTCACACTTAAGCTTGAAAAGTAGGCCATCGGAGGCCAAAATATGCAACAACCACGAGACGACCCAAGGAACACGTCAAACACCTCGGGAAGGACCAATATGAGATGTGAAAACTTCTGGAACTAGCATGGGACTCCCGGTTTGAAAACTAAGTCGAAAAATGCACTTTTTCACACTTAAGCGAGAAAATATGCCATCGGAGGCCAAAATCGTGCAACAACCACGAGACAGCCCGGGGAACACCTCAAACACCTCGGGAGGGACCAATGTGGGTTGTAAAAACTCACGGAACTAGCACGGGACTCCCGATTTGAAAACTAAGTCGAAAAATGCACTTTTTTACATTAAAGCGTGAAGACAAGCCATCGGAGGCCAAAATCGTGCAAAGGCACGAGGCGGCTGGGGGAACACCTCAACACCTCGAGAGGAACCAATGTGATCTCTGGAAACTTACGGAACTAGCGCGGGACTCCCGGTTTGAAAACTAAGTCGAAAAATGCACTTTTCACACTTTAGCGCGAAAATAGGCCATCGGAGGTAAAAATCGTGCAATAGCAACGAGACGGCCCAAGGAACACCTCAAACACCTCGGGAGGGACCAATGTGAGTTGTGAAAAATAAGGGAACCTTCACAGGACTCCCGGTTTGAAAACTAAGTACAAAATTGCACTTTTTCACACTTAAGCTTCAAAATAAGCCCCTGGAGGCCAAAATCGTGCACCAGCCACAAGACGGCCCAGAGAACACCTTAAACACCTCGGGAGGGACCAATGTGGGTTGTGGAAATTTACAGAACTAGCACAGGACTCCCGGTTTGAAAACTAAGTCGAAAAATGCACTTTTTCACACTTAAGCGTGAAAACAGGCCATCGGAGGCCAAACTCATCCAACAGGCACAAGACGGCCTAGCGAATACCTCAAACACCTTGGGACGGACCAATGTGAGTTGTGAAAACTTACGGAACTGGCACGGGACTCCCGCTTTGAAAACTAAGTCGAAAAATGTACTTTTTCACAATTAAGCTTGAAAATCAGCCATCGGAGGGCAAAATCATGCAACAACCACGAGACGGCCCGGGGAAAACCTCAAACACCTCGGGAGGGACCAATTTGAGTTGTGAAAGCTTACGGAACTAGCATGGGACTCCCGGTTTGAAAACTAAGTCGAAAAATGTACTTTTTCACACTTAAGCTTGAAAATGGGCCATCGGAGGCCAAAATCATGTAACAGCCACGAGACAGACCAGGAAACACCTAAAACACCTCAGGAGAGACCAATGTGAGTTGTGCAAACTTACGGAATTAGCACGGGGCTCCCTGTTTGACAACTAAGTCCAAAAATGCACTTTTTCACACTTAATCTTGAAAAGTAGGCCATCGGAGGCCAAAATGATGCAACAACCATGAGACGGCCCGGGGAACAACTTAAACACCTCAGGAGGGAACAATGTGAGTTGTGGAAACTTCCGAACTTTGCACGGGATTCCCAGTTTCACAACTAAGTCAAAAAATGCACTTTTTCACACTTAAGCGTGAAAATATGCCATCGGGGGCCAAAATCATGCAACAGCCACGAGACGGCCCGGGGAACTCATCAAATAGGTCAGGAGGGACCAATGTGAGTTGTGGAAAGTTACAGAACTAGCACGGGACTCCCGGTTTGAAAACTAAGTCGAAAAATGCACTTTTTCACACTTAAGACTGAAAATAGACCACCAGAGGCCAAATTCGCGCAACAGCCACAAGCCGGCCTGGGGAACACATCAAACACCACGGGAGAGACCAATGCGAGTTGTGGAAACTTACGGAACTAGCACGGGACTCCTGTTTTGAAAACTAAGTCAAAAAATGCACTTTTTCACACATTAGCATGAAAATAGGCCATCGGAGGCAAAAGTTGTGCAACTGGCACGAGACGGCCCAGGGAACCCCTTAAACACCTCGGGAGGGACCAATGTGAGTTGTGGAAACTTACGAAACTAGCACGGGACTCCCGGTTTGAAAACTAAGTTGAAAAATGCACTTTTTCACACCTAAGCTCGAAAATAGGCCATCGGAGCCCAAAATCGTGCAACAGCCATGAGCTAGCCTGGGGAACACCTCAAACACCTCGGGAGGGACCAATGTGAGTTGTGGAAACTTACGGAACTAGCATGGGACTCCCGGTTTGAAAACTAAGTCGAAAAATGCACTTTTTTCACACTTAAGATTGAAAATACGCCACCAGAGGGCAAAATCGTGCAACAGCCATGAGACGGACCGAGGAACACCTCAAAAACCTCGGGAGGGACCAATGTGAGTTGTGAAAACTTACAGAACTAGCACGGGGCTCCCGCTTTGAAAACTAAGTCGAAAAATGCACTTTTTCACACACAAGCTTGAAAATAAACCATCGGAGGCCAAAGTCGTCCAACAGCCACGAGACGGCCCGGGGAACACCTCAAACACCTCAGGAGGGACAAATGTGAGTTGTGAAAACTTATGGAACTAGCACAGAAGTCCCGGTTTGAAAACTAAGTCAAAAAATGCACTTTTTTACACTTAAGCTTGAAAATAGGCCATCGGAGGCCAAAATCGTGCATCAACCACCAGACGGCCCAGGGAACACCTCAAACACCTCAGCAGGGACCAATGTAGGTTATGAAAACTTAAGGTATTAGCACGGGGCTCCCGGTTTGAAAACTAAGTCCAAAAATGCACTATTTCACCCTTAAGCTTGAAAAGTAGGCCATCGGAGGCCAAAATCGTGCAAAATCCTGAGATGGCCCAGGGAACACGTCACACACCTCGGCAGGGACCAATGTGAGTTGTGAAAACTTACGGAATTAGCACGGGACTCCCGGTTTGAAAACTAAGTCAAAAAATGCACTTTTTCACACTTAAGCGTGAAAATAGGCCATTGGAGGCCAAAATCGTGCAACAGCCACGAGATGGCCTGGAGAACACCTCAGACACCTCGGGAGGGACCAATGTGAGTTATGGAAACTTACAGAACTACCACGGGACTCCCGGTTTGAAAAATAAGTCCAAAATTGCACTTTCTCACACTTAAGCTTCAAAATAGGACCCCAGAGGCCAAAATCGTGCAACAGCCACGAGACGGCCTGGGGAACACCTCAAACACCTCAGGAGGGAGCAATGTGGGTTGTGGAAACTTACGGAACTAGCACGAGACTCCCAGTTTGAAAACTAAGTCGAAAACTGCATTTTTTCAGACTTAATCGTGAAAACAGGCCATTGAAGGCCAAAATCGTGCAACAGGCACGAGACGGCCAGGGGAACACCTCAAACACCTCGGGAGGGACTAATGTGAGTTATGGAAACTTACGGAACTAGCACGGGACTCCCGGTTTGAAAACTAAGTCGAAGAATGCACTTTTTCACACTTAAGATTGAAAATAGGCCACCGAAGGCTAAAATCGTGCAACAGCCACGATACATCCTGGGGAACACCTCAAACACCTCGGGAGGGACCAATGTGGGTTGTGAAAACTTATGGAACTAGCACGGGACTCCCGGTTTGAAAACTAATTCGAAAAATGCACTTTTTTACACTTAGGCCCCATTTGGGAACCCACCATTTTAGCCAAAAAGCCAAAAAGTTACCAAAAAAGCCAAAAAGTCACCCTAAAAACCTATGTACAGTAGCTGCACGTGAAGGCTGCCAGCTGTAGTGTAAAATGATTGTTTTGCCCCTCCTTCATTTTGTTTATCTCGTTTTCACCCCTGGCTTTATATCAAACATTGATGGGAATATCTGCAGAGCTACTCTCCCACAAGGTGTAGTACCTATGGCTGTTTAGCTACATCAAACGGTAAAGATGAAGATGGCCCTTCATTCAAGGCTGGATCATAGTAGAAGCTCTGATCTGAAGAGAAAGAGGAACCAAGCGACGACGATAGTCCGCCAAGGCGAACGGAAAAGCAGTCCCTCCTCCGACGATCCCCCCAACTGCAGGTATGCTCTCGCTCTCTGTCTCTCTCTTCAGCCTCTCTTGTTTCTATTTCGCTATATTCCCAAACGTCGTATGCTCTGTTTGGTTTGTATGTATGTATGAACTCTCTCTCTCTCTCTCTCTCTCTCTGTGTGTCTGTGTGTCTATCGCTCTGTCTGACCATTGTCGTTTTTCAATTTGTCTTCAACATTCGAGTTGGGTAAATTTTTTCCGAAACTGGCCTATTATGTTGGGGGTTTTAGGGCTTTTTGTCACGTACCGGAAATAGACTCAGTTTAGCAATATGGAGGGTTGTCTGTTGGTGAGGGGGTGTGGATCTCATAACCATGACTTCTATGCTCTGGTTTTTGTATATGTGAACAGTCTGCTCTCTCTCCCTCTTGCTCTTTGTTTGTCTTTGTCACTGTGTGTGTGTGTGTGTGTGTGTGTATCAAGCGTTGCCAATTTTATACGCATTATGTGTTATAAAACCAAAAATTACAACGCATTTTTTTGGGGGATTAACAACAAAGTCCCCTAAATACTGATTTCGTCTGTTGAATTCAACAAGTTGGAAGTATTCTGATGAAGTATTCTGTCTCTCTTTGTGGTTATAATTGTTGAATACGTTGACATGAAATTATCATTTATACTATTCCTGTAAATTTGGTGAAATTACCTACAAATGCTACCATAGTGATTTCTACGAACACATGACAATAAAGTTGGTGAATAATTGGTCATTTTCTTTTGTTTATGTGGCAGTCTGGTTGTCCCTGTTAATCTTTTGAGTAAGATGGATTCAATCCCTATAATGAAAAAGGAGGGGGGAGGAAAAAGAAAATTTGTCACTAGAAAATAACGAATCATACGAATTTCCACAACAAACTCATCTTCCATATGTCTCAGTGTTTAAATAATGTACTTCAGCAAAAGATTTTTAATGTGTTCAAGGTAATGTTGATTAACATTTTTACAAATGTTTAATCTGTTTAAAATTTTTAATCTGTTTAAGATTTCTGTTTAAGGTAATCTGTTTAAGGTAAGGTAATGTATGCATTTGATGGAGCTATATTTAGGTAATCTGTTTCAGATTTTTAATCTGTTTAAAATTTGTAATCTGTTTGCATGCGTTTAAGATTTTATCTGTTTAAGGTAAGGTAATGTACTATGCATTTGATGGAGCTATATTTTAAATTCACAAAAACCTACAAGGTCTTCATTTTTCTGCTTGAGGCTTTCTTATTTTTGGACACAACGTGCTAATATGGTGCTCCTTGAAATGGCGGATCAAAAACTATATATGTTGGTCCTTGTTAACAATTCCTGATTTATTTTATTTATTTGTTTTGCTTTTTTCCAATACTGTCTGCATTTTAAAGTGATGTATATGTGCAAGTAATGGATATCATTTTTCCTTCAACATGTGTATTTATCCTTCTTCAAGGCTTCTGGATACAATTTTTTTCTTCAATGTTGGTTTGTTGTATTAATTATTGTACAAATTTGTTTGCCAAGTTAGAATGTTAACGGGAACCAAGTATAATGTTGCATGAATAGCTCGGGAAAACATAATTTATTAGAGTTTGATAAAACATTTTTATGTATGTTTGCGTGTTCCTGTTAATTCTTGTACATACAACATTTGTTTTTACTTTTCCCAGTTACAAATATAATTGTACGAATAGGGATTCATAAATTGTGCACCAAGTTTGATGATAACAGAAACAAAAAATAATTTTTTTTCAAATATTTTTTTGTCCCAATTAAGTTTTTTCATTTTTTCTCACAAAAATTTGTTTCAACTAATTTTTTTTTTCAATAATTTGTTTTGGGAGATAAATGTATTGGTCAATTATTATTTTTCCGAATAAATTTGTTTCAATTATAAGTTTTTTTTCCAATTATTAGTTTTTTCAAATATTTTTTTTCCCATATAAATTTTTCCATTTTTCCTCAAATAATTTTGTTTCAATTAATTTGTTTTCAATTATTTGGTTTGGGAGATAATTGTTTTTTTCAATTATTACTTTTCCAAATAAATTTGTTTCAATTATATTTTTTTTTTCCAATTATTGTTTTTTTCAAATAATATTTTTTTCGTAATTAAGTTTTTTTATTTTTTTGGGATTAATAATTTTGTTTCAATTACTTTTGTTTCAATAATTTGGTTTGGCAGATAATTGTTTATTTCAATTACTATTTTTCCAAATTAATTTTAAATTTCAATTAAAAAAATTTTCCCAATTTTTTATTTCCCAATTAATTTTTTTCATGTTTTCTCCAATTAATTTTCATGGACATAACAAATGACGTGCACTGAGAAAAAGTGTTTACACAAGAAATTTGTTTACACAACAAACTTATCCCATAGCATAAGTGTCACACCCGTTTACCTGTTTTGTTCTGCTTGTCATGTCATCGAACAAGTCATCACAGACTATATGGCCTCGTTTATGTCCACTGCGACATCAACACAACCACGCCCTATGTGTGCTTGTGGGTACAGGCATTGTGTGGCCAAGATTTCTCGGTCCGCCAAAAATCCAAGATGTGCTTACTACCAATGCCCTCGTGGAGTGGTGAGTACAAGCACCTTCACCTTGTTTGGGATTATTACCTTGTCAAACCGTCACTAATAATTTCATAATTTTTTTAACCTCAGCCATGTGTCAATTGGATTGGGTGGTGTGACAAATATGGCCGACAAACGGCTCCTGAGAATGACAAAGACAATGTTCGCCGTTTTGAGGCACGTTTGATTGACATTGAACAGAGTCTGCGTGTACTTAAAGTTGTTACATGTTTTTTGTCCATCATCGTCATTATTTTGTTGTTCCGTATGTAATATATGTATCCGTGTCTAGATGGTTACTGTATTATGGTTTTCGTATGTGATATATGTATCCGTGTGTAGCTAGTTACCGTACTATGCTTTCCTTAAGTAATATATTACTTATCCGTGTGCATTTCACTATTGCATATGTGTTGGACAAACATAATAATATATCATAAACACAATGAGAAGTAATGCACAGAACAAACTAATAAGTAATGCAAATTATAATGTTCTATAGTCGCATGGCTTCAACTCGATCCGACTCTCGTACCCCATCCGGGAAAGGGAAGGGCCCAAAACCTTATCACAAAGCCAATTGGGATTGGGAGAACACACGTATCTATTTGGAACTTGTTGTTAAAGAAATAGACGCAGATAACAGACCGCATATGTCAATCAATCTGAATGGGTACCGGTCTTTGGTTAAGACTTATGAGGCAGCAACTGGGTTGACGCATAGCATGAAACAACTTAAAAATAGGTACAATCAACTAAAGGCAGAGTGGCATGCATGGTCGAAGCTAATGGATAGCCGTAAAGGCCCCACTGGAATTGGGTTCGACCAAGAGACTGGATTGATCAATGCGTCGGATGAATGGTGGGCTACAATGGAGAAGGTAACGATTTGAACTCATGTTTACATATTTTTGTGCTTCACAATGTCGTTGAAATTGAATCTGCTGTAATTGAAGTGACTTTGAAATACATTTGATTATACATATTGAATCTTCTATAAATTGAATCTGCTGTAAAGTATTCATAGGGACACATGTTCATTTGAAAAACATTTGATTATACATATTGAATCTGCAATAGATTGAATCTGCTGTAAAGTATTCATAGGGACACATGTTCATTTGAAATACATTTGATTTTGAATCTGCTATAAATTGAATCTGCTGTAAAGTATTCATAGGGACACATGTTCATTTGAAATACATTTGATTATACATATCAAGTAGGCATACCAAACATTTTGAATCATTTCTGGAAGCTCCTAACAGATATATTTACATGTCAATTTCTTAGAAATTCCGTTTTTCATGCATGGTACAAGGGAAGGCAAGGCAGCATCTGTTTTGGAAAAATTCTTTTTGGACTTCAGACAAATCATTCAGAATCATTTTAAAAGTAGATGGTTCAAAAAAAATTTGTACTTAAAATATCATAAACATTTACATAATATTTCTCATTGTTGTCTAATTGGGATACCAGGCAAGATACCAAAATAGGGGTATTGTCTGGGGTGCCTAAAATATGAAATTCAAAAGTTGTTAAAAATATCTACAACACAATAGAGGCATATGTTGTTCGAACAGATGCCCAAGCTGTTAAGGATGTCAAAGTTGAAGATGTGAGAGAGGATATGTCCACTGAACCAAGGTTCAGGTCGTCACCACTGAAGCTTTCTCAGACAAATCTATCTTTGTTCTTTTCCTTCCTCTCTCTCCGTCTCCCTTGTTTGCTGAACTAGGGAGACTGTAAATGGTCTATATCAACAAGGAAAAGAACAAATAAAAGACACAAAGCTCCATCAAGGTCATTCATAGAAGCAATGTCCTGAGTCACTCTTCTTCATTCTCTTCACATAACCAACGACTGCAGTTTGTGATAAAAAAAAAAAAAAAAAAAATAGAAAAAATACTCATGGGTTTTCACCTAAAAATTGGTCCATTATTGATGTGTTGATTGGCACCATTTCATTTGCATTCACAATTTGTGGTCCAATTCCGTAAAATGCCTGTTACGGTCTGCTTAAATGCATATGCTTGTATTTAGATTTTTAATGTATAACAATTCTTAATTAGTTACTTGAGCCCTTGGAGGGGAGGGGTGATGGGGATGGTGGCGGTCTTTCGTGGAGGGGAGGGGACTGTTACAGGAAAGAAATGCCCTAAGGGCCTTTTTGGTATATTCTGCAAGGTGTTTTGCTATTCTTTCTTCTGCTGGTTTTGGATGGCTTCTGTCTGAACTGTTAAGCTATTTCTTAGCCCTCATTAGAAGTTTTCATGACATAATGTCATATGGAGGAACATGTTCCATGGTCCCTCAACATCTAATGAAAAGTTGTCATTTTTCTTATTTTATTTTGTGCAAATACAACGTACTTATTTCTTTCTTTTTTTATTTTGTGTAAATACACATACTTATTTCTTTATTTTCTTTATTTATTTTTTTTGTTTTGTTTTGTTTTTTTCTTCACAGTGGATAGTGTTATTGGGTAGGGATGCCGATACCTTAAAGTTTGTTGGATGTGGTACCAATGTGTTATGTTCTTAATTTCGTAGGATTTCAAACATGAAAATGTATTATTCTACCACGTTTTCTTTTGTTTTCTTTAAAAAAGAAATTTATTTTGCCAACAGGAATGATATGATGTCCATAAATGGACTAAAATCCTGTCAAAGAGGTAAGGAAAGTTCAGATAAAATAGGAGAAAGGGAAGCAAACCAGAACCTCGAAGAAGAATCAAAATTTAATTATTCCCATTTGACTCCAAAATGGAAACTCCTTTTTTGAGCACACGAACATGTGACACGACACAGACACAACACGGATACTTCGACACCTCGATTTTCAAAAAATGTAGGATGCAACACACTTGGAACATGTTAAAATTTTATGTTTTTTACAAATTTAATAGCCATGTGGACATGGAAAAGAAGTACTATGTCTTCAAAACTGATTCTTTCCATCATTATGCTTTTGCTTACTACTTTAATACTTGCTGAATGGTGGTAGTTTACATTTTTTTGGACCGTGAGACAAATCCTTCAACCGACCAGCAGATAAAGGTTCTCCACTACAATGAAAAGTCTGTAATTATTACAAAAAAAATGGAGGATGATTACTGAAGAATGGAGGATGATTACTGAAGAATAAAGGTTCTCCATTACAATCTCAGTGATGCACTATATTATTACTGAAGAATGGAGGATGATTTCTCTCTGATAATAGCAGTGACAGAAGTGTGCACTCTTATTTTTTCTTTTATCCTTTTTTTTTTTTCTTTTTTTTTGGGTAGTTAGTAGGTATTGTACTACAGGCCTCATGTCCCACCTTTTTGGGACTGGTATATTGTGTTTATATGTTCACAGGGTTATGTCTGGGTGTTTATGACAAAAATATAGGGTTGGTGAATACTGACTGGTTTTACTTTCTTGGACCGTGTATTATATAACATTATTTTGCAGAATCTGTATTTATTGGTTAATGCTTCATTACCTAATTGACCCTCCGGGAGTGCATATACTTGGGGAACTAGTTACCCAAAAAAAAAAATATGTTACTTTGATAGGTAATCAGTCGATGCTCTGTAAAGATCCAGGGTAACATGAAACATGCTATGACAATTTAAATAATATTGTTTTGTTTTTTATTTTTTATTTTTCCATATATAACCATGTCAATTTGCAGCCTTAAACTGTTCATTAATGATGTGCATAGTCCATGTACATAAGTTATTCATTTTGGTAATGGTGTACTCCCTTTGTATTGTATTACAGGTTGACAAAGAGTGTTGCAAGTTCAGAACAAAGCGCTTGGATCATGAGGAATTGATGCATCGTGTATTCACGGGGGCTACGGTAACGGGTAAAAATGCTTGGACGCCTGGCGAGATGTGGAACCAGCTGGAGGTGGAAGGGGAGTCCGACAGTGCCGACTTCTCTACGGACAGCAATGAATTGGGTGCCTCTAAAACGGCAAACTTCATGAAATCTGCAACCATTAAGGCATCAGGCAGTGGCAGCAAAAGGAGGCACTCATCTGTCACAGTCGTGCAAAAAAAGCGAATCACCAGGGCAGAAGCATTGGCAACAAGCATGGATGATTTGGTGAATTCGGTGAAGACACAAAGCAAGGAACTCACTGTAAACCATGTTGTCGGTGGCCAAAGTGTCACTATGGCCGAAGCAGTTGGACGTCTTTATGAAATTCAAGGACTTGACCAAAGTAATCCACTGCTCCATTTCGGTATTTCCCTTATGGAGGTGCCCAATAATAGGGAGATGGTTATGAGTATTCCTTCCGATGCAGGCATTATCGGCTGGCTCCAGGTGAAGCAACAAGACAAAGAGAGGACAACAACAGTTCCAACTCTAGCAAGCATATTGCGCAATCAAGGACTTCGTTTCTAACTATGCTTTGTGTTGGACTTCTTATGCGTTATGTGTTGGACTTCTTTTCGCTTATGCATTGGACTTCGTTTCTAACTATACTTTGTGTTGGACTTCTTATGCGTTATGTGTTGGACTTCTTTTCGCTTATGTGTTGGACTTCGTTTCTAACTACGCTTATGTGTTGGACTTCGTTTATATTTGCTAAAGACCTGCATTTTTATGAAATGCTTTGTGTTGGACTTCTTTTCGCTTATATTGGTTTTGTATTTGCTAATGACATGATGTTTTCAACTATGCTTTGTAACGAGAATTGGTAGGGAGATGGTTACGCTATTGAAGTGTACTCCCTCATTTTAAAATTATGGATGTGCATTGGTTGGGTATTGGCTATGGTTGGATTTTACAATTTTAAATTTCAATAAACCATGAATTTGATTACACTCTTCCAATTTGCAGCTTCATAGTTATGTAAACAGTGGTTGTAAATCAGCTGTACTCGACCATTTGAACAAAAGCGTTGCTACTTGTAGAGAGACATGTGAAGTTTACTGAAGGCTTCAACTTAAAAAGTGGAAGTTAGACCCTTTACAAGGTACTAAAAAAAACATAATAATTTAAGTTATTATTTTTGTATATTTTATTTGAACATTGTTCTTTGTATATGTCATTGCAATTTCTATATTGCTTATTAGTCAGGAAAAAGGAAAAAAAAAAATACTACAAGTTACACCCTTTGTAAGGTGGAAAAAAGGAAAAAAAAAATAATTATGTGTTAACGTTTTTCATGCATTGGTAATAGAACAACACTATACACTAGAAGGTCTCAGAAGGATGGCAAATGAACTAAATTGATTATTTCGTTTTTTTTTTTTTATGTTATTGACAGCCTTTACACTTGACCAAACTGTTTAATTTTTGTATGTTTAATTTTGGCAGAGTTGTAGTTTGTCATGTTCTGCTTCTGATTTTATTTGAAGTTATGTGATTTAGGCATGGAAAGCGACGCTGACACCGATGCACGGATGCAGGAAATGTGTGATAATGTCGCAGCGCTCGCAATCGAGTGGCAGACTGAAATGAATAATAATTATGTTGAAGCGTATAGAATTGCCTCCGACTACTACAAGGCGCATGTGCTTAAAGTCCCATGTCGCACGTCCATCTTGACGGGGAGGGCATGGATTTTGGAAATGTATAATCGACACAGTGGCAGATTTCGCTATGAAATGTGCATGCCCAAAGTCATTTTCACCCGTTTATGTGCCACACTAGTGAACGACTTCGGGTTGCATGTACCTGAGCGGGACCACGACTTGCACGTTGAGGAGAGTGTTGCAATCTTCATTCATGTTCTGAAAAACTTGCCTAACCACGAGCTTCAAGAAAGATTCCAACACTCCGGTGAAACAATATCACGCCATTTTCATAATGTTTTGAAAGCAATGAAAAAGTTTACCGTCGCGCACTGTCGGCCGCCCACAAATTTCCAAAACAGTAGGGATCCCCACCTGCAGACCCAACCACAGTACTTGTCGTTTAAGGTGCGAAAAAAATGCAACAATTCCAGTTTCTTTTTTCAAATTCTACAAAGATGTCACTTAAAAAATGCGAGGGTATAATGCATAACTTCATGGTACTATTACGTTGCCTACTTGTTCGAATTGTGTAGGATTGTTTAGGTGCCTTGGATGGGACACACGTGCCAGCGTGCATCAAGGAGTCGGAAGCAGCCCGTATTTTAGCCGAAAGGGTTACCACACTCAAAATATTTTGGCAGTGTGTGATTTCAATATGTGTTTCGTCTTTGTGTCATGTGGTTGGGAGGGTAGCATGCATGACAGTCGGATTTTAAACATTGTCACCGAGGATCCGCAATATAATTTTACAACTGCAGTGGATGGTACGTACGACCAGTTCATTTGTTCAATGCCATAACTTGTTAAATTTGTTTGCCCACACGTGAAACAAATATGTATTAATATGGACACATTCACAGGTCGCTATTATCTAGTGGATAGTGGATACAGTAATAAGAAGGGATTTCTTGCACCATATAAGGGCAGCCACTATCACCAACCACACTTTTTTACGTCACAAGCCGAGGAATCATGATGAGTTGTTCAACCGTGCCCACTCTTCATTGCGGAGTGTGATTGAGCGAACATTTGGCGCTTGGAAGTCGCGGTGGAGATTCTTGCACAACATGCCTCGGTTTGACTTTCGTAGAGTGCAGGTGTCATTGGTGGCTGCATCTATGGCATTACACAATTTCATACGCAGAAACTGCGAGGATGATGCGACCATTGCTGCTGTCAGAAATGCGGCGGAGTACACGTATGACGATATTCCTGATCACGCAGATATGGCTGCCCTAGACGAAGCCGTCATGCCTACGGACGAGGACGTTGAAATGGCGGAGGTGCGTCACCGGATAAGGGCAGAGTTATACCAAATTCGGCGCAATGGTAGGTAGTCGGACAATGTTTTTTACCATGACTGCTTTTTAATGTTTTTCGTAGTATGTGTTTTGCGAAAACCGTTAGTAATGTCTTGTTTTGTAATTTTTTATGCATAACGTACTCGGTAGTTTACTTATTTTAAGATGTCGTACGAATTTCAAAAAAAAACTTTCAAACTTGTCGTAGCGTGCGTGTATGGTTAATGGAAAATCCCTATTTCACGGCTTGTCGTAACGAATTTCGTCACACATATTACATGCATTAACTGTAAAGTCTGTAATTGTGCCCAATTACATCACATAAAAAACATGGCACAAAATTTTCTTCAACCAACAGAAACTGAAAAATCAGTATTTCAGAAATAAGATAAAAAAAGGGAGATGTATTTGAAAAATCTTTAAATAAACTACTTCCAATATTGCAAATTGACAATAATTTCAATTTTATTTCCAAAGTTTTATCTATAAAAAGGGTGAATGTTATTCATTACGAAATTTGTTTTCGAAAATGTTGTGGACAGCAAAGAAATTACCATGTGTGTGGACCGTATAGCTATGTCAAATTTTTGAAACAAAAAAAAAAATTGAGAATTTACCAATTTAAATAAATTGAGAATTTTTTAAAGAGTTTATCCGTGTGTGGTTTGGTTTTGGGAGATAAATTTATAAAAAATGAAAAAAAAATTGGGGAAAGCATTTACAAATTTTTTTTGTTTGATTGGTTGTATATTGTGGAAATAGTTTTCGAGTGTGGGAATTTAAAAAGATTGTATATTAGTCTGTACTTGACTGGATGTGTGTAAGAGACAAAAGTGATTCAGAAGGAAAGCGGAGGAAAAAAAAAAGAAAAAGTGATTGATTTATGTGTAGGAGATAGAAAATGATTTTGATTTTTTTTTCAAAACCACTAAACCAAATAATATTTTTAGATTATTTCCCCTACATTTCTTTTCCAACTTTGAACCAAACAAGGCCTACATGTTGCATATGTGTTGGCATCAAAATCCTGAAATTAAAATAAAATAAAATAAAAAAACAAATAATAATAATAATAATTAATTAATTACCAATACATCACAACACAAACCATGAATATGATTTTGCAATGACATGTATGTGGCCACGTGTGGTACGTTGACATTGCTTTCACAGCAATCACAAAATGTGTACAGTAGTTGTACATTGCTATATATAAAAAATAAAAAAATAAAAAAATTAAATATTTGTCAAAAGTTCCAACGGGCAGCTACAACGAACAGCACGTCTGCACCTGTCTCCATTTCCCACACTTCGAATTCCGTGCAAGGGCAAAAATGTCAAGTTTCAAAATTTCATTTTTTTTATATTATTTCTTTAAACATTTTTTTGTAAAAAGCCAACAAGTTCATCTCAAACAACTTAGTTTTTTTTAGCTCATATTTTAGCCAAATAGTCAAAAAGTTACTAAATTAGCATGTTCCCAAACGGGGCCTTAAGCGTGAAAACAGGCCACCGGAGGCCAAAATCGTGCAACAGGCACGAGATGGCCTGGTGAACACCTCAAACACCTCAGGAGGGACCAATGTGAGTTGTGAAAACTTACAGAACTAGCACAGGACTCCCGCTTTGAAAACTAAGTTGAAAAATGCACTTTTTCACAATTAAGCTTGAAAATTGGCCATCGGAGGGCAAAATCGTGCAACAACCACGAGACGGCCCGGGGACCACCTTAAACACCTCGGGAGGGAACAATGTGAGTTGTGAAAACTTACGGAACTAGCATGGAACTCCCGATTTGAAAACTAAGTCGAAAAATGTACTTTTTCACACTTAAGCTTGAAATAGGCCATCGGAGGCCAAAATCATGTAACAGCCACGAGACAGACCGGGGAACACCTCAAACACCTCGGGAGGGACCAATGTGAGTTGTGCAAACTTACGGAATTAGCACGGGGTTCCCTGTTTGAAAACTAAGTCCAAAAATTCAGTTTTTCACACTTAAGCTTGAAAAGTAGGCCATCGGAGGCCAAAATCGTGCAACAACCACGAGACGGCCCGAGGCACACGTCAAACACCTCGCAAAGCACCAATATGAGATATGGAAACTTCCAGAACTAGCACGGGACTCTCGGTTTGAAAACTAAGTCGAAAAATGCACTTTTTCACACTTCAGCGTGAAAATAGGCCATTGGAGGCCAAAACCGTGCAACAGCCACAAGACGGCCTGGGGAATACCTCAAACACCTCGGGAGGGACTAATGCAGATTGTGGAAACTTACGGAACTAGCACGGGACTCCCGGTTTGAAAACTAAGTCGAAAAATGCACTTTTTCACACTAAAGCGTGAAAACAAGCCATCGGAGGCCAAAATCGTGCAACAGGCACGAGACCGCCTGGAGAACACCTCAAACACCTCGGGAGGGACCAATGTGAGTTGTGGAAACTTACGGAATTAGTACGGGACTCCTAGTTTGAAAACTAAGTTGAAAAATGCACATTTTCACACTTTAGTTTGAAAAGTAGGCCATCGGAGGCCAAAATCGTGCAATAACCACGAGACGGCCTGGGAAACACGTCAAACACCTCTGGAGGGACCAATGTGAGTGTTGGAAACTTACAGAACTAGCACGGGACTCCCAGTTTGAAAACGAAGTCGAAAAATGCTATTTTTCACACTTAAGCGTGAAAATAGGCCATCGGAGGCCAAAATCATGCAACAGCCACAAAACACCCCGAGAAACACCTCAAACACCTCGGGAGGGACCAATTTGAGTTGCAGAAACTTACGAAACTAACACGGGACTCCCGGTTTGAAAACTAAGTCGAAAAATGCACTTTTTCACACTTAAGATTGAAAATAGGCCACTGGAGGCCAAAATTGTGCAACAGCCATGAGACGGCCCGAGGAATAACTCAAACACCTCAGGAGGGACCAATGTAAGTTGTGGAAACTTACGGAACTAGCACGGGACTCCTGCTTTGAAAACTAAGTCAAAAAATGCATTTTTTCACACTTGAGCTTGAAAATAGGCCACCGGAGGCAAAAATTTTGCAACAACCATGACACGGCTCGGGGAACACCTCAAACACGTCGGGAGGGACCAATGTGAGTTGTGAAAACTTACGGAACTAGCACTGGACTCCCGGTTTGAAAACTAAGTCAAAAAATGCACTTTTTTACACTTAAGCTTGAAAATAGGTCATCGGAGGCCAAAATCATGAAATAACCATGAGACGGTCCGGGGAACACCTCAACCACCTCGGGAGGGACCAATGTGTGTTGCGGGAACTTACGGAATTAGCACGGGCCTCCCGGTTTGAAAACTAAGTCCAAAAATGTACTTTTTCACACTTAAGCTTGAAAAGTAGGCCATCGGAGGCCAAAATCATGCAACAACCACGAGAAGGCCCGGGGAACACGTCAAACATCTCGGAAGGGACCAATGTGAGTTGTGGAAACTTACGGAACTAGCACAGGGATCCCGGTTTGATAACCAAATCCAAAAATGCACTTTTTCACACTTAAGCTTGAAAAGTAGGCCATCAGAGGCCAAAATCGTGCAACAACTACGAGACAGCCCGGGGAACATGCCAAACACCTCGGGAGAGAGCAATGTGAGTTGTGGAAACTTATCGAACTAGCACGGGACTCCCGGTTTGAAAACTAAGTCGAAAAATGCACTTTTTCACACTTAAGCTTGAAAATAGGCCATCGGAGGCCAAAATCGTGCAACAAACGCGAGATGGCCCGGAAACACCTCAAACACCTCGGGAGGGACCAATCTGAGTTGTGGAAACTTACGAAACTAGCACGTGACTCTCGGTTTGAAAACTAATTCCAAAATTGCACTTTTTCACACTTATGCTTCAAAATAGGCCCCCGGAGGCCAAAATTGTGCAACAGCCACGAGACCGCCCGGGGAACACCTCAACCACCTCGGGCGGGAGCAATAGGAGTTGTCCAGACTTATGAAACTAGCACGGGACTCCCGGTTTCAAAACTAAGTCGAAAAATGCGATCTTTCACACTTAAGCGTGAAAACAGGCCATCGAAGGCCAAAATCATGCAACAGGCACGAGACAGCTTGGGGAACACCTCAAACACCTTAGGAGGGACCAATCTGAGTTGTGGAAACCTACGGAACGAGCACGAGACTCCCGCTTTGAAAACTAAGTTGAAAAATGCACTTTTTCACACTTAAGCTTGAAAATAGGCCATCGGAGGCCAAAATCGTGCAACAGCTACGAGACGGCCCAGGGAACGCCTCAAACACCTCGGGAGGGACCAATGTGAGTTGTGGAAACATACAGAACTAGCACGGGACTCCCGGTTTGAAAACTAAGTCCAAAAATGCACTTTTTCACACTTAAGCTTGAAAATAGGCCATCGGAGGCCAATATCGTGCAACAGCCATGAGACGGCCCGGGGAACACCTCAAACACCTCGGAAGACACCAATGTGAGTTCTGGAAACATACAGAACTAGCACAGGACTCCCGGTTTGAAAACTAAGTCCAAAAATGCACTTTTTCCACTTAAGCTTGAAAATAGGCCATCGGAGGCCAAAATCGCACAACAGCCACGAGGCGAACCGGGGATAATCTCAAACACCTCGGGAGGGACCAATGTGAGTTGTGCTAACTTATGGAATTAGCACGGGGCTCCCGGTTTGAAAACTAACTCCAAAAATGCACTTTTTCACACTTCAGTTTGAAAAGTAGGCCATCGGAGGCCAAAATCATGCAATAACCACGAGACGGCCCAAGAAAAATGTCAAACACCTCGGGAGGGACCAATGTTAGTTATGGAAACTTACGGCAGTAGCACGGAACTCCCGGTTTGAAAACTAAGTCGAAAAATTCACTTTCTAACACTTAAGCGTGAAAATAGGCCATCGAAGGCCAAAATCGTACAACAGCCACGAGACGGCCTGCGAACACGTCAAACACCTCGGGAGGGACCAATGTCAGTTGTGGAAACTTATGGAACTAGCACGGGACTCCTGGTTTGAAAACTAAGTCGAAGAATGCACTTTTTCACACTTAAGATTGAAAATAGGCCACCGAAGGCTAAAATCGTGCAACAGCCACGATACGTCCCGGGGAACACCTCAAACACCTCGGGAGGGACCAATGTGAGTTGTGGAAACTTACGGAACTAGCACGGGACTCCGTCTTTGAAAACTAAGTCGAAAAATGCACTTTTTCACACTTAAGCTTAAAAATAAACCATCGGAGGCCAAAATCGTGCAACAGCTAAGAGACGGCCTGGGGAACACCTCAAACACCTCGGGAGGGACCAATGTGAGTTGTGGAAATTTACAGAACTAGCACGGGACTCCCAGTTTGAAAACTAAGTCGAAAAATGCACATTTTTACACTTAAGCTTGAAAATAGGCCATCGGAGGCCAAAATCGTGCAACAACCATGATACAGCCCCAGGAACTCCTCAAACACCTCTGGACGGACCAATGTGAGTTGTGCAAATTTACGGAATTAGCACAGGGCTCCCAGTTTGGAAACTAAGTCCAAAAATGCACTTTTTCACACTTAAGCTTGAAAAGTAGGCCATCGGAGGCCAAAATCGTGCAACAACCACGAGACAGCCTGGGGAACACATCAAACACCTCGAGAGGGACCAATGTGAGTTGTGGAAACTTGCGGAACTAGCACGCGACTCCCGGTTTGAAAACTAAGTCAAAAAATGCACTTTTTCACACTTAAGCTTGAAAATCGGCCATTGGAGGCGAAAATCGTGCAACAGCCACGAGACGGCCTGACGAACACCTCAAACACCTCGGGAGTGACCAATGTGAGTTATGGAAACTTACGGAACTAGCACGGGACTCCCGGTTTGAAAACTAAGTCGAAAATTGCACTTTTTCACACTTAAGCTTCAAAATGGGCCACCGGAGGCCAAAATCGTGCTACAACCACGAGACGGCCCAGGGAACACCTCAAACACCTCGGGAGGGACCAATGTGAGTAGTGGAAACTTACGGAACTAGCACAGGACTCCCAGTTTGAAAACTAAGTCGAAAATTGCACTTTTTCACCCTTAAGCTTGAAAATAGGCCATCAGAGACCAAAATTGTGTAACAACCAGTAGAGGGCCCGGGGAACACGTCAAACACCTCGGGAGGGACCAATGTGAGTTGTGGAAACTTATGGAACTAGCACGGGACTCTCGGTTTGAAAACTAAGTCCAAAATTGTACTTTTTCACACTTAAGCTTGAAAATAGACCTTCGGGAGCCAAAATCGTGTAACAGTCACGGGACGGCCCGAGGAACACCTCAAACACGTCGGGAGGAACTAATGTAAGTTGTGGAAACTAACAGAACTTGCACCAGACTTCCGATTTGAAAACTAGTTCAAAAAATGCATGTTAAATTGTATATTTTTTGGATAAGATAATAATTGTCTAACTTGCATTTTTTTTTTTTTTTTTTTTTGTGTGTTTCATTTTTTTGCAGATTTGAGATTTGATATGGACATGTTTGGTAATTTGGTGGGCAGATGGTAGCTCATTTTGTGTTTTTGTTCATATTACCTTACATGTATTTTGATTACGTTATAAATTTTATATTTTTGTTTGTATTACAGGGCATGTTTGGTAATCCGCCCTTGATATTTTATTTTTGTTGATATTAGTAGACATGTTTTTTGTTGGATATTAGAAGATGTGTTTGGTAATCCGCATGCGGTTGATATTATATTTTTGTAGATATTTGTAGAGATTTTTTGTGGATATTAGGAGACATGTTTATAATCCGCATGCAGTTCATATTGTATTTTGTGGATAATGCTGAAATTCGATTGTGATGTTTATAAAAATGAATAGATTTTTGTATTGATTTGTAATAGATATTTTATTGAACAGGTTATTGAAATGCGCAGGGAATTGTTACTGAAAAGAAAAAATTTCGGAAGAAAATATTACCCCCATTTTCAAATTTTTTAATTTTTATTAGTGACGAAATAAAAAATGTCGCTATTAGTTTTCAAAAAACATGACGAATAATTTTGTCACTAATGATATAGTATGAAACAAATAATTTCGTCACATTTGCTTAATATTTCGTCGCTGAATTGAAATATTTGGGGACAAAATGTTTTTTGTCATTGAATAATTTTCTTTTTTACTCATTTTAGTGACGAATTTTTTTGTCACCTTAATCCATATTATTGGTGAGGAAAACTTTCGTCACTAAAATATATTTGGTGACAAAATATTTCGTCGCCAAAAACAATTAAAATAAAATATTATTTAGTTTTGGTGACGAAATTGACGTTTTAGAGGACGAAACATTTCGTCACCAAAAATGAAAAATAGGCGACGAAGCTGTTTTTTGTCACCAGGTACTTTCAGTGACGACGTATAGGCCACGAACGTGGTGACAAATTTTTTGCGTCGCAGATCACTTTAGTGACGAAAATTTGATGTTTGGAGACAAAATCAGTTTGTCACCAAAGGCCTTTTTTGTTGTAGTGAATAAAAACCATCGATCAAAATCGAACAGCACCTCGGCCTAATTCACAACAGATAAAACATAACTGAAGAACCACAATCCCCACTAAACTCTGTTCTCAAACTCATACTGATATGAACCATCATGTACAGTCAAAAGCACATACCAAGTAAAAGAACCAAAACACCCCTATGAGGGAGGGTAGGGTTACCTTGTCCTAGATGTTTGACATGATCTAGGCTGCACTATTTCAAACAACAAGTTTCACAACATTCTGCAAATGGGTGGCATCCTGTCCTAAGTTGGAATAGTCATTATAGCTTCACTATATGCAACTAGGTCAAATGGTCGAAAGGGTACCTCGGCAAGATTACCTAATATACCTCTCACACCTAACACTGAGAAGTGAAAGGAGGATCAAGCGGTACAGCGGTAATACAAATCCAAGGGTTGTGTTTCCAACATGGCAGAGACCATGACTGGTCAGCCTTTTGGCAAGCCTTTTGGGCAAGCCTCCGGCAAACCGTCCAGGAATAGCAGATGGAAATCACAATGACTTAAAGTAACCATGCAAATGCAATGCAAAGAACATATAAGTGTAGATAAAATTATCACATCATGAAGTTCAAGTCAAGTACTCTAATTTTCCCAACAGAGTCGCCAGAAACTGTAACTTGCTTTTCGTGCTCCTTTTGGATATAACTAGCCCTATAGTTTAGACTCTGGTGGTTCTGAATCTAATTTCACAAAGTGCAATGTGAAAACACGAAAAGAGTCCAAATCCGGCTAGGAATGACAATGGGGCGGGGCCGGGGACTACACTTCCCGTCCCCGATCCCCGAAAGTGATATATTCCCCGTCCCCGTCCCCGATCCCCGACGGGGACCCATCGCCCGCCCCTGTCCCTGCCCCTGCCCCTGCCCCCGACCCCAAAAAATCCCCCCCATTTTTTTTTGATCTGTAAAAATCTATAAACATCCTAATCCTATTGAAATATATTTGTCAACATATTTGAAAATTAAAAAAAAATCTATAAACATCCAATTCAAACATATTTGTCAACATATTTTCAAATTAAAAAAATCTGTAAACACCCAATTCAAACATATTTCAAAAAAAAAAAAACAGAGGTCGAAATCCCTTGATATACACACAGATATATATATATATATGTAACCCTATATCGAAATCCTGAGAGAGAGAGAGAGAGAGAGAGAGATACCCTTTGAAAATCGGCAGTGAGGGAGGATCGCCGGTGAGGGAGGAGTGGCGGTGAAAGACCAGCAGTCGTCGTG
This sequence comes from Camellia japonica, assembly GCA_030407325.1. Taxonomy (NCBI): domain Eukaryota; kingdom Viridiplantae; phylum Streptophyta; class Magnoliopsida; order Ericales; family Theaceae; genus Camellia; species Camellia japonica. The sequence goes on along the minus strand of JAPPVO010000002.1, from coordinate 110,487,366 downwards.
TGTGTGTGTGTGTGTGAGAGAGAGGAGAGAGAGAGAGAGAGGAAAAACTCTAACCAGTAGCACCGATGAGAGAGGATGATCAACAGTGACGTACGAGCGGCGATGAGGGAGGATCGACGGTGACAGAGGATTGCCGCCGTCGTTGTGTGAAAGAGAGAGAGAGGAAGGCGAAACCCTAGAGAGAGAGAGAGAGAATATGAGCAGAGAGAGAGGGACGGCTTTGTGTTTGTGTTATGTGTGTGTTCAGCCAAAACCCTACACATACACACATACGTGTTATATATAAATAGGGGCAAAATAGTCATTTCACATCGAGAGGAAAGCGGGTCAGGGATTGGGGCCAGGGTCAGGTCGGGCTGGGTCCGGGGCTAAAACATGTATCCCCGTTCCCGACCCGAACATCATCAGGGATTCAATTTTTAATACCATCCCCGGCCCATCGGGAGTATTTTTTGGGAAATAACCGCTCAATTCGGGGTCGGGGAATCGGGTTCCCGTCGGGTGGGGTTCCGATTGCCTTCTCTAAATCTGACAATTCTTTTGGAAAATCGATGTTTGAATCAAATGCCAAAAATGGACTGCTTTGCCAGATTTCAGACTCACCACCTAAATATTTTTGAAAAATTTAGGAAACCCGAGACTCGTGTCAAAAGCCACTTATCCGTCATCACCAAAGTGTCTCGGCTCGAGAACTTAAGTACGAGAGAGGAAGGTCATGAATTAAGCACCCCACTCGCCCAATCAAGGATCAACCTCTACTAATCATGATGTGATTCTTATTTAAATTATATGCTCTTGTTCCGATTATTTAGTCTAGCATTACTATGTGACGCACACAAATATAGACTAATTTGCAAAAATTAGAACACTTTGATTTCATGTTTGTTTGAAAATTGTTTTGAATATGTACCACTTAAAAAAGTGATCTCATATATGCATTACTCAAATTATTCCAATTCAAGCAATTAGCCTTCATCAACAGGCATTCAAGCAGGTATATCAATTAAGCACTTAGCCTCATGGTATTTATGCTAGACATGGCAACACAAACATTCAATGCAAGATGCTAAAGAAATAAACGCTCACCTAGTACTCCAAGGCGAGCCAAACAAAGCAAAAGAATTAGAAAACATGCATGCTCCTAAATAATGCAATATGATTAATGCGACGCATATAATCATGCAATTAATAGGCTCGGTTATGAGCATGGTATATGATACAATTCAAGACATGCGATAAAACACGTATTCAAGCAATGAATTCAAATTTTGACATTGAGTTAGTATGATGAGCCGAACCCCAATGCATGCGAGATGATGGATGTGAATCATAAAAATGCTAATTTGAAAAATGATGTTCTATACTAACCATCGTAAGCAAATAAGTAAAAGGGAGAAAGACATGGGGTTGGAAGACATACACATTATTACATGTTGGCCCTCGTACAAGAGGGTCCAAAGGAGTGTCCAAATGTCCGGCTTTAAACTAATTATTACAAAGCCAAGGGAATGAATAAATAACTAACTAGCTAATTTATTACAACAAAATAAGCTAACTATCTAACGAATCGTTGCTATAACAATATTAATTATGATGATAATAATTACAACAATATTGAGATCATTAATTACAATTTACAATGGAAGCACAAGGATGGCATGCTCGTAGTGCTTTCAGAAGTAACTCTATCTGCCTTCCTTGGAATTTGTCCTATTTCACCTTCAGTCACTGCCCTCTGCTTTTGCAAAACACGCTGCCTTACCAAACATTGATGGTCGGCCGGCCCCCAATGAAGCCCGGTAGGGCCCAAATAGGGCCGATCGTGCCATAATTTTATGCAAAACTCTATTTTTGTGTTCTGAGGTGAAAATAGTGCAAACAGAATTTTCTGAGCTCTCTTTGTCTCTCTCACACTTCTTTGTCATGGAAAGCCTTAGGAGAACGATGGAGTAGTTTCCAAAACCATCAATGAGCAATTTGCTTGCTTGATGATTTCGGCGACGATTTGGATAAAATTCAATGAATGTAATAAATAACAACCATCCCTTCCCTTTATCATGGAGTGAGCTCAAAACGGGGGAGTAAAGACGCTTCAAGGGTCGTCAAAACACCATGAATTAACATGTGACGACTTTTGACACAATAGACTCGGCATAACATCCGGCCGAGCCCAAGCAATATAATCCATATTCTTTATGTTAGTTGGTTCATTTTAAGCCAAATTCATTTGTCTTTGCCATTCTTTAACCCATTTGTTCAAGGTGATGGTAACGTCCACTAAAGATTACGTCCACTAAATGAGAAGCATGTCAAACGGGAAGTGATTCTCAACATGAAGAGGATACCATGGCGTTGACAATGAACCTTCGTAGAGATTAAGCCATTAAGCATAGATCTCTAGTTCATGTTTTGAACAACTGTCAACCGGTTGAAACAACTCTCAAATGAAAGAAATAGGTGATAGGTTGCTTGTTAAAATGAGGTTCTTAACATGGAAATTAAACAAAGAAAGGCCAAGAACAACATACAACAAGCTATATATGCAAACATATGAGACAACAAGCAAACTAATCAAAGCATGGATTAATTAAACAACCTAGGATAGCCCTAGAAAAGCCCCTAATAAGTGAAAAAAACAGTGGCTCAAAGTGTGTGAAAAGAGCCGAAAAAGCTAAACAACAAGCAAAGACAATAAGTCTAGTAAGCAAGAACAAGGAAGAGTGGCTAACCCCCATCCCCCTCCCCCTCCCAAAAAAAAAAAAAAAAAATTGAAACCTCAAAGCATGATTTTTAGCCTCTTTTAAACTCTAAAAATCAATTTGGAAAGAAAATAAAAAGGGTGTAAAACAAGGGTTTGAGCTATAGATAAAGGTACAAGAAAGAGTGTTAACTCTCTCTCTCTCTCTACCCTTTGGTAGCTATCCAAACCCAAGCTTAGACACTTAAAATAGGCTTAAGACAATATTAAAACACAAGAAATAGATAGCAAAGAGAGCAAGAGAAGAGATAGTAAGCTTATACCTCTCAAGAAGGTAAGCTCTTTGTTATGAATCAAACTAGGTCCAAACACACTCTCAAGCTTGAATTGTGATACTCAAGGCTCAACCAAGGTTCCAAGGCTAAGGTGTGAAGGTGTATATGGTGTATGGATATAGGTTAAAGGCGGTAAGCTTGCTCAAATGTTGCTTGCACAAGAAGAAGAAGCTCTCAAGAAGGTGTATAAGCTTTTTTGAAATTCTTCAACCCTCAAAACAGAGATACAACTTCGTTTTTATAGAATTTGAGCAAAAGAGGTCATAAATATTTTCAAAAATAGACAGCTAGCGGGCTTCTGCCCAGAATAGTGTTTCTCGCTACTAAAGCACGGCCGTCCATAAATGGCCACGGCCACCTCCCAATGAGGCACGGCCGGGCCTCAATGTGATCCCCTTTCTCTCCGTTTTAGACTCAGCATAGGGTGGTACAATGTGTAAAAATGGATTTCTAGGGTATAAACAGTGAGAATATGGAAGATTTGGGATTGTTTCAGAGCTTAAACATAGCCTCTTTGTTGAGACCTTGAACTACGCACAACCCCACTTTCATCATCGAGTGCACCGGGCAAAGCGCTCGAGCCTTGCTGGTGGTCAAAAATTGGGTGTCTACAGTTTCATTTTTACAACAGTTACATAATGAAAACAAAGCTTGAAATGAAAAAGGAAAGGGAGAAAGATGATTAAAGGTGTGAGAATATCACCTCCTAAGGAGGATAGGCTCTTTCGATTCACAAACCCTCTTTTATTTCCCTCAAGTCACTTTAGATGTGTTGTTTAATGTCCAAGGGTCTTATCAAGAAGTTCAGGATCAAGCTTTCATGGAGCCTTGGTGCTCAAAGCCAAAGGGTGGTAAGTAGGAGATGAGGTCAAGATAGAGAAAGGGCAAGAGGCTCTTATGAGCTTCGGGCAAAAATTCTAACCCTTTGGAATAAGCTATTGAGCTCTATTTATAGAGCCCAAGGTGTGAATATTTGAGATATTTGTGGAAAGTGTGCTAAACAAGCTGAAATTCCCAAAAAAACTTTGTACCCAGAACATTCAATCGTGCATTCTTTAACCAGCCATCATATGGTGTTCGGCCAATCAAAGAATACACCATTGGATCAACAAGGTAAGGCTAGTTTGAACGAGGAGGAGAAATAAGTATTTTAGCGGTTTAAAAGAATACAACACTTTGATTTTTAAAATATGAGTCTTAGAACATTGTGGTAATGTCTAGAATTGCACCACTAAACTCATTTTGAAAGAAGGTTTCCATTTTGGTCAAAAAATATTTTGTCCAAAACAGGTATTTGGAGTGGTTTAAAGCTTGACTTTTAGGCTTCTTGCTATAGCACTTGTAAGATCAACACATCTCATCTTCATCATTGGGAACTCAAAAGTCTTAAGGCTAGTCAAAAATAAGGTGTCTACAATGGGTCCAGAGCACATTTGGAAAATCCTCTACCCACTTCCCTTTTGCTTTCTCTAAACGTTTCTTGATGCCGTCTAAAATGACTTTTGTTTGAGAGTTGAGCTTGGCCGTTGCTTTGCGGATAGACTGGTGAGGAAAAAAACGTTGAATCCCACATATATCACATAATTCACAATAGACCCCACAATGAAACTAAGTCTCATTATCATATATAAGAGACCTAGGTATGCCGAATCTGGTTATGATACTCTTCCATACAAAATGCCTGACATCAATATCCCTTATATTGGCCAGCAGTTCTGTCTCCACTCATTTGGTAAAATAATCGGTTGTGACAATCAAAAACCATTTATTACCTAGTGCACTTGACAGTGGTCCCACGATATCTAATCTCCATTGAGCAAACGGCCATGGACTGGTCAACAAAGTGAGCTCTTCGATAGGCAAATGTTTGAGGGGAGAAAACCTCTGACATTGTTCGTACATTTTTACATATTCTTCGGTGTCAGTTCGCATATTCGGTCACCAATACCCTTTGTATCACTACCCGATAAGCCAACAACCAATCTCCCGAATGAGCACCACAGCTGCCCTTATGAATTTTGATTAGGAAGTCTTCCACCTTGTCTGGATGGACACACTCAAGATAGGACCCTGATAGAGGTTTCTTGTATAATTTTCCCTCGGGGTCAAGATAATACCATAGGGCCTTGTTGCATAGTTTATGGGCCTTTTTCTTGTCCTCCGATAGTTATTCAGAAGTTTAAAATGCAGCAACAGGATCCATCCAACTCGAACCCCACTGGATTATAAGAACAACTTGTTCCAATGGCAAATCGCTAGGCCCTGAAACATAACTCATTTTAATGGTACATTTCACCTCCAAGTAGATTGTTGATACTAAACATGCCAAAGCATCAGCATGAGTGTTCTGATCTCGAGTTATCTGATTTAACTCGTGGCTATCAAGTTTTCCCAGCAAGGCATTGGTTGTTCGCATATAGACCGTCATTCGATCATTTCTTGCAGCATATTCACCTTTCAGCTGATTAATGACCAACTTGGAGTCATAATGCTTGGCCTCCATCTAGAGCGAATTCCTTAAGCCGACTAAGAGAGCTTCATATTCGACTTCATTATTTGAGGCCACGAAACCAAGCTTAACTGATTGCTCAATCATTGCTCCCTCCGCGGTCATAATAACTACACCTACCCCACCGTTATGCTGGTTTGAAGAACCATTACAATACAATTTCCATATGTCGTCGACGTACATTTGCCATTCTTGATGAGGGGTGACCAATTGGCTCGGCGCAATCAACACAGCATCAGGCACCGTTGGTCTTGTAAACTCAGCAACAAAATCGGCGACAACCTGACCTTTGATGGATGGCCTAGGTAAGAACTTAAGGTCATATTACCCAAGTTCCAATGCCTATTTGGACACTCATCTTGACGATTCAGCTCGGCGGAGCACCAGTTGAAGGAGGCGATTAGTCAACACCTTAATGGTATAGGCCTGGAAATAGTGCATCAATTTCTTGGTGGCCACAACAAGGGCTAAGATCAACTTTTCCAGAGGTAGATACCGAGTTTTCACTTCAACCATTATTTTGCTAACTTAAAAAATAGGTCTTTGCTCACCAAGCTCTTCTTAGAAAAAGACGGCACGTATAGTATGATCTGATACTACCAAGTACAAAATAAACTCATCTCCTAGCTTTGGAGTTATCAACAATGGAACAAAGCCGAGGTAGGTTTTCAGCTCTTCTAAAGCTTCTTGGCACTCTAGAGTCCACTTAAACAACTTTCCCTAACGAAGAGTTTGAAAGAATGGCCTACATTGATCAGAAGATTGGCTGATGAATTGATTAAGTACAGCAGTCATCCCAACAGTTTTTGCACCTCCTTCACACTTCCAGAAGAGCCAAGTTCCCTTCTAGCCTTAATCTGCCGCGAATTCGGTTCTATCCAGCAATGATTCACAATGTAGCGTAGAAATTTGCTAGAACCAATGCACAATTTGAGGCATTAAGTTTCATCTTGTACTTCTGGAGTATATCAAAAGTGGTCGCAAGAGCGGCTAAATGAGAACTCTTCTCTTTGGACTTGACCTCCATATCATTGATGTATATCTCCATAGTTTTGCCAAGTTGATCTTTAAACATAGTGGTAACCAGCGTCTAGTAAGTTGTCCCGGTGTTTTGCAGTCCCGGTGTTTTGCAGTAACCTTATAGCAATATGTTTCCATTGGGGTGAGAATCACTATTTTTTCCTTATTAGCGTGGTCCATGGCAATTTGATAATAGCCTTGATAAGTATCTAAGAAACTCATCCTTTGATGATGTGCCGTGGTGTCCACAAGTTTGTTAATTTGGAGGAGAGGAAAATAATCTTTCGAACAGGCCTTATTTAAATTTGTAAAGTCAACGCAAACCTTCCATGTCCCTGTTTTCTTCTTGACCATCACAATGTTGCATAACTAACTAGGATAAATTACTTCTCGTATTGCCCCAGCGTTAACTAACTTCTTAACTTCCTTAACAACGGTTGCAGCGTGTTCAACTGATGATCGGCAACTTCTCTTAACAACAAGTTAGACCTTTGGATCTACATTCAATTGATGTATTGCCACCACTGGGTCGACTCCAAGAATTTCATATAGGGTCCATGCAAAAACATCAATGCTTCCAAGTAAAAAAGAAACCAGTTCCTGTCATTTAGTAGCATGAAGGCCTGCCCCAATGAGAAAGAACTTCTCTAGATCATCAGAAATCACGATGCAATCGAAATCTTCCATTACTTTTTCGGCTGGACCCCTACCAATATTTTCAAGAATCTCTTGATCCGGCATCTTGATAGAGTTTACCTCTCGCTCTTTCATCTTGGTAGTAAGAGCCATAAGGTAACATTCCTTCGCAAATTTCTAAAATCCCCAAATTTCACTGCAACAAAAAGTGTCTTTGGAGACGAAAACTAATGACGAAAATAAATTGTTACGAAAGACATACCTTTTAGTGAAGAAAATAATTTTTCATCTCCAAATGTACCATTTTTAGAGACAAAAATAAAATTTCGTCACCAATCTACATACATAATAAAAAAATTAGGTGACGAAATTATTTTTCGTCATTATTTATATTTTTTTTTTGTCACCAAAGATTTTTCCACTAATTTTTCGAATGGTACCAACATTTTCAGACTTTTGGTGAGGGAAAAAAATGGTCACCAATTATAAAATTATTAATAACAAATATATTTTCGTCACCAATAATTTTTAATAGTTTAATATCATTTAGTGAGAAAACTATTTTCGTGGCCAATAATTTTATCTTTTGGTGAGGAAATAATTTTGTCACCAAATAAATGGTTTAGTTGGTAAAGGTTTTAGGGGGAAATCAATATATTGGCGCCTTAGATATATTTGTTCTTCTTCTCACACACAGATTTGACCACCAAACCTTACCCTACATCACCTCACCTCAACGCACACCACCAACGCCGCTCTCCACCGCCACCCCAACCACCACCACCACTGCCCGCAGACACAACCGCCGCATCCTCACAGGTATTCTCTCACTCTCAGTCTGTCTCTCTCTCACTCGTAGTCCATTTTTCACTCTGTCTACCTCAATCACTCTCTCTCCCTCTCTGCCCCCTTTTTTCTATTTCCCCCTTTCTCAATCGTGCTCTAGGGTTGTTATGATTTCTTCAATTTAATTTGGTGTTGATTTCGAAAAATGGGTTTAGTTGAAGTGGTTTGATTTGTAAAGTTTTGTGGATTTGATGTCCTATATGGGTTTGATTTTAGTGGTTTCATACATTTTCCCTTCTTTTTCTTTTCTCTCTTATTAGTTTCAAAGCCCTAATCCATTGATTGTGTATGTATTTGCATATATATTTGGTCCCTCATTATGTATGTATTGAAAGCCCTAATCTATTGTATTGAAAAACCTTCTTCTGGGGGGTTTTCACTCATTAGTAAATTCATGTAAGCATTTATGGCCATGACTCTGTGTCTAGATTTTGGAGAGTACCGCTGCAGACTTCCATCTGTTTGCTGAAACACAAACACAACGCATGTGTTTGTGATGACAAAATTATAGTTCTTTTATTCAAGCTTAGTGATATTATTTGTGTACAATTGGTTACCTCCCCTATGTTGTGATTGCGTAACCTAATCTTTCAAAATAATGACTAGCTCGTCATTACTCACTTGCATCCTCAACAACATTGTAATTGTAGGGGACTCAACAACATATTAAGGATGTATGTTAAGAAGGTCAATTGCTCAGAATGGGAACAAGTTTCACTTCCATCAAGGTCAATTTCAAGAGTTTTATTATTTGTTGCTTTACATGTATGACAATCAGAGTGATGCTTTGTTACTGTCTATCACTATTAAAATACTTTTCTATGACTACAAATATATATATATATATTATATACATTTTTTTGTGCCTGTGACAAGATTTACAAATATCTTATTCATTGGATTGGTTCCACCCAAATATTCCCCGTCATGATTTTTTCCTGAAAGTTACATTGGTAAAATCTTCATAGTATTACACATTTAGCTGATTACTATTTCTTCTTTTTCTTTTTAATTTTTAATTTCTTGTATGGTTTTTTTCCATGTTTTTTAGTTTTGGATTTTTTTCATTTCATATACCCTGATAGTTTTTATTTTTTCAGTGTTAAGTCAATAGTTGCTTTAAATCTTAATAACTATGCGAGTGGAAGAAATCCATGGGGTAATTTGAAGCCAGAGTATTTGGAGAAGGTATAATTTGTTGGCCACCTAAAATGCCATATCTATTAGCATAATGATGATGCATTATAGTTTCTTTTTGGTAGGCCTTATCAAAGTTAATGACAAGTTCTTATAGTAGCTATGCACATATAGGTAAATAAAACCAATGCAATGTGTTTAGTAGAGGTCAAATGCTATTTTGAAACCTATAAGAACATTTGAATGGAAAAGCAGAATTTTCTTCTCCTTCAATTGGTGTGAGGCTGGTTCCCCTATAATAATTCAATGTATTCCCTCCAAAAAAAATAAAATACCCCAATGATTGCAAATTAGAAATATGATTTTTTTAAAAGCATTATACAACCCAAATGTCCTCGTAACTTACAATTTTAGAATTGTTTCTTGGCCGAATTCTCTTATGTGGCTATGATGCTTCAAAATATGACCATGGTCCCTGGATGCATTTAGACATTTCCTTTAGTTGTTCCCGAAGACATATCCTCTCAGATATTAGGTTTGAGGCATGTTTGTTCTCTTCTTATTCTTCTCTATTGGGTGTCTTTATGCTGCATAAGAAGCTATGCATTGCATTTTTTTGTATAGGATCATATGTGTTTGTTATTTTGTTTTTATTTGATGATAATTAGGATAGGAACTTATACTGCCTGCTTGATGTACTCTTAGAAAGAAACTATGTCAAATCTCAAGCTAAATTTGGTGTTATTGAAATTGTTTCTTTGTTTTACAAAGAGGCTTTGTTGGGGCTCATGTGAATGATGGCCTTCTAGAAATTTTTGGCCTAAAACAAGGATGGCATGCCTCCTTTGTTTTGTCTGACCCCATTTCTGCTAAACACATTGCCCGGTACCGCATGTCAAAATTTTCTTTCATTCAAGTAGGTTGCATATATACTAAACATGGCAGAAAATATATTAAGTTCTAATAGAAAAAGAAAAAAGTAAGCAAGCAATCTCTAAAAACTTATTCTTCATCTTCTTCTTCCGGATCCTCAATATTGAACTGGCTGTATTTATAAACTATGAATAAACTAGTAGACATACTGAATAGTCTAAATTCCCATATAACAAAAAAAAATCATTATTTTTGGTGGTTTGTGGATGTTATATTCATATACATAGAAAATGAAAATATGTAAAAAAAAAAACATATTTCTTTGTTGTATCAATGGTGTATTCGTATCCTGATTTTTGGAAAAAAAAAAAAAAAATATGCTTCTTAGGATGAATATATATAACATTGAAAATTAAGGGAAAAAAAAAATATTAAGAAACTGAAATTTCTATTAGTGTATACTTTGGGTATTTATAGACTTTGTAGCAACTCTAAAGTATCATAGAGTGTTTGGGGCAGAAAGGTATCACGGGAACTTTTGAGAGTGGGGAAAGTTCAGATTCTGATGGACAACCTTCTTGGTTAGTATATTATGTTTCTATGTTAATTTAGTAGAAATTTCTTCTTCAACTAAGATAGTGAAATATGCATGTAAAGGCTCGAGAAACATCACAAACACTGAAATATGCACATGGCTCCCAATTACAAAACTACTTTGAAATTTGCATTATTCCAACATGTAGGCATGAAACTAAGTCAAAAAATGAACTTTTCTAACGTTTAAGCTTGAAAATAAGCCATCAGGGGCCAAAATTATGTAACAGTCACGAGAAGGCCTGGGAAACACCTCAAACACCTTGGGAGCGACCAACGTAAGTTGTGAAAACATACGGAACTATCAAGGGACTTCCGATTTGAAAACTAAGTTGAAAAAGACATTTTTTTCACACTTGAGCTTGAAAATAGGCCATCGGGGACCACAATCGTGCAACAGCCACGAGACAGTTTGGGAAACACCTCAAACACCTTGGGAGGGACCAATGTAAATTGTGAAAACTTACGGAATTAGCACGGGACTTCCGGTTTGAACACTAAGTCGAAAAAGGCACTTTTTTCACACTTTAAGCTTGAAAATAGGCCATCGGGGGCCAAATCGTGCAACAACCATTAGACAGCTTGGGGAACACCACAAACACCTCGGGAGGGACCAATCTAAGTTGTGGAAATTTACGGAACTAGCACATGACTCCCGGTTTGAAAACTAAGTCCAAAAATACACTTCTTCACACTTAAGCTTTAAAATAGGTAATCGGAGGCCAAAATCATGTAACAGCTACGAGACGGTCCAGGGAACCCCTCAAACACCTCGGGAGGGACCAACGTAAGTTGTGGAAACTTACGGAACTAGCATGGGAATTCCGGTTTAAAAACTAAGTCGAAAAAGGCACTTTTTTCACACTTAAGCATGAAAATAAGCCATCGGGGGCCAAAATCATGCAACAGCCATGAGATGGCCCAGGCAACACCTCAAACACCTCAGGAAGGGACCAACGTAAGTTGTGAAAACTTACAGAACTAACACGGGACTTCTAGTTTCAAAACTAAGTCGAAAAATGCACTTTTTTACATTTAAGCTTGAAAATAGGCCATCGGGTCTCATAATTCTACAACAGCCACGATACGGCCTGAGAAACACCTCAAAAACCTCGAGAGGGACCAATTTAAGTTGTGGAAACTTACGAAACTAGCACGGGACTCCTAGTTTGAAAACTAAGTCCAAAAATGCACTTTTTCACACTTAAGCTTGAAAATAGGTCATCGGAGGCCAAAACTGTGTAACAGCCACGAGACAGCCTGAGAAACACCTCAAACACCTTAGGACGGACCAATGTAAGTTATGAAAACTTACGGAACTAGCACGGGACTCCCAGTTTGAAAATTAAGTCAAAAAATGCACTTTTTCAGACTTAAGCTTGAAAATAGGCCATCGGAGGCCAAAATCGTGTAACAGTCACAAGAAGCCTAGGCAACACCCTAAACACCTCAGGAGGGACCAACGTAAGCTGTGAAAACTTACGGAACTAGCACGACACTTCCAGTTTGAAAACTAAGTCAAAAAAGGACATTTTTCACACTTAAGCTTGAAAATAAGCCATCGGGGTCCAAAATCGTGCAACAGCCATGAGATGGCCTAGGAAACACCTCAAACACCTTGGGAGGGACCAACGTAAGTTAGGAAAACTTACGAAACTAGCATGGGACTTCCGGTTTGAAAATTAAGTCGAACAAGGCATTTTTTTCACACTTAAGCTTGAAAATAGGCCATCGAGGGCCAAAATCGTGCAACAGCCACGAGACGGCCTGAGAAACACCTGAAGCACCTTGGGAAGGACCAATGTAAGTTGTGAAAGCTAACGGAACTAGCACGGGACTCCCAGTTTAAAAACTAAGTCCAAAAATGCACTTTTTCACACTTAAGCTTGAAAATAGGCCACCGTAGGCCAAAATCGTGTAACAGCCACAAGACGGCTCGGGGAATACCTCAAAAAGCTCAGGAGGGACCGATGTAAGTTGTGGAAAATTACGGAACTAGCACGGAACTCTCGGTTTAAAAACTAAGTCCGAAAATGCACTTTTTCACACTTAAGCTTAAAAATAGGCCATCGGAGGCCAAATCGTGTAACAGCCACGAGACGGCCCGGGGAACACCTCAAACACCTCGGGACGGACCAATGTAAGTTGTGAAAACTTAAGGAACTAGCACGGGACTCATGGTTTGAAAACTAAGTCCAAAAATGCACTTTTTCACACTTAAGCTTGAAAATAGGCCATTGGAGGCCAAAAATCGTGTAACAGCCACGAGACGGACTGGAGAACACCTCAAACACCTTGAGAGGGACCAATGTATGTTTGGAAACTTACAGAACTAGCATGGGACTCCCAGTTTGAAAACTAAGTCCAAAAATGTACTTTTTCACACTTAAGCTTAAAAATAGGCCATCTGAGGTCAAAATCGTGTAACAACCACGAGACGGACCGAAGAACACCTCAAACACCTCGGGAGAGACCAATGTAATTTGTGGAAACTTATAGAACTAACATGGGACTCCCAGTTTAAAAACTAAGTCCACAAATGCACTTTTTCACACTTAAGCTTGAAAATAGGCCATCGAAGGCCAAAATCGTGTAACAGCCACGAGACGGCCCATGGAACACCTCAACCACCTCGGGAGAGACCAATGTAAGTTGTGGAAACTTACGGAACTAGCACTGGAGTCCCGGTTTGAAAATAAGTCCAAAAATGAACTTTTTCACACTTAAGCTTGAAAATAGGCCATCGGAGGCCAAAATCGTGTAATAGTCACGAGAAGTCCAAGAGAAACCTCAAACACCTCGAGAGGGACCAATATAAGTTGTAGAAACTTAGAGAACTAGCACGGGACTCCCGGTTAGAAAACTAAGTCCAAAAATGCACTTTTTCACACTTATACTTGAAAATTGGCCATCAGAGGAAAAAATCATGTAACAGTCACGAGAGGGACCGGAGAACACCTCAAACACCTCGGGAGGGACCAATGTAAGCTGTGGAAACTTACAAAACTAGCACGAGACTCCCGGTTTGAAAACTAAGTTGAAAAAGGCACTTATTCTCACTTATGCTTGAAAATAGGCCATCAGAGGCCAAAATCATGTAACAGCCACGAGACGGCGCAAGGAACACCTTAAACACCTCGGGAAGGACCAATGTAAGTCGTGAAAACTTATGGAACTAGCACGGGACTTCCGGTTTGAAAACTAAGTCGAAAAACACACTTTCTTCACACTTAAGCTTGAAAATAGGCCATCGGGGGCCAAAATTATGCAACAGTCATAAGAAGGCCCAGGGAACACCTCAAACACCTCAGAATGGACCAACGTAAGTTGTGGAAACTTACAGAACTAGCACGGGACTTCCGGTTTGAAAACTAAGTCGAAAAAGGCACTTTTTTCACACTTGAGCTTGAAAATAGGCCATCCGGGCCCAAAATCGTGTAACAGTCTGGAGAAGGTCCGGGCAACACCTCAAACACCTCAGGAAGGACCAACGTAAGTTGTGAAAACTTACGGAACTAGCACGAGAATTCCAATTTGAAAACTAAGTCGAAAAAGACACTTTCTTCACACTTAAGCTTGAAAATTTGCCATCGGGGGCCAAAATCATGCAGTAGCCATGAGAAGGCCTGGGCAACACCTCAAACACCTCGGGAGGGACCATTGTAAGTTGTGGAAACTTACAGAACTAGCACGAGACTCCCGGTTTGAAAACTAAGTCAAAAAATGCACTTTTTCACACTTAAGCTTGAAAATAGGCCATTGATGGCAAAAATCGTGTAACAGTCACGAGAAGGCCCAAGGAACACCTCAAACACCTCGGGAGGGACCAATGTAAGTTTGGAAAATTTACGAAACTTGCACGGGACTCCCGGTTTGAAAACTAAGTCAAAAAATGCACTTTTTCACACTTAAATTTGAAAATAGGCCATCGGGGGCCAAAATCGTGTAACCGCCATGAGACAGCCTGGGGAACACCTCAAAAACCTCGGGAGGGACCAATGTATGTTGTGGAAACTTATGGAACTAGAACGAGACTTCCGGTTTGAAAACTAAGTCCAAAAATTCACTTTTTTCATACTTAAGCTTGAAAATAGGCCATCGAAGGCCAAAATCGTGCAACATTCATGAGAAGGCCTATGGAACACATCAAACACGTCGGGAGGATCCAACGTAAGTTATGAAAACTTACAGAACTAGCATGAGACTTCCGGTTTGAAAACTAAGCCCAAAAAGGCACTTTTTCACACTTAAGCTTGAAAATAGGCCATCAGGGGCCAAAATCGTGTAACAGTTACGAGAAGGCTTGACGAACACCGCAAATACCTTAGGAGGAACCAACGTAAGTTGTGAAAAATTACAGAACTAGCACGGGACTTCCGATTTGAAAACTAAGTCGAAAAAGACACTTTTTTCACACTTAAGCTTGAAAATAGGCCATCAGGGGCCAAAATCGTGTAACAGTCACGAGAAGGCCCAAGGAACACCTCAAACACCTCGGGAGAGACCAATGTAAGTTGTGGAAACTTACGGGACTAGCACGGGACTCCCAATTTGAAAACTAAGTAAAAAAATGCACTTTTCGAGCAGTGAAGTTTGAAAATAGGCCATCGAAGGCCAAAATTTTGTAACAGTCACTAGAAGGCCTAGGGAACACCTCAAACACCTCGAAAGGGACTAATGTAAGTTGTGTAAACTGAACTGACGGAACCAGCACGGGACTCCTGGTTTGAAAACTAAGTCAAAAAAGGCACTTTCTAACACTTAAACTTGAAAATTGGCCATCGGGGGCCAAAATCGTGTAACAGTCACGATAAGGCCCCGAGAATACCTCTAACACCTAGGATGGGACCAATGTAATTTGTGAAAACTTATAGAACTAGCACGGTACTCCCAGTTTGAAAACTAAGTCAAAAAATATACTTTTCCAACACTTAAGCTTGAAAATGGGCCATCGGGGGCCAAAATTGTGTAACATTCATGAGAAGGCCTGGGGAACACCTCAAACACCTCGAGAGGGACCAATGTAAGTTGTGGAAACTTACGGAATTTGCACGGGACTCCCGATTTGAAAACAAAGTCAAAAAAGGCACTTTTTCCAACTCTTAAGCTTGAAAATTGGCCATCGGGGGCCAAAATTGTTAAACAACCACGAGAAAGCCCAGGGAACACCTCAATCACCTCAAAAGCAACCGTTGTAACTTGTGTAAACTTGCTGAACTAGCACGGGACTCCCGATTTGAAAACTAAGTCCAAAAATGAATTTTTACAACACTTAAGCTTGTAAATAGGCCATCGGGAGCCAAAATCGTGTAACAGGCATGAGAAGGCCCGAGGAACACCTCAAACACCTCGGGAGGGACCAATGTAAGTTGTGGAGACTTACAGAACTAGCACGAGACTCCCAATTTGAAAACTAAGTCGAAAAATACATGTTACATTGTATATTTAATTGATAAGATAATAATTTCCTAACTTGCATTCTTTCTTTCTTTTTTGTGTTTCGTTTTTTTGCAGATTCGAGATTAGATATGGATATGTTTGGTAATTTGGAGAGCAGAAGCTAGCTCATTTTGTGTTTTTGTTCATATTACCTTACATGTATTTTGGTTGCGTTGTAAATTTATATTTTTGTTGGTATTACAGCCATGTTTGGTAATCCGCACTTGATATTATATTTTTGTTGATATTAGTAGACATGTTTTTTATAGATATTAGGAGACGTGTTTGGTAATCTGCATGCGGTTAATATTGTATTTTTGTGGATATTAGTAGACAAGTTTTTTGTGGATATTATGAGACATCTTTGGTAATCCGCATGCAGTTGATATTGTATTTTTGTGGATAGTGCTGAAATTCGATTGTGATGTTTATGAAAATGAACAGATTTTTGTATTGATTTGTAATAGATATTTTAGTGAACAGGTTATAGAAATGTACAGGGAATTTTTAGTGAAAATAAAAATTTTAATTTGAAAATAGTACCCCCCATTTTAAAAAAATTTAATTATTATTAGCGATGAAATAAAAAATGTCACTATTAGTTTTCAAAAAATATAACGAATAATTTTGTCACTAATGATATAGTACCAAACAAATAATTTCGTCATATTTGCTGAATATTTCGTCGCTAAATTGAAATATTTTGTGACAAAATGTTTTTTGTCATTGAAGAATTTTCTTTTTTGCTCATTTTAGTGACGAATTTTTTTGCCACCTTAATCTATATCATTGGTGAGGAAAACTTTCGTCACTAAAATCTATTTGGTGACGAAATATTTCATCGCCAAAAACAATTAAAATAAAATATTATCTAATTTTAGTGACGAAATTGATGTTATAGAGGATGAAAAATGCAACATTTGGAGACGAAAAATTTTGTCACCAAAAATGAAAAATAGGCGACGAAACTCTTTTTCGTCACCAGGTACTTTCAGTGACAACGTATAGGCGACAAACGTGGTGACAAATTTTTTTCGTCACAAATCACTTTAGTGACAAAAATTTGATATTTGGAGACAAAATCAGTCTGTCACTAAAAGCCTTTTTTGTTGTAATGCCAACACCAAACTCGGTTGGGAACCGCAGAAGCTAATGATACGTGCTCAGCACTGCCCTCATTGCGTGAAGCCACATCTGGCCCATAATTTGGTTATAGGAAGATGGAAGTTTGACAATGAAGAACTCCACGTCTAGTGTCTTAGTACCAGCATAGACGGGTAATACAGTCTTTCCAAGAGAATACTCAAGATTAGCATTAAAGCCGAAAATGAGGTAATCCGCTAGTTTGAGATTCTCATCCTTTAAACCCAGCTTGCCGAAGGTTTTGTAATACATTATTTCATCAGTGCGCCCTTGGTCGATGAGGATTCGTTCTACAGTGTATCTGTTTACCCTCAAATCTATAACCAAGGCATTATTGTGTGGAAGAGTAATCCCTTCGAGATCACTATTTGAAAAGCTAATTTCATTAACCAGCACCCCACACGGCCTCTTTGATGGGGGTTCAGACTCTGCATGGGTCAATATAGACCCCTTAGCCGTCTGCATTTGAACTGAGTTCACATTATTCAGAGGGGGAATGTTGTAGATCATCTGAATCACTCTGAGTGGGGAAGAATCTGACTAAATAGTCAAAGCATTACTTGACACAACCCTTTTCGGGAGGTAATCAAAAAAATGTCCATCCTTTAAAATTTCTCAAGATGATCCTTTTAGGCATAGCACTTGTCCGTCAAGTGGCAGTCATCTTAGTGATAGTTGCACCACTGATCTCTTCGCCGCATATCGGAGGACCAAGACATTTTGGCTAGCCTCTTGAAGTAAGTGCAGTGCTTAATCTTTGGAAGGATTTGGCTGATCAACTCAATAAATTCTGTGTATTTTTTGTTAGACTGCTGGAGATGCCTGGTATCAACTTGGTATTATTCATTACTCTAGCATGCTCCTTGGTGGCTATCCCTTCTTGACCTGCCTCTCGGCTCTGGACTTCGCCTCGATGGAGTAGCCTCCCTAGTTGAGGGTACTATTACTAGGGGCTGCACCACCACTGGCGCCGATGATTCTAAGACTGTAAGTCCTACATTCATACGGAGGGCATCATCTTCTACCTTACAATACTCCTCCACCTTTTTCATCAAAGTCCAAACTGACTTTAGGGGGTTTTGGGTCAAAGAACTCCAAAGAGCGTTGTCTAGGTAAAGTCCCATTTTAAAGGCAGTAATAGCCATGGAATCATTGCAATCATCGTCAATTAGGTTGAAACATTTCCAGTGTCGTGCCAAGTATGCCCTTGAGGTCTCATTAGGGCCAATCTTCATTGCCCACAAGGAATCTGCATGTTTGGGCTGCATCTCGTTAGTGATGAACCTAGCTCGGAAGGATTTCAAGAGCTGATGAAAACTCTTAATTGAGGCCGATTCAAGCTTATAATACCACCTAACAGCTAGGGGCCCAAACTACTGGGGAAGATGCGGCACATAAATGTTTCATAATTGGCATGCAACGTTATAGCTTGTTTATAATGACTTAAATGATCAATGGGATCCGACTTGCCATCATACAAAGTAAATTATGGTATTTTGAACTTCTTCGAAAGGACAACCTTGGCTAGCCACCGGATAAATGGATTATGCCTATCCTCTAAGCTAGAATCATCATCCTTCTGTTTCTGAACTCGTCGCGCTCATAAAGTGTTAAATTCTTCGGGCAAACTAGAGTTGCTAACTCGATTACGCTTCATAGGTTCGCTTTGTGATAAACTTGTAGAGCTACTGCTCTCCCCGTGCCTTTGAGAGTGAAGCTAGTTGAATTGTCTGATCAGAGATTGGCCACGTTTATGACGTAAAGCTATCTGTGACTTTGTCAACTCTTAACGCAGGCGTTCATTTTCTGCTTCCATTACTTCAAAACATTGTTCATTGTGTTTAACCTGGTCTAGCAAAGTTTGCATGGTATCTTTGGCTGACTCTGGTTATATAGATGGAGTTAATGGATCAAAATTCAGAGCTTGTCGCGCGGGAGTTTCATCTAGGTTAGTAGTATCTCCCGTTGCGGCGATATCGGCTTCATTAATTGGAGGATCAATCACAGGATCTGCCATGGATGAGTTTGAATATTCCTACAGACAGCGCCAATTGTGAGAAGTGGTTCTACAATATTCCTTTAATCCAAACTGTCCTTCGTTTAATCCTCGCTCTTGTGCTTGAAACAGAAAACACTCCGGTTAGGGATACCGGAATTAGCACTCTAACGAGTAAGTTAGACGAAGAATGATGATTATCTTTTTGAGTTTTGAGTGAGAGAAAGAGTTTGGTAAGTTTATGGTGCATTCCTTTCTTCTTCACTTCCACTTCCTTCTATAACTATTTGGTGTAAATATTTCTTACATAATTTTTGTCTTTCATCATCACTTGAATGTCATAGCCCAGTTTCCTATTACACCTTCGAAAGGGGACATCCTGGGCCCACTTTATCTTCTCGGCCTAAGTATCTGCCATGTACACCGACAGCTCTTAGTTGGCATTCCCATTGGTCAGTGATCGTATTGCTCAGCATTGAGTTATCAAATTTATTGGGCCTGATTGGATTAGGGCTTTATGATGGATGAGCCTTGACACCTTGTTTATCGTTTATCTTAAAGAATTACTCAGCTCACATAGAATCAAATATTATGTAAATTAAAATATAAAAGAAATTAATGTAACTTTATCAAATTTATAAAATTTAGTATAATTTTATCAGATTTCGGAATATATGAGTGTAATTTATTTTATTTTTTAACCAGAAGCAAAAATGTACTTGAATTGTGCTCACGTGTCCACACCTATTATTTCTCTCGATGGTCGTACTGAGAAAACAATGAACCAGACCACTGTGCATGTGCGCTGTCGACTTCAGACAACAATGTACTTAAGTTTGTTTTTCTCCGGAGAGAATTACAATGGGAGAACATCAATGTTATGTTATGTATCATGAAAAGTTTTTATGAAAATGAACATGAAAGATTTATAATTTTTAAATTATACTTAGAATAAAATACCACACACTAATTAAGGTAATTTAAGGATCACAAATCTTTCATGATCATTTTCATGAAAAAAATTTCATTACCCCTAACATTTTTCATTGGCGAAATATAAGAATGGTGAGTTATACTAACCATTTTTTAAGTTTGGAATTTGTGTTATTTTAGTTTTTAACTTTTTATATATAATATATTTAATTTTAAATTTTAAATCGTATTTTAAATAATGAGAATTAAATATATTTCCGTTGCAAATGATTTATTTTAAGAATAAAGTCGTTATACAATTTACTTGGCATTAGTTAATTCATATGTTGTTTGAAATATAATGATTTTTTAAATAAATAATGTTTGAACTTTCTTAGTAGCAAAGTTTTGTTTAATTTGACTTTCAGAAAATTTTTCTAAGAAATTAAAAATTAAATTAGTGAAAAAAAATTTAAAACATATTATTTTTATATAGTTTTTTTTAGGAGAGTAGAAATAATCTTTTGAAATAATTTTTTTATATTTATTTTCGTTAAATTAGTTTCTCTTTTTATTGCAATCCATTAAATCAAAAATCCAAGATTAAAAACATTTCATATAATAAACCTATCGATTACACATTAAAAGACTATCCGTTACATAATAACCATCTAAAAATATATGTTAACAATAATATAACTTAACTATCTATTACAGAATAATCATAATATATATATATATATATATATCAGAGCCACGTTATGTATGTATATGTTTCTTACAGTCTTTTTCTATTTAATCATTCTCCTTTCTTTGATTAGTTATTCTGTTTTCGGCCATCTTAATCTGTCAAAAATTCTATCTGTGTCTTTCCACCTAGCTAAGTCACCCACTTTCGTCCCTGTCCAGAGTAAGTCCTTAGGGTTAGGCAGTGTCGGACTTAGGGGTCTTCCGAATAGGGTATGTATGGATGCGGGTATGTGAAAAACATGATAAATTTTGACAATGTATTAAGATTCCTATAATACAGATTAAATAATCAAAAGATGAGTCGATTATTTAGAAGTAACTCGTCAGCTAGTTCTAGATCAACTACTTTGCCCTCCCTACTCAATCAAGGATTAGTAATTAATGAAGAAGATGTTGAAATACAAATGATAAAATTGATGTAGACTGGAATATCCCAAAATTGCCAATTAAAGAAATTTATAAAACTTCTTTATACAAAATACTTTCAAAATCTCTTTGCATGTTAAGACAATTGAACAAGTATATGCTTTAGAAAAACCCCGGGAAACCTGTCAATTATTTGATGCTAACCTCATAAAAAGATATTTAAAAAGTGATTACAATTTTATTCATATAGGTTTAATTCAAGTTGGTGTCAAACCATTAACTCAACAAGGTAAAAATACTTCTGTTTTATTATGTTTAAGAGATGCTCGTTTTCTTAATTACAATGATAGTTTAATGGGTATGATGGAAACTGGTCTTCATAAAGGTCCAGTACATTTTAATTGTTTCCTGATTTTACTCTTAGTTTACGAGATCCAAATATTTTACATGCATTAACATTAAATATACAATTACATGGTTCATTTACCAATATGATGAATAAAACCCATAATATTGCTTTAATTTATCGTGTTCATTATAAGTGCATGAAAACTAATTTAAATGTTCACGCATTGCACAAGTCCCCTAAAGAAAAACTTTACTAATCCAAAGTAGTAGTACTGATACCCATATAAATGTTCCCCAAATGATTGAATGGAAAAATGTAGATTTACCAGATCAATGGATCACTGTAAATGAACATTACAAACATAATCAACAACAATCTTCTATTCAAGATATCCAAGATATCCAACAATATACTGATGGTTCAGTTCACATTAAATTTAATCGAGGTCAATCCTCTAGACATAGTACTTCTAGTATACCTACTGAAATTGAAACTGAAGATGAAATATTTAATACTCCTTTATTTCGAAAAAATAGTCAACTCAATTTTGGTCACACTACAAATAGTAAACTCAAAGGAATTGATAACTCTACAACTTCTCAAATTAGTAAACCTGTTTATTCAACACACACACATTTACCTGAAGAAGATGAAGAATCTCAAAATTCTCCTACTCAAACTGATTTCGAAATTACACATCCAATCAATCCTCAATTAATGACAATCAAAAAAGAATTTACTCCTGATTTAGATAAATTACTTATTGATTTTAGATCTAAAGAAAATAGAACTAAAAGACATGCTTATCGTGCTAAATATGATTCTGCTCAACAATCCAGCATAACTAGGAAATGGTATGATTTTATGGTAGAATATGGTTTCGAATTATCTTTCTTTGAATATATGGATAACTATTATAAAAAGATTAATACAATCACAAAACATAAATGGAAAACTTCTCCTAATACATCTGTTACCTCTAGTCATCCACCTCTATCTAATATAATTATTGAATGCCAAGGTTCTGAAGTCCCAGCCTCTCCTTTTAAGTTGCCTGGCACTGACCCTGAAATTAAAAAAATTATTGAACAAAATAATTATACTAATCAATGTTTAAAAACAATTGGTAAACAATTAGATAAAAATAAAACTAATTTAGATGATTATTCTGCTAATACCACATCTACTAAACAATCTCTCGATCAACCTTTAATAAACCTTCCCAGTGATCGTTCCAAACGCAAAAGTTTAGTCACCAATGATCAATCTGCTGTAAAAGCTATCGAACAACTATTTACCAAATTAGCTACCAATGAACAAGCTTCACCCTCCAAAGGTCTTACTGTTTTAAATCAACAAGAACCTGTTTCTACTCCATCTGATTCTGATTCAACTGATAATGAGATTAATCAATTAGCTCGACAATTTCAACCCTCTACTCAGCTCAACAAATTGCATTATCCTAAACCTAATCTTACATCTCTTACAAAAAATTGGTATTCTAGACCAACTCCTCCTGATCTCCAATATGAAGAAAATAATCTTGCTAATCAATTTTCTGTCTCTGCCAAAAAATTATATGAATGGAATATTGATGGTTTAAGTGAAGATCAAATATTGCAAAAATTAAATCATTTATCTATGGTTGCTAATAGTTATTTAACTAATTACCCTGATTACTCTCAACCTGAAGTTGCTTCTTTAATAACCTCTGGTTTTACCAGAAACATAAAGAACATGAAGAAGGAAACAGCACAAATAATACTAAAAATAAGTTAAACTAGCACTTATATGCAATAATAAAAGAAAACAGTTTAAATAAACATTAATAATAAAACTTACAATTGTTTAATGGATTGAAACTAACAATTCTTCAAAATACATAACTTGAAAACGGACTTGAAAAGAAAATTACAGAGATAGGTTTTTCTCTTGAGGAAGGGATGCTCTCAATTTTTCTAACTCTGCCTTATTCTTGACTGAAGAGGCCCTTTTATAATCAAAAGAGACCACCACTGTTAGCCTTGTGAGTGATTGCTGTGAGCCTTGTGAGTGAATAGTCTGGACTTGAAAGGAGCATCAGAAGCACATGGGAGTTGTCTGCTGCTTTCGGTGAATTATTAAAGCTTTTACTGTGCTGAATTTTGTCGGTGGAATGAATCATGATGAATGATGAATAGTAATGTTGACTTTTTGATGAATAGTGAACAGTAAAGTTGACTTTTTTACTATTCATTGCTTGGAGGCATGTGACTGAGGGAATCAAATATAGATATATATATCAGCAGCTTTTCTCAAAAGACGAGTATTGATTGAAGCTGATAATTATAGCTATATAGAATCCAATGACTGAATTAAGCATATGGGTCCTGAGCATCTTGGAACTCGGGTCCATATGGATTTTGAGTAGTTGAACCTTCAGAAGAGTTTGAACCGTCTGAACCACCTTCTGAACTGCTGTTATCCGAGTCTGATTTGGCTTGGGCCATGAGTAAACGAGCCATTTGGAGGAGTTCATCTTTGGATGACTTGGACTTGGGCTTAACCTTTGATTTGGATTTATCCTTTGACTTGGGCTGGTCAGAACTGGGCTTTGCTGACTTGGATTTAATCTTTGATTTGGATGACTTGGGCTTGGAAGAACTGGATGATGGGCTTCCAAGATTGACTGGAGGAAGTTGGCTTCCTTGAGTGACTGGAGCAGTTGGGATCTGATGAGCTTTAACCATGGCAGGTGTAGGAGCATGAATGTTAATCGGGAACTCAGTTTGAACAATATCAACAATTCGTTGAATCTTGAAGTTATCCCACCATTTAACCTTATGTAGCCGCTGAATCACTTTACCAGAAATACCATATTGCCATTTGAATATCCAAGGGATCTTATATTTGGATATAAAAATAAGCAATTGAGGGAATTCTCTTTGCTGTGGAGTGAATGAGAAAACAGTGGAAAAGTAATTGACTTGATCCAAAATTACTGATGGGAAGATGTCTGGAATGGCACCATAATGTGTCCACCATCTCAGAAACCAAGTAGGTAATTCTGACTTAAACTTTTGATCAAATTGAAGAAACCAAGAGTGACTAAATGTTTCATTTTGATATAGGAGGACTTTGAACCAGGCATCAATATAATCATAATAATTATACTGAAGGGAGTGATTAGGTAAATCTCGAAGTTGATAAGGAGAACCCCATTCAACTAAGGAAACAATATTGTGGATATAAAGTGAATGGTAAACCACTTTACTAGTGTAAGTACGATCATAAATGGGTTTAATCACAATTGATTGATGGTTGAACAGGATGTCTTTATAGAAGGTAATTGTTTTCTCTGGATGGAGAGGAACAAAATGCCATCCAGGAGGGAAATAAGTTTTAACTAGATCATTAACAGATTGACTCTTTGGGTGACTAGGTTCTTTGAAAAAGAGATTAGTAGTTGTTGAGTCAACATAATCAGATCGAGCAGTTTTAATAGGATTAGGAGGGTATGGAGTAACTGCTTGGCTAGATGAAGCAAAAGGATCATAGGCCAAAGCAGATGTGAAACTGGGTCGAGGAGTATTACCAAGAACTTGGTAACGGTTAATCATTTCAATAGGATGGTATTGGGTGACTAACTCCAAAGGAGGGATAAAAGGCTGACTAGTTGGAACCAAGGCTTTAGAAGGGGGCCTTGGGCGAGACATCTGTTTAAAAAGAAACAAAGGTTAGCAATAAAGATTAGCAACCACTAAGGAGAATTTGGGTTTTATGGTAAGCAATAAATGGAGTGGCCATCCCTATCCCCCTTGTAAAAATTCTCGGGTAAGGAAATCGGGAATGGAATTTTGACAACCAGGTATATATTCAATAGTAAAATCGAAAATACTTAAAATAGATTGCCAACGGGCAAAAATTTGCTTACTAGCAAGATTTTGAACATCTTTTTCTAAAACATATTTAGCAGATTTGCAATCAACACGAAGTAAAAATTTTTGATTTAAAATATCATCTTGAAATTTACTAATACATAAAACAGTAGATAAAATTTCTTTTTTAATAGTACTATAATTTAATTGTGCTTTATTCCAGACACCAGAGTGATAACGAACAATTTGTTCAGATGATTGAGGAGTGACTTTCTGAAGGAGAATGCCACCATAACCAACATCAGAGGCATCAGTTTGAATAATTTTGAATGAATTTTCAGTAGGAATACCAAGACAAGGAAGAGACTTGACATATTGTTTAACCTGTTTAACAATAGCAGTATGAGTAGAAGACCAAGGAGGAGGATTGTCTTTTAACCGATCAAACAGAGGTTGACAAGTTTTCCTAAGGTCTTTGTAAAATTCAGCAATATAATTCAGTGATCCTAAAAAACGTTGTAGTTGAGTTTTATCTAAGATTTCATCAGGAAATTTAGACGCAAATTCAATGGAACGACTAATAGGTAAAATAGTATTCTGGTGAATATCATAACCTAAAAATCGGACTTTGGTTTGAAACAATTTAAGCTTAGGAGCAGAAATGACTAGACCATGACTCTTAATGGTATAAAAGAAGGCAGTAAGATGTTTCCAGTGTTCACTAATTGATTTTGAAAAAATAAGAATATCATCTATATAAACTATGGAAAAATGACTAAATGGATTGAAAATATCATTCATTATATGTTGAAATTCACTAGGAGCATTTTTTAACCCAAATGGCATGACATTCCATTCATAGTGTCCAAATGGTGTAGTGAAAGCAGTTTTATATCTATCCTTAGGATGAATTTGAATTTGCCAAAAACCACTTTTTAAATCAAATTTACTAAAAATAACAGCTTGACTAAGTCTTTTAATCAAATCTTTTTTATTAGGAATAGGATACCTAATCCATTCTAAAACAGCATTTAAAGGTTTGTAATTAATGACTAATCGAGGGACACCTCGTTCTAATTCAGCATTTTTATTAACATAAAAAGCAGGACAAGACCATGGGGATTTACTCGGACTAATTATTCTATTTTTTAACAATTCATTAATTTCTTTTTTACACATTTCAAGTAATTCATGATTCATTTGAATAGGTCTAGATTTAGTAGGAATTTTTTTTCATTAAAATTTTTGATATATGGCAAAGTAACTACATGTTTTTTCCTATGCCAAAACGCAAGTAGGTAAAGTTGAACAAACAGTTGATTCAAGTTTTAATTTAAATTCATTAATCTGAGAAATAATTACGGGATCAGTTAATTGTTGATCAATTCTTTTGTAATTAATTTCTTCTTTAAGAAATTTTAAATGTCTACTTAATCGATTAATAGTGTGAGAGATAGAACAATCTTTTAATTGATTTAATTCTAACATTTCAGGTGGAGATAAGAATTTAAATGTAACAGGTTGACCGAAAACATGAGTAGTTATTCCTTCACTAGATGTAGTAAATGGATATAGTAAATAGATAAATGGTGTACCTAAAATGATTTTATCAGTCATGTTTTTTACTAAAACAAATGAGGTTTTAAAACAGACATTATTGTGACAAACATGAACTTTAGGTAATTTATATTTAATATGCATTTTACTACCATTAGCAGAGGTTAATCTTTCATGACATTTTTCATAATATTTAGTAGGGAGTAAACCTTCTTGAATGCAATTTAAATCAGCACCAGTATCAATTAATGCAACAAGTTCTAATTCAAAGTTATTAATAACAATTTTAATTTTTGAATACCACTTTTGAATATAAATTTTATTAATTAGATTTAATCTTTTATTTTCAAGATTGTTTGATTGAGATTGGTGTGATCGATTATCGAATAGAAGGTTTTCAGGATTAGTATGGTCAGAATCATGACCAGATTCATTAGGAGATTCATCATTATTATCTTGGAAATTTTCTAAATTTTTATTAGGTTTTAATGTAATAATTTCGTCTTCTAAATGTTGATCTTTATTTTGTAGTTCTTTAATAATTTGTTTAATCTGATTGATTTCTTGTTGTAAATCTTGAAGTGTAACTTCTTTTTGTTTATTCTTAAATCTTTCTAAAGTCTTAGATAGACTAATAATTGGTTTATCTTGCCTAGGTTTAGAATCAGTATTATTAATTAATAAAGATTTAAGTCTATCAGTATATTTCTTCTTTAATTCTGGATCATCTAATTTACTAATTAGTTCAATAAGAGCAGATTCTTCTTGATTTTGTTTAGTAAGAACAGTAATTTGTTTAACAGGTTTACAACAAACATCATTACATCCTAATTCTATATTATTATCAGAATCATTACTAGGTGAATGGTAATCAGATGAAGTATTCGGATTATCAGAAGAGGAATCACTAACAGATTGATTTAATTGAAAGATTTCAAATAATTGATTTTTTGATTCATCATTAATTTGAAGTTGATTAACTTTATCTTTTAATTTTTGTTTTTCTTTACACTTATTAGAATAATGACCTTTTTGACCACAGTTATAACATGTAATATCTGTATTAGATTTAGATTTTGGATGTGATTTTGACTTGTAATATTTCTTTTTTGGTTTAGTATAAAATTTATCATTTGATTTAAAAGGTGAATAGTTCTTTTTGTATTTATTTGAATATTTGTGTCTATGTTTACTATGTTTATGTGGTTTCCTACGAGAGGGTGAAGCTTGTTCATTGGTAGCTAATTTGGTAAATAGTTGTTCGATAGCTTTTACAGCAGATTGATCATTGGTGACTAAACTTTTGCGTTTGGAACGATCACTGGGAAGGTTTATTAAAGGTTGATCGAGAGATTGTTTAGTAGATGTGGTATTAGCAGAATAATCATCTAAATTAGTTTCTATTTTATCTAATTGTTTACCAATTGTTTTTAAACATTGATTAGTATAATTATTTTGTTCAATAATTTTTTTAATTTCAGGGTCAGTGCCAGGCAACTTAAAGGAGAGGCTGGGACTTCAGAACCTTGGCATTCAATAATTATATTAGATAGAGGTGGATGACTAGAGGTAACAGATGTATTAGGAGAAGTTTTCCATTTATGTTTTGTGATTGTATTAATCTTTTATAATAGTTATCCATATATTCAAAGAAAGATAATTCGAAACCATATTCTACCATAAAATCATACCATTTCCTAGTTATGCTGGATTGTTGAGCAGAATCATATTTAGCACGATAAGCATGTCTTTTAGTTCTATTTTCTTTAGATCTAAAATCAATAAGTAATTTATCTAAATCAGGAGTAAATTCTTTTTTGATGTCATTAATTGAGGATTGATTGGATGTGTAATTTTGAAATCAGTTTGAGTAGGAGAATTTTGAGATTCTTCATCTTCTTCAGGTAAATGTGTGTGTGTTGAATAAACAGGTTTACTAATTTGAGAAGTTGTAGAGTTATCAATTCCTTTGAGTTTACTATTTGTAGTGTGACCAAAATTGAGTTGACTATTTTTTCGAAATAAAGGAGTATTAAATATTTCATCTTCAGTTTCAATTTCAGTAGGTATACTAGAAGTACTATGTCTAGAGGATTGACCTCGATTAAATTTAATGTGAACTGAACCATCAGTATATTGTTGGATATCTTGGATATCTTGAACGGAAGCAGAAATATATATATATATATATATATATCAACAAAAACAACTACCTATTACACGATCATCATCCAAACACATACTAAAAATTAATTTGGTAAAAAAATAAAATGTAAAAATGTAAAAGATTTATCATTTTTATAATTTTTAAAAATTCAAAAATAATTTTTTCATATTTATTTTTATCAAATTAGTTTATATTTTATCAAATTGACGACTTTGCCCTTGAAATGAAATAACAGTATCTTCAATCAACACTACTGGGAACCCCCAGTGGGGGGTGACCCCCAGCACCCTTACCTCCACGTGGGGGCTGTGAGAGCAAGCCTAAAATAAATAAATAAATAAATAAATAAAAATAAATAAATAAAATTGCACCAATCAAAAAACAGTGGAGATGGTGGGGGTCCAAGTCTTTTTCCATCTTCAATTGCCCTTATTTAGAACGAAATTCAATATCAAATGTATTACAATTGAAAGATTATGAATCAAAGTGACACAAATCCCAAACTACAGAGACATTTAGTGTAATTCACCCTAAAAAGAAAAAATGCTTAGGAATAGTAATTGAGCATCGATCCATTATTAATGATATGAAATAGACCATGTGTAAAAGGTGGGCGTACACTCCTCATCTCTTCTCTCTCTATCTCCCTATTCTCTCTTTTTCTACCATATTAGAAGTCAAAATAGTGATACTGCAAGGGAAATGTAGCATAGTTGATATAAAAAAACGTAAGAAATTGAAAAAATAATTACAAACTCATTAAAATACAAATTATTTATACATTAGATTATATAAATGAGTATTGTACTTTCATAAATTGACACTCACACACCTAGAATTATTCAAGTTCCTAATTCATTCCCCATAAGCAAAGTCAATAAATTCTAATACAATTAATAAAACTTGTACATATAAAAAATCTAAATAATTTTGAACTTCGCAACCTAATTTAAGTACATGTAATTGATCAGCACGAGACTCTTCCAGAATGCATTACTTTAGAAATTTAACAATTTGAAAATTTCTTCCAATATTTCTCTTTCTTTGACATCATTTTTTATGTTTTTCAATCATCAAATAAGTGTTTGTCTCTTAATTTCTTTGCTTTGGATCACCAACGCTCCGTCAATCTAAAAACCACCAACTACGCAGTTGCCTTTATTGAGTATGGTGTCTCAATGACCATCTAGATGATTATCTTTTCTAGATTATTCAAATAATAATAATAATATTACAAGTTCAATCACACAATTTTATGATTTTTTTTTTTTTTTGGTTCAAAATAGACAATAAATATAATTTATAAAATAGAGCATTCTAATTGTTTAAGAAAAATATAATAAAATTATATGATTATAAATGTTAGATTAATATAAATTTTATAAAAATAATCTACACACAAATATTTATAAATTAAAGAACCAAAAAATTAATTAATGGACTGATTCAATTAGACTAATCACCCCTATGTGGTAAAAATTTATTATATTTCCTTATTATAAGGGTTGTATTTTTTTCCCCTTTCAAATTTATACTATTATTTGTGGGGACTATTGGGTTTGTTGCAATGTTTGTTCGACTTTAATTTTTTAATTTGATATAATTATTCTCACATTTATGAGGGTAAAAGGTTTGAGAAAATACGATTAGCCCTACACTTTTAGTATAATTATACTCGTCTTTTTTGAGATTTTAATTCACATAATACTTAGATTATTTTTTATTAATAATTCGTTACTCATATAGATAAAAGTATAATGTTGTCATCTCTTTTTTCATTCAAATGTATATTTGTCTTTATTTATTTTAATGTCTGTCTACCTACCATCTATATTGATTTTGATCGTTTAAATCTTACTAAAAGAAAAACCAGTTTAATTATGTCAAATTTTTAAGACTAATTATATTTTCCCCAAATTTCATAAGAAATGAGTGTATTTTAACCCTATTTTTAATTAATTGCTTACCACCTAACTAAAAGAATAATCAAATTATTAAAATAGAAACGTGATAAACTTGCAAATATGTATAGATCAAACTAATCTATTATTGAAGAGGGGTGGAGACAAATTTAATTATAGGATAAATTACAATTACGCTCCTTAAAATTTGTCAAAAGTATGAATTTTTCCATGAGCTTTGAAAAGTACAAAAAAAAAAAAAAAAAACGTAAATACCTTCTAATATCCAAATAAAAATTATCATATTACCTTTATTCCATTCATCCTTCACCAAACCTCTCTTTACAACATTACAATATTTTCCAATTTTTCTTTGCGCACACGCCAAATGCTTGGACAATAGTGACTGTGATGTTGATCGTGAGCGAGAGAGGGTGGTGCAAAAGTTTAAATAGGGTAGTGATTTTTTGACTTTTTAATTTTTTTTAAATATGCCAAACCAATCCTAATTGAGAGAAAATGGAGAATAAAGGTGTGATAGGAAAAAAAAAAATGTTATATTTCATAAAAATTAATATAAATATATAATTTCTTTTTTAAATTGTTACTTGTATCATACACTTTGTTATTTAACTTAACCGTTGATTAACAAACAAACAAAAAAATATATTTGCCAAGTAATTACAAATTTTAAGAGATAAAACATAATTTTTAAATATAAACAAAAAAAAAAAAACTATTTTAATAAATCTAAGGAGATGTTATAATTTAGGGTTAACCACCAATCAATTTCAAATATTAATTTTATGAACCGTTTGATTCTCTCTTTTTTCTTATAGATCCAAAGGTCCTATTGTAGTGTGAATTACATAAACGGCCAAGCATAAACACACACGTACTATGTGTTGAAGAACAAATGTGAGTTTTCTCATAATCTTGAAATTACTAAACGTAACATTTCAAAAAACTTTCTTAATGTACTTTTCCAAACGTAACAATCCAATGTAACACTTAAAAACTGTAACACTTCAATGTGACACACTAAAAAACTCCTCAGTGCAATTTTCTCAAACATAACAACGTGACATTCTAAAAAAACTCGTTAATGTACTTTTCTCAAACATAACACTTCAATCAATGTAATATACAAAAACTCATTAATATACTTTTCTCAAACATAACACTCTAATGTAACATACTAAAAAGCCTCTTAGTATACTTTTCTCAAACTTAATAATGTAACAATCAAAAAAACTCTTTTGTTTATTTTTTTTCCCAAATGTAATACTCTAATATAACATACTAATAAACTTGGTAGTGTATTTTTCTTAAACGTAACAACGTAACATTATAAAAAAACTCCTTATTGTATTTTTTTCAAACATAACACTCCAATCAATATAACACATAAAAACTGTTTAGTATACTTTTTCTAAACGTATCACTCTAATGTAATACTCCAATATAACATCAGAAAATCACATCAGTAGAAATGTATATTTCAACATTCAACAACCAACACTTTAGCCACCAATCCTCCCCAAAAAAATCTTCCACATCTCATATTTTTATTTCCATCCCAAAAACGAATAAGAAAATTAGAAAAATGAATCACAAAATGGCATTAACTTAAACTCAAATGACACCAAATTAAATATACAACTTTCCAAAACAAAAAGAATTAATTGGTTCATAAAAATACTCTTAGGACTAAATGGATCAATATTCCCTTATATGAGATTTATGGGTAAATTTTCTATAATTTAACTCTTCAGTTTGGGGGGGGGGAGGGGAGGGGAGGGGGGATAAATTTAAGGCTTCGTTTGGAATAAACTTATTTAACCTGACTTTTTAGTTATTTTAACCTGGCTAAAAAGGTTCTATTTGAGATAAATTTTTAGTTTTTTTTTTAATTGATTTGATGGTTATAAGAAAAAGTGAAATAATTATGATTTAAATGTAATATTTTGTTATATAAACTAAGGGTTGTTTTTGGTATGGTTTATAAATTGATTTTTTTTGCTTATTACGAAAAGACATACAAAAAAGTAGTTGTAATTAGTGTACCAACATATACTATGATATTGTCACTTCAAAATTATGACCTTACCCATTATACAAATTATAAAGACTCAAAATTTCTAAAATTATGTCACATCATCTGTTAATACACTAATTGGCATATCAATTGATGCATATAACATTATTCAAAAAATAGAGAGGTAATGCGACATAAACAGGTCAATAAATCAACAAAGTGATTTTTTTAGATGTTACCAAGAGAGATCTAGGCCTTATTTGGGAAATTGACTATTTTAATTGGTTATTTGGCTTTTTTACTATTATGGGGTGCTTTGGCAAGAAACCAAAAAAGTCAAAAGTCAGCTTTTAACTCATTTTTGGTCACATCACTTTGCACATGAAACAATGAAAAAAGTCAAAAAAGCTAAATAGTCAGTTTTTAACCATTTTTCCAAAACACCCTTATATCCTGACTAAAATAATTGTGTTTGTGAAGTTAATTGATTTTTTTTGTAGTTGATTTGATGGTTATGAGAAAAAATAAAATAATTATGGATTGAATATGACATTTTATCTTATTTGGAAACTAAAGTCACTATAAGTTGTCACATTATTCTTTCTACTTTTCTGCACAACTTTTCATAAAAAGTCAAAAAAATTACTAAAATAGTATGTTTCCAAATGAGCTCTTATTAACTATTTTAACCTACTCCTTTCGTTCCAAAATATTAGTTTCTTATTTCATTTTTTATTATCCCAAAATATTAGTCTATTTTCAAAAATCAAATACAAAAATAATATAAATTTATTGTTTTGTTTTTCTTTAAATTTATTAATAACATAAAAAGTACAATTATGACATTGATATTTTTCTAAAAATATACTATCAAAGGCTAATTTTGAAAAATTAATTTTTTTAAAGTGCAATAATTATACTATCAAAAAAAGTTAAATTCTTCAAAAAAGACTATTATTTTGAGATAGAAAGAGTATTTTATTTAAGGGTAAATTATATTGACACCCCCTAAGGTTTATATTTATTACAGTTCCCCGCTCACATTTGGAAAATTACACTGATCCCCTGTTAATTTAATTTTATGTATGATGATTATTACGGTGAGGAGGGAACTGTTATGAAATTTAAAACATTAAGGAGCAATTTGTAATGAAATTTTAAACCCCAAGAAGGAGGATGTAATTTTCAAAAGGTGAGAAGGGAACTGTAATAAACATAAATCTCATGAGGTGTCAATATAATTTACCCTTATTTTTAATAAACTATTTTAATCTAACAGTCTTCTCAAATAAAACCCTAAATTAATAACTTATTTTTATTAATTTAACCCCTACCCACACCCCAAATAAAATAAAATAAGTCTTCATCTTAAAGGCATGTTTACCAATAACATTGAAAATTGACGATGGTTGAAAACACGAACCGACTCTTGAGGATCAAAGCAATCAAATCTAATCCAATCCAACTCAGATCCCAGACTTGCGGTACGTTTGTCTAGTGACGGTCAATTTGGTGCAGTGACATATGCATGTGATTTTTCCAAATATTTTAGATAAATTACAAATACATTTTTAAAATTTATTTAAAATATGAATTATTTCTTATAATTTAAAAAAATAAAAATATCTTTCTATCAAAATTTTTTATTTAATAAAATTAATTAAAAAAGTGAAATTTTTAACTGTTCACCTATAGAATAATAAAATTATCTAAATTATTAATTGAAATAAAATTTTAATATTATTAAAAACTGTTAATTAATTTGATGATTTATTAATAAAATGACCTATTTGTTATGAACTTAGAAACCTAATGAGACATAATGTAATTTCTAGAACTACAGGAGTAATTTGTAATTTAAGTAAATCTCAGAAGTGTGTTTGTAATTTATCCAAACATTTTCTATCGCACTTAATAAAAATATGTTTAAAAAAAAATTTTAAAAATTCTCAAAATTTAATTCTCACAACAAAATAAATTTTTTATTTTAAATTTAAACTTTAAATTTTTTATTTATTTTCAATACAAACTATTTACTTATTTTCGGTAAGTAAAATTGATAGAAAATGTGTTTGGTAACGTTTACGTTTTCAGTTTATATTTATAAAAATTTTATAAACTGATTTTTGTTTATTTTTTGTTTATTTTTAGAAAAACATAAACTATAAACGCATTTGGTAATTGACAAAATGTTTAAAAAAGTGAGAAATGGGAAGTGGTGGCAAGTGGCGGCGGAAGACAGTGGTGGAAAGTGATGACGGTAGATGGTGGGTGGGTGGTGGTGTGGTGGTGGCGGGTGGGTGGGTGGGTGACAGTGGTGTGGGTGGTGGCGGTGGGTGGGTGACGGTGGCGAATGGTGGGTAGTGGTGTGCGGCGGCGAGTAGTGGGTGGTGGTGGCAGGTGGGTGGCGGGTAGGTGGCGGGTGGTGGATGGTAGTAAGTGGGTGGTGGTGGTGGCGGGTGGTGGTGGCGGATGGGTGGTGGGGTGTGGGTTGGTGACGATGGCGGGTGGTAGCGAGTGGGTATGGTGGCAGGTGGGTGGCGGTGGTGGTGGTGGTAGTGGTGGCGGGTGGGGTGGCAGGTGGCTGATGGGGTGAGTGGTTTGGTGGTGGCAGTGGTGAATGGTGGTGGCAGGTGGGTGGTGAGTGGTGGGTGGCAAATAAGTGGCAGGCGGTGGATGGGTAGTGGCGGGTGGTGGGTGGTGCGGGTAGATGGTAGGTGGGTGGTGGGTGTGGTGGTGGTGGTGGTGGTGGTGGCGGCGCGCGGCGAGTGGATGGCAAGTGGGTGGTGGTGACGGGTGGTGGGTGGTGGTGGCAGAAGACGTTGGTGAAAAATGATAGCGGGTGATGGCTAGTATTGGGTGTTAAAAAAAAAAAATCGAAAACTCAAAACGGAAATACATTTTTTGTGTTTTCATTTTTGGCCAAATTTATAAACTGAGACTACTGATTTATAAATAAAAATTTTATCAAACAAATTTTTATTTGAGTTTTTTAAATTTTTATAAATATAAATAGAAAATTAAAAATGTAAATAATTACCAAACGGCACCGAACCGACTCTTGAGGATCAAAGCAATCAAATCTAATCCAATCCAACTCAGATGCCAGACTTGCGGTACGTTTGTCTAGTGACGGTCAATTTGGTGCAGTGACATATGCATGTGATTTTTTCGAAATATTTTAGATAAATTATAAATACATTTTTAAAATTTATTTAAAATATGAATTATTTTTTATAATTTAAAAAAATTATAAATATTTTTTATCAAAATTTTTTTTTTAATAAAATTAATTAAAAAAGTGAAATTTTTAACTGTTCACACCATAGATAATAAAATTATCTAAATTATTAATTGAAATAAAATTTTTAAACATTTTAAAACTGTTAATTAATTTGATGATTTATTAATAAAAGGACTATTTGTTATGAACTTAGAAACATAAGGAGACATAATGTATTTTTCTAGAACTACAGGAATAATTTGTAATTTAAGTAATCTCAAAAGTGTGTTTGTATTTATCCAAACATTTTCTATCGCACTTAAAAAATATGTTTAAAAAAAAATTTAAAAAAATTCTCAAAATTTAATTCTCAACAACAAAATAATTTTTTATTTTTAAATTTAAACTTTAAATTTTTATTTATTTTCAATACAACTATTTACTTATTTTTGGTAAGTAAAATTGATAGAAAAAAATATATTTTAATTATTAAACTCAATAAAAAAAATAGTATTTTAGATATTTTACATATTTCTATAATTTATTAAAAAAATTCCCCTTCAAATATTTGTATCCCAATTTCTATAAAATATTTTTTTATTTTAATAAATAATATTATTTTGGATATTTGATCCACCAAATCTTAATTCTCATATATAAGGTATTTTATAGATAATTTTTCTTTTATAAATATTTTTTAACTCCTTAGCAACTTGGTAAGGTGAACATTCACGGTATTAAATAAATATGAAATTGTGAATGTTCACATTATGGAACATTCATACTGTCAATGTGAGCATTATTAATGCACATTTCACCCTATTGTTAGTAGCGATATTTTGATAATTATGTCACCCATAAAACTTATTAAAATATAAAAAATAATTTGGATTAAGTGAAACATAAATAGGTGAAAATTAGGGGGGTGCGGGTCGGTTGTGGCCATGGAATCTCTAATTCATCATCCATCCGCTAAATTGGCGACGTAGAGAAAATCAATCCACATCTGTCTGCCAATCCGGCGGATGTGGATTGAGCGGATTGGCGGATGTATACGAATCGGTTTGGCAGTTTAAAATTTTATAAATTTCAACATAATTTAACTTGTGCACTTCCTTTAAAAATATATATATATATTATAGTCAATGACTTAAAAAAGTATTACAATCACTGCATGTTTCATCCAAAGAAAAGAAAATTTGAAATTTTAGAATATTACAATCACTGCATTCCTCATCCACATATTATAATCACATCATACTTTATCCACATAAAGTATTACAATATGTGATTCTTAAAATATAAAAGCAATTCAAACCACCAAAACTATAAACAAAGCAACAGTAGAGATTGTATATCTCTGTATTGTTATATCTATATCTATTGTTGAAAGTAAAAACCAACCAACATATATCATCTTTTTTATTTATTATTTTTAGAGTTAGATTTAAAAATAAAAAAATATAGATAAATAATACAATTATTTTTTTCAATTCCAAAAAATATTCAAGTTGAAAACTATTTTTCAACAAAATATTTAAACTCTTTTTCAATTGAAAACATAAACAAAATATCTAAACAAATTAAAAACACAAAATCTTACAAATTATTAGGGGTGCTCGTAGTTTGGCGGTTCGGTTGTGGTTAAAGGAATTTCAAATCTGTTATCTGTCCAAAATTAGGTGGATTGAAAAAAATCAATCTGGAACCGTTTGCTCGTCACCATGCATCCGTCCAAAATGTGACGGATCGGTTCGGTTTGGCCGGTTTGGGTGGATCAATATATTTGCTGCTCACCCCTAGTGAAAAATGGATTTATAAATAAATGTCTCATTTTTCTATCGATTTTACTTAATGAAAATAGGTACAGTATTTGTTTAGATTGAAACCAAATAGGAAAAAATTTAAGGTTCAAATTGATAAAATTAAAAACTCAAGATTTATGTTAAAACAAAATTCAAAATTTGGTTTTTTTTTTTTTTTTTGAATTTTAAATTTCTCCTACTATCATTTTTTTTTATATATTAAAATTGATAGTGTATTTTTCATTATTTATTTAGTTTATCAAAAATATTTGGTAACTCTAAAGCAAGAGCTCTAATTAAGTGGCATTAATCCATGTGTAATTATTATTACTTTTCATTGATGATTTCCATTTTCTTTTAGTCGGCTAACTCACTAGAGCTCTATTTAAAACTTTTGCATTAGAGTTATGTATTAGAATAATGCTATATACACCAATTAGTGTACCAATTGATGATGTGGCATAATTTAAGAATTTTTTGGTATTTGAATGTGATTTATGAGTGGAGTCAATAATAATGTCATAACCAGTGGCGTAGCCAGGAATTCAGTGGAGTAGAGGCACAAATTAATGACAACATTAATTTTTTTTATTATTATAATAAATAACAATGAGATATTACTAAATTTAAATATTAAAAGTTCATTTAGATAAATGTAAATTTTAAATTAAAGGATTTGAGATTAAATTTTATACAAATATTGGGGAGTAACTATTTTATAGGTGGATTGAAAATTTAAAAAAGAAGATAAATTGAGATAGAAATGATATATTTTAGTAGAGAAATTCTATAAAACATACTGTAAAAAAAAAGTGTCTATCATATGTCGCTATTATGATCTTCGTGGTCTTTAGTTATAACACATTATAGTGTTAGATATAATTGAATTATAACTTCTTGTGGTTGTTATTTTGATTATGACTATATATCAAGTAATAGTTAGTTATGACTCATTCTGATATTTTATGACATATTGTATTTTTTTTATTTTTTATAATTGAAGATGTGTTGCTTGATTACAATTTATATAGTAGTCATTTTAGTTATGAATGGAAATAAACACATGGAAGATAAACTCCACATGACAAATGCAACTAACAATTCAACAAATTCCATATCTTCATTGAAATTAATTATGTTTGTATGTCAATAATGATAAACATCACCATTTTATTAAAATTTTCATAAATAATAATATGACTTATCATAGTCTCTTTATTTTCAATCAAAATAATAATTATTATTCTCATAATTTTAAAATGTCATTGACATTTCATTTTAAATAATATTTTGGGGGATGTACCAATAAATCCCAAATTAATAACTTATACACTATTTAGTCCTAAAAGTTTTCTTATAGACTGAAAGGTCCCATTACAATGTTTCAAACATCAGATTAATGTTTCGAACATTAGATTTCAAACATCTAATGTTCATTAGATTTCAATAATGTTTGAAATTAGAGGATGAATATTTCAAACATTAGATTTCACACATCTAATGTTCATCAGATTTCAATAAATTTTGAAATTATAGAATGAAACATCAGATTCATTTACATCATGAACATCATGATGATGTATAAATGGGACTAAATGGAGCATAAGAAAACTTTTAGAACTAAATGGTTCAACTTTTCAGAAACTAAGATTTACGGGTAAATTTTCCTAATATTGGTTTATAATTTTTTTTATTTTAAATATTTTCTTTATTTTTAAAAAAAAATTCCCAAAACTCCGGGGGTCACATGCCCCTTTTGGACGTAATGTGCCTCCGCCACTGATCATAACTAATGTTAGTACACATTAATTGGTGTATGTATTATTGATGTATGTATTATTGTAGTTATTTTATATTTTACACTTTTTATCAATGTGAGGGGACTTTCTGGCCTCTCGTCTTCCCAATTCCCAAAAGCTGTTGTGTCATCAATGACGTCATTGAGTGACGAGTAAACACATCGTAAGCAAAGCTTAGTACATGACGTCAGCATCTTCTCCACCCATCTCACCACATTCATTGTTGGGTTACACCTATTTAAATTTTTGAAAAATGTTTTTGGAAAATTACAGTAAATTGATAAAATATTTACAAATTTATAAAAGGATTATAATTTTAATTATTAAAATTAATAAAATTTATCTCTAATTGAAAATTATTTTAAAAAATATACACTGATATGCAAATTTCACAAAAGTTTTTATTTTTAAATTATAGTAGAAGAAAAAGAGGAGATACGTACTATTATGAGTTGTAATAATCAAAGGAACATGTTATGAATCTTAAATAATTTATCAAATTTTTTACTAAATCTCTTATATAAATGTAAGATTCACAAAAATT
Organism: Camellia japonica; assembly: GCA_030407325.1. Lineage (NCBI taxonomy): Eukaryota > Viridiplantae > Streptophyta > Magnoliopsida > Ericales > Theaceae > Camellia > Camellia japonica. The sequence continues at coordinate 110,446,872 of JAPPVO010000002.1, read as the reverse complement.
TATGTGAAAAATTTAATAAAAAATTTGATAAATTATTTAAAATATTTAACCTAACTCATAATCAAAACAAAAACCTAATCTACACGAAAGAAGTACAATTTTACACGTCTTGGGCTTCAATGATTTGATTGATGACAAAACCAATCAACTTGTTTGGTTTGAAGATTTACATTTTAAAAAATTAAAGATTTTGTTTAGTTTAGTTTTAAATATAATATAAGTATAGAGTTGTGATTTTAAGTGTGCAAATAGGAGTTGAGTTTTGAAAAGAGAAAATTTGTTTGGTCATAAGTTTGAGAAGAGTTTTGAATTTTTTTTTGAATTTTTAATTTTAAAAAGGGTTTTGAGTAATATTTTGGGTTTTAAAATTTTGAATTTTGAGTTGTATTTTGAAATTTTTTGGATTTATTTTTTTAAAAATATTTAAATATGTTTAAGAAAATTTTATTTTTTTATTTTAAATATATAACTGTTATTTAAATATTTTTAATTTTTTAATTTTAAATACTTTACATTATTTTGTAAATATTTTAATGTTTTTAATATTTTAAATTCAAAACCCAACTCCAAACTCAAATTATAACCAAACACAAAACTTAAAACTCAATTTAAAACTATTTTCAAACTCATAACCAAATATATAACTCAAAACTCAATTCAAAAACTATTTTCAAAATTTATAACCAAACACATAATTCAAAATTTATAACTAAACTCTTTTCAAAATTCTATTAAAAAAATTTCAAAAAAAATATTTGCAATTTTATCCTTTAAAATTATTTTATTTTTATATTTTATATTTTTTGAAAAACAAAATTCAAAATTTTTTTTGTTTATTTTTATTTTTGAAGAAAAATATATATTTTCTTTTTTTTTCAAAAAATAATATTGTTATTTTTTTAAGTATTGGCTAAATAATTTGTTATGATTTAGATATATATGACAGTCCAATTTTTTTTAATTTAAAAAAAAATTTAAGATATTAAAAAATTAAAATATAAAAAATATTTATAAATAAAATAAAGTATTTAAAATAAAAATTATATCTTTAAAATAAAAAATAAAATTTTAAATATTAAAAATATTTAAAAAAATACAGTGCACATTAAAATAATATAAATAAATAAATGTTTAAAATATAAAATATTTACCTTAAGAAAATTTTTAAATATTTAAAAAATTTCTATTCAAAAAATTTCAAAATATAATTCAAAACTCTTTACAAAACTTATAACCAAACAAATTTTTTATTTTCAAAACTCAACTCAAAACTGATAAGTCAAAACACGACTCCATACTCAAATTATGATTCTAAAAATAATTTTAAAAAATAAATAAAACTATTTTTTTGATTTTTTTTTTAAAATAGAATTTTAAGAAGAGTTTGGTTTTGAGTTGCGTGTTTAGTTATGAGTTTTAAAAATAATTTTTGAATTCAGTTTTGAGTAGTTTTGAATTATGTGTTTGATTATGAGTTTTGAACTTTTTTTTTATTGGAATCACAATTCCAAAACTAAACTTTCATTATTTTTTTTTATTGAATATTTTTAATATTTTAAGGAATTTTTTTTAAACTTTTAGATATACCTAATATAAATACACTTAAAAAATCTTTAAAAAATCACTAAATACCAAAAATACAAAATATATATATATATAGAAAAATTCAGTACATTTTTTATATTCTTGTGTACTTATTGATTTTAAAATTTTTTTTTACAAATATTTATTTTTTAGATATATCTAAGTGAGGTGCATCTAAAAAAAAAATTGCTTAAAATTTTAGAAATATTCACTAAAAGTAAAAGAACAAAAAATACGCAAAAAAAAAAAAAAAACTCAATTTTCAGAAAATTGAATTCAAAAAATTAAAACCAAACACAGTGAATTTTTTTTTTCTCCATCTCTATTTATTTTTTTTATTTTAAAAAAACTATATAATTTCTCTCTTTTTGGATGAGAATAATTTTGTAGTGAAAGATAAGGCTGAGTTTTGTTTGGTTTTCAAAATCAATTTTGAGAGATAATTTTTTGAAAATAGCTTTTACAATTAAAAAATTTTGTTTGATTGTATATTTTAAAAATAGTTTTTACAAATTTGAAGTTTTGTAGTTTTGAATGATTTATAATTTTTTTTCTAATTAAATAGATGGATGTAAGAAAAAAAACAATTGATTGATATATAAGATGTAAAAGAAAGAGAGAGGAAATAGAAAAAAAAAATGTTTAATTGATATGTATGATGTGAGAGAAAGAGAGAAAATACATAAAAAGTGATTGAAAACAATTTTGTGGAAATTATAAACCAAATAAATTTTGGATTTTGAACTCTAAAAAATTGATTTGAAAATCCAAACCAAACAAGCCCAATGCTATTGTTTACAAAAATCAACAATGCTACGAACACAGAGAGCTAAACACAAAACCAAACACAGAAACTATTCCACCGGAAGACATCATAACAGTCGCGGCCAATAAGCTCTAGCCATGTGTAGCTCGACTTTTTCGCGTCCCTTTTCGGAAGGTTTGAAAGAAGCCCTACAGTTCGGACTCCCGCGGTTCTGAATCTAATCTCACAAGTGCAATGTGAAATTGATAAACACCAAAAAGTCCAAATTCGGCAAACCTTTTAGAAAATCGATTTTAGAATAAAAAATGCCAAAATTGGATTGCTTTGCCAGATACAGAGTCGCCATCTAAATATTTTTTATTTTGGAGAAATTTAGGAAACCCATGACTCGTGCCAAATGCCACGTGTCCGTCATCATCCAAAATTGCCTCGGCTCAAGAACTTAGGTACGAGAGGAGAAGGTCATGAAATGAGCACCCCCGCTTGCCCGATCAAAGATCGGCCTCTACTAATCATAATATAATTTTTATGAGCATTATGTGCTTTTGTTCTAATTATTAGACTAGCTTTACTATGTGATGTCACAAGCAAATGCAGACTAAAATTGTAAGACTTAGAACATTTCAATTTATGTTTGTTTTGCGAAAATTGGTTTGAATTTGCCACCTCAAGTGAGCTTAAGGTTTGCGAATTTGCCACCAAACATAGTGGGCTTAAAACACACATTCGTTGAATCGTTCCAATTCAAGCAACAAGCCTCATCCACAGGTATTCAAGTATTTTAACAAGTAAGCATTTAGCCTCATGGTAAGTATGCTAGTCATGGCAACACTCACACTCACACTCATGCAAGTATGCTAAAGCATTAAAACTCACCTAGTACTCCAAGCTAAGAAAACATAAGTTAGAAAAATATGCATGATTCCTAACTATGCAAGATGTCTAATGTAACATATGCGAAGAATGCAACTAAAATAGGCTCGGCTACTAAGCATGGCATATGAAGCAATTTTGATAACATGCGGTTAAACACGTATTCAAAGAATTATTGAAATGATAATAGTTTGAATGATGCGCCGAGCCTCGGTGCATATAAGACAAGATGAATGTATTCAAGCATAAGGTATGCTAATTGAAACGTGACCCTAATCTAACCATCAAAAGCGATTAAGTAAAAGGGAGAAAGACGTGGGGTTGGAAGACATATACATTATTACATTTTGCTCTTACGGAGAGTCTGAATGAATAAAGCTAACTAACTAATTAAGCTAAGCTAAGCTAATTAAGCTAATTATTACAAACCAAAATAAAAAGCTAAACTAATTAACTAATTTTTACAACACTTGAAAGAATTAACTAGTAAACTAACTAATTAATTTACAATACAAATGCAAGTGAACTAAGCAATCAACATATTTAACTACGCTGCCACTACTTCGTCTCGGGAAATGGAAGATGCACATGCTAGGTTTCCGCCCAAAAAGACCTGAGTTTTACTCTCGAAAGCCTCTGTTTGCAAGTTGAACATTTAAACAACCTTTCTGCTCCACCTTACCAAAATTCTACTGAGGTTTACATCAGTGGCCAGCCAGCCATGAATGAATGCTGTCGGCCATCTGCCAGCCAAGAAGGTAGTCAGCCGGCCATCTATAGTGCACCGTCGGCCATGGATGGTGGCCTATCGGCCACTGATCCACTGGATCACCATGCTGCAACAGAGTACAAGCAGAGCAAAAAGAGGGTTTTTCCAAGGGTTGTCTGCACAATTCACCCCTCATTTTCATGGACAAATCCAAGGAATTGTAAACTTAAACCACAAACCACCAATCTAAGCTATTTCATTGCATGATGGCTTGTGATTCAAGGTGTGCAAGCTCAATGAATGCAAAACAAGACACACAAGAACCATCACCCTATCATGCATGATCAAGGGCAATGAAGACCTATGAAAGTTAAGACATTTCATCACTTTAAGTATGAAATGCTCCAATTTTCCTTGTGTTCAATTAACATCCGATTGAACACACAACACACAAGTTATTATCTTGCTCAATTTTAGTCCCAAGTTGTTAGTTACTCATTTTAACTTACCAACCATTATTTATTCCAATTAAGTCCAAAAGGTGAGTTAGAGTCCTCTAATGGAAAGAAGGCTCAAAACACAAGTTTCTTTGGGTATGAAAGAAGTCTCATACCGTTGGTAATGAACCCCCAAAGGGATTAAACCATTAAGTATGAAACCTCAATTCCACACTTAGGCAAACAAGTGACTTGAAACAACTTTCAAAGCAAAAAGAAAAACCAAAAATAAGGGAGGTTGCAGAGGTGATTAGTGCTGAAATGAAGTGCAAAACAACACTAAAGCATGCAATCAACTCAAACAAGAGGTGCCTAATGGCCTAAAATACCAAGTTTGTGAGGACTATTACACTATAACCCAAACAGCCCAAAATAGAGCTAAAGCAGTTTAAAACAGAGTTAAAAACATGCTGGAACAAAGCTACAAAAAGCTAGAAAATCATGCTAACACATGGAGTTAACTAGGCTAGCAAACAAGACACAAGGAGTGGAGGCTAACCCCTCCAATTTTGGACTTCAAAATATGTTTTTCGCCACTGAAAATACTCTGAAATTCAGTGGTTAAAAGCCCCAAAAAAGCTGATTTAAAGATGGGAAACACAAGTGAAGAAGCCTTACAAACAAGGTACAAAAAAGGTGAACCACCCCTACCTTAAAATGGCTTCAAATCACAAATTTTAGCCCATTTTGACAGAGTTTTTATAGCCCTAAAACAGCCCAAAAACAATAAAAAAAGAAAGGAAAACAAGTACACAAAGTAAGCTAACAAATCAACTATTGTACCTCTTGAAGAGAAGAGTGATTCTTGGCAACAATTCAAGCCAAAAGAAACTTGTAGAACTCCAAGAGGGCCTCAAAGAACCTCAGCTCAAAGGTGAGCAAGTTTGGTTAAGAAAGTCAAGGCAAGAGTGTAGTGTAAGTAGGCAAAAGTGTAGAGAATTGTAAGAGAGAGAGAAAGAGAGAGAGAAAATTTTGAGTTTTAAATCTTCCAACCTTAAAACATAAGAGAGGGACTCCCTATATATAAAAAACATGAATTCTATACAAGGAGATCCAGCCCTCCACGTGTGGACATATGCAAGCATCTGTGCAAACAGCTAGCACAGTTAGCACAAAATATCTGCAGAAAACACTGGTGGCTGGCTGGCCATTAGTGGTGGCCGGCCGACCATTAGTGATGACCGGCAAGGCACATCAATGGCCAGCAGACTAGAAGCTCTTGCTAGCAGCCTTCATAGATGGCCGGTAGGCCACCAGAGATTGCAGGAGGGAAAGACCAAGACATGGTCCAAAAAAGGGACAAAATGGATGCAGGGTTTGAAAGGCTCAAACCTGTGGTGTTCCGCTGAGGACTTCGAGCACTTGGCGAGCAAACAAACTCATCATCGGATGTACCTGTAAGAACATTCAAGTCTTCAAAGGCCATAAAAAATGGGGTGTCTACAGTTGCCCCTCTTTGATATAACTTAGAGTTATGAAATGACGTGGGTAAATGTCAAAGCCCAGAGACGACCCATTTTGACAAGGCCGTAAGACTTGGACAAACAATCAAAATAGAAATAAATGGTTGTGCCTGCAGGCTGCCTACGTATCCCTTTGCAAGGAATCAAACCAGCGTAGTTTTGGGACAAAATGCAAATGATATGCAAGATGCAAGGACATAACTTATGATCATGCAATGAGGCTGCGCAATGAAACATTTTTAAAGCAAATGCTATGCAAAGAAAATGCCACAGTTAAACAAACTGAAACAAGGAACAACAATTCCAACTGTGAAAAGAAAACCACACGTCACGCACGAGAAACACAGACCCAAACTACATTTCATGCAGAAAGGATGTAAGAAAATTATGCAAGCTTAACTACACATCACGCAGGAAAAGCAATGGGTGACGTAACCGTCGGGTACACCCGAGGTCTCAACCATGGCTCTAACGCGTTGCACGCAAAAAGAGAAAGGACGGTGTGAACATTGGGCGCACCCAAATGTTTTTAACCAAAAGGGGTAGTGTGAATATCAGGACTCACCCAAATGTTTTTAACTGAAACAATCCTAACATGTCTCACGCGAGAGGAGGAAGGAGTGGTGTGAACACCGGAACACACCTGAATATTTTTAACCGAAGCAAGTGGGGTGGTGTGAACACCAGGACGCACCCAAATGTTTTTAACCAAAGAGGTGGTGTGAACACCGGGACGCACCCGAACGTTTTTAACCGAAGGGGATGGGGTGGTGTGAACACCGGGACACACCCGAATGTTTTTAACCGAAGAGGTGGTGTGAACACCGGGACACACCTGAATGTTTTTAACCGAAGCAATCCTAACGCATCTCACGCGAGAGGAGAAAGGGTGGCAAGGTGCGATTCGAAGGACATGAATGATTTAACCTGGAACTCCTTAGAATGAACCGTACATACAATATCGTGCACATGTAAGAAAAGAGAATTAACAAATGCGATACAATAAGAATGCATGTTCTATGCAAGATAAACAATCGAGATATAATGTTAATGGCATGTTCTATGCGAGAAACAAAAGCATAAGCATATTCTATGCATGATTGGTAACAGGAGCATATTCTATGCGTGAAAGCGGATATAGATTCCATACATGAAGACGAATGCATATTCCATGCGAATGCATATTCCATGCATGATTCAAGAGCGAACGCAAGACGCACATGCAATTCCCGTGAGATGCACATCTTATAACAACATATGTGAAATGCATATTCTATGGCACAAAGTGAAGTGCATGTTCCATGTGACAACGAATAAGAAATGCATGTTCTATGCAAGATATCAAAGCATGATTTGATGAAAACAAACTCAAAGGCAACTTCCAATTCACCTCTCGGAAGAATTACAATGTACTTCAAGGATACACCTCATTCATGTTGAAAAGTGACGAACATCGCGCACTGAAAACAGAGTTTTAAGCTTCCGCAAAGACATTCTGAACCAAACAATGAACAATTCTTTCACTTCTTGGAAAACAAGGACACAAAACAGCATCAATAACCCAAGGAGAGCTGTCGGCCACCTGCCGGCCATGAGGGAAGGACGCCGGCCATTGGTGGACCTTGCCAGCCATCGATGAGCCTTGCCAGTCATCGATGGCAGATTAAGGGCAATTTGGGCAATTCGGCCCAAGCCTTTAAGTATGAGCCACTAGGGCTCATTTCCTCACATCCCCTTGTCTGAAAATCATCTCCCTCTCTCTCTCGACCCTCATTCTCTCTAGATTTTCACTTTCTACGTGTTTTCCAATGCCCCATGCGAAGTTGATTTGCTAAATCCTCTTTGTTCTCTTCACTTTGAACCGATTGAAACTTGATTTCAGTGCTCCTTTCCTCGTTTCCACCATTCTAGGCTTGTTCCCCTCGAGTTTCTCTCGAGTTTTGTGCACTTTTCCCGGCTTTGACTTTTTTCTCCATTTTCTCTCCTAGGGTTTGACTTATTCCAAGTTTACCATTTTTCTTCATTTTTCTTCACTTTTCACCTACTTCGCACCTATTTTCAGATGGCGGATGAGGTTCCTCATGACGGGGCTCCTCCGGAGATTCCCCCAGTAGTTCCACACGTGCCAGAGGTAGAGGAGCCGGTAGCTGATCTTGAGGCTAACTTAGAAGTGGAGTTCGAGCCCGAGAACGAGCCAGAGCTGCTACCACTGAGGGTATGACCTTTTGACCCGACGAGATATCACCCACAGACACACATACTACCCACTTTTAGAGGCATCAGACGCTTCACCGAGTTCACCCTTGGTGCACCGAAGGACCTTTTGTTGAGGGAGCTAGAGTCTCACTTGTCAGCTATTGCCATTGAGGTAAGAACTCTATTTTTATGTATTTCTGCCTTTAGTTACTTGCAATTCCTACACTGCCTTGTACTGGGATCCACCTGACTGCATTTCATACACTAACTACATTTATCTAATTGCATTTCATGTACTACCCTATATCTGACCGCATTTCATACACTACCTTTATCTGACTGCATTTCATGCACTGCCCTTATCTGATGCATTTCATGCACTGCCCTTATCTGATTGCATTTCATGCACTGCCCTTATCCAATGCATTTCATCTGCCACAGGGCGAGTCTTGCGCCTTCAGAGGCTATGGTGCCACGACCGCTCGAGACTGGTGTGACGAGCTCCCAGCCAGAGTTCGAGACATCATCGACGAGTCAGGCTTCGGCCTCTTTTGCTCCGGCTTGACTCGGGTCATCGCGAGCCATCCCCTCCGAAGAGCGCTGGTGGAGAAGTGGTGGGATACCACCAACTTCTTCCACTTTTCCACCGCAGAGGAGATGACGATGACTCCTTACAACTTTGCCATGATCACCGGCTTAGACGTACTGATCCCTATTGACACAGATATGGAGGAGTGAGAGGCAGCTTGATTCGAGCTACTGGGGGCATACCCACCCATATACCGAACGAGGATGGTGTGATATACTTGGTTCGCAGAGCGATTCAGAGAGACCAAGCCCGAGACGATAGAGGAGACCGAGCAGTATGCCAGGGGCTTCTTAATGTTCATCTTTAGTACCATCTTGTTTTCGAACAAGTGAAATACTGTTGGCCTGTATTTGCTGAGCGCCCTAGTGACCTTTTCTCGGGTTAGTTTCTACGACTGGGGTGGAGCTGGCCTCACCACATTGTACGGATATATGAGCTCCACCTCCCGCCTGTGGGGAGACTTAATTGAAGGCTACTGGCGGGCCTGGGAGATACACATCTCAGTTTCCTCTTTGTACTTTATGTTTACTTTATAGTTTCTGCTTTACATCTATTTCAATGCATGCTTTCTGCTTCGCATTTTTGTATCTACTCAAACACTGTTTATACACTGTGTTTTCTGTTTTACACTTTCTGCATCTACTTGAACACTATTCTGATCACATACCACAACATTTTTCCTGCAGCTATGGGTATACGCATACTTTCCAACTCTTGCCCTGGAGCCTGTAGTGGAGCTTCCGTTGATAGTCCCTTATTCGCAGGTGTATGATGGTCAGCTTCACCATAGGAGCCGCAAGCCTTTCACATTCTTCAGGCAGTACTTCGACACAGTAGGTGCCCATGAGGTACTCTGAAACACTGTCATTTTTGTTTTGAAACTGTTCACTTAGCAACTGACAACAACTAATAATCTGTATAACTTCTGTTTGCAGATCATGTGGCAACTGTGGACCTTGATGCCAGGGAGGTGCAGGACCAGTTTGCCGGTGCCTGGGCCGTCTCCTGTTACCACATTTTTCTTGAGAGTCCAGTCTGCCTGGCCTAGTTCTTAGGTGAGCACTTCGTGCGCCAGATTATGGATGTGCCGAACCCAGTTGTCCCGATGGGTCCACCAGAGTCCATGCGGTCCATAGAGAGCCTATCTGTTGAGGAGGTCATCTAGTTCATGGTGGGCCTCGACGTTGACTTCTTTTGAGCAGAGGGCGACTATGCAGATTTCATTTTTACGCACCTGATGCCACCCTTGACGAGTGTTCGTGGAGATGAGGAGGCAGGGGATCCTGCTGCGAGAGTGAGACGCAAAGTGACCCGGGCGAGCAGAGCCTGAGGCAGAGCGGCTTCTCGAGCAGGGCGAAGGGCTGATTGGCCAGAGCTCCCCTCCACGTTGACTTGATGGCGACACACAGGGGAGGCCTATCAGGTCTCAATTGAGCCCACAACGGCTGGTCATGAGCTTGTCGGGGTCTGAGGCCCGACTCTGGTATGAACCACACTTTAGCACTTGCACTTCATATTTCATTTCAGATATATCTACGGTAGATACTAATCATTCAAATACATTTGCAGGCACCGATTGAGTATACAAGAGGCGCCCTCGAGCTGATAGCCTCACTGATGGAGATGATACAGAGGAGAGAGACACTGCTCAGCCTCTGCGGTGTTCAGGTAATTTCTTCAATTTTACATTCCAGGCATCAACTTTCCACTGACACACTGACACAGACATTTCAACTGAAAACTTCCCAAACTACACTGATACATTGCATCGATAGACCACATCTGCCATACTGTGCTTGCATGCTGTATTCACACACTGTATCTGACTTCTGCATATACTCATTCTACGCACACTGTATTTGACTTCTGCATATATTCATTCTGCTCACACTATATCTGACTTCTGCATATATTCATTCTGCGTATTATGCTCGCATTTGATATACATGCTGTAACTAATATGCAACAACTGTCTTTTCAGATCCCACCCATGTCGACAGTACCAGCGGCAGCTGTAGCACTTACACCAGAAGTACCTCATCTAATAGCAGGGAGGAGAGAGAGACAGATTCCAGCACACGACCAAGGTAGAGCCAGAGGCACTCGAGACGGGAGCGGCCCTTTAAAGCCCATTATTAGTGATGATGATACTAAGACGAGCGACTCTGAGGAGGCAATGAGTCAGCATTTAGAGTCATCTGAGAGTAGAGATGATGACGTCGGCTCGGCTTCCAAGAGCAGGGGCAATGCTGAGGCGCGCTCCGAGGTGGAGAGCGGAGATGGCTTCGGTTCAGACTCTGGTCTAGATTCAGACAGCGGCACCGACGGAGACAGTGCTCGAGAGTTCTCTTCTCCGAGGAAGAGAATGAAGAGGGCTTCTCGGGCCTGAGTTGAACCAGCGCTGATTTTTTTGTATTTTTGCTTAGCTTCTTTTTGTTTATAGTTTTAGCACATTATACAGCTTCAGACAAGTTTTATTTGCTTTAAAAACTTGTATTGCACTTTTGTAAAAACAACCATGATCAGAATGAAAACCAGTTTTTATTTGAAAAAGTGTTGTATTTTGCATTGTGAGCATCACATTGCATGAAAATGAGGTTGAACTCGATACTGAAAACTGAATACTTGTATTGCCACAACAGTCTTAATTGGGTAATGAACCGACCAACAACTGAAATAACAACAATATACAGCTCGATAAACAACACAACAACAACTCGATAAACAAAAACAACACAAATACAACTCGATAAGCAAAACAAAATGAATAGACCTCAACAAACATGCTAAAGCCCAAAGGACTCAAAACAAGACTCTAAAACACATAAAGAACATAACAAAACACAGGCTTTTAGCATCTTTTCAGCACAAATATGGACACCAGGCTAGAGTGGGAGACTGCCGGCCATGAGTGGCGATTACCGGCTATGTGAGGTGGCCTGCCGACCACCAATGTCCTTTGTCGACCACCAATGAGCCTTTGCTGGCCATCAATGAGCTTTGCCGGCCATCGATGTACAGGGCCTCCAAATTGTTGACACCTAGCTTCCACTCAATGCCTTATTTTCCACAAAAGGTTGGACTTCGTAGTTTCTTCATTTTAGCTGCAAATTCTTCACAAATGGAGCCATTTTTAGCCAAAAAACTCTCGAATTGGATTGCGACTTTAGATGGCTTGGAAAAGGTGAATTTCTGGGGTTTCGGCATAAATGCACTATTCCCGCTGAGTCGTTCTCAGCTTTGTTTTCCGTTCCTACATGCCACGGCTAGATGTTGGAACCCAATTACACACGTCTTTAGCTTTGAGGGACAAGAGGTATGCCCGACAATCGAAGAATTTGAGGCACTAATGGAATCCTAGCGCGATGAGGAAATCATACCTCAGTCCCGTTTTGGCCACATCCAAGCTTTGGGAAGGATGTGTGAGCTCACTCTAGGTGAGGCTCGATCTTTGATTCACAATGAAGAGCTTGACATTCCCAGTCTAATTCATCAATTTTCTGAAGTGGGCGACCGAGGTAATCTTTTTTGGTGGGGTTTTCGGCAACACGCCCTTTTTTTGTGCATGTTGTCTCATTTCCTTCTTGCCCCTAGTTTCGGAGGGTCTAGCATTCGGCTAGTTGAAATGGCGCAAGGCCTGAAAGAGGGCAAGAGTTGCATTGGCTTAGTGTTAGTCGAGACTTTGATGGGCTTAGACATCTTCCATCAGCGAGAGACAAACAAATTCGCAGGGAGTCCACTACTTCTTCAGGTAATGTTTCCCACCCTCTCTAATATGTGTTTCTCGCATCTCTCAGCACTCGTGCTTTGTTTTTCTCTCAAAGCCCTTTTCTTACTTTTCTCTCAACATACATCTCTCTTTTCTTTCATCCCTCCCCAGATATGGCTAATGGACAAGCTGAAGGTGGTGGACTCTTGCCCTGCATACTCAGCCCGAGCATACTTTTTTCGCCAATAACTAGTGGATTTCCCGAATGAAGGATGGTGGTGCCATTGGATGTGCAACAGGTCTGCTGCTGACATTGCTTGGCGTTGCCCCTGGCTTAATCTGAACGAAATGAGCTACAACATGACTCGGCAACCTGACATTGAGTTGATTGGCCTTGCACACTGTGTATTCTACTTTCCGTTCTAGTTCAGACGTCAATTTAGACATGATCAGACTTGCCCAGAAGAAGGGATAGGGTACCTAGTTTCATTCCCAATTCGAGGTTCATATTTGGCTAGATACCTCACTGCTTGGAGGACGAGAGAGCTTTTGGCCCCTGCCCCGAGTTTCAGCTGCGCACTTTTTGGCGAGTGCTTGACTTGGCTCAAAGATGAGGAATAAACCGGGCCCACTTTGGCGTCAGAGGCTTTCATAAGCACAAGCGGGGACGCAGGAACACCTGACTCATCTATGCCCCTTGTTTATTACTTTGATCTTTACTTTTCAAGTTTTAAATAAAAACAACTTTTATTTGTATCGAGAGTTGGAGAATTTTGTATTGAAATCAATGAAATTAAAGTTGTGAGCACTGAAAATTTTCCTTTTGGTTTAAAAATGGTTTGAGTTGTAGAAGGTGAAATTTGAGCAAAGTCAACTTTTATCAAAACTTTTCAAAACCATTTTCAAAAAGGATCACAACTTGACACACATGGAATCAATCCTCAAGATGTACAACCCTGAATCCAAAGATCACAAATTGCCCCTTGACTGAATAACACTGCTCAGCACTGTAACCGACTCTTCTCTCAGAGTAAGGATCACAACTAAACTTCAGGTAAAGAACAGACAAAGATAACCTAATCGAACACATGGACAGGACAGTTGAGTTAGAGGTGTTTACGGCCGAACTTCAAAATGAAGTTGCCTACGTATCCTGAAGATAGGAATCAGGCCTTACGTAGTTCGGTACGGGTTCACTCGAGTATTAATGCTCTCCTTTTGTGCTCTAACTTTTGCCAAGGCCGCCTTTTAGGGTTTTCAACCTTGCGAGCTAAGTTTTTCTTTGTTTTTAATTTTTTGTGCTCTAACTTTTGCCTAGGTCGCCCTTATGGGTTTTCGGCCTAGCGAGCCTTTCAGGGACAGTATTTCTTCAACTTCTCCATGTTGATTAGTTGTGAAAATTCTAGGCCATCCAGGTCCATAAGAATAATAGCTCCACCAGACCAATAGTTTTGATGATGTAAGGACTAGTCCAATTGGGTCTGAACTTGCCCCTAGGGTCATGGATGGGAGCTCGGTTGTCTTTCAGTACCAAATCCCCTTCTTTGAGATTCCAGGACTTAACTTTCTTGTTAAAAGCCCTAGCAATCCTACATTGATAACCCTGAACATGGTACAATGCTTGCAACCTTCTCTCATCAAACAGCATCAATTCTTCAAACCTACTCTGCTGCCAGTCCGCCTCTGCTATTTGACACTCGGCCATAACTCGCAGTGATGGCACTTGTATTTCGATTGGCAAAATAGCCTCTACACCGTAGACAAGAGAGTAGGGAGTTGCCCCTGTAGACGTCCAGATTGAAGTTCTATAGCCCCAGAGTGCAAATGGCAATTTGTTTGGCCAATCCCTATAGGTCTCAACCATTTTCTGCAGAATATGCTTCATGTTCTTGTTGGCAGCCTCAACAGCTCCATTGGTTTGTGGCCGGTATGTAGATGACTTATGGAAAGCCATGTTGTATTTCTCCAACAAGTCAATGACTTCTTTCTTAAAGGGGGAGCCATTATCTGAAATGATCTCATTTGAGACTCCATAACGGCAAATGATGTTGTTTCGAATGAACTTAGCCACATGCACTGCTTTCAACACTGCATAAGACTGAGCTTCCACCCACTTTGTAAAGTAATCAATTGCTACCAAAATGTATTCATGCCCATTTGACCCTTTCGATGTGACTGCGCCGATGACGTCGATTCCCCAGACTAAGAAAGGCCATGGCGAAGTCATGTTGTACAGCTTCGACGGCAGGACGTTCATGCGATTAGCATGAATTTGGCATTTGTGGCATTGCTGAACAAAACCAATACAATCCTCCTCCATGGTAGACCAGTAGTAACCTTGCCTGAGAATCTTCCGGGCTAACATTACTCCGCTTATGTGAGCTCCGCACTCTCCTCTATGGATGGCCTCCATCAGGCGCTTTGATTCCTTTGCTTTAACACACAACTTGTGCATTCCCAAATGACCCCTCTTGTACAGTTTACCTCTGCAGATGATAAATTGAATGGCTATCCGCCATATTGCCCTTTTATCTTTGGCACTTGCCCCTGGTGGATAAACCTCATTTTCCAAGAAGTTTCAGATATCATAGAACCAAGGGTTTTGATCTTGTGCTTTATCTATTGCGGCGATAGTCTCATAAGCTGGCGTATATCTCTGCTCAATGATGATCGGACGCATTCGGACTCCAACGGGATGTCTATCATGGAAGATAGAGTTGATAAGGCGTCAGCGAACCTGTTGTTCTCTCTTAATAGATGCGTGAAGGTCAGCTTCTCAAGCCTAGGAATCAGAACATCCAGGGCTTGATGATAAATCTTCATCTTTTCTTCTTTAACCTTCCAATCTCCTTTTGCTTGAGACACAACTAGGTTCGAGTTCCCAATGACGTCCAACCTTTTTGCCCCTAGTTCTAGGGTAGCTTTCAAACCAGCGATACACGCCTCATATTCTGCCTCGTTATTGGATACTTTGAGCCAGAGTTTGAAGGCTAAGGGTATATGGGAATTGTCGGGAGTTATCAGCAACACACCTATCCCATAACCGTTTGATTAGACGCTCCGTCAAAGTACATTGTCCAAATCTCTTCCTCGACTTGCAGAACAGCTTTATCTGGGAATAAGTATTCTACCACTTCATCCCCTTCCACTGGGTGGTCTACCAGGAACTTCGCTACCGCTCTCCCTTTGACCGACTTGCGAGTAACATACTTCAGATCAAATTCGGAAAGGAGAAGCAACCAACGGGCTAACCTACCCGTAAGTGCTGGTTTCTCAAAGAGATATTTGATGGGATCTAATCTCGAAACTAGGATTACGGAGTGAGTTAACAAGTAGTGCATCAACTTCCTGGTAGCCCATACCAAGGCTAGGCAAGCTTTCTTTAACGGAGTGTAGTGAGTCTCATAATCCAGCATTTTCTTGCTTAAGTAGTAGATAGCTTTCTCCACCCTACCCTCAGATTCCTGAGCAAGCATGTATCCCATTGTTGTATCCGTTACTGATAGATACAAAATCAAAGCCTTTCCCGGCTCTAGTGGCAACAACACAGACCGATTCTGAAGATACTGCTTGATCTGCTCAAAAGCAAATTGACATCGATCATCCCATCGGAATTTCTTTCCTTTCTTCAGAAGACCAAATAGTAGTTTACAAGTCAAGGTTAATTTAGAAATAAACCATCTTATGAATTGCACTTTACCCAAAAATCCTCGCACCTCCTTTTCAGTCCTTGGTGGTGGCATTTCTAAGATGGCCTTGATTTTGGAAGGATCTACCTCGATGCCCCTCTATGTAATCAAGAAACCCAGCATTTTCCCTGCTGTTATACCGAAAGTACACTTATGTGGATTCAACCTCAGTCTGTATTCTCTGATCCGTTGAAAGAATTTCTTTAAGGCGGTGTAGTGGCCATCTTTTTCCTTGGACTTGACAATTATGTTGTCCACGTACACATCGACCTTTTTATGGAACAAATCATGCAAAATTGTGGTTGCAGCCCTTTGATAGGTAGCCCTGGCATTCTTCAACCCAAACGGCATTACTCTGTAGTAGTAAGTTTCCCACAGCGTAGTGAAAGCAGTTTTCTCTCTGTTCTTAGGCGCCATCAGAATCTGGTTATACCCGGAAAATCCATCCATAAAGGAGAGCAATGCATGACCCATCGACGTGTGGCAAGGGAAAGTCGTCCTTCGGACTGGCTCTGTTCAGATCTCTGAAGTCCACACACACTTGAATTCTACCATCTTTCTTCGGTACTGGAACAATGTTGGCTAACCAAGTCAGATACTCAGATACTAGCAAGAACCCTGCGTCTATTTGCTTGGTGACCTCCTCCTTAATCTTCAAAGCCCAATCCGGACGTATATTTCGCAATTTATGTTTGATGGGTCGGGCCTCGGGGTCAAGAGGGATCCGATGCTGTACAATCTCAGGATCGATTCCAAGCATGTCTTCGTAGGACAACACGAAAACATCTTTGAAATCTTTTAATAAAGCGAATAAGCGCCCGCGCTCCTCCGAAGACAACGTGGACCTGATCTGGACCAGACGCGGATCCTTTTCAGTACGCATGTTAAAAGCAATGATTTCATCAGCGAGGGGTTTTGCAAACCTCTCATCCTCTCAATTAATCAAAATTTTCAAAACTAGAGGAATTCTTTCCTCATTGTTTTCATCAAAATTTTGAAAGTCGTGATCAATGCAATAAAACAAGAGGCATAGAGAAATACTCGGAATCTGCCGTGGCATTCTCATTCACAAGGTAAAGCTGATCCATTTTCTTGGTTACAACTGACTCAAAGGAAAAAGAAAATGACGACCTGGACAATACCTTGGCATCCAGGTTATCAACCCCAGGAATACCAGACCCAGACTCAGAGGAACCAGAATCTGATTCCGACTCCACAGACTTTGTGGAATCGGATTCTGGCTCACTACCCGACTCAGAACTACTAAACAGGTAGTTCTCCTCCAGCTACCAAGCGAGGGATGGTGCGTCAGATGCATCCAAGATGCTGCTAGAAGGGTTCACACCCAGTTGGTCTCTGATCATGGAAACAGTCAGGTTATCCCCCAAGCTCTCTGAGTCGATCAGAGGATTCGAAAGGAGACATGCCAGTGCTGCTCCTACTTCAAGCTCGCCGTTGTTGGAATCACTTTATGTGCTTTTCGCAGCTTCAGCAGTTGGTTTAGCTATTTCTTCTGTATCACTATCTTGCAACTGCAAGTTAAAGAAAATCTCAAAGCCGGGAACTCGCTGCTTCTCAGAGTTGAACCAGGGTTCGGGGAAACCACAAAATGGGAAGTCTTCTCCCTCCCGAACAAAATGACCATTTAGGGTCCCCTAGATTGGTCTGTGTACAAGTTCATAGAGCTTCCCGGTCTGCTTAGCTCTGTCTCTGCTGGTCATCTCTTTTCCCTTTCTAACCCAATCCTCTTTGGTGGGCGTATAGCCAAGACCAAAGGTATGCGGGTTATGTGGCACATCAGCCAATGTGGTAACGCCTTTCCGGCTGCTTCTTCCCAGTCCCATTCCTGGCATGTGTTGGAGCTTGTTCATGAAGTATACAGATTGGGCATTGACATACAAGCCCTCATTAACAGCCAAGATATTTTGCACTACCCAAGCCTCAACCAAGGTCAACCCCAAAAGGAAAACATCCTCTTCGCCATGCACAATCTCCAACACAGGTGTAGTGACCTCTGGCGGAGGATATATAGATGAATTCCTGAAGACTATGGCCACTCTTTTTCCATGGGGGTACTTCAACATTTGGTGGATGGTGAAAGAAATAGCTTTCACTTGGTGCAGTTAGGGTCACCCAAGTAGTGAGTTGAAAGTGGCTGGAACATCTAGGATATGGAACTCAATATCTTGTTGAGTTGGGCCGACCTGTACTTTGATCTGTACTGTTCCCATTCCCTCTCTGCTGGTATTGTCATACTGTAACAAGCCCGCGGGGGACCTCACTACAGTTCGGACTCAATTTTGTCACGGTTCTTAATCTGAACCAAAGAGTCCAAATCCGGCAAATCGTTTTGGAAAACAGATTTTTGAAAGAAGTGCCAAACATGGACTGCTTTGCCAGATACAGAGTCGCCACCTAAATATTTTTTAATGGGGAATTTAGGAAACCCTGACTCGGTGCCAAAGGCCACGTGTCCGTCATCACCAAAGTTGCCTCGGCTCGGGAACTTGGGTACGATTGGGGAAGGTCAGCTATGAGCACCCCCTCTCGCCCGATCCGAAGATCGGCCTCTACTAACCGTGATATCTTGTTTTGAAAACATATGTTCTTATTCCGGTTATTAGCCTAGAATTACTATGTTGTGCGCACAGCAAACAAGTATAGACTAGATCGCCTAACTTGGAAACAAGCATTGCATATCCGTTTGTTTTGGAAAATGCTTTGGGTTTTGCTACTCAAGTAGGCTAAAATACGGATTTCAATGAGTTGTTCCAACTCAACAATCCAACCTTCACCCACAGGCATTCAGGCAGTTTAACATATAAGCATCTAGCCACATGGTAAGCATGCTATCATGGCAACAATCACACGCATGCAAGGATGCTAAAGCATAAAATACTTACAAAGTACTCCGTGCCTAGAACAAGAACATGTCAGCAATCAATGCATGATCCAAGTCCATGTTAAACGCCTAATGCATCGCATACAAAATGTCACTAGAAAAGGCTCGGCTAATCTGAGGATGACATGTGAAATGCACAAGTAGCAAGTATTCAAGTTAGATTTGAAATATAATGCAATTAGCATGATGCGCCGAGCCCGGTGCATGCAATACTGACGAATGATGCACGCATGCATACATGAGGTATGCTAAATAAACATGTCCTAATACTAACCATCAAAGCAGGTAAGTAAAAGGGAGAAAGAAGTGGGGGTTGGAAGACATGCACACACTCACCCACACTTATTACAAATTTGCCCTCGCTCGGAGGGACGAAAGAATAATACAGACTGAATAAATAATCAACTATTCTAGCTAATTAATTATTACAGACCAACAAATTAATTAATCTAATTTAAGCAATAAACAGTCCCGGGATGAAGGCCAATGATGCGCGCTCGGTTTTGCCCGGAAATCCACCGACATGCCCAAGATGCCTCTGTTTTCCCTGCTTTACTCCTCTAAGGACTGCCAAAGTCTCAGGGCTTGCTCTATGGATGCCAGGGAAACCACCGGCTGGGGGAGAACACCACCGGCCATGTAGAATGGTCACCGGCCATGAACTTGATCCATCGGCCAAAATGATGGCCGGTCGGCACTAAATGTGGCCGGCCGGACAAAAGTTCCTGCAGAACTGTTTGACAGCAGCAGAGGGCAATACTTGGCATGGCAATGCATTTCAAGCAATGTATGCACCAATCACATCCCTTATCATGTTTATGACTCAAAGGGACATGGCCTCGATTCTCGGACCATCAATCACGCATTTCCATGCATGATGGCCCAAAGAATCAAGTATGCACTTCAATTTCAAATGAATGCAACAAATAACAAGCCAAGGGGCTCAACCTCTATCATGCTCAACTCAAGAGGTGTAGCATGCATGCCAATGCAATGCAATCCTAAGCATGTTGCATACAACATGGCAATGCAAGCAAGCATACAAGACATGCAAGGCATGAGATAATGCAACCAACAAGTATGCAAGGCACAATGGGTGTTTAAGCATGCAAACAAGCATGTGACTTCATTCAATCATGCAAGTTCAAACATGCACAACTCACCAATATGCTACAACATACAAGGAGCATATGCAACAAGCAAAGAGATGGACTTAAACATGATTTAGGCAGCCCTAACTAGGCCTAAAACAGTGGCAAAATGCTAAGGAATGAGGGCCACTTGACACAAACATGCATGAAAACATGGACCAACATTCAAGCATAAAGAGCAACTTCTAAGCACACTTAAAGGGATAAACATGGATGCATGGCATGCATAGAAAGCTTTGAAATCATGTTATCGAAGGTGCAAAACCAAATAAACAAGGCAGCATGGCATACCATAATGGTCCAAGTACTTAAGACAAGCCAAGGAGGCTTAAACCAAGGTCAAGTCCACCAAAACCTCACAAGCTAAGGGACTTAAAACAAGTCAAATGCAGACTTAAACAAAGCCAAGGGTGCACTTAGATGGCATTTAAGTGGCCTAAAAGTGCAAGCATATTCCGAGGCCTAATCAAGGGGCATAAGGTAATAACCTTTAAACACATTGAAGAGGATTAAATGCAAGCATATAGGCATGTTATAAGACTGAAATAACATGTCAAGTGGTTCCAAATCACTGAAACAAAGCAAGGATGGCATGTTAGAAGGGCCAAAGCTTAAGGCATACAAGAGGGATTACATGGTAGCTATACAAAGCAGGCATGAATGACTCCAATGACTTAAAACAGTCCCTTAGCACATCAAAACATACATATAAGCTTCAAAAGCTTGGCCAAAAACATGCTAAAACAAGGGTCAACACTTAGATGCATGTTAAGGCAACAAATGGCAATACAAGGCATGTATGCTAAGCAAGCATGGTGTACCAAAACCAACCAAAACAGAGCTATATTATGACGTAATAAGCACAAAAATCAGCTAAGGCATGGCCAACAACACTTAAGCATAGTGCTCCTCAAGAGGCAAAAATGGTCCTTTTCAAGGACAACAAGGAAGGGGGTGGCCCTCTCCTTCCTAGGACCTCAAGGCACCATCCTCACCTCTGAAATCCCTCAAGATTTCAGTGTGAGGAGGCCCAAACACAATGGTCCTGGAGTTCACACAAAATGGCACAAAACAGGCCAAACAAGGCTTAAGAGGGGTCAAACAACCCCAAAGCTTTAAAACACTCTTAATAAACTATTTAGAGGCCTTAAAACAGAACTTTTATGTATTATATGCAAAGCAAAAAATAGTTCAAGGCAAGCAAAAATACAATGCAAGAAAGGGGTAAAAATGAGCAAAGTTGTTACCTTGAAGACTCTCTTCACAAGTGAAGCTCCAGCAGCTTCTTTAGGTTGAAACCAGCTCCAAAATCCAAAACCAACCCTCAAGGGCCTCAGCTCCAAGAAAAGGTGTGATGGTGGGTGTTTTGTGTGCAAATCTAAGTTTAAACACACACAGGAGAGAGATATGGAGGTAGGGTATGAAGAAACCCTAACCCTAGAACTCAAACCTAAAAATATTGTCTAAAATGTCTAACCCCTCAAACAAGAGAGAAGACCTCTCTTTATAGAGCTTTTTTCTTGTAAAGCTTACAAGACAAGCTTCTAAAGAGAGAGATCCCTCCATACACGTGTATGGAGGGGAGCCAAATGCATGCCAGCTGTGAGAAAATATCTGCAAAAGCAGATGCACAGTAGTCGGCCGGCCAAAGATGCAATTGACCAAAAAAAGATAGCCGGCCGGCCATCTATAGGGCCGGCCGGCCAAACATTTGGCCGGTGGCTACAAGAAACAGCCGGTGGCCTCAAGCCCTGGCTGGTGATGGGTGGGGATGGTCTACAAGCCCTACCCTGCCTCTCAAAGGAAAAACACAAGTGTTTGGTGTCAAACCAAGCACAAAACAGTCGAGTCGAGAGATCCTGAGGCAAGGCGCGTATCCAAGACCTCCGGGAACTCAAGACGAACACAAACATGGATGATCACCAAGTGTTCAAGCGGTGACGTCCAAGTCTTGAGGACGGTCAAAAATGGGGTGTCTACAGTTGCCCCTCTTTGATAGAACTCGAAAGTCATAACAATGACGGGAGTGAATGTCAAAGCCCAAAGACGACCCATTTTTGACAAGGCCGAAGACTTAGACAACGAATGCAAGACAAACAAGATATGCGCTCGAAGGCAGGGGCAAGATGCAAGACAATGCACAAAGCCGAGCATAACTTATGATCATGCAAAGAAAGCTGTAATGAAGCACACATGCAACAGTTTTAAGCTAGCATACACCAAACTACACTACAATGCAGAAAGGATGTAAGAGAATTATGCTATTCTCGATACGTCTCACTCGGAGGAGACAATACCTGTCCGATTCGTCTGGTTCTACCAGCCACAAATGAACCATACTACAATATCGTGCTGCAAAGAAAAACAACTTAACAGTACGATGTTATTAGCAACATGCATGACAATGCAAAAATGTGAAAAATGATATGCAATATATACAAAACAATGTATAAACCAATGCAAATGAAAATGCAATGCAATTGAAACAATGCAAACTAATGCAAAGCAATTGAGTCATGATCCAATCATGAGCAGTTCGAAACCACCATATGTCAAATAGATGGATGGAGGTAAACAAGTCCGTCTACCATAGAACGATCAACAGAACTATGAGTAATGCAGGACACAACAGAAACGAGTATTGGGGGGGAATGACATAAGTGGGGAAACGACCCGCTGAAGAAAGAACAATGATCCTAATGCTGGATGCAAAATTACACTATAATGTCATATATACAATGGATATGGCATGCAGCCAAACCAAATCTTGCCTAGGAAAGGCATGGACGCATACAAGCCGCGACTAACATAGAACGGTCTACTGAACTATGTTTCGACACAAGAAGTATGGGCACATACCAGACCAAGCTCAACATGGAAAGGCGCAAGCCATAGATGGAAGGTGATGCAGTGAATACATGCAATCTACAATGCAATATCTACAAATATGCAATGGAATGGAATGGATACAATGGACATGGCGCGCGGGCCAAACCAAATCTTGCCTAGGAAAGGCATGTACACATACAAGCCGCGGCTAACATAGAACGGTCTACTGAACTATGTTTCGACGTGAAAAGTATGGGCACATACCAGACCAAGCTCAACATGGAAAGGCGCAAGCCATAGATGGAAGGTGATGCAGTGAATGCATGCAATCTACAATGCAATATCTACAAATATGCAATGGAATGGAATGGATACAATGGACATGGCAATATTTACAGTGAAAATGCATGACAATGCTTGTTTATTTTCTACGATGCATGACAATGCAATATTTACTATGTATGCATGACAATGCTCTATTTACAACGAATGCACTACATATGCATGTTTTTGTTTTGTTTGTTTTGTTTTTTTTTTTTTGAAAATGCAAATGATGCACGAAATGCATGTTGCTCAGAATGCATGACAATGCAAGTCGCTTTGAATTGCAAGACAATGCATGGATTTTTCTAATGCGCGACGACGCGCGGCTTGAGATGCATGAGATGTGTGAACTGTGCACATCAATGCACGGAAGGTCTTGCACCTTCCAAGGATTTAAGGTCTTCTAGACCGTCTGCTGGGGAAATGTATAATAATACAAGTGAACTTAGTGCGCGTGACAACGCGTGACTTCGAAATGCATGACAATGCATGTGAATTTGAAATGCATGAAATGCATGACAATGCAACCAGGCAGTTTTAAGGTCTTGCCAGACCAAATGGGTTTAAGGTCTTGCTAGACCATGCGTATTTAAGGTCTCGTCGGACTAAGCGTATTTAAGGTCTCGCCAGACCGGTGTACTGGGGAGAAATGCATGACGATGCAAATTGTGCATGTTACAATACGTATAAACATGCATAGCGATGCAAGGGATGACGTGTGCTACAACGCACGAGGTATGTTCGTAACAATGCGAGAGAGGGATGCATGACAATGCATCCGAGCTGTGCAAACCAATGCACCGAAGGTCTTGCACCTTCCAAGGATTTAAGGTCTCCTAGACCGGGATGCATAATGCATGCATGACAATGCATGTTTGTAATGCGGACAACGCGCGACACGAGGAATGTATGGCAATGCAGTCGAGATGCGCAAAACGGCGCGATGCAATGCACCAAACAGTGCGATGAATGCATGCAACGCATACGGGGCAACTTTTGAATCTTGTAAAGGACAAAAGGATACAAAAGGATACACCTCGCACGAATTCAAGTGCCACGCACAGGAGGCACAGTCCAGGGGCAAAACGGAGGCCGATTGAGTGTCGGAGATGCACTTTCTTGTACTTCTTTGAGCTATGAAGGCCCAAAACTACAGATCTGACCCAAACAAGGCTGTAGGAGGCTCACCAGCCGGAAGGGGAGGCCACCGGTTGTCCATCGGCCATCAATAAATTCCACCGGCCAAATATTTGGCCGACCGGCCAAAAATGTAGCCGGCCGGCCAAAAGTTGCTGAGTTGGGACAGTTTGGTATTTTCACCCCGGGTCTTTTAAAATAGGGTTTCAAACCCTATTTTTCTCATTTCCCTCTAGCTGAAAATAGTTCCCCCTCTCTCTAGAGCACTTTTCCCTCCTTCATTCCTCGATTTTCTTGCATTTCACGCCCGTTTCATCGTCCGATTCGCGTATATCTTCGCGTTTCGAACATTTTCGTCTGAATATTTCTCCATTTCGGTGCGTCCTTTGCCATTTCCGCTTCTTGGGGTTTGTTCCCCTCGAGTTTCTCTCGATCTTCCCACATTTTCCTCGTTCCGGCTTTTCCGGTCATTTTTCGCCCTCCTGGGGGTTGACTTTTCATTGACTTTTCACATTCTAGCCTTATCTTCATTTTCCGACCATTTCCTTCGTTACTTTTGACATGGCCGACGACATTCCACAGGGTGGGACTCCCCCGGATCACGAGATGGATCCCGGGGCTGAGCTCCTACCTTTGAGCGTCCGTCCCTTCGACCCGGCGACCTACCGGCCGGCGATTTATGTCTTGTCCCCTGATGGGCTTCGTCAGTTCAGGAGCTTCGACCGGAGCGTGCCACAGGACCTGCTTCTGCGCGAGCCGACGTCTCACATATCCTTTGGCGCTTCCGAGGTAACCTCTCCCCTCTTTGTTGCTTTTCGCAATGTAGAACATTTAACTTCTATAGTTAGTCATTTCTTTAACTGCTTAGCCCGAATATACTGATATACTTTATACCGTAGTTGACTGTAATCATACTTGCAACTGATAATTTATTTGAGACTGAACACGCGCACACACACTGCACTTGCCCTAAACTACTCAAACACACTGACACATCAGTTACCGTAGTTCACTACGAGCACACCGATACCCGATATCTGTTTGAATCTGAAAATATGCACACATGCTGTATTTGCACTGAACCACCCGAACATGCTGACGCATCACACGTTGTAGTCCACTGTAAGCACACCGGCACCCGGTATCTGTTTGAATCTGAAAATATGTACATATGCTGTATTTGCCTCAATCCTGCATGCCTTACAAAACCGGTATATTTACCATTGCTTCGCCACGGTTTGTTTTTGAACAGGGAGAATCCTATACCGTCTGAGGGTATGGGAATGTTGCCGCTCGAGACTGGTATATGGAGCTGTCGGACGCCGTTCGTCACATTGTAGACCAGGCTGGCTTCGGCGCATTCTGCAGGGGGCTTCCCCGTCTTACCGCATGCAGACCTCTCCTTGCTGCTCTAGTGGAGAGATGGTGGGACACCACCGACTCGTTCCACCTTTCTGCTGTCGGGGAGATGACGATGACTCCCGTCGACTTCTCGATGCTCACAGGCATCGGGGTAGGGGGTGATCCGATCCCCTTTGATACTGATATGGATGAGTGGACTGCTGCCTAGATCCATCTACTCGGCGAGGTGCCGCCTCTCGCCCGTCCAGGCTTCGTCCGCTATTCCTGGTTTAAGGTGCAGTTCAGAGTCCAGCCCGCATTGGTGGAGGAGGCTCCGATGACCCAGGAGGCTGTGGAGTAGTACGCGCGCGGCTTTCTGATGTTCCTGTTGGGGACGACTATTTTCGCCGACCGGGCGAATACCGTGCCCTTATGCTTGCTCAGCGCTTTAGTGGACGTCACCCAGATCTTTGACTATGACTGGGGTGGCGCCGCTCTGGCCACACTCTATGGGTATATGAGCTCAGCTTCCCGTGGCAGCGGACAGTTGCTCTGGGGCTACTGGCGTGCTTGGGAGGTGCGTTTCCTTTTTCTGCTTTACATTTCTGCTTTTCCACTTTCTGTACTTGTACCGTAGTCTGTACACTGCACACACTGTAGTCTACTTTACACTGGCTGTATACTGTACACACGGCACACACATACTCTGCTTTATACTGACTGTATACTGTACACACGGCACACACATACACAATACAGTACCTGCACAATACACTGCACAATATATGGCTCTGTTATTTCTGCTTTATTCTTGTATTCTGCTTTGTCTGATAAGCATATCGGCATTCCCTTTGCAGTTGTGGGTCTACGCCTACTTCCCTAGGCTAGCCCTAGTTCCTGATGTAGAGACCTCTCTCGTCGTCCCGTTCTCGCGACGCTTCGACGTGAGGTGTGTGCGGAGACCACGGGAGACGTTTATCTTCTTCCGTCGCTACTTTGACACTATCACCGCCGCGGAGGTATGGTTTTACTTGCAGTTCATTTAAGCTTTGCCTTTTTTACTGTATTGTTCGTTTTCAATAACAGTAGATAATGAATTGCATTTCATTTTCAGATCACTTGGAGGCCCTGGGCCCCATTGCCGGCCGAGATTTGGGAGCGATTCGCGGGCGCGGTAGAGACTGCCCGGTTCAGGATCCTCTTGGAGGGACCAGTCTGTCGGGCCTAGTACCTAGGCGAGCGCTTCTTGCGCCAGACCCTGGGTCTACCAGAGCAGATAGTCCCAGCTCCTCCTCCTGCGGACATGAGGAGATCGAGAGGTACACTCTTGAGCAGATGGCTGAGTACACAGTCGGTTGGGATGCGATACGCCACAGGAGCATAGGTGACTACAAGGAGTTCATCCGGACCTTCCTTATGCGGCCTCTGAGCGGTGGCCGCCGAGCTGTGAGAGAGAGACCTGCGGTGCCGATAGCCAGGGCAGGCGCAGGGGTAGGGACATCGAGGAGGGCTCGGGTCCGTGGCGGGAGCGGAGTTCGGAGAGGGCAGGGGGCTAGTTGGCCAGCACTGCCCACGATGATGACATACAGAGGACAGGGCGGGGCGACTTATCAGATCCCCTTTGCCCCTCCTCCGGCTGATCACGAGTTGGTTAGCGTCCCTGACTTGCCCCTGGTATGTATTACTTCATTCTTGTACAGTCGTTTCATTTCAGTTTATTTGATATTCCGCAGAATATTAATGCATCTAATATTTTTGCAGGCTTCCTCCGAGTACACCCGGCAGTCCTGGGGCTGAATGCCTCCATGATGGGGATGTTGCAGCGGACTTTCGACCTTCTGGCCCTCTACAGTATTCCGGTATGTTCTTCTAACCACAGTCTCAAACCATACATAAACTGCTTCGCATAATCCGATGCACAACACAACACTTGACACACCGATCTCACAGCATTCATAGACTGTATTTTGCACTGCAGCCTGCACTGATAAACTGCCCACGACATTCACTCACTGCACTCATACACTGCATTCTGCACTGATAAACTGCTCACGGCATTCACTCACCGTACTCATACACTGCATTCTGCACTGATAAACTGCTCACGGCATTGACTCACTATACTCATACACTGCATTCTGCACTGATAAACTGCTCACGGCATTGACTCACTGTACTCATATACTGCATTCTGCACTGATTGACTGCTCACGGCATACTGATGCATTTGTCTTTTGTACTTTTCAGCCTCCCTTCCAGATTCCCACTGTAGGAGGTGCTCCGGCTGGACCTTCCGCTCCTGTCCAAGGTAGAGATGAGGAGGGCAGAGTATTTCCCCGTACTAGGGCGGGGCGCACTCATGCTGGGAGCAGCTCCCGAGTGCCAGTTCCAGACGACGACGAGTCGGAGGCCGAGGCGGAGTCAGAGGCGGAGGCGGAGTCATCAGAGGAGGGGACCGGAGACGGCTTGGACTCGAGCTTAGATGGTGATGTTCCTGATGATGTTCCTGGACCTTCGTCCAGGAAGAGGACTAGGACGAGCTCCCAAGCCTGAGACCTTTTGGCATTGATACAGACTTTTGCTGTTTTCTCCTTCTTTTCTGTGCTTTTTCCTTTTGGTAGCTAGGAGTACTTTGTACTGCCGCATGCAGATTTTTGTTTCCAAAACTATGTACTTGAAAAGATGATGGAATGAAACAAACTTTTTGTCTAAAAAGTGTTACATTTGTATATCTCACGTATTGTATCGCATCACATCATGCTACATCTCAATGTAAATGAAATCGATTTGTTGTCTGAAAATTGCACTTGCACTGTAATAATCAGATAACCAACCAGCCAATAGCAAAATAATCAAACAAACTACAGTTTAACCTGAACACACAGCTCATACTCTGTTGGAGATTAGTCTGCATACAGCCCATATCACAGCACTCGGTTCGTCCTGCACACGGCATACCTTGAACAAACAGCCCAACCTAGCAAGACGGATTACGAAGGTTGAAACGGTTACAGTTGAAACACACTCAGATGTCCCAAATTTTCTTTTCTTCTTTTGGTTCGCCTAACTGTAGAGAATGGCACAGCACTCTGAGCATAAACGATTTTTGAAATTGAATACGGTTTTTTTTTTTTTTAACCGGGGTATCGAGCCTACAACTGAACACAGCGGGAAAGACTCAAACAAAAAGGTACACGACCTAGACACAACGAGTCACGCTCGGAAAAGACTCAAAACGAAAGTTGAGGTAAACAAGAGAAAAGACACGACACACGGACGTGTTTACAAAAATGAGACCTCAGATCTCGAGGAGCCAGTTCCTCCGGGTATGGTTCCCACCCTTTATGATTTGTGATTCTCACATCACTCGGCCCTCAAGCTCGGTTTTTCTCTCAAAAACCCTATTCCTCACTTTTCTCTCATCTTACACCTCTCTATTCTTTATTATCTCATTTTTCATCCCTCCCCAGGGCGATCGATGGGTGAATAGAAAGTTGCGGGTTCACGCCCAACACTACTAGCTCGCGGCTAGTTCTTCTGATGACGTCCAGTCGGTGTTCCAGACAGGAACTGGTGTATCTTTATCTGGCGAATATGGTGCCTTTCTGGCAAGTATGTTGACGGCGGGGGAAAGACAGAACACCTGAGTCAACTGTGCCCCTAGTTCATTATTTTGACCATTTTTTGTTTTCTTCCTAAAACAGTTTTGACCAAAATAAGAGTTAGATTAGCATACTCGCTCAATTTTTGATTTGAAAATCTGCAAGTCAGGCTGTGAGCACTGAAAATTTTCCTTTTTGGGTCCAAGAAAATGGTCCGGTTTTGGAAAAATAAAACAGCTTTCGAGAAAATAGTCAACCTCAGTAAAAATTTTCAAAAACTATTTTCGCAAACAGCCAGTATTAAACAGGTATGAAACCTACCCTCGAGATGCGCAACCTCGGATCAGAGGCAATGGAAAATTGCTCCTTGCTTGAAAGGGGTGCGTGGCAACGGAAAGTTGCCCTGGTTTGGACAGCAACTTAGGGCAACTTATGACAATGCATGGCAACGGATGGCAACAGAAAGTTGCCCCTTGTTTGGATGAAGCCGCAGCATGTTGAAAACGGTCTTCACAAATGATGATGATGATTGAACTCTCGGACACGGGGAAGACGAAGACGGTCTGAACCAATATATGGACACAGTCACTATGAAAGCGTTGGTGGCTGGACTTCCAGAGGAAGTTGACTTCGTGGTTCCGGTTGTTACAACCAAACTATCAGATTCAGAGGAGGCAAAGGTGATCAAAACCATTACATGGACTGAGACGCTATGAAAGCGTTAGGGGCTAGACTTCAAGATGAAGTTGCCTACGTATCCAAACATGGGAATCAAGCCTTACGTAGTTCCGGTTAAGGTACACTCGGGTATTTTAACCTTCACTTTTTAGGCTCTAACTTTTGCCAAGGCGCCCGATGCGGGTTTTCGACCTTGCGAGCTTTTGTTTTTCTTTTCTTTTCCTTCTTTCATTTTTTTTTCTCTCTTTTCTTTTTTTTAAATTTTTCTTGTATTTTTTTTTATACTTTTTTTCTTTCTTCTTTTTCTCTTGCTCTAACTTTTGCCTGGGTCGCCCTTCCGGGTTTTCGGCCCAGCGAGCCTCTCAAAGGGTAAAAGTGTAGCAAGTCCATGCCAAATGGTTTTGGAATCGCAGCCCTCTGTATACAGGAGAGTGATTGTTGCATTGATTTGCAGAAGGATCCATCTTCGGCTCTTCGAGCACATTTGACATTTTTGCCCTGATATCTGATCTTCTTGATCTGACTTTGGTGCCTCTTGTTCGAGGGCTCCTTCAAAGTTGGCCATACAGGCCTCACATGATGGTTAACCGTTGAACATTTTGAATGGGTTCAAGGTTCGAAAATATGCTGGTGGAATCTTGAGGCTGAGAGCGATCCTAGGCTGCACAATCTCAAGAGCGATTCCACACAGGTCTTCGCAGGACCGCGCAAAACATTTTTTGAAAGTTTTTAAGAAAGCGACAAATCGCTCGCGCTGAAGACAGTGTAGAACCAATTTGGATCAAAGCTAGGGTCCTTCTCAGTACTCACGCTAACAAGCATGATTTCATTCATTAAGGGCTTAGCATGCCTCTCTTTCTCTAAAAAATGATCGAAGTTTCGCAAAACACAAGGAATTCCTTCCACTTCGTTTTTTTATCATCGCAGTGTTTAAAAAGGTTTTTTGAAAAACTTAGGTTAATGCAATGAGTTTGGTGCGCAGGAGAGCAGGCGAGATGTACCGTCAGCCCATTCAAATCTTCTGGCATAACTGACTCAAAACAAACAATAAGTAACATGATAGCCGCAGCCGTTTCATTCAAAACTTCCAACTGCAACTGGCTCCTCAGCAGAGACAGACTCAAAAGGAAAACAAAAGGGGTAATTACAAAACGGTGTTCGAGGCAACAACCCCGGAATCACTCGACATCCTATACAAAGGGGACCGACTCGCTATAACAAGACAGACCCTTGAGCTAAAAGGACTGACTCAAGACAACGAGACAGACTCAAGACAAAAAAAAAGACCGACTTGATACCCAAGCCGGAACTTACAAGACTATCATTCACAGATACTCGAAAACGCGTGCCAAACGCCACATCCAAAATATACCAAGCGCCACCTGCAGGTGGTTTACCTTCTGGTTACATACTTGCAGTATCAGTGTCCTCAAAATCCAATAATTGGGTAGTAACGGACTTGGCTGAAGTGGGCGGGAGGATAACCTCGTTGTCAATCAAATCTTGTACCTCATGACGGAGGCGGAAACAATTATCGGTAGCATGGCCTGTCTGCTGGTGGTACGCACAGTACTGAGCAGCATCATGTGTAGCAGAGAGATTCTTCGGGAGAGGCCGAGGCTCTAAGGGCTTAAGATGCCCTCTCTCGGCAAGGATTTGAAGTGCCTTGGACAATGGCATGTAAAGAGCGTGAAAGACCCTGCGCCCTCGGGGCAGGTACTTCGAAGTCTGAGTATTTTTGCTAGATGCACTAGCGAACGGGTCGGCGGGCACTGCCTTAACTTTCTGGTCCTTTCCAGGTGTAGGGTTGGGAGGAACTGTTCTGGCGTGACGGGGTCTATCCCGGCTTTCTGACTGACTTGAACTACCCTCAGGTGGAGTGGGAAAAGCATCCTCCACAGTTTTTGTCACAACTGCAGATATCTGTTGCTTGTACATCCCCCTGGCTTTCAAAGCCTCGACTGCCCACAGCAGTTGTTTGATGGGATCGGCGTCTGTCTTCATTTTGTCCTTACCTCTGGCCTCAGCCTGATCGAGGGTTTGGGTTGATACATCGTTGTTATAGCTGGAGGCCATCTCTGGTTGGCTGAGTTCAATCACAATCCGTCCCAGCAATGGGGGCTCCTGGGGTACAGAATTCCCGGCAACGGTGCGGCTGGTGGCGAAGCGGACATTCCATAGGCAAGATCCGCCACGGACCTCTGGAGATCACCTATCATCCCCATTAGTTCAAATGTAGTAGGCTCGCGAGCCTGATATAGCTAGGGGGCCCAGACCGGGTGCGCGACAGGCGACCTGGGAGGATGTGGCACATCAACATTAGTCTCACTTTGCAGAGTGATTTCCTGATCCAGTGCAGCTGTCATGATCACGATCTCTTCTGAATTTTGCGTCATCATAAGTCCTGCCTCAGCAAGGGGGAACACTAACTATTTTGGGTCAATTCTTTGAACTGAAAGGGAAAACAAACAGCATTTCAGCCCAAACGGATCAAACACAGGTGTAGCTGAACAACTGTACTCTACTATTGATCACTGTTCCCCAGAATCACTGCATTACTGTCCCAAAATACTGAATCGGACACCCATTATTGCCCAAAATACTGAATCGGACACCCACAGATATAACTGATTCTCACAGATACTGGTACTGATGCCCTCAGACCCGATACTCAAATTTGCAAACTGATATGCGCGTTCCTGTAGGGATACATCCTAAAAGCACATAGCAAGTAAATGAGAGCCAAAACACCCCTATGTTGGGATAGGGTTTCCCTGTCCTATTTTGTCAGGAACTAGGGTTTCACTATGCACACAGCGGTTTCAAACAACCTAACATCGGGTAAGCAACCTGTCCTAGCTTGGAATGGTCACTATGGATTCTGAACATGCACTAGGTCGAATGGTCAAAAGGGTGCCCCGGTAAAAACCGGGGTTTGTGTTCCCATACTGGCAGAGCCCGCAACCGGTCAGCCTTATGGTCATGCCTTGACAAGACAAGCCTCCGGCAAACCGCTCAGGAATAACAGATGGCCAACACGGTGTCCTAGGTGCACCAATGCACATGCAATGCAAAGAGACACATAAATGAAATCAAAACAGGATATCACGAGTTCGAGTCAAGCTCTCTAAACTCCCCAGCGGAGTCGCCAGAAACTGTAACAAGCCTGCGGGGGACCTCGCTACAGTTCGGACTCAATTTTGTCACGGTTCTTAATCTGAACCAAAGAGTCCAAATCCGGCAAATCGTTTTGGAAAACTGATTTTTTGAAAGGAGTGCCAAACATGGACTGCTTTTCCAGATACAGAGTCGCCACCTAAATATTTTTTATGGGGGAATTTAGGAAACCCTGACTCAGTGCCAAAGGCCACGTGTCCGTCATCACCAAAGTTGCCTCGGCTCGGGAACTTGGGTACGATTGGGGAAGGTCAGCTATGAGCACCCCCTCTCGCCCGATCAAAGATCGGCCTCTACTAACCGTGATATCTTGTTTTGAAAGCATTATGTGTTCTTATTCCAGTTATTAGCCTATAATTATTATGTTATGCGCACAGCAAACAAGTATAGACTAGATCGCCTAACTTGGAAACAAGCATTGCATATCCGTTTGTTTTGGAAAACGCTTTGGATTTGCTACTCGTAAGTAGGCTAAAATACGGATTTCAGTGAGTTGTTCCAACTCAAACAATCCAACCTTCACCCACAGGCATTCAGTAGTTTAACATATAAGCATCTAGCCACATGGTAAGCATGCTATCATGGCAACACTCACACGCATGCAAGGATGCTAAAGCATAAAATACTTACAAAGTACTCCGTGCCTAGAACAAGAACATGTCAGCAATCAATGCATGATCCGAGTCCATGTTAAGTGCCTAATGCATCGCATACAAAATGTCACTAGAAAAGGCTCGGCTAATCTGAGGATGACATGTGAAATGCACAAGTAGCAGGTATTCAAGTTAGATTTGAAATATAATGCAATTAGCATGATGCGCCGAGCCCGGTGCGTGCAATACTGATGAATGGTGCACGCATGCATAGCATGAGGTATGCTGAAATAAACGTGTCCTAATACTAACCATCAAAGCAGGTAAGTAAAAGGGAGAAAGAAGTGGGGGTTGGAAGACATGCACACACTCACCCACACTTATTACAAATTTGCCCTCGCTCGGAGGGACCGAAAGAATAATACAGACTGAATAAATAATCAACTATTCTAGCTAATTAATTATTACAGACCAACCAAATTAATTAATCTAATTTAAGCAATAAACAGTCCCGGGATGAAGGCCCAATGTAATGCGCGCTTGGTTTTGCCCGGAAATCCACCGACATGCCCAAGATGCCTCTGTTTTCCCTGCTTTACTTTTCTAAGGACTGCCAAAGTCTCAGGGCTTGCTTTATGGATGCCAGGGAATACCACCGGTTGGGGGAGAACACCACCGGCCATGTAGAATGGCCACTGGCCATGAATTTAATCCATCGGCCAAATATGATAGCCGGTCGGCACTGAATGTGGCCGGCTGGACAAAAGTTCCTGCAGAACCTGGTTTGACAGCAGTAGAGGGCAATACTTGGCATGGCAATGCATTTCAAGCAATGTATGCACCAATCATATCCCTTATCATGTTTATGACTCAAAGGGACATGGGCCTCGATTCTCGGACCATCAATCACGCATTTCCATGCATGATGGCCCAAAGAATCAAGTATGCATTTTTAATTTCAAATGAATGCGAACCAAATAGACAAGCCAAGGGGCTCAACCTCTATCATGCTCAACTCAAGAGGTGTAGCATGCATGCCAATGCAATGCAATCCTAAGCATGTTAACTAGGCATACAATCATGGCAATGCAAGCAAGCATACAAGACATGCAAGGCATGAGATAATGCAACCAACAAGTATGCAAGGCACAATGTGGGTGTTTAAGCATGCAAACAAGCATGTGACTTCATTCAATCATGCAAGTTCAAACATGCAACAACTCACCAATATGCTACAACATACAAGGAGCATATGCAACAAGCAAAGAGATGGACTTAAACATGATTTAGGCAGCCCTAACTAGGCCTAAAACAGTGGCCAAAATGCTAAGGAATGAGGGCCACTTGACACACAAACATGCATGAAAACATGGACCAACATTCAAGCATAAAGAGCAACTTCTAAGCACACTTAAAGGGGATAAACATGGATGCATGGCATGCATAGAAAGCTTTGAAATCATGTTATAGAAGGTGCAAAACCAAATAAACAAGGCAAGCATGGCATACCATAATGGTCCAAGTACTTAAGACAAGCCAAGGAGGCTTAAACCAAGGTCAAGTCCACCAAACCTCACAAGGCTAAGGGGACTTAAAACAAGTCAAATGCAGACTTAAACAAAGCCAAGGGTGCACTTAGATGGCATTTAAGTGGCCTAAAAGTGCAAGCATATTCCGAGGCCTAATCAAGGGGCATAAGGTAACAACCTTTAAACACATTGAAAGAGGATTAAATGCAAGCATATAGGCATGTTATAAGGACTGAAATAACATGTCAAGTGGTTCCAAATCACTGAAACAAAGCAAGGATGGCATGTTAGAAGGGCCAAAGCTTAAGGCATACAAGAGGGATTACATGGTAGCTATACAAAGCAAGGCATGAATGACTCCAATGACTTAAAACAGTCCCTTAGCACATCAAAACATGCATATAAGCTTCACAAAGCTTGGCCAAAAACATGCTAAAACAAGGGTCAACACTTAGATGCATGTTAAGGCAACAAAATGGCATTACAAGGCATGTATGCTAAGCAAGCATGGTGTACCAAAACCAACCCAAAACAGAGCTATATTATGACGTAATAAGCACAAAAATCAGCTAAGGCATGGCCAACACACACTTAAGCATAGTGCTCCCTCAAGAGGCAAAAATGGTCCTTTTTAAGGACAACAAGGAGTGGGGGTGGCCCTCTCCTTCCTAGGACCTCAAGGCACCATCCTCACCTCTGAAATCCCTCAAGATTTCAGTGGTGAGGAGGCCCAAACTTAATGGTCCTGGAGTTCACACAAAATGGCACAAAACAAGGGCCAAACAAGGCTTAAGAGGGGTCAAACAACCCCAAAGCTTAAAACACTCTTAATAAACTATTTAGAGGCCTTAAAAACAGAACTTTTATGTATTATATGCAAAGCCAAAAAATAGTTGCAAGGCAAGCAAAAATACAATGCAAGAAAGGGGTAAAAATGAGCAAAGTTGTTACCCTTGAAGACTCTCTTCACAAGTGAAGCTCCAGCAGCTTCTTTAGGTTGAAACCAGCTCCAAAAATCCAAAACCAACCCTCAAGGGCCTCAGCTCCAAGAAAAGGTGTGATGGTGGGTGTTTGTGTGCAAATCTAAGTTTAAACACACACAAGAGAGAGAGATATGGAGGTAGGGTATGAAGAAACCCTAACCCTAGAACTCAAACCCTAAAAATATTGTCTAAAATGTCTAACCCCTCAAACAAGAGAGAAGACCTCTCTTTATAGAGCTTTTTGTCTTGTAAAGCTTACAAGACAAGCTTCTAAAGAGAGAGATCCCTCCATACACGTGTATGGAGGGGAGCCAAATGCATGCCAGCTGTGAGAAAATATCTGCAAAAGCAGATGCACAGTAGTCGGCCGGCCAAAGATGCAATTGACCAAAAAAAGATAGCCGGCCGGCCATCTATAGTGCCGGCCGGCCAAACATTTGGCCGGTGGCTACAAGAAACAGCCGGTGGCCTCAAGCCTTGGCCGGTGATGGGTGGGGATGGTCTACAAGCCCTACCCTGCCTCTCAAAGGCAAAACACAAGTGTTTGGTGTCAAACCAAGCACAAAACAATCGAGTCGAGAGATCCTGAGGCAAGGCGCGTAGCCAAGACCTCCAGGAACTCAAGACGAACACAAACATGGATGATCACCAAGTGTTCAAGCGGTGACGTCCAAGTCTTGAGGACGGTCAAAAATGGGGTGTCTACACATACGCTCGGATAACCTGGGCTGTAGGCACGAAATCCGCCGGTTTTAGGTCAATAGCATAAGCCGTGCGACAAGGACAGACATTGATTGCTGACCTTGTGTCGACCAATACTACTGGTACCCACTTTTCTCAACACTCCACTGATATGTATAGAGGCTTGTTGTGTGCAGAGCCTTCTGGCAACAGTTCCTTATCCGAGAAGGTCAGAGTTGGTGTAGCGCCTCCCGGAAAGACTAATCCCACTAGTTGTTCTGGGGTAGTGTCGATGGACAACTTAGTTTTATCCATCGTCGATAGTACAGCCTGTCTGTGGACTCACGAAGCCATAAGCAGACCCAGGTAGATATATCAGCTTGAATCTTCTTCAACTGTTTCAACACAACCTCTTTTTCTAACTATTTTTCCTTCTGCTTCTCGACGTCTTTATCCTTTCCGGATGCCTCGAGTTGATCCAGATGCGGTGGTTTGAAATATTGGCCACTTTTCGTCATATGGTCGACCTCTTACATATACCAAGTGCTGTCAGGAAGATCTTCGCCGTAATCCTCATCAGTATGAGCCAGGTGTAGGTCGTCGTCATCCCACCAAATTCCTTCGGTAGCTGACAAGCATTCGTCCGGCTCCGTTCGAATTATCTTCTCATCATAAATCTCCCCTACAAGGTGTTGGGCTTTTCTGACTTTCTAGTTATTTTCACCCGTTTCTTGCTCAAGCCGCTCCAGTACGTTTTCTCGCTCTGTATGTACAGTACTAACAATACCCAATTCCTGAGCCAATTGTTCTACACCGGTGTTTTTTGCCAGTTTACCCTTCCCATCGATCATTCCGTCCATTGCAGCAGTTCCTACTTTCTGTTCTTCCAGCTTCAATTTAGTTTTCTCATCTCTATCGGGTTCATCACTTAACCACGTAGAATTGTCTGTCGACCTGTTCAGATCAAACCAATCAATATACACGTCCCCTTGATCTTGCTCATCAAAGAACTGCAAATTGCCTATGTCCTCCTCTAGGTCGGCCAGATCATCTAATCCCTGACTTGGGCCATCCCCTCAAACTACACTGACCTCCATGCCAGCCGGTAACACCACTTCCGGTTTAGCTTGATTGATTGGCACAATATAGCAGTACGGGTTGTACACCTCTTCAGATAAGTCCTCAGAGCCCTCGGGCAACGGACTGACATTTTCCACCAAGGCCAACCTCCCTTCATCTACCTCTGTCACCACCACAGGTTCAGGTTGGAGCGTAGACGTGTTCATCATGCACAAGTCCGTGCTCTCAGGGATGAACAACGTTGATTTAGGTAGATGGGAAGGGGTGATATGTATACTGGGGTCATAAGGACGACCAGTGTGTGGATAAGGTTTATATGCTGGGGTGGAGGGACTTGATTATGTAGTGGGAGAGGATTTGTAGTGACGTTTGGATTTTGGGGCGACGCTATCACTTTATTATCAATGAGATCTTGAATCTCATGACGCAGTGTGTAGCACTGATCAGTGTCATGACCATGCTGCTGATGAAAAGCACAGTATTTGGCCAGGTTGTGTTTCGGAGGAAGAGGATCAGGTAGTGGTCCTTGTTCTAACGGCTTAAGATGCCCTTTTCTGATCAGGACCCCTAGGGCTTTAGATAAAGGCATGTAAAGCGGGGTAAAGAACCTTTTAGATTGGGCCTAGTTGGTTGAGTTTTGTGAAGTTGTGTTGGCGAAAGGGTTGGCATTTTTGGGTGTGGTGGTGACCATACTCACATCTGAAGGCCGTGCAGAGGTGTTACCAATCGTGGCTGCATTGGAACTACGTATAAAGGGCCTCTTGGGCTATTCCTTCTCATTGTCTATCAGCTTCTATTTCATCGCATCTTCAACCTACACCCCTATCTCGTGGAGCTCAGCGAATGTAAACAATGGCAAGACTATCATCTTCTATAATAATCTCCCCTGTAGATTACGGACCACCATTTGGATCTGATCCTTCTCGGATGGCCTGATAGTCATCATAGAGGCCTTGGCCCTTCATCTCATTACAATGTCCGAGAAGCCCTCATTTGGTTCCTGACGAGTCGCTTCAAGATCATGGATTGTGACCTCGATCTAGGTATTATAGGAGTACTGCGCGATGAAGGCCTCAATCATTTCCTCCCAGCTCCATTTCACGGAGTCTTCCAACTTTGCATGCCAGATGGCCGCTATACCTGACAGGGTCCAACCAAAAAGCGACAACTTCTGAAGTCTAGTGAGACCCATTGGTCGCAAGATATCAGAGAATAACCGCAAATGGACCATGGGATCCCCGGAGCCGTCGAACCGGTCTATGTGCGGCATCTTGAATTTGCTGACAGAGTTATTGTAGAGTCTATGTATCCATCCTCAATGTCAGGGATTGAATTCACACCTTGTGTCCGCTTGAAGAGCTTTTCTAGCTTATTGACCTTGAGTGCAGTGGGGTCAACTTCGAATTCAAATGGCGCCTTAGTCTGGTATATTGGTGCCGTGGAGGTTTGCGGTGGAATCGGATGTACTGGAATGCCTAGATTCTCTTGGACGTTGACAGTGACTCCGGGTGCTAGAATATTCGCTAGGGATGTATAGGATGTAGAGGCTACTGCTGGTTGTGGCTGTTGTTGTTGATGCCCATTTATTACTTTCGCTTGGTGAGCTGTGACCTCAGCTTGGCGGACAACATCTAGCTGCATAGTCTCAATGGTCTGCTAAAGCTGACGAAGCATATCTTCCATGCTAACTGGGGGATGTTGAGCCATCAAAACTGGCGAATACTCTCTTTCTAGAGTAGAAGTAGAAAGCTGAGCCTGGCTAGTTGCAGGCAAAGTAAAAGGTGACTGTTGAACTGGTGAATTATGCCTAACCCTCCTCCGTCCCATAACCGGCAGGAGTGAAGCAAACGCTGGTTGTCCCCTGACAAGATCTCCAGATCTGTAAGGTCTTCTCACACGGGTCCAGAGTGCTTAGGGGGTAACAGAATCGTCCGAAGCAATTGTGAAAAACTATCTTGCAAAAAGAAATAAAGCAAAAGAAAACAAAAATCAGAAACCGCACACCTCGGCTCAGATACTAACAACACATAGTTGCAATCATGAGCTATAGAATTGCACTCAACACTAATTTCTGCCCCTAAAATTGATACCCAAACTTGCAACTGATATGTACGTTCCTATAGAGTTTCACTCTAAAAGCACATAACAGTTAAGTGAGAACCAAAACACCCCTATAATGGGGTAGGGTTACCCTGTCCCAGTTTTGTCAGGAGTTAGGGTTCAATACTTAAGCAAAGTGTTTCACACAATACTTAAGCAAAGTGTTTCACACAATCTTGAATTTGGGTAAGTAACCTGTCTTAGTTTGGAACAGTCTCTATGGCTTTCGATATGGAACTAGGCCGATTGGTCAAAAAGGGTACCTCAGCAAGAGTACCTAATATACCTCTCACTTAACACCAAGAAGTGAAAGGAGGATCAAACGGTACAGCGGTAGTCCAGATCCAAGGGTTGTGTTCCCATCGTGGCAGAACCCGCAACCGGTCAGCCTTTTGGCAAGCTTTTCCAAACGAGCCTCCGATAAACCGTTTAGGAATAGCAGATGACAAACACTGTGACTTAGGCGCATCGATACAAATGCAAATGCAAAGAAACATAAAAGTGTAGATAAAATTTCATATCATGAATTTCAAGTCAAGTTCTCTAATTTCCCCAGCAAAGTCGCCAAAAACTGTAGCTCGACTTTTTCGCGCACCCTTTTGGAAAGTTTGAAAGAAGCCCTACAGTTCAAACTCCCGTGGTTCTGAATCTAATCTCACAAGTGCAATGTGAAATTGATAAAAACCAAAGAGTCTAAATCCGGCAAACCTTTTGGAAAATCGATTTTAGAATTAAAAAAAATGCTAAAATTGAACTGCTTTGCTAGATACAAAGTTGCCACCTAAATATTTTTTATTTTGGGAAAATTTAGGAAACCCATGACTCGTGCCAAAGGCAACGTGTCCATCATCACCGAAGTTGCCTCGGCTCGGGAACTTTGATACGAGAGGAAAAGTGTCATGACCCGAACCCGCCCCGTGGGTTCAGGACATAACCGGCCAGTAATCATGAGATTACCTACGGCCTCAAACCAAACCAAACGTATTTTAACAGAGTTCATGGGGGCCAAACGGAAGCAATTTGAAACTTTGTCCATAGAGCCGTGCTTATATGCACATCATTACATACATATGTTAATAACTCACATCCGAAAATGCAATAACATAAAAACTCTGTAAATAGGATCACTCAATCTAAGTCAGCCAAAATAAAACTATATACAGACACGTTCAAAGACTTCGCCAACCTGACTGAAAATATAAATACATAACGAAAAGGCGAAGACGTGTCTTGTGCGTGAGACGCAAGGGCTGACTCCTCAAAACCTCAGTTGCTCCAAACTGACTTCACTGAGGGTGGGTCTGGACCTCTCTTGGCTCACCTACAAACACATGAATGAGCGTGAGCGAAAGCCCAGTGAATAATATCAGATAGAGAAGATACACAAACAATATGTAAAACAACATGCTTCAAACGGCCTTGGTCCCACTTCATATTTCCATTCATCATATACATACACAATTTCGTCAAGTGACTATGATTCCAAACATACTGGCCCTTGGCCCACTCATCTTCCATTCGTGTCAGACTATCATTCATTTTAGACTTATCATTCTTATCAAACTGGCCTCTGGCCCATTCATACTTTCGTATGAAACTGGCCTTTAGGCTTTTCAAACTTTCATTTGTGTCAAAACGGCCTCTGGCCCATTCATTCATGTCAATCGGCCTTCGGCCCAATCATTTATATCGATCGGCCTTCGGCCCAATCATTTATTAATCGGCCTTCGGCCTAATCGTTCATGTCAATCGGCCTTCGGCCCAATCATTTATATCAATCGGCCTTTGGCCCAATCATTTATCAATCGGCCTTCGGCCCAATCATTTATCAATCGGCCTTCGGCCCAATCATTTATCAATCGGCCTTTGGCCCAATCATTTATCAATCGGCCTTCGGCCCAATCATTTATATCAATCGGCATTTGGCCCAATCATTTATATCAATCGGTTGTCCATAATTCAAACTAGCAAACTTATAAGGAAATAAGCAATTGGACAATTGACAAGCTTCAAAATATCGATACTACTCACAGTGATCGGCTTGTGGATTTGCCCTGGAGCTTGACTCTATACATTCCATGAATACAAAAGGGTCACAAATAATTCAATCCGTTCTTTAATTCACATATTCCTCTTTAGGCTTCATTCTTATCTTTTTAACTCAATTACAATGCTCAATGTATGCCTAAGAGTGTTCACAAGTGAAAGGGAACGAAAAACAGAACACAGAATGCATTTTCAAAATTCCAGAAAATAGGGTCCCCGCTCGAGCGTGGACTTCCCCGCTCGAGCGGACCCAAGAGGCCTGCAAAAGTACTGGTTATATCAAATTCACGCTCGAGCGGAATGCCTGTCTACATAGCTCCCCGCTCGAGCGTCAACTTCCCCGCTCGAGCGGGCACCATGTCTGCAAAATATGCTGGGAGCATGAATTCCCCGCTCGAGCGGACACCATAAATTCTGGGTTTTCCAGAATGGTTCTCTGAGTTCATTTTCGACATTCAATCAATTTTTCTTGCATGCTATGACACAAATCTCACATATACACATGCTAACATGATACTAATGCAAGATTACAACATTAGGAAACCCAATTTCACAAATTAACCATATGCATGCCCCAAAATTAACTCCAACTCATGCATTCAAGGTTCCCATTTTAAATAAACAACATGCATGCCCAATTTGACTTCCATTTCCACTTCTAATGATGCAACTAGTGCTCCTTCCCATGAAACTCAACAAAAACATGCTTGCATGGGGATTACACTTCTAATCTTTCAAAACTTACAATTCACATGCTAGATTTTGTGATTCCATAGGTGTTCTTTACATGCATGCACATATCAAGCCTCAATTCAACAAGACCAATTCAATTTCATCATTCTCAATTACATTCATGTTCTTGATCATCAATCAACTCTAAATTTACAAGATTACTCACCAAGGAGCTTTAATCTCCACAATCTATGGTTGATTCTTTAGTGTGCCTTCAAGATCACTAAGCTTAAATGATCAAACTTCAATTTTTGAGCTCCTTCTCTCACTATGGCCGGCCCTCTCCATCTCACAATTGCAAACTCAAATTTGAAGTCAAAGGAAACAAATGAGGGTGTGTATGGCCCTGATATGGCTCCACTAAGCCATTATTTTAATGTTAAACAATTGGACACTTAATTCATTAATTTTATCGATTTAATCTAATCCGAATCAATTTCCAATTAAATTTAACCGTAGGCTCTAAAAATTATGCTAATCACAATGGCGTGATCAATTTCGGATTTTGTGGCCGATAAGGCCTTCAATTTAATTTCCAAAGTAGATAATTAAACAGATATTCCTACGGTGAACAGATAGGAATTCAAAACCATATATTTTCACATAATGGCTCACAAAATCATATCAAAACACATACTTACATTCGTATTAAGGGCCAATTAGCATACTACAGAAC
The DNA here is from genome assembly GCA_030407325.1 of Camellia japonica. Lineage (NCBI taxonomy): Eukaryota > Viridiplantae > Streptophyta > Magnoliopsida > Ericales > Theaceae > Camellia > Camellia japonica. The sequence continues at coordinate 110,403,236 of JAPPVO010000002.1, read as the reverse complement.
AGGGGTATCACAAAAAGGTCATGAAATGAGCACCCTCGCTTGCCCGATCAATGATTGGCCTCTACTAATCGTGATATGATTTTTGTGAACATTATATGCTCTTGTTCTAATTATTAGACTAGCTTTACTATGTGATGTGCACAAGCAAATATAGACTAAAATTGCAAGACTTGGAACAATTCAATTTATGTTTGTTTCACGAAAATGGTTTGAATTTGCCACCTCAAGTGGGCTTAAAGTTTACGAATTTTCCACCAAACATAGTGGGCTTAAAACTAATTTGCCACTCAACAGAGTGGGTTTAAAACGCACATTCGTTGAATCGTTCCAATTCAAGCAACAAGCCTTCATCCACAGGCATTCAAACATTTAAACAAGTAAGCATTTAGCCTTATGGTAAGCATGTTAGTCATGGCAACACTCACACTCATGCAAGTATGCTAAAGCATTAAAACTCACCTAGTACTTCAAGCTAAGAAAACATAAGTTAGAAAAATATGCATGATTCCTAACTATGCAAGATGTCTAATGCAACACATGCGAAGAATGCAACTAAAATAGGCTCGGCTACTAAGCATGGCATATGAAGCAATTTTGATAACATGTGGTTAAACACGTATTCAAAGAATTATTGAAATGATAATGCAGTTTGAATGATGCGCTGAGCCTCGGTGCATGCAAGACAAGATGAATGTATTCAAGCATAAGGTATGCTAATTGAAACGTGACCCTAATCTAACCATCAAAAACGTGACCCTAATAATAATGTGGAAGACATACACATTATTACATTTTTCTCTCACGAAGGAGAGTCCAAATGAATAAAGCTAACTAACTAATTAAGCTAAGTTAAACTAATTAAGCTAATTATTACAAACCAAAATAAGAAGCTAAACTAATTAACTAATTTTTACAACACTTGAAAGAATTAACTAGTAAGCTAACTAATTAATTTACAATACAAACGCAAGTGAACTAAGCAATTAACATATTTAATTACGCTGCCACTACTCCACCTCGGGAAATAGAAGATGCACATGCTCGGTTTCCGCCCTAAAAGACCTCCGTTTTTCTCTCGAAAGCCTCTGTTTGCAGAGTTGAACATTTCTAGAACCTTTCTGCTCCACCTTACCAAAATTCTACTGAGGTTTACATCAGTGGCCATTCGGCCATGAATGAATGCTACCGGCCATCTAGCGGTCAAGAAGGTAGTCTGCCGGCCATCTATAGTGCACTGCCAGCCATGGATGGTGGCCTGCAACAGAGTACAAGTAGAGCAAAAAGAGGGTTTTTCCAAGGATTGTCTGCACAATTCACCCCTCCTTTTCATGGACAAATCCAAGGAATTGTGAACTTAAACCACAAACCACCAATCTAAGCAATTTCATTGCATGATGGCTTGTGATTCAAGGTGTGCAAACTCAATGAATGCAAAACAAGACACATAAAAACCATCACCCTATTATGCATGATCAAGGGCAATGGAGACCTAGGAAAGTTGAGACATTTCATCACTTTAAGTATGAAATGATCCAATTTTCCTTGTGTTCAATTAACGTTCGATTGAACACACAACACACAAGTTATTATCTTGCTCAATTTTAGTCCCAAGTTGTTAGTTACTCATTTTAACTTACCAACCATTCTTTATTCCAATTAAGTCCAAAACATGAGTTAGAGTCCTCTAATGGAAAGAAGGCTCAAAACACAAGTTGCTTTGGGTATGAAAGAAGTCTCATACCGTTGGTAATGAACTCCCAAAGGGATTAAACCATTAAGTATGAAACCTCAATTCCACACTCAGGCAAACAAATGACTTGAAAATTTTCAAAGCAAAAAAGAAAAACCAAGAAAGGAGGGAGGTTGCAAGGTGATTAGTGCTGAAATGAAGTGCAAAACAACACCAAAGCATGCAATTAACTCAAACAAGAGGTGCCTAATGGCCTAAAACACCAAGCTTATGAGGACTATTACACTACAACCATGAAAAACAAGACTCAACTGACCCAAACAACCCAAAATAGAGCTAAAGTAGTTTAAAACAAAGGTAAAAATATGCTGGAACAAAGCTACAAAAAGTTAGAAAATCATGCTAACACATGGAGTTAACTAGGCTAGCAAACAAGACACAAGGAGGGGAGGCTAACCCCTCCAATTTTGGACTTCAAAACATGTTTTTTGCCACTGAAAATACTCTGAAATTCAGTGGTTAAAAGCCCCAAAAAAGATGATTTAAAGATGGGAAACACAAGTGAAGAAGCCTTACAAACAAGGTACGAAGAAGGGTGAACCACCCCTACCTTAAAATGGCTTCGAACCACAAATTTCAGCCCATTTGGATAGAGTTTTTATAGCCCAAAAACAGCAAAAAAAGAAAGGAAAACAAGTACACAAAGTAAGCTAACAAATCAACTATTGTACCTCTTGAAGAGAAGAGTGATTCTAGGCAACAATTCAAGCCAAAAGCAACTTGCAGAGCTCCAAAAGGGCCCCAAAGAACCTTAGCTCAAAGGTGAGCAAGTTTGGATAAAGAAGTCAAGGCAAGAGTGTAGTGTAAGTAGGCAAAAGTGTAGAGAATCGTAAGAGAGAGAGAGAGAGGGAGAGAGAGGGAAAATTTTGAGTTTTAAATCTTCCAACCTTAAAACATGAGAGAAGGACTCCATATATATAGAAAACATGAATTCTAAACAAGGAGATCCAGCCCTCCATGTGTGGATAGATGCAAGCATCTGTGCAAATAGCTGGCACAAAATATCTGCAGAAAACACTAGTGGCCGGCCGACCATCAGTGATGGCCGGCAAGGTATCATTGATGGCTGACAAGGCACATCAATGGCCAGCAGACCAGAAGCTCTGGCCGGTAGCCTTCATAGATGGCCGGCAGGCCACCAGAGACTGCAGGAGGGAAAGACCAAGACATGGTCCAAAAAAGGACCAAATGGATGCAGGGTTTGAAAGGCTCAAACCTGTGTCGTTCCGCTGAGGACTTCGAGCGCTTGGCGAGCAAACAGACTCATCATCGGATGTACCTGCAAGAACATCCAAGTCTTGAAGAGCCATAAAAAATGGGGTGTCTACACCATGAGGACAGCCGAAGTCAACACCATGACAACCGTGATTGACAAGCTTTGGCTGGATGATCGGATGCACAGTTTTTGTGTTCAAATTCGTGGTCGGACGTCAGTGCGTGCAGATTTTTTGTTACGAAAATAGGACATGTTAGTAAAATACATCATTTAGCAAACAAAATTAAAAATTGAAGGAAAATAATAATAATTAAAAATTTAAATATTCCAAAATTGTGTCATTTTAAACTTTAAATTATCAAACTACAACCAAAATGTATATATATATTATATATATTTTAAAATAAAAAAATATTTACAAATTGTGTTGTGTTTAATTTTAACTCTTGTAAGCTCCTCTGCAAAATTTGAAACTTTATTAGTGGGATTGATTTTTTTAGCTGAATGCCATTTTAAATTTCGAAACTTTACTACCTTTAGATCAATATATAAATAAAATTGGTAAAAAAAGAAATTGTTTCTAAATATTTTCTCCTAGTTCAACTATAAGTTAAAAAGTCAAAAGTTTGTTTATGATCAGCTTATGCACTTAATTTTTTTACTAAAGTTTTTTTTTTTAAAAAAAATAAATTCAAAACACATTTTTTTTTAAAGTTCAAAAATATAAAAAAATAATACTAAAAAATTCTAGTGTCAAACTTCTTAAAGCAATATGAGAGAATTACACTAACGGTCCCTATAATTTGGTATATGTGTCATTTTGATCTTTAATTTTTCAATTATGACACATTTAACCCTGAATTTTAAATCTTGTTCCAAATAAAGACAATTGAAGATACCATTGGTTAATTTTAAGGGCAAAATCGTTAATTTGATAAAATATAAACTAATTTGGCAAAAATAAATGTTAAAAAAAATATTTTTGAATTTTTAAAAATTATTTTATCCACTAAAGATAAAATTATGTAAAATTGATAAATATTTTAAACATTTATTTACTCTTTTTTTTTTTACCAAATTAATTTTTATTATGTGTTTGGATGATGATCATGTAATGAGTGGTTGTTTTTATTTTCATTAAATTATTTTTTATTTTTTCCAAAAGTCAAATATGGCGACAATTTTGATATCATTATTAAACTAATCCATTAAATCAAAAAATTCAAAACTAAAAATATTTCATATATTAAATATATCGATTACACATTAAAATCTTAACAACCGCCCATTACATGATCATCAACCAAACACATAATAAAAATTAATTTCGTAAAAAAAAAAAAAAAATAAATGTCTAGAAGATTTATCAATTTTACATAATTTTATCTTTTAGTGGATAAAAATAATTTTTAAAAAATTTTAAAAAAAATTTTTGACATTTATTTTTGTTAAATTAATTTATATTTTATTAAATTGATGATTTTGCCCTTAAAATTCAGTAATGGTATCTTTAATTGTCCTTATTTGGAACATGATTCAAAATGTAGAGTCAAATGTATCACAATTGAAAAATTAGAAATTAAAATAACAGAAATACTAAATTATAAGAACGGTTAGTGTAATTTACCCCCAACAACATTTAAATGAAGAGAGACCTACTAGCATGGATAAAATTTATTAAAATCATTTATGATTAGGGTTTCATTGGCAAGTATGCCTGCACTACAAGAATTTTGATTTTTTGCGACGGCAAAATGCCATCGCAAATACTCATTATGCCGTCTCAAAAAACTTTTAGCGACGGCAAATGACTTTTAGCGACGGCAAACGGGGGGTCACAATAGAGGGCGTTGTAAAAACTTTTTAGTGACGGCATCATGCTGTCGCCTTTTTCTTGCGACGGCATATGTTACTATTTGCGACGACATTTTACTGTCGCCAATAATGTGTAAAATTAGAGACCTTTTTGCGATGGCACTGTTTTACCGCCACCAAAAGTATTATTTAAGACGGTAGAAATTACCGTCGCAAATTGTTGTTGTTGTTGTTGTTGCTGTTTTTTTTTGCAACGGCATTGATTTTGTCGCAAAAAAGGTTTTTGATTTTTTGCGACGGTGTGGTGCTGTCGCAAAAAATGCAATATTTATTAAAAATTATAAAATAGCTATTTTTTGTGACGGTTTGGTGCCGTTGCAAAAAAAAAAAAAAAAAAAAAACCTAAAAAAACCTGCTGTAAATTAATTAAAAATATTAAAATTACATGTATTCAATAAAAAAAAATTGCATAATAATATAAAAATTCATGTATAGAAATAATAATTAATCCATAATAAATATATTCTTGCATTCATAACTATACATCAACAAATTTAACCTAGTACATAATGTTCCATAATACATATATAATGTTTAAATACATAATGTTATTCATAATTCAAAATAACATAAATCAAAATTAAAAATTTTCCTCAGCATTCTCCGTGGTACAAAAACAAAAATTAGTGGCATTATTCACAGGCATGAAATCCACAAGAAGTAAACTCCTACTCCGGAAATATCTGAAAAAAAAATAAAAATAATTAATGACAATATAATTATATATTAATATATTATTTACAAAAAAAAAAACATAAAAATTTAACTACTATATAATTAGAAAGATAATTAAGTAAATAATTGTGCCTAGACCGAAATCTGACTCTAACTCCCAAACCAAGAACCCGATTTGAGTCCCGTCTTCCCCCATAAGTCTCTCGTACCAAGGCGGTCGTGTGTGCCAAGTTTTGTGCTAATCCGATGCCGTTTGGTGATTTTGGAGCATTAACACCTCAAACTAGTTTGTCTAGTTTGTCTTAAGAAGTTAGCTTGTCTAGAGTGAAACCCGGCTCTAACTCCCAAACCGGGAATCCGATTCGAGTCCTGTCTTCTCCCATAAGTCTCTCGTTCCTAGGCGGTCATGTGTGCCAAGTTTCGTGCTACTCCAACGCCGTTTGGTGATTTTGGAGCGTTAACACCTCGAATTCTAAGTTTCTCAAAAAATTAGTTTGTCTAGAGTGAAATCCGGCTCTAACTCCTAAACCAGGAACCCGATTCGAGTCTCGTCTTCTCCCACAAGTCTCTCATGCCTAGGCAATCGTGTGTGCCAAGTTTCATGCTACTCCGACGTCGTTTGGTGATTTTGGGGTCAACACCTCAAATTCTAGGTTTCAACTAGTTTGCCTAGAGTGAAATCGGGATCTAACTCCCAAATCGGGAACCCGATTCGAGTCCCGTCTTCTTCCACAAGTCTCTCATGCCTAAGCGGTCGTGTGTGCCAAGTTTCATGTTACTCTGACGCCGTTTGGTGATTTTGGGGTGTCAACACCTCGAATTCTAAGTTTCTTAAAGAACTAGTTTGCTTAGCGGGAAATCCGACTCTAACTCTCAAACCGAGAACCCGATTCGAGTCCCATCTTCTCCCATAAGTCTCTCATATCTAGGCGGTCATGTGTGCCAAGTTTCGTGCTACTCTGACCCCATTTGGTGATTTTGGGGCATCAACACCTCGAATTCTAAGTTTCTTAAGAAACTAATTTGTATAGAATGAAATCCGGCTCTAACTCCCAAACTGGGAATCCGATTCGAGTCTTGTCTTCTCCCACAAGTCTCTCATGCCTAGGCAGTCGTGTGTGTCAAGTTTCGTACTACTCCGACACCGTTTGGTGATTTTGAGGTGTCAACACCTCGAATTCTAAGTTGCCAATTGGTTATCAACAAATATCTGAACAGAACTTTTGATTTGTTATAGGGGGACTCAATTTACTTAACACATTACTATAAATAAATTTATAAATTAAATATGTAAGTTTCTAACATTATCACAATGATATCATGGCATACTTTAAGCACCTCAATGGGTCATCATGATTAACTTCAAAGAACTTGTACACATTTCCCAACACCATAATAATAAAACTTTATGGCAAATGCTAGAAGTGATTCTTATATATTGTTTAACATTAAAAATTATATAAAAATGTCTTAAAAATATTTATAAATATTCTTAAAAATATTATTTTTAATAAAAGTGTATTGAATTTAATAAAAATGTTTTGTGATTTTTAATTTTTTTTTATCTTTCACTTATTCACTAAGAACACTTATTACTAGCAAAATCCATTTCTAATTTTTTTTTTCTTTCTTCTTACATCTTAAGAGGACCTTCAATAGAAAAGCTAAGAGTGCACTAGTGTTAGGTGTTACAGTGGAATTGTGTAGTTTGAAACACTCCTAAATAGGCAATTGCGGCAAAGCTCTTGACAAGAGAGACAATGAAAGGGATAGACATAATTGGATCTTATTTTCATACTTAACACACATTTTAACTACATCATTTGAGCATCCAATAACTTCCTAAATTAACAAATATGTTTAGAAACGAAATTAAATCATACTTTTATGATTTTTTGTCAATTAACAAGCACTTCAATACACAATTTTATCCATACCACCATAACATTTCTTAACCAAATCCTATATTAATATTATATATATATATGTATATGCGCATGTAACCTTGACAAAAATATTCTCCATATGGTAAACCTTAAAAACAAAAATAATAAACTAATGCACAAAAAGGACCTGTTGCCTACCAAAAGTAGTAAAACACTGATGCTCAAAACAAATAGAAAAAGTAGTTAAACACCCACTAAAAGAGATGCTTCCATCCACTTTCCATGAGGCTCTATTAGAGTCAATTGAATGGTTCCGACTTCCCAGCGAAACCTTAAAGATGTCTTTTATTATTATTATTATTTATTTCCAGTGTCATCAACACTTCACAACCATTTCCATAATTTTGTCGTTTTCAATAAACCTAAAATGATTTCAAAATTGCAGAGCAATTTAATCATGGTTGGTTTTCACCAGAGAGCATCCACCTAACTTTCTGATAATTCTAATGTGAGCATATATGTCAATCTTTTGTCATGTTTTAGAATTGATTCAATCCATTCCACTCCACCGATGTTCTGACCCCCAAACTCTCTCTTGATTTGATTCTCATGCTTTGAACCCTCACCTAGGTGGACAAATTATTAGAAACCAAAGTACTTGTCTATATAATACTCATGATCGATAAAAATCACAACATATACGAAATAGATCGTTACCTAACAAATGTGAATAAACATATCCTAATCTATAAAATAAAAAAAAGTTTATGTGATTGGTCTAAAATACCACGTAAGTAATGTCACATAATGTTTTGACACTACCAAATAATTACTCAACCTCATACTTACTCTAATAAATGTCTTGATTGTATGAAAACACTGCAATAATCTAAAGTTTTCTTCTTTTTTTGTTTGTCTTCTGGTAGAATGTTAACAAGTTAGTATGTTAAGTTAGTACTCAACCCCCAAATTTCTCCATAAAAAACTAAGAGTACAACCACTTGAACTAAGCAAATTCAATTTAAAATTCACATGACCTAATGTTCTTCAAGAGATGCTACTGTGAAATATTTGAAAATAATTGGATTCCAAGCAGCAAGTGCAATTCACTAAGGATCTGTTAAGCTTTTGAATTTAAAGAGGTATTTATGGAATGAAGAGAAAATGAATGAGAAATATGAAAAGAAAAAATAATAATTTATATTTCATTCATATTTTTCATTCATTCTTTCTTTCTTTTTTTCTTCTTTTTGTTCTCTTCTCCAATTTTTTTCACAAACCCAAAATTTAAACACAACATAACCACTAAATGAAACTTGTACTCAAGAGGTAAATTAGGTGGAAAGTACTTGAAGAAAAGCTGCCTTACATCAATTTATTTATTTATTTTTTATTTTTTAGATAGCAAACTAAGTGTTTGGTATGCAATCTTGTTCATACAAGTGACCCTTCCTCCAAGACAAATTAGCTCCCCTTCTATGAGAATAGCCTTGTCAGTAATTCAATAGTAGTCACTCACACACACAAACACACACACACACACACACACAAAAGTTACAGTTTTTTGTTTTTTGTTTTTTTTAATCGAAAATCGTTACAAATATCATGAAACTTATACCAGATTCATCAATCAATCATTTAAAAAAGAAAATATAACACATTACAACATGCATACAACAAATTCAACAATCACACAAATCACAAAAAAAAAAAAAAAAAAAAACTCAAACATAAAGTATCACACGGATTTAGAATATCATGTGGTCATATATCCAACCAATAGTGTTTGTAATTTGTTCATCATTACCCTTTTTTTTCAAACCATGTAAGCAATAGCTCCTTGTTATTGGGCACAATAATTACTCAACAAACAAATTGGGAAAGTCAACCTACATAGGTGGAAAGAATTGAACTCCTGATCTTCAAGTGAGATAGATAAATGAGCTCTTATTATTTAGGCCCCGTTTGGGAACAAGCTAATTTAGTAACTTTTTGGCTATTTGGCTAAAATATGAGCTAAAAAAAATTAGTATGTTTGGGATGACTTTTTGGCTTTTTACGAAAAGATGTGCAAAAGTAGAGAGAAAAGAGAATCTTTGACTTTTTGGTATGGGTTGTTGGCTTTTTGGCTTTTTTAGTAACTTTTTGACTTTGTGGCTAAATCGGCCCTTCCCAAACGAGGCCTTAATATTATTATTATACAGAATTCCTGCACATAAATATGTTCATAAAGATAGTGTAGTTCAAATTCAACTCTTGTATGATAAAATTTACATCTTAAAATGAATTTAGACCATACATTAAATATTCTAGGTATTTCTGTGTATGAATTTTGTGTATGTAGGAATGCTCATATGGAAGAGGCGGAGTGGACCCAAAACAATATTTGAAAGCGATAAGTTTGCCCTTAATTTAAAGGTAATAACATGACTAGTGACTCAAGGCATGAAACGAGAATTGACTATTGCGTAGGTTACGACAAAAGGGTTATGCAAACAAAACCAAAGGATTGCATGGGCCAATACCAAATTGAATGTCCTAATCTCAACAACAAAAAACAAAAAAGAGCACATAACTACAAAGTCTATGCGACAATAATAATGAACATGCATAAGCTTGACATAGGACAGATGCAAGTAATCTAGCAGTTCTGTTTAAATTGAGAAAACTTACTTTGTGGGTGCAAATATTTGTTGCCAATTGGTCCATGATGAACCAAAAACAGAAGCTGCAAGGACAACCTGCTATAACATGAGAGTTTAGCATGTCAACATATGTAAGGTACAACAGCCAACAACCAAATGAACTTGCAAGGTGACTTAGAAGTAGATGTCTACATGTCATATTAAGATATATTTGCAACTAATAAAATACTTGATCTCACATACTTTCCTTTCAAAATCAAATAGCAATTGAAATCCTAATATGCAAAGCACACTTTTTGGTAAGAAAAACCCAATATGCTTGGAATACATAGGGGAAGAATTGTCACTACATTGTTATTCTAACTTGCATAGGTGTTGAATTGAGAACACTTGACATAATCCCAATAACATTTCGAATATGGACATGTAAGAAGGTAACAACATAGAACACCTTGTCCCTGTAAGGAAAAAATATAATATATATTTATTATTATAGCAAAAAAAAATAAAATATGACAGAATCTCTACCCAGCTTAATATTGTAAAGTAGCTGCAGGAGAAACTTAACAAATTTATTTAGTACAATGACAATGTAAGATAGCATGTTTGAGTGCAACATAACAATAACTGCCATATATATACTTCACTACCACAATCCCCATAGAAAAAGCAATGGGAAAATGGAAAATTGGCTTTATCAATAAGAAAGACAAGTTCTTGATGAAACATTCACTTGGTTACACATATTTCAAACATCAGAATCAGAAAGGTTCAGCAAACAAGTTAAAAAAATTAAATAACAAATTTGAATTTGAATTTGAATAGCAAGTTGTGCTTGTTTCCATGTTCATAGGAAATACTTTCATAGCTAACAAAACTCATTCTGGACCACGGGACATTTGACGACTATAATTAAAGAAACTGGTTAAAACTGCATTCACTCGTACTACATTAAGACCAACAACCTAGAAACTAAAATGGTACCACTTCAACTCTGATCTTCACCTTCTCCAAGTTCTTTTTCCTTAGCAGTAGCTGTCATCAATTCATCAAACTTCTCAATCTTCCCTAGCAGTATCTCAATTTGTGAACCAAAAGACATAGATATTATCAACAGGTCAAGGCTAGATTATAACAATAGCTTAATTTGCATGATTTTACAAGTGAACCACAAAGAAGTTAAAAAGCCACACTGAATCCTATCTACAGACAAGCCCAAAAAAAAAAAAAGAGTCCAAAGAAAGCAGATGCATAAGACTAATAAAAAGGATGAAAAATCCACCAGATGCAAGAAATACAACAGGGGCTCCATTTTTATTTTATTTTTTCAGTGTAAATCATGTACATATAACCAAAATCATAAAACTCCATTTAGTTCCAAACTTACTTTAGCTTTTTGGATAGATCAAATTGAGTTTTCTTTCATTTTATTACACAAGCGCGCACACACACACACATATCATATATGTATATATATATAGTAAGAGAGAGTGAAGAAGAGAGAGAGAGAAAGAGGGGGTTACCAAACGATGCCGTAAGCACCACGGCAGACGGGTTGAATCGGAGGGATGTACTTGGAAGGGACCTAGGAGGATCAAAAACAAGAGAAGAAGACCCATTTTGCGTTAGTTTAGAGAAGAATATTCATTCAATAGTGAGTGAATGAGAAAACCCCAAATCAAAACCCTAGTTTGAATCTCCAAACCTGGTTTAAGGGTAACAAAATCTTAATTTTTGAGTTCCTCAATCAAAATCCTAATTTTTCAAAGGAAATTCACAAATCAAAACCCTAATTTTTGTTTTGATTTGTGAATTTTTCAAAGGAAATTCACAAATCAAAACAAAATCTTAGTTCGACCATAGCGAATGACCCAACGACAAAGGTATCGGCAAAGGTATTTGAGACGCCACACCATTCCTGACGTTGCTAGCTGTCGTCATGCGCTGCTTACCATCGTCACTCGCTGCTCGCCGTCGTCCCCCCTTACTACTGCTGCCACTGCCGCTGCTTGCAGACGTGAGAGTGTGAGAGAGAGAAAGAGAGAAATGGTATAGTATTTTGGAGATTTTTGAAATTGGGGATTTTTTTTGTTTAAGGGATTAGGGATTGGGGATTTGAGATGGTGATAAACAAAAGGGGGGGAAAGGAATGGGGGAATTTGGATAGAAAGAGGGGGAAAATGAAAAGAAAAGAAGAAAAGAAGATGAGAGGCAGTGTGAATGACGTGGTTTTATTTATTTTTTTGCTAAAATAATTTTTTTTTTTGTAGTTAATGATTTTTTTTTCATTTTTTTTTTTGAGTTACAAAGGTTGAAAATTTATTTGTTTCATTTTTTTTAATGAAAAAAATTATTATTATTTTTATTTTGTAGAAGTAGGGGTAATATTTTAATGAAAATTATTTTCCATTAAAATAAAGTTAATTTTTTGTGGTCAATTAAAAACATTTTTCTGTGGCCTATTTTTTTTGGTTACTAAGAATCAGGAACTAATTTTCTATGGTGGAAGAGATGGAGCGACAGTAGTAGTGAAGGTGGTAGATAAGAGGTGATGGCGGTGGTGGTGGTGGTGATGGCGGTGAAGGAAATTAGTGGTGAAGTTGTGGTAATGGTAAATGAGATGGAATGGCGGTGGTGGATGAGAGGTAATGGTAGTAGTAATGGCAGTAGTAGTGGTGGTGGTAGTGGAGTGGTGGCGATGGTAGTAATAATGGTAGTTGTAGAGGTAGAGTGGCAACAGTGGTGGTAGTGGAATGATATTTGCAGTAGTGGTGAAGGGGGTAGAGGAGATGGGTGGTGAGAGAGAGAGATGAGTGAGAGATAGATAGAAAAGAGAGATAGAGAGACAAAGTGGTTGCTAAAAGTGCATTTTTTTGTAGTGGATCGATAAATCGAGAGGGAGCTCGGTAAATAGAGAAGACAGAAGGGAGAAAGTGAGCAAGGTGAACATAGTGGGGGAGAGAGACAGACAGAGAGACAAACAGATAGGTAGACAGAGAGAAAAAGAGGAATAGAAGAGTGATGAATGAGAGAGAGAGAGAGAGATAGAAAGAGACAAAAAAAAAAGAGAAACAGAAGATGAGCGAGAGATAGATAGATAGAGAAAGAGAGAGAGAGAAAGAGAAAGAGAGCGAAAAGAGATAAACGAGAGAAAGACAGAGAGAGATGAGCGAGAGAGTGAGAGAGATAAAGAGAAGAGAGATGAGCGAGACAGAGAGAGAGATAGAGAGAAGAGAGATGGGCGAGAGACACAGAGAGAAAGAGAGAAAGAGAATCAGATAGAGAAGAGTGATGAGTAAGAGATAGAAAGAGAAGAGAGACAAAGACAGAGACCCAGAGAGAAAGAGAGAGACAGACAGACAGAGAAGAGTGATGAGTGAAAGAGAAGAGAGACAGAGACAAAGACAGAGAGACAGTAAGATGAAAAAATGGGTGAAAAGAGAAATGTTATATCAAAAGAGTAAGACGACGTCGTTTTTTTTTTTTTAAAATTTGTTAACAGAAAAATACCGTTGCATTTATTTAAACCATTTTGTGAATATATATATATATATATATATGAAGCCGTTTCAAAGCCACAATATTTTTTTTTTTGCAACGGTACTTATCACAGTCGCAAAAAGCTTTTTTTTTTTTTTTGTTTGCGACTGCAGCTGGTGTCGTCGCAAAAACTCTATTTTTTTGTGACAACAATCTCTACCGTCGCAAATACTCTCTATTTTTTTGCGACAGCAATCTCTGTCATCACAAATACTCTATTTTTTTTTTTGCGACAACAATTTCTGCGTCACAAATACTCTTCTTTTTCGCGACAGCATTTTCTACCGTCGCAAATACTCTATTTTTCGCGACGGCAAGTTATGAGGTCGCAAAAACTCACATTTTTTGTGATAGCAAGTTATGCCTTCTCAAAAAGTCACATTTTTTGCGACGGCAAGTTGTGCCGCCTCAAAAAGCCACATTTTTTGCGACGGCAAGTTGTGCTATCACAAAAAGTCATTTTTTGCAACGGCAAATGTGCCGTCGCAAAAAATTTCGTCTTTTAAGCCTACTTTTCTTGTAGTGCTGATTGGTGAATGCTCTGCAAACGTGTTTCCTCAATATATATATATATATATTATGAATAAATTGTATGTATTAATTAATAAACTAATTAATATATTAACAGATAATATATCATAATTTTAGAAATTTTGAATATTTATAATTTATATAATAGGTCATTAGGACACTTGTTAACAATGTACCCTCTTCGTCCCAAAATAATAATCTCTTTTAGAGAATTTAATTTTTTTTTAGTAGTACAATTATTACACTTCAAAAATATTAATTTTTCAAAACTACCCTTTGATAGTATTTTTTTTTTTGGAATATCAAGTGTCATAATTGTACTTTTTATGTTATTAATGAATTTTAAAAAAGGGCAAAGTAGGAAATTCATATTATTTTAATCCTTAATTTTTGAAAATGGATTAATATTTTAGGATAATGAAAAATAAAATAAAGAACTAATATTTTGGGACGGAAGAAGTATTAATAACATAAACACCCTCTACTATTATAAAATATTGTGAAGGCAATAAATATGTTTTATTAGAGAATTTTTTTTTTCTTAAAGGGACTAAAATACCCTTCTCACCAATTATTTATTTATTTTTATATACAATTATCTCTATTTTACGGTTTTTTTTTTTTTTTAATCCTTTCATTTATCACGGGTTGCTTTTTTTATATTATTCTTTGGCAAATTAATGAATTGGAAAAGTTTTGCTGTCCGTCTCTAATAGCAGCTAATGTCATGACAAATATTCTAGTAGTATTTTACTAAAAACTCATACATATTTAAAAGTGAGATTTTTAATATTTAAATATGATAAATTATATACAAACAAAAAATGTATGCAATATATATATATATTAAATGATGTGTTGAATTATAAACCTATCTTTTAAATTTTAGAATCCATCCAAATATATTTTATTTACAAAAGTGCCATGGCTGTACAAAAAAAAGTTGGTATAATAGAATTTTTCTTTAAATATTATTTAACAATTCAAAGGATTGTCATTTGAAATGTTTTTATTTATAATTTATGAATATAAATTTCAATCACAAAAGTAGATACATAATATATATGGATGGATAAAATTTTTTAAAGTGGACCCACTAAAAAATTATGTAAAGTCTTGTTCATTTATTTATATTTTGTAGTTGATTTTATAATAATTTTTGTGTTTAATTTTTTTTTATTTTTTAGTTAAAAAATGGTTAATCTAATTTACAAAATAGTAATATATATATATATATCTAAATATGGTAGTTAATAAAGCATGGGGTGTATGATGAATGAGTTAGAAAAGTAGATAAAAATAATGTTTTAGATTTATTAATTTGTTAAAAATGTTTAAAGAAATAAAAAATTCGTCCCCTTCAGAAAATAATAATTCTTTAATAGAGGATATTCATTACATTCACAACTTTTTATAATAGTGGAGGTTGTCTATAGTATTCCCTTAGCCACTTGTTAACAAAACTCATATGTTACATTTCCTAATATAACACTTTTATTTTGACCTCTAATGAAGTGAGAAAGAGAGAGAAGAGAGATAAAAAACGAAAGAATGAGGAGTGATAAGTGAAATCCATTTCATATCATTAAGGGTGGATTAAGGGTGCTCAATTAGAGCTCCCAAGTAGAGATGTAATCGGTTCGGTACGGTCGGTATTTAGGTAAAAAATTATACCGAACCGATAATGTCGATTTTATTATTTTGAATACCGATACAGACCGTTTCTCTCATTAAAGCGTACCGAACCAAACCGATTGAAACAGTTCGATTTGGTGCAATTCAATATGTTTAGGATTTTTCAAACTTGAGGCACTTTTAAATATAATCATTAAGCGTTATAAAAATATTAAATTAGTTATTTGTCTACCATTTTAAACATATCCAATCTATCCATTTAATACATACTTTTCAATTCCTAAATTAACAAAAATAAAAACAAAAAAAAAAAGTTTGAAAATACTAAAGTTTCAAGAATAATGAGTTAGAGAAGATTATATATAATAAGAGTTTACAAACTTAGGTTAAAAGATGATAAGGTTAATTAAGTTATTATACTTATTAATATCATTATATTATTAGATTATATATATATATATATTATAAATACAATATATGTTGAAGAGGTCGTTTCGGTTTAGATCGGTGCATAAGGTGCTTAAACTGATACCAAACAGAAAATCGAAAAAAATCAAATTTAAAAATTGCGAAGACTGATTCTTGTTAAAAAAAACATACCAAATATAATCGGTTTGGTCAGTTTTTTCGATTTTTCTTACATCTCTACTACCAAGCATTTCTCATAAACTAATATAATTATTTTTTAAAATTTTTTATTACTCACATGATTTATTTCAAGGGCAAACTTCACTTTACCTTCTGTAATTTGGGGTATGTGCAGTTTATCCCCCTAACATTTAGAAATGACTACAAAGCCTCATTGTGGTTTGTAGACTGAAGTGCACCGTTAGGTCTATTAACGATTTAATGAAAAAAACTAAGATACCCCTATATTTTTGTCATTTGTTTGGAAGGCAAAGAGCACTTTAACTCCATGTACTTTATTCTATGTGTGATTTTGAAAATGAACATATAACCCTCTTATTTCTACCACGTGTTTTACACTTGGAGTTAAGTTGGATGAAATGTTTAACGGTACACTTTTGTCTACAAATCACGTGGGAGTTATTTGGTCATTTCCAAACGTTAAAGGGGTAAACTACACATTGCCCAAACCATAATGAAATAAAGTGAAATTTGCCCTTATTTCAATTATATTATTTTTATGGGTTCAGTTTCAAGCCAAAATCATTGAAAAAAGAATAAAAGAATTGAGAGTTCATATATCAATTGCTAGAATTTTTAGAATAAATCATAAATTTGCTTGTGATAATGCATCTCCCATTTACGAGTAAAAAAAAATTCTATAAACTTCATTAAATTTTATAATATATTTTTTTCATATTTTGTATCAAAATTAAGTTAGTTTTATGTGTTTTTCCTAACTCATAATCAAAATAAGAAACCATTTGGATAAATAATTGAATTTAATAATTTTTTTTTTTTTTTGGGTCTAACCTTCATTAATGTAAAGGACAATGTAGAGAGAGAGAGAAAAAAAAAAATTCCCAACATTTTAGCCTTGTAACAAAATAAATTTTTAATTTTTAATTTTGTCAATTTAAACTTAATCTTTTAATTTGCTTTCAATCTAAACAATTTGTCTATTTTTATTAAATAAAATAGATAAAAATGAGTATTTTAGTTATTAAATTCAATGTAGATATACATAAAATGTCTAAAATATTCTTTTCATTGAGTTTAATGACTAATGACTAAAATACTCATTTTTGCATCGATTGTACCAAACTAAACTAGTCTTTAGTCACATCAAATGTGGTCGGTTACATGAGTCATTCTCTATTTGACCCTATCAAAGGTCATTTGGTTAGTCAAATTAAGGAGATTTATATTTCTATTTACTATACTAGCCCACATCAATCTAGGTCTATTCCTTCTCCTAACACTTTCCCGCTACCATTACTATATCGTATCTCTTTACTACTATCTCTATTGGTCTTCGTTGTATACGACCAAACCATTTCAATCTATTCTCTCTTAACTTATTTTCTATCTGTGCTACTCCTACCATTCACGAATATACTCATTCCTAATTATGTCTCTTCTAATCTTGCCACACATCCACCTTAGTATCCTCATCTTAGCAACACTTATCTAGTATGTACTTGTTTATCGCATAGTATCCCAGAAGCACTTCTCCATTTGAGCCACACTGCCTTAATTCTATAAACAACATCTGCTCCAATATCTCCAATTGTTATGATAATCGATCTTAAATAATGAAAAAACTCACTCTTAAGTAGTTATTGGTTCTCAATCTTCACTTCTCCTTTATTTCCATTGTTACTATTACTAAAATTACACTCTATGTATTCTGTCTTAGTTTTGCTTATTCTAAGTCCTTTAGATTCAAATACTTCTCTTTGAGTCTCCAACTTTGTATCAACTTCTTCTCTAGTCTCATCCATTAACATGATATCATCTGCAAAAAGCATACGCCATGGCACATCATCCTAAATATTTCTCGTCAACTCATTCATAACTAAAGTAAAAAGATAAGGACTTAAGGTTGATCTTGATGTAACCTCACAATAATTGAAAATTTACTTGTCTCTCAAACCGGTGATCTAATAGTGGTCACCACACCTTCATACATGTCCCTAATCACATCAATGTAGTCTTTTGTCACCCATTTCTTCTCTACCACCCACCAGATTATATCCTGAGGCACTTTATATATATATATATATATAATTTCTCAAGATCGATAAAAATCATAAGAATGAATGTCTCTTTTCTTTTCTTTATATTTTTCTATTACTCTCCTTAAAAGATAGATCGCTTTCATTGTTGATCCATATGGCATAAACCCAAATTGATTCTCTAGCACCTTTGTCATATCTCGCAATCGGCGTTCCATCACTCTCTCCCACACTTTCATTATATGACACATCAACTTGATTCCTCTATAGTTGTTGCAATTCTGGACATCTCATTTTTTCTTACAGATTGACACTAAAATATTTTTCTTCCACTTCTCTGATATTTTCCTAGTTAACAAAATCCTGATAAATAACCTAGTGAACCAAGCAGCTCCACCATGCACCCTTTCATAACCTAATTATCTATTCTTATATGGCTGTTAAAATCTCCACCTGTAACAAGGTTCTCTCTTACGGATATCTCTTGTAATATCCCATCAATTTGGTTCCAAGAATCTCCATTAGTCTGATCACTAATAAAGTTCACTATATTCTCACTAATAATTAGTTTAACAAATAGTTTAAATTGAAAACAAAACAAAACTTTAGAATTTAAATGGATAAAATTAAAAATCCAAGATTTATTTTGTTACAAGGCTCAGTCTTCAGATTTTTTTTTTCTTTTTTGTAATTTTCCCTTAATGTAATCATCGTTGTCTCGTGTTTTCGTTTGATTTTTGTTTGAAGATAACATTATATACTGTTCAACAATAATAATCTTATCTAGAATGGTGTTATAAAAAAAAACTATATAAAATTAATGCAAAATGATATAGTAAATATTTATTTTAGCATTTTAAAGAAAAAGACTCATGGAAATGATTATATTTTGAAAAATGTCACTATTAAATTATTCTCATAAAAACTTATATAAAATTCTATAAAACATCATTTTTCTCTTGTTTTAATTTTAGTATATCATAATAATTTTACTATTAAAATTTATGATTAGTGGAGGGGACTTGCCGTAGCAAATATATATTTTTGTTAAAAAAAAATAAAAAAAAAAAAAACAAAAAGTGAATATTCTTTTATGTCATTCAAATGTAACAATTTTGTGATTAAAATTGTCCTGCATTAGAATTGTCCATTGGACAACTTATTGGGATACAATTGTTCAACTATAAGTAGTGGTTTAGAATGTTCAAAAAAAAAAAAGTAGTGGTTTAGATCATTAGAATGCAAAATTGGAAATTTGATGTGTGCCCTTAGTTATGACTTTTGTGATATTTAATTATTATTTATTGGGATGCTAATCATGAATTGATTATGACTTGACTATACACATTATCATATTAATTATGACTCATTGTAATGTTAATTATGTTATTTTTTTGTTATGATTTAGGAGGTCCTTGATTATACGTTATAAGGTGTTTAGTTATTACTCATTTTTTTAATAGTTATGACTTTCTTAGCATTGAATTATGACATTTGTGGTAATCAACCCCACAAATATTATAACTTACATACGATACAAATCATTTTAAAGATGTGTACCATGGTGTTACTCATGCAAAATATGTACAACTTGATAGGGTAATTTGTGTAGACAAGTTGGGCCAAGCTAGTTAGAAGTGGCTTCAAGGCTTGGGCCGCAAAGTGGGCCGAGCTACGCCTTGGGGATAGCCTTGTTTTAGGCCGAGCAATGGCTAGACCGGTCAAAGATGTTTAACCGGAGTACCAAATGGCCATATTCTAAGACCTCGCTATTCCCAAATGGCGGTCAACGCTTTAACTGAGCTATAATGGAAGGCGGTCAAACGGGATTAAGATTGAGGGTTAGACCAAGCTAGGAGTTGAGCCGCTATGTCAGCATGGATGCACGCCGTGCAAGCCATACATAGCGCTGTATGTTGCACGGCTATGCCAGTGGCTAATAAAGTAGAGTTAGCTTGGATGAACGATAGCAAACTGAGCAAAGAGTTGTGCTATCTCACTTGGCTTGTAGTGAGGAGGGTGTTAAAGAATAAACATTATCTGCCGATAAAAAAAAAAAAAAAAAAAAAAGAATAAACATTATCCTTTGGGAGTGTGATTCCTAGGAGGACTCTACAAATGAGAATTAGAGTCCTACTAAGATTGTGCCATGTGAAATCTACAAAAGCTCAAACCAAACCTTAATCTTAGGTGTGGCAATTCTTAGTCCTGAATTCACAGAGCTTTTGTATCCTTAGTCTATTTGCTGACTTAGGCATCGGAGGGGTTCTCGGCACACACTTGCCGACCATCTCACGTTTGTGATTTCAAGTGTTGCGATGACATTTGGAAGAGTGCAAGCTTGATCAACAAGATTATATGAGTGAAGATTATTTCGTGCTCGTATAATTGGTGTTGTTTGTGGGAATTCTCAGAGAACTTATCTTTTGATCATGTTTTCTTTCAGTAAGTTTGAATGGCGCACAACGAAAATCTGCCAAGATCCTCCATTGATGGCCAGATGCCTGAATGAATAGGAGGCGTGAGGATTTGCCTCTTGATTCCCCCATGGTGGACTTGAACCCTCAACGATGGGACCCTTACAAAGAAGCGCGAGAAAAGTAGGGTTTGAGTCCTTGCCACTCTCGAAGCCCAGATGGACAAAGGAGACGAGCAAACGGCCAGGTCTTGGAGGATCGTGTGAGGGAGTAAGACGAGTTAATAAGATGAATGGCAGTAAATGTGGAGGCTTTGAAGCACCAAGTGAGATGTAAAGGCGTGGCAAACGTGGAGATCCGCTAAGGGTAAACACAATCTCATCGTTCTGGAGATCAAGATGGTTATGCCACAACCACACATTCAGGGAGTAGAAGCCTCAGGACAAGTGACACTCAGTCAAGGACTTCCAGAACTCGTTATTACAGGTCTGAGAGGGCGGGATCTGAAATGTCATACACTGAGGGGAGTAACTATCGACCCCTGCATAGACATTAAACATCTTCGCGATACACTGAGTTACCCAGATCGGAAGATTTGTGGAATATTTTGGAATAAAGGGCATGAAAGAGAGAAGTTGCCAGGCGCAAGACCCCCAAAGGGTATCTGCTTTGTAATGATTAGCTCCTCGGACGCATGGAAGCATCGAGGTTGCATTGCCAATGCCAATGCCAATGCCAATGTTACACCTTGCCTATGAGTCAGCAGATAGAGAATTGGTGAGATTCCAAAGCTCGCCATTCGTTCCGGCGATAGAGAATGCATCACTGCCTCTAGGCTTTAACCAGCTCAAGTTCACGATCTACGATGGGAAGTCAGATCCATACACATACCTTAGCCACTTTTGACAAGTGATGGCTATACACAGGCAGAATGATGCCTTGATGTGCATCCTGTTTCCATCAAGCCTTGGCAACCTAGGCTTGATTTGGTTTGAGATATTGCCAAAAAAAGAGATTGCCAAAGGGCAGTATTGCCTTTTAGACACAACTTGCAAAGGCGTTTATCACCAGGTTCAAAACAAACACCAAGATACCTGTGGAGGTTGACCAATTGCTCGTCATTGACATGGGCAAGAAGGAAACATTGAAATCCTACGACAACCAATATTGGGAGACATTCAACTAAATAGGCGAGTGTCCTACCAATCTAGCTATTGCCCAGTACAAGTGCTGTCTCTCGGTTGGGCATAGACTGAGGGATGCCATGACCATGACATCACCCCTAACCATGGAAGCCCTAATGGAAATGGTGCATCAGCACATCAAGGTAGAAGAGGATGGCACCTGTGGTAAGGCAAGGTCCAACACAACAACGATGTCGGACAAAAAATCCATGACTAAGGTAAACACGGTTGGCAAAAAGGGAAAACCGAGCTACAATAATCGTGGTGGTCCGCCAAATGATGAAGAAGCCAAAGTGAGGAAGTTAAAGGTTCACCGCCATCACTACGATTTTTAAGAAGTCCATCTATCAAATTCTTAGTGAGATACGCGATGGACCCTTTGTTCGGTGGCCTGCCAAGTAGGGAGAAGTGCAGATGGGCTATGATGAAAGGTATCGGTGCACAGTTGGGCATCAAATTGAAGATTGCACGCCACTACAGTAGCATTTGGAAGAATTGGTGGTAGCAGGTCACTTGGACCGATACATTGAGGGAGGAGTTCGGTTAGCCCCCCAAGACCGCAACATGCTAGACGGAATGCCTGTAGACAGTCCACCTCAGGGTGTGATTAATGTGATTTATGGGATCATCGAACCTGAGCAAGTCTATAAGCTTAGAGGTATAATAAAAAAGGTAGAGCACATAAGGTAGGTGCTAAGTGTTTAGCCGATCTTGAAGAAAAGGAAGACAGAAGAGAAGAATGTGACCTCTTTCTCTAATAGAGACTTAGCGAGGTTGCAAAACCCCCATAATGACGCGCTGGTAGTTACTTTGCGCATCAAGAATTTTGACATCAAGCGGATCTTAATAGACCAAATGAGTTCATATGAAATAATGTATTATGAAACCTTCAAGCAACTGAAATTAGATGACAAAGACTTGGCACCAGCCACGTCTCCCTTGGTAGGTTTCAACTTTATGCCTCAATGGCTAGTTGGCAAGATTATTTTGTTGGTCAAAGCTAGCTTGATAGTCAAACAAGTGGAGTTTTGGGTTTTGAAAGTCCTATCCACTTATAACATCATCATTGGGAGAGCATGGTTACATGTCATGTGAGCAGTAGCTTTAACCTGCCACCAAGTAATTCGGCTTCCAAACGAAGCTGGGGTAATTGAAGAGGTCTTGGGAGGCCAAATCATGTCCAAGCAATGCTTCGTGACAGTGAATGACAGCCACACTTCCAAAGGATTTGTACAGATAGTAGAGGAGCCAGAAAACAATGAGATATTCGGGGACGTCGGCAAGGTGACTGAACAGAAAGTCATAGAGGATCTAGTAGAAGTAAGGATTGATGAGAGCGACCTAGAGAAGTTCTTCTTGCTGCGACTCATCTTTGTCTAGCACTGAGAGAAAGGAGATCATGGATTTTTTGATCTCCAATCTCGAAGTGTTTGCCTGGACACTATACGACATGCCTAACATCGATCCAAACTTCATCTCTCATCAACTCAACGTCAACTCTACCCACTAGACCAGTTATACAAAGAACTCATAGATCGGCTCTATACTACGCCAAAGTAGTAGCTGAAAAGGTAGGGAACCTGCTGGAAGTAGAGGCAATCAAAGAAGTCCATTACACAAAATGGTGCCCAAGAAGAACAACAAGTGGTGCATTTTTGTGGATTACAAAACGGTCAACAAGGAGTGCCCAAAGGATAGCTTTGCTTTGCCAAGGATTGATCTACTGGTGGACCTAACTACAGTCACAACTGACTTAGCTTTCTAGATACATATCGCGGATATCATCAGATCACTATGTATGAACTAGACTAGGAGATCACATCCTTCACAACTCCAAGGGGGTTGTACTGTTATAAGGTTATGTCCTTTGGCCTAAAAAATACAGGGTCAATATTTCAACGAATGGTCACCAAGATGTTTGCACCATTGTTAGGCATAACAATGGAAGTTTACATTGATGACATGGTGATCAAGAGCAAGGGTGAATCACACTATCTCAACGACCCATCAGAGATGTTCCAAATTTTGAAGATTCACAAGTTGTGACTAAATGCTTCTAAGTGTGCGTTTGGCATGGAATCAGGTAAAATTTTGGGCTTCTTGGTGACCAACCGCTGAATAGAAGTAGATCCTTCTCAAATTAAGGCCGTTTAGCAACTTGAAAGGCCAAACACTATCAATGAGTTGCAGCACTTGACAGGGTTAGTTGCCGTGCTGAATAGATTCATAAGTCGTTCTTCAACTGTTGCAAACCATTCTTTCAAGTGCTAAAGTCAAACTTTAGCTAGGACAAAGAATGCGACCGTACTTTGGAGGCACTGAAACAATACTTGTCTTCTCCACCACTTTTGGCGACCCCAGTACCTGGAAAAGAGTTATACTTGTGGTCTTCCAACACACCATTAGCACGGTGTTGGTGCGTGCAAAAAGAATACAACACCTGCCCATATTTTATGTGAGCAAAACAATGTTGGACGCCAAAACGAGGTGCCTGCCATTAGAGAAGCTTGCCTTAGCTTTAATGATGGCATCCAGAAGTTATTGCACTACTTCTATGCATACACAGTGGTAGTATTGACCGCATTTCCTTTGAAGGCCTATTTGAAAGGGCAGACTTTTCTGGTAGGATACTAAAGTGGGCAGTGGAGTTAGGATAGTTTAACATCAAGTTCGAACCTAGAACGGCAATAAAGGCCCACGTATTAGCAAACTTTGTGATGGAGTTCACTCCAGGAAGTCATTCTGTTTTCCTGGTCAACCTGACCGAGGAAACTGAACAAAGAGGGAAAAAAGCCATGGGAATAGCGCAATCCCCCACTACCCAATAAGAAGTTGCATTACCACCTCAAGTGGAGGAATCATGCAATGTGCCATTAAGCCTGGTGGTGGTTGCATTGCCCACTGAAGTCAACGACACATTGTTAGGGGTGATGAGGTAAGTTGTGCAACGACAAGCGTGATTTGTAATGACATGTCTAAAAGAGAAATGGTAAGGCAATCGAGCAAACTAGTTAGTCTGAAATATGCCTTCCGGATGATGGCTATCTGTAGACTCGACTTTCTTCGCGTGCCCCTTTTCAGAGAGACGCGAATTGGTTCTACAGTTCGGACTCCTGTCACGGTTTGAATCTAATCTCACAAAGTGCAATGTGAGACTGATAAACCCCAAAGAGTCCAATCGGGAAAATCATTTTGGAAAATCAGATTTTGAATCAAATAATGCCAAAATTGGACTACTTTGCCAGATTACAGAGTCGCCACCTAAATGTTTTATTTTTGGGAAATTTAGGAAACCCTGACTCGTGCCAAAGGCCACGTGTCCGTCATTACCAAAGTTGCCTCGGCTCGGGAACTTGAGTACGAGAGGGAAAGGTCTTGAAATGAGCACCCCCGCTCGCCCGATCAAAGATCGGCCTCTACTAAACATGATATGTTGTTTTATAAATCTCATGTGTTCTTATTCCGGTTATTTAGCTAACTTTACTATGTGACGCACACACAAGTATAGACTAAGTCGCGAGAATTGGAACAAAACAATTCATATTTGTTTTTGAAAATGGTTTGAAAGTGCCACTCTCAAGTGGGCTAAAATGCGGATTTGCCACCCTCGGGTGGGCTTAAAACATGATTTGCCACTTCACAAAGTGGACTTAAAACTCACATTTATCGAATTGTTCCAATTCAAGCAACAAAGCCTTCATCCATAGGCATTCATGCAGTTAATCACTTAAGCAAATAGCCTCATGGCAAGCATGCTATCATGGAAACACTCACACTCATACAAGCGCACTAAAGCGTAAAACTTACAGTGTACTCCAAACCAAAACAAAAGCTAGTTAGAAATATGCATGATCCTAACTATGCTCAGATGCCTAATGCAACACATGCAATATGCAACTAAATAGGCTCAACTACTAAGATGGCATATGAATGCAACAATTTGATAACATGTTTTGAAACACGTATTCAAATAAGTATTGAAATAAAATGCAATTTGAATGATGCGGCGAGCCTCGGTGCATCCAAGACAAATGAATGATGCAAACATGCAAGCATAAGGTATGCTAATCAAAATGTGCCCTAATCTAACCATCGAAAGCGGTTAAGTAAAAGGGAGAAAGAAGTGGAGTTGGAAGACATGCACACACACGCGCACCCTTATTACAACATTGTGCCCTCGCGAAGAAGGGTCCGAATAAATAAGCTAAGCTAGACTAAGCTAAGCTAATTATTACAGAACGAACTAATTAACTATTCTAACTAATTAATTATTACAAACCAATTGAATAACTAGCTATGCTAAGCTAATTAGAATATTACAAAACAGATTAAACTAATTAATTACAACACATGTATTAATTAGTTACAACTAGCTAATGAAGCAATAAAGTGGCCTCGCGAGCGAGGAGAGACATGCATGCTCAGTTGGCTTCCTCCCGAAAATCCATCGCCTTGCCATCGGTTGCCTCTGTTTGCACTCGCCTTGATCTCTGAACATTGTACTAACTTCCAGACTGCCTTTGCTCCAAAACAAGAACACTTTTGCACAAAAATTGATTGGTGGCCAGTCGGCCACTGCCTTTTCCAGACTTCTATTTTTGCTGCAACAGAGAGCAACAGAGGCAAAGCAATGCATTTTTCAAGGGATGTGTGTACTGCCATCCTCCTTATCATTTCTCAAGCTCAAAGGAGTGTAGCACTTGGCTCTCAAGCCACCAATCAAGCATTTTCAATGCATGATGGCCAAAGAGTCAAGCTTGTACAAGCTTAATGAATGCACAAATAAGACTCAAAGGGCCACCATCCTATCATGCATGATCAAGGGTGACGGCGACCAAGAAACGTGACACGTTTCATCACTTTGAGTATGAAACGTCCCACATTTCTCGTGTTTGGATTAACGCCCAATCCAAACACATGCAATGCAACACAAATGTTTATCTTGTTCATGTTTTACTTTGCTCATTTTATTTACACATTTTACATTACTGATTAATCCTTTAACCGATTAAGTCCAATGTGAAAGTCTCTAATTGGAAAGATGGCCTAAGCTACAAGTGCCTTGAGCATGAAAGAGGCCTCATGCTGTTGGTTAGGAGGAACCCTCAAGAGAGAGTTAAAACCATTAGGCATAAGAGCCTCTAGTTCACACTCAAGCCAACAAGGGGCTCAAGACCACTTTCAAAGAAAATTAAAAAGTGAAGAATAGAGGGAGGTTGCAGACTTTTCAGTGCTGAAATGTCATGAAAAATGGCACTAAACCATGCAAGCAACACATGCACAACATGTTCAAAAGCCAAAAGCATTAAACTAGTGAAGAGCACTACACTAGAGGCATGCAATATTAAGCTCAAATGACCAAACCAGCTCAAAATAGATCTAATACATGCCAAAACAGTGGCTAAAACATGCTGAGATTGAAGAATAGAAGGCAAGAAAAACATGCTCACATGTTAGGCTACAAACAAGGCTCAAGGCACAACTCTCAAAAGTGATGAAAGAGTGAAACAAGTGAGAGTGAGACAGAGCTATATGCATTGAAATTACATGCTAAATGATGCTACAACATGCAAGCAACACGCACAACATGCTAGAGGCCTTAAAACATTAAGCTAGTGAAGGCATTTGCACTGTAGCTATACAAAACATGGCTCATATGATCAAGACAACTCAAAAAAGAGTTAAAGCATGCCAAATCAGTAGCTAAAACATGCTAAGATCAAGTCACAAAAAGGTAGAAAAACATGCTCACATGCTAGGCTATTTACACTTACAAACAAGACACAAGGAGAAGAGGCCACCCCCTCCTATTTTGGACCTCAAAACCAAGTCTTTACCACTGAAATTCCCCTGGAATTCAATGGTTAAAAGTCCAAAAAAAAGTTGTTTTAAAAGCTTGAAAGATGGCACAAAAGGCTTCACAAGCCAAAGAGCAAAAGATGAGACAACCCCCCTAACTCAACAAGGCTTAAACCATCATTTTGGAACCTTAAAAATAGAGTTTTTTATGGTTGAAAAACCAGGTCAAAACAATGTAAAAAGATGGCCAAGCAATTGATTAAAACAAAGCTTTAAAGAGGTAAGCTTTATACCTTTGAAGTACAGCAACAAATAGCCACAATTCTGAGCTAAAACCACTCTTAGAAGCTCAAATAAGACCTCTAAGAACCTCAGCTCCAAGATGAAGGTGTTTGGCTAAGGGTTCTAGAACAAAAGTGTAGAGAATTCTCACTTTCAGCACAAATAGAGAGAGAGAGAGAGAGAGAGAGGATTCTAGAAAGAGAGAGAGAGAGGAAATTTCCTCACAAATTTTTGTAACCCGTCAAATGGGGGAGAGACCCCCCATTCTATAGAAATGCAAGCCAAAAGCTTGCATTCATCCCTTTATACATGTGTATGGAAATGGCAATCAGTGATCAACAGCAGGCACAATTGGCAAAGAAAATATCTGAAAAATGAGGAAAATGGCCGTCGGCCACCTCCCCTAGCTGACCGACCACTTCAAGTGGCCAACCAGGGGAAAAGTGGCTGACAAGTGCCAAAAGTGGCCGACAAGGCCCTTTCCCCCTCTAGGCAAGAGGCACCAAGGTTTGGTCAAAAAACAAACACAAAACAAAGAGGGTTTAGAGACTCAAAGACAAGGTGCTCCGCCGAGAACTTCGGGCACTGAAAATGAGCACAAACAAGCGCAATCATCGAGTGCACAAACGATGACGTTTGAGTCTTAAGGTCGGTAAAAAATGGGGTGTCTACACTATCGAGCTAATGGTGTGCATCGACTCCCCATTGGTGGTTAACTAGATATCTGGAGAGTACGAGGCAAAGGACGATAGAATGGCCAAGTATCAGGAACTGGTTAGAACAGAGATCAAAAAGTTTGAAGTCGTCAAGATAGAACAGATTGGCCGAGATGAAAATAGCAAGACAGATGAGTTGGCCGATTTCACATCAATGTCAGACACTTCTATCCCAAACACTTTGCTGATTGACTTCCTGCCAAGGCCAGGTATTGAAGATCTTGAAGTGGCAGATGTATTGTGCGTCGAGCTAGGACCTTCTTAGATAGACCCCATCGTCACTTCCTTGAAGGATAGGATCTTGTTAGAAGACAAAAATAAGGTGAACAAAATTCGAGCAAAGTCACAGCGGTTTTGTCATTGTATAAAAAATCATTCATAGGGCCATACTTAAAGTGTATGCATCCAAACAAGGTTAAGGCCTTCCTGTTTGAAATTCATGAAAGAATATGTGGAAGTCACCAAAGGGGAGATCATTAGCCTACCGAGCAATCTCACAAGGATATTGGTGGCCGTGCATGTAGGCAGACACAGAGAAATATGTCAGGAAGTGTGAAAAGTGCCAGAGGTTTGCACACCAAATCCACCAACCGACCAAAGAACTCTTGCCTTTAACCAGTCCTTAGCCTTTTGCAATGTGGGATTTAGACAATATGGGACCACTCCCAACCACACCAGGAAACAGGAAGTTCTTCATTGCGGAGACTGACTACTTCACAAAGTGGGTTGAAGTAGAGGCACTTGTTTCCATCAAAGAAAAAGACGTCAAGAAGTTTGTCTGGCAGAATATCATCACTCGGTTTGGAATTCTAAAGACCTTGATATCAGACAACGACACTTAGTTTGACGGGAGGATATTTAGAGGCTTCTGTGAAGAGCACAAGATAGAGTTCTACAACTCCACCCCGGCTTACCCGCAAGCCAATGGTTAGGCATAAGCATCAAACAAGGTGATCTTGGATGGCTTGAAGAAAAGACTAGAAAATGTGAAAGAAAAGTGGGTTAAAGAACTCCCCCATGTTTTATGGGCCTACTGAACTACCCCAAGGTGATCAACCAGGGAAACACTTTTTACCCTGGCCTACGGCATGGAAGCGGTCATCTTTTTGGAAGTTGGCCTTTCCACTATTAAAAGCGAAAACTTTGACCAAGATCTGAATGGAGAAGCGCTAACCTTGGAACTTAACCTTACAAAAGAACGAAGAGAGAGGGCTCTGATTCACATCACATCATATCAACAAGAGCTATCCAGAAAGTACAACAAGGCAGTGCACCCAAGACAATTCAAGGTGGGAGATTGGGTTTTATGCAAAGTCATGGGGAACAGTTTGGTACTCGGTGATGGCAAATTGAGACCCAATTGGAAAGGACTATACAAAGTAGTGGCGTAAGTAG
This sequence comes from Camellia japonica, assembly GCA_030407325.1. NCBI lineage: Eukaryota > Viridiplantae > Streptophyta > Magnoliopsida > Ericales > Theaceae > Camellia > Camellia japonica. The sequence continues at coordinate 110,373,045 of JAPPVO010000002.1, read as the reverse complement.
GAAAAGGAGTTTACAACTTAGGAGATGTGGATGGCGAACTATTCCAAGACCATGAAACATGGGCAATTTGAAGTTGTTTTATTTTTAACTTTATCCCTTGTATTTTTCCATCTTTTTGCTTGGCATTAATAAAATAAGTAGACAATTTTCTTTTCCGACTTTTCCTTGTAGTTTTTCTGTACTTGTATTAATTGGGTCTGAACTCTGAAAAATCTTTGCTGAGCTAGTTAGCTCGGCAAAGTAGGTTGGCAGGATTGACCAACTTTTTAGAAAATCTTTGTTTGACTGGTTAGCTCAGCAAAGTAGGTTAGTAGGACTGACCAACTTTGGAAAATCTTTGTCCGGCTAGTTAGCTTGGCAAAGTAGGTTGGAAAGATTGACAAACTTTTTGGAAACTCTTTGCCCAGCTAGTTGGCTCGGCAAAGTAGGTTAGCAGGATTGGCCAACTTTTTGAAAACCTTTGCCTGGCTTGTTAGCTCGACAAAATAGGTTGGCAGGATTGACTAACTTTGGAAAATCTTTGCCCGGCTAGTTAGCTTGGCAAAGTAGGTTGGCAGGATTGACTAACTTTTTTGCAATCTTTGCTGAGTTGGTTAGCTTAGCAAAGTAAGGACCAACTTTTTGGAAATCTTTGACCAAACTAGTTAGCTCGGCAAAGTTAGCATTCAAGCCTAATTGAAACATAAAAACAAACTAGGCGATCAAAAAGTTAAAGAATTTTCATTGATGCAGAAGTTGATTATAGAATAGGGGCAAATAGCCCGATTACATATAAAAAAAAAAAAAACCAAAAAAGAAAAGTAAAGGAAAAAAAAAATCTAGTGACATCTTGGTCAGATCACAAGGTCATCTAGCTCGGTCTCAGCACTAGTTTCACCCTTAACTAGCACGGTACCAACACTGTCTTCAATCGTCAGATCGGTGACGCCTTCTTCGGTGGTGATGCTCGGCTAAGTCTGGTTAGCAATCTCTTGCTAAGCCGAAACATTTAACTGTCATGCTGGATCAGCGGCTGGCAGGGCCGGAGTGGTGTTAACTACCGGGCTATCCTTTTCATACATCGCCAGCAATTTTTGTTGAATGACGTTGGCATACGCCGCCATATAACTTGGAATGAAAGGTGGAGGTGGATTCAGGAAGACTTCTGAGTTAGTGGCCTGACGGAGCTTTTCTGTTGCCACCTTCCAGCCACACTTGAAGATGATATCCTTGGCGGCCTTGCATTGTTAAACATAGGCTTACTCGCCATTTGCGTAACCTCGGTCCTCAGCATCCTCCATCTTCTTCTATAGCACCTTGATGTCGGTGTCTTTGGTGTGTTTGAGCTTATTTAGCTCACACAAGTACCTATTCTTCTTATCAACCAAGGCCTTTTGTTTGTCTTCATCAGCCGTGCGAACTTGCTCGGCCAGCTGGTCTCGCTTAGTGCTTAGCTCGGCTAGTTGCGCCCTCAGTTCTTTTAGTTCGGCATCCTTGGCATTATTGTTAGCAATGGCCACTTTGGTAGTCTTCCTCAAGTCCAGCACGAGTTAATGTGCCACTTGATTTTTATATATGACTTGCAAAACACATTGGATGTTAGAAAGACTGAGCGAACAGTTGAGAAGAAAAGAGAACGATTAAAGATTTATCACTCACCAGAACCAGCTACTTGGTGGCTAATCTGATAGCCTTCAGCTCGGTTAGTTGCTCATGCCTTTCCATGTCGGAAAGAAAGTAGAGACTCTTGGCCAGATTTAAGGCCAATTGGTGGTCCTTGTTAGTGTAGACCGAATCAGATATGGTCATACCTTAGCCCTTGTAGGTCAAGGTCGATGCCCACACCTAGGGGGTTGGAGAGGTTAGCTTGCTCGGTCTAGCTTCTCTCTAGAGGTGTTTCCAAATCGAATTGCTTGGTAGTTCACTGCTCAGTCTTTTCTTCGTCCACCAGATGTCGCTCGGTGGGCGCAGTTCGGGCCCTTTTGCTAGGTTGAGATGAAGAAGCCCTGGCTGTCGGTAGGGCAACGACTGTCGCCTTCTTTGTTTAGGGGGCTGCTATTCAGTCTTAATACCCGTTGGTGCTGAAGAAGTTGGTTCAGTGATGAGGGCCTTGAGTGCTCTCTTCTTGGTCATATCTTGTTCCTTAGTTAAGGAAATGACGTTGATTTTAGAAAAATTGGGATCAGGTTCTAGTGATAGCTCTAGGAGGAAGTTTGTTACCTTGCTCTTTCGTTTGCCACTATACCAGTAGGTTGGCTCGAAGTTGAGTAGGTCGGTCTATCTTTTTGCCTATGTTTTTACACGGCGCGGAGAGCATCTTGGTTTGCATGGCGTATCTCTCCTTCAGTGCATCTAAATCTGCCAGAGAAATACATAAGTGTTAGTACAGGTCAAGGTAAACAAATTCTTTGCAAAAAGAAAAAAAAAATCGTGCTATCAAGAAAAAGAAAGATCGTGCTATCCATACCGGCTGATCCTTTTTTATGATTTGTGTACCAGTCCGACACTAGGGCCTTATCGTCTTCATAGTTTCCAAAGACCCACAAGAGGTCGTCATCGTGCAAGTCTTTGGCTGGCATTCTTTTGATGATCTTCTCACGATCTCTTTTTATTTTCATATAATAACACCAGCCATCATCTGTCTAGCCAAGGGTGTATTGGTGGAATAGCTTGGCCAAGCCTAAATTGAGGCGTACGCAGTAGTTTAGCTCAGCTATACCATTTATTATTCGGTAAGTGTTTGTGGAGAGTTGTGTTGGGCAAAGTTTGGTTTGCCTAAGGAATTTACACATTAAGGGTTGGACCGGAAAACGTAGTCTGCCCTCCACTATGTATATCACAGTGAAGGGGCAAAACCATTCTCGATCCCAGGGCAGTATGTGTAGTTTGGCTAGTTCGAAGTGTAAATCGTCTGGAATGTTGTAATCTTTGTGGAACTCGACTATGGCATCTGGGGAGCTCACCATGAAGTGATACTTGCCCATGAGAATTGTTCTTAAGTTAATAACTTAAGGTTTGCTCAGCTTCATAGTGTGGCTGCAAATTGTTGTGTGTTTGCTTGGCCAAATGGTGTCGCTAAGGGATAATTATGAAGGTGTGCCTAGCTAATCCTAATAAAGTCTGCAAGGTCAAAAATGAATGATGTTATGCTCAAGTCACTACAAAAAATTAAGATTTTAGAGACCAAAATTTAGGGACAAAATTATTTTTTAGGGACCAAATATTTTTGTTACGAAAAGTGTCGTTATTATATTTTTAGCAACGAAAATTGGACATTAGTGATGAATTATTATCTTTTTGGGACCAAATTTTTTGTCTTAAAAAATAAACCATTTTGAGACCAAATTATTTTGTCCCTAAAAGTATATTTATTAGTGACATTTTCAAAATTTTGTCGCTAAAAGCCTTATTTTTGACTTTTCAGGACGACTTTTTAGCGACTATCCTCACGACAATAGAAATTGGTCCTTAAATGTCTTTTGCAACAAAATTTTCACTTTTAGAGACTAAGAAATTTGGTCTTTAAAACTCTTATATGTTGTAGTGAGTGCTGACCGAGCTAAAACAACAGTGTAAATTAGTATAGAGTAGTGGAACTCTAAATAGGTTGCTAAGTTGAGAGAATGGGCAAACGTTGTTTTTAGCTCAGTCACTGAGCTGGGCACGTTGAGCTTGGGTAGCTCGGTTTGGGACATAAACGTGTAAGGTTTTAGCTCGGCTCCAAAATACGAGCAATGACTTAGCTCGGCGGGAATAAACGAGCAAGGTTTTAGCTCAGCTAGACTAGAGAGCAAGGTCTTAGCGCGGTTCAAGTTATAGACAATGTTTTAGATCGGTCATGGTGACGAGCAAAGTTTTTAGCTCGGTTGGTTTCCTAAATATACCACAAACACGAGGTTTGCTCGATTCTAGTGCGATTTTAGATCAAGGTAGCAATTTTTGACTAGTTCTTACGCAAGTCGCTTGGTGTTCATCTCTGAATATAGAACTTTAAGGGTTATCAGAGGTCCTACCTTAACCCCTAATACTCATTTTATACAAATTTCAGTGGTTTTAAGTACTAAAATTATATTCGTAGACATAGATAGTGGTTTAGCAGTATGAAAATGCCAAGAACATGAAGAATAAAGCAAGAGATATTGAAAATACACTACTAGAGATGAAGAACTTATAGATTTAAAGCCTAAAACTTGACTTCAATCAGTAGGAAAATGTCCTCGTGCGACTGCGAGTTTATGGAAACGGTAGGTGTGCTTCGATTTAGGGTTGAATGATGGAAACTGAAGGGTTAGGGCTCAAACTCTAGAGTTTTGGCTGAAGAAGATGAACAGTAGAAGGGCTAGGTATATGCGTGGGTTATTTATATATAGAAGGCAAAAAAGTGGGATGATTTGAATTTTTAAGGGTTATTAGAGGTCCTACCTTAATCCCCAAAACTCATTTTATACAAATTTCAGTGGTTTTAAGTGATAAAATTATATTCATGAACATAGATAGTGGTTTAATAGTACAAAAATGCCAAGAACATGAAGAATAGAGCAAGAGATATTGAAAATACAGTACTAGAGATGGAGAACTTACGGATTTAAAGCCTGAAAATAGACTTCAATCAGTAGGAAAATGTCCTCGTACAACTGCGAGTTTATGGAAACAGTGGGTGTGCTTCGACCTAGGGTTGAATGATGGAAACTGAAGGGTTAGGGCTTCAAACTCTAGAGTTTTGGCTGAAGAAGATGAACAGTAGAAGGGCTAGGTATGTATGCGTGGGTTATTTATATATAGAAGGTAAAAAGGCAGGATGATTTGAATTTTTAGGAAACATGCGTTACGGTTGAAATCGATGTATGGGCGTAATAGGGGCTAGCCACGTGTCCTAGAAAGGATGGTATGTCAGAGTGGTTGGTGAACGTGTTGTACGGGGAAAAGACTGCTCTGAACCGGACCAAAGTCACGATCAAACAATCTTGGTTATCACCGGCTGAGAGGAGCATTTTAGCTCAGCTTTAGAAAAGTAATCCCGATCATTCATTGTAGCTGGAATTAAGGGGCAATTGAGAGGGTAATTTGTGTAGCCAAATTGGGCCAAGCTAGTTGGAAGTGGCTTCAAGACTTAGGCCGTGAAGTGGGCCGAGCTACGTCTTAGCGATAGCCTTATTTTGGACCGAGCAATGGCTAGGCTACTCAAAGATGACCAGACTACCAAACGCCCATATTCTAAGACCTAGCTATTCCCAAATAGCGGTAAACGCTTTGACCGAGCTATAATGGAAGGCATTCAAATGGGATTAAGAACGAGGGTTTGACCGAGCTATGAGTTGAGCCGCGCTATGTCAGCATGGACGCTGTGGACTCGCCTTTTTCCGCGTCCCCGCCTTTTGGAAAGGGTTTGAAAAGAAGGCCTCACAGTTTGGACTCCCGCGGTTCTGAATCTAATCTCACAAAGTGTAATGTGAAACTGATAATCACCAAATAGTCCAAATCCGGTAAATCTTTTTGAAAAATTGATTTTAAATAAAATAATGTCAAAATTGGACTGCTTTGCCAGATACAAAGTCGCCACCTAAATATTTTGTTTTTTGGGAAATTTGGGAAACCCTGACTCGTGCCAAAGGCCACGCGTTCGTCATCACCAAAGTTGCCTCGGCTTGGGAACTTGGGTATGAGAGGGGAAGGTTCTGAAATGAGCACCCCCACTTGCCCGATCAAAAGATCGGCCTCTACTAATCGTGATATGTTCTTTTATAAACCTCATGTGTTCTTATTCCGGTTATTAGCTAATATTACTATGTGATGTGCATGCATACAAGTATAGACTACATCGCAAGAATTGGAAACATTTCAAGTCATGTTTGTTTTGCGAAAATGGTTTGAATTTGCCACCCTCAAGTGGGCTTTAGAAATGCGGATTTGCCACAAAACATAGTGGGCTTAAAATATGATTTTGCCACAACAAAGTGGGCTTAAAAAGCACATTTGGTTAATCGTTCCAATTCAAACAACAAGCCTTCATCCACAGGCATTCATGTAGTTTAGCATTTAAGCATATAGCCTCATGGCAAGCATGCGAAACATGGCATCATAACAACCACACTCATACAAGCATGCTAAAGCATAAAACTCACCGAGTACTCCAAGTCAAAACAAAAACTAGTTAGAAAAATACATGTTCTTAACTATGTTAAGATGTCTAATGCAACACATGCAATATCCAATTAATAGGCTCGGCTACTAATATGGCATATGAATCGATTTGAACAACATGCGATAAAACACGTATTCAAAGAAGTATATTGAATTAACAATGCAACTTGAATGATGTGCCGAGCCTCGGTGCATGCAAGACAAATGAATGGATGCAAACATGCAAGCATGAGGTATGCTAATTGAAAATGTCCCTAATCTAACCATCGAAAGCAGGTAAATAAAAGGAGAAAGACGTGGGGTTGGAAGACATACATGCACGCATGCACACTTATTACAACATTACGCTCTCGCGAAGGAAGGTTCGAATGAATAAGCTAACTAGCTACGCTAATTAAGCTAATCTAACTAATTACAAAACTAAAACTAATTAACTATTCTAGTTAACTAATTATTAAAACATGATATTTAACTAACTATTCTAAGCTAATTAAATATTACAAAACGAATTAATTAGCTAAAACACTTTAACTAACTAATTACAAAGGAAGTAGATTAGCTACCACTAATTAACTAAGCAAAGCAATTAAATGGCCTCGAGGGGCGAGGGATGAATGCATGCTTGGTTGGTTTCCTCCTGAGAATCTACTGCCTTACTGTTGCAGCCTCTGTTTGCACATGCTTGAACACCAACAATGCTGCCAACTTCCAGAATGCCTCTGCTCCAACTCAGGAGTACACTTGTGCAAAATTTCATTTATGGCCGGTCGGCTACAAATGGTGGCTATCAGCTATCATTAGTGGTTGGTCGGCTACTGTTGGTGGCTGTCGGCCACCCCTTCTCTGGACTTCTTCTTTTGCTGCAACACAGAGCAAACTGAGGCAAAACAATGTATTTTCAAGGAGTGTGTATACTGTTGCCCTCCTTATTATCACACAAGCTCAAATGAGAGTAACTCTTGGCCTTCGAACCATCAACCAAGCATTTTCAATGCATGATGGCTAGAGAACCAACCTTGTACAAGCTTAATGAGTGTACAAACAAGACCAAAACAACCACCACCCTATCATGAATGATCAAGGGTGACGGTAACCAAGAAAAAGTGGCACGTTTCATCATTTTGAGTATGAAACGTCCCATTTTCCTCGTGTTCGAATTAACATCCGATCCGAACACATGCAATGCAACACAAAGATGCTTAATCTTGCCTCTTTCTCTTGTTGATTTTATTTACTCATTTTAGTTTACCAATCCATTCTTTAATTGATTAAGTGCATTGGTGAGTGTCTTCTAAAGTGAAAGAAGTGTCAACCAAGGGGTAGTTCAAGGCATGAGGGAAACTTCATGCCGTTGGTAATGAACCCTCAAAAGAGGATTAAACCATTAAGCATGAGCTTCAACCTCAAGCTTAAACAACCCTAAACAACCCTAAGGTTGAAACAACCCTCAAAGCAAATGAAAAAGTGAAGCAAAGAGGGAGGTTGCAGAGATTTTAAGTGCTGGAATTAGGCGTAAAAAATCATTAAAACATGTAAGCAAGACACACAAATGATGCTCAATGCCTTGAAACAATAAGCTAGTAAAGGAAATTACACCATAACTGTGCAATACAAAGCTCAAAAGCAACAACTAGCCTAAAACAGATGCAAAATAGCCCAAAATATAGCTTAAAACATTTGAAATTAAGCTAACACAAGCTAGAATAATAGGCTAAAACATGAAACATGTGAGACTAGTAAGCAAAACACAAGGAGGGGAGGCTACCTCCTCCATTTTTGGACTTCAAAACATGTTTTTATCCACTGAAATAGCTTTGAAAAACAGTGTTTAAAATCTTGGAAAAAGATAGCAAAAGAGTGGGAAACATAAGGGCAAAGGCCTCCAAAACAAGGTGCAAAGAAGGGCTATCAACCCCTCAACCTTTAATGGCTTTAGGACCCAAGCTTCAGCCCAAAAACATAGAGTTTTTATAGGCCAAAATCAGTTGGAAAACATGCTGGAACGAAAACAAGAGTAGCTAAAACAATAAGCTAAAACATGAGGTTACACTATAACCATGCAAAAAACTACTCATACAACACAAACAGCCCCAAACAGAGCTAAAGCAACCCAAATCAGAGGCAAAAACATGTTAGAAATAAGCTAAGTTAAGCTACAAAAACATGCTAACATATGAAGCTAACGAGGAACTCAAACAAGACACAAGGAGGGGAGGCTATCCCCTCCAATTTTGGACTTCAAAAGAAGGTTTTTACCACTGAAAAACCTTTGAATTTCAGTGGTTTAAAGATCCAAAAAGTTTGATTTGAAGGTGAGGAAAGATGGCACAAAAGCTTTAACAACAAAGGAGTAAGAAGGGTGAACCACCCCCTAACTTGAAATGGCCTTAAACCAACACTTTTAACCCACAAAAATAGAGGTTTTTTTAGTTCAAAACCACCCCAAAATCAGTACAAAGAGATGGCAAAAACGAGTATGAAAAACAAGCTTAAAGGGTAAATGTTATACCTCTTGAAGCCAAGCACACTTTAGGCACAAATGAGGCACCAAATCAAGCTAAAATCACCTTCTAAAGCTCAAAGAAGGTCTCAAGGAATCTCAGCCCAAAGATAAGCAACTTTGATCAAGGATGTCTAGGGAAAGGAGAAGCGTATCTCTACTTGTATGCACAAAAGGGCAAGAGAGAGAGAATTATAGAGAGAGAGAGATTTTAGAGAGAGAGGCTCCCAAACTTTCCAACCTTGAAATATGAGAGATATGGCCTCTATATATAGAAAAAAGAGAGCCTTGGTCGAAAATATCTGAAAATGGGACAGTTGGAGCAGTGTAGAACAGCTGGAGGAGAACTATCTGCAAAATATTTGAGTTTTGGACACTAGTGGCTGACCTGCCACTATTGGTGGCCGACGACCACTAATGGTGGATGACAAGAACCACTTTTGGATGACACATGGCTGACAAAGTCCATTTGTGGCCGACACCTGGCCGATAAGCTTCACTAGTGGCTGGAAAGCAAAAACTGGTTTCTGGCCCCAACTTCAATTAGGCATATCTCTTTCATCTGGACTCCTTTGCAGGTCCTTCTTGAGTTAAAGTGAAGCCCCAGAAGTCTTCTTTCCAATGGTGCAGCCCCACATAAAAATTCCAAGTGTGAAAAAGATATGCCTCTTTTACTGAAGGCTGCTCAGTTTCAGTCCAACCGAATTAATGCCTAACTTCAACCAACCATATCTCCCTCATCCGGACTCGGCTTTAGGAGATTATTGAATGCAAAATGAAGCCCCGGAAGTCCACTTTCCAATGGTGGTGGCCTCATATCTGAAATCCAAGTATACAAAAGGATAGGTTTGATTTAGCGAGGGCTACTCGACTCTCTCTCTTAACGGTTTATGCCCAACTTCTTCCCCAACTAGGTTTATTCCCTCTACTCTTCTTTTCTTCAACTCCAAACCCCTAAAAAAGATGTTTTAAACAGTTTTTTTTTTTTCAAAAAGTTCACCTCTCCTTCATTTATTTCTACTTTGTCCTTGCTCGGTTTACCAAAAAGTGCAACATTTAATGAAATGCGAGCTTCGGAACATCGTAGAGAAATTTTCAAAAAAATATTTTGAAAGAGAGGGTTTTAAGGTCTAAAATCATTTTGGTCAAAATAGTTTTGGTCCAAAAAGGGTTGTAAGGTTGGGATTTGAAACTCCTCTTGCCGAAGAAATCGAACCTTTGCACTGCATAACTTTCACCATCAAGTAAGCAATCAGTGGCGCCCAAGTCTTAAGGGCGGTCAAAAATAGGGTGTCTACAGATGCGCGCCGTGCAAGCCATGGATGGCGCTGCATGTTGCATGGCTATGCCGGTGGCTGATGAAGTAGAGTTAGCTCGAATGAACTGCAGCAAACCAAGTAAAGAGTTGTGTCATCTCACTTGGCTTATAGTAAGGAGGGTGTCAAAGGATAAGCATTATTCTTTGGGAGTATGATTCTTAGGAGGACTTTACAAAGGAGAGTTAGAGTCCTACTAGGATTGTGCCATGTAAAATCCACAAAAGCTCAAACCAAACCCTAATATTAGGTATTGCAATTCTTACTCCTGAATTCACAGAGCTTTTGTATCCTTAGTTTATTTGCTGACTTAGTCATCAGAGGGGTTTCCGGCACACATGTCGGCCAGCTCATGTTTGTAATTCAGGTGTTACGACGACGTTCGGAGGAGCACAAACTTGATATACGAGTGAAAATTATTTCATGCTTGCACACAACTCAACCTAAATTCTTTGGGCCTAAAGAACCAAATCAAATTTTTTTTTTCTTTGTTTCAATATTTGGCACAATAAGCACAATTAAGACAAGATATGCAGAAGTTATTAGTCTTAGTTTCATTTAGGAAGAGTTAATTTAGTCTAATTTTTTGGCTAATTTAGTTAGGCAAAATTAGCTCTGTTTGGAAAGAATTTTTGGATTTTTTTGGGTATAGATGTAATGATTGTTAGGAAAAAAAAAAGTGAAATCATTATGGTTTGAATGTGATATTTTGTCTTATTGATTTATCTAAGGCCTCGTTTGGCATGAAACTGTTTTAACCTAAAAGCCAAAAAAATACTAAAAAAACCAAAAAACCTTTAACTTATACCAAAAAGTCAAAGACTCTCTTTTCTCTCTACTTTTTACACATCTTTTCATAAAAAATCAAAAAGTCATTCCAAATATACTAGTTTTTTTTACTTTATATTTTAGCCAAAAAGTCAAAAAATTACTAAAAAAATCTATTTCCAAACAAGAACTAGTCTATTTTATTTTTTTGTGATTTTTTAGTCCCAACTAAAGTTTCCAAACGGCCACTTTGAATCAATGACGGAAAAAAAAAAAAATTTATCATACTATGTAGATGTTTGTCAAAGAATATGAAAATACTGCGTGAATTTCTACAAGCAGCCAAGCAAAGAATCCTCCGGCTAGGGTGATTAGTCAAGGAATTGACTCTCTCATGTCTAGGTCAGTATTTGTAGAAGAACTTTAGTCATACAATAAGCAAGAGTGTCGTTAATTGTGGATTCCTTTGGAAAGATTTTTTTTAGTTTGATTTTTTTGATTTTTTGACTAATTTAGCATGGCTAAATTAGCTCTATTTAAGAAGAATTTTTTGATTTTTTTTTTGAGAAAAAAATAAAATAATCATAATTTAGATGTGACATTTTATCTTATTAATTTATTTAATGTATTTTATCTTTTTGCACTTTTTTAGGAAGTGTTCTCTACTACACCACTTTCCTTGATATTGTGTCCCATATTTGTGATACTTTAAAAATGGATAAGCATGTTTTCACTCATAGTGGACTCACCATTGACTCGATCCATCCTGTACTCGGGCTAGGCATTGTTTGGGAAGTGGATTTGGGTGGGCTTTGGGCTAAAATAGCTACAAAAAAATAAAATAGGCTTTTTAGCCCCAATAAGACAAAACATCACATCCAACTCATAATAATTACATTCTTTCTTTCACAAAAAATCCAAAAAAGGCCAAAAGCTTTTCCCAAACCAAGCTTTTTAGCCCTAGGCTAAAATAGCCAAAAAGCCAAAAAGCCAACCCACTTCCCAAACCAAGTCTAAGTAATCTAATCTACTACAAAGCTCAATTGGTAGTTCAACGGCGTTGTCACATGTCCTGCTTTGTTGCCATGTTGGAAGCTTAGCCATGTGGGCGGAGGCACTAAGGGTCTAGGGGTTACGTGCCCCTTGACATTTCAACCTCTTCCTTTGTATTTTTTATTTTTTTATTTTTATTTTTTTTAAGTCTTAACTAAACACTAGCACACAGCCCCAAATCAAACACTGACATCCCACATCCTGACTTTTGAAAAAAAAAAATTGGGTCCTAGACTCCTAACTAAACACCGACATATACACAAACACTGATAAACGCTAATACATCCCCTCTCCCCCCCAATTTCCAAAGTTTCGACTACTTTTTTGTTTTTTTTTTTTTTTAAATTCTTAACTTGCTGGGCAAGGGTTAATCTAAAAAAAAAAAAAAATGTTGGGCAAGGCTTTTAACGGCAGCCGGCAGGATCTTTAAAACTCTAAAAGTATATAGAGTTCTTTATTTTTTTATTTATTCACAGTACTTATTAAGTGTCTCTGTATTTTCTTTATCTTCTTTGTCTCCCTTTGTTATTTTGCAATTTGCCGACTTGTGATTCACCAGATTGGAATCACACAACACAGATTTAGGATCACACTATAATATTGGTGTCTTCTCGTCACTGTTTACAGGTAACTCTATTTATTATTTTTTACTTTTATATAAAAATTATGAGTATTAATTTATAGTTATTTGTTAAGTTTTGATTTTGTAAAAAAAATATACTTGTTATTATTTATGTTAAAATAAGAGATTTTGAAATGCTAAAATTATGAATTTTGATTGATGGTGATTTATGATAAAATTAGGAATTTTGGTTTGTTGTTGTTTGTGTTAAAATTAGGGATTTCATTTGTACTAAAATTAAAAATATTAATTTGTGCTAATATTAATTTTTTGTGTTTAATATTAGCTCGAAAAATTATTATCACGTTATTATTATTCATTGAGAAAGAAAAATTTTGAGATTATAATTAATAAGTGCCTCCTATATTAAATTTCTAGCTCCACCGTGGTAGTTTGGATTTCATCACTACAACAAAATGCACCTTTAGCGACTAAATTAGCGACTAAAAAAAATTTAGTCGCTAAAATTTATGGAATTGGCGACTAAAAATTTTTTTAGTCAGCAAAAGTACAATATTTAGTTACTACTTTTTTTAGTAGGGGTATATTGATTATTGGCGACTAAAAAAAAAATTTAGTCGCTAAAAATTGCCAGAATTGGCGACAAAAAAGAATTTTAGTCGCCGTATATTGAGTTTTGGCTACTAAAGCCATTTAGTCGCCGAATGAAAAATAAAAAATTATTTTTTACCTTTGGTGACTAAAATTTTGGTCGCCAAAAGTTTATTTTTAGCAATAAAAAGAATTTTAGTCGCCGTATGTTGAGTTTTGGCTAATAAAATATTTAGTTTCCAAATAGAAAATAAAAAATTATTTTTTTATCTTTGGCGACTAAAATTTTGGTCGCCAAAAGTTTATTTTCAGCGACAAAAAAGAATTCCAGTCACTGTATATTGAGTTTTGGCGACTAACATTTTAGTCGCCGTTTGAGTTGATTTGGCTACTAAATAATTTAGTCGTTATTACTTACATTTTTGCCGACAAAATTTGAAATTAGTTGCCAAAGGTGCCAAAATTTTAGTGGGAAAATAAAAACCTATTGGCGCCTTTCCAGGTATTCTCATCTGTTTAGGAATACAAAACACTCTCTCTCTCTCTCTCTCTCTCTCTCTCTCTCTCTCTCTCTTACACACACACAATCAGTCACCACCAAATCTCACCTCACCTCACCTCACCACAGGCGCTTACCACCGGGAAGCATTCGACGTCGCACATTGCCACCACTACCATCACAAATCGCCACCGTTGCAAATCACTACCGCCACTGCTGCAATACCAAGTTATATCTTGCTCTTTCTCCCAGTCTCGCGCTCTCTCTCGTTCTCGCTCTCGAGCTTGCCGTATCCCCAAATCGTATAAAACTTGCCCTATCCCCTTTCACTGTTATTTCTCAAATCTGTCTCGATTTCTCTCTCTCTCTCTCTCTCTCTCTCTCTCTCTCTCTCGATTTTGCTCTCGATTTCGCTCTGTTTCTCACTCTATAAATTGCCATGGTCGTCTGAATAAGAGACCTCCAATGGTACAAACTCCCTCAATTTCTTTATCTAGTAATCTTTTCGTTCTCTTCCTTTCTCTCTTGGATCTCCTCTCTCTTTGTTTCTTCTTATTTTATGATCTGAATCTACTTCTAGGGTTTGGATCGAAACATTAAAGGTCTTTGGATAACCAGTTATGTTTAAATGAAATTTAATCTATTTGAATTTTTTTGTTGCATTTTATAGGTCTTTGGATTCATGAAACGACTTAAACTTATTCAAAAATTCGAAAAATCGAAATAGCCCCAGAACCACTGTAAGGATGTCACGGCTAGCTTCCCCGTGACATATAGGACTTGTGACAACAAACGGAATGTCATTAGCACACATAGTTTGGGAGTTAGAGCTAGAAATGACTTAAACTTATTCGAAAAATGGAGAGTTTGACATCCAATAAATGTTCAACATTTTCATTGTAAATGATGCCATTGTTTTATCGTACATGGTGGTCATTTGGGTGGTGTAGACGTCCCCGAACGCCCCGGGAGGGTTAAGTCCCGTTCTGTTCGTATTGGGTTCACTACAGTTCGGACTCCCTTTTTGTTTGTCGCGGTTCTAAATCTGAACCAAAGAGTCCAACTCTGGCAAATCGTTTTGAAGAAAAACAGATTTTTGAAAAGTAGTGCCAAACATGGACTGCTTTGCCAGATTACAGAGTCGCCACCTAAATATTTTTAAAATGGGAAATTTAGGAAACCCTGACTCGGTGCCGAAGGCCACGTGTCCGTCATCACCAAATGTCTCGGCTCGGGAGCTTGGGTACGATCGGGGAAGGTCAGCTATGAGCACCCCCTTTCGCCCGGTCCGAAGACCGGCCTCTACTAACCGTGATATCCAATTTTGAAAACTTTATGCGTTCTTATTCCGGTTATTAGCCTAGAATTACTATGTTGTGCGCACAGCAAACAAGTATAGACTAGATCGCCTAATTTGGAAATAAGCATTGCATATCCGTCTTGTTTGGAAAACAGTTTGAAATTGCTACTCGCGAGTAGGCTAAAACACGGATTTCAATGAGTATTCCCAACTCAAGTAATCCAACCTCCACCCACAGGCATTCAAGCAGTTTATCACATAAGCACTTAGCCGCATGGCAGGCATACTGTCATGTTAACATTCACACGCATGCGACATGCTAAAGCATAAAACTTACATCGTACTCCGTGCCAAAACAAGAAACTAGTTAGCAAACATGCATGACCTAGTTTATGTTAAGTGACTAATGCATCGCATACGGAATGTAATCTAGACAGGCTCGGCTATCCTAAGCATGGCACATGAAATGCAACAACTATCACGTATTCAATTTGGAATTGAAAGTACGATGCAGTTTGTATGATGTACCGAGCCCGATGTATGTAAACAAATGCATGAATGCACGCATGCATTGCATAAGGTATGCTAATTTAGATGTGCCCTAATCTACCATCATAAGCAGGTAAATAAAAGGGTAGAAAGAAATGGGGTTGGAAGACATGCACCCACTCACACACACTTATTACAAATTTACCCTCGCTCGGAGGGACCAAAAGAATAATACAAATTAATTAACTACGCAAGCTAATTAATTATTACAAATTAACTAAATTAATTAACAAATTAACTAAGTTAATTAAAGCAGTAAACGCCTCGGGAAGAGGGCTCAAATGCAGCGCGCGCTCGGAATTGCTCGGAATCGCACTGCCATGCACGGATTGCCTCTGTTTCCCCTGCTATCCTCCTCTGAAAATTGCCAAAGTCCCAGGAGTGCCTCTAGGGCACTGGGGAGTACCACCGGCTGGGGTAGAGCACCACCGGCTGAAGAAGGAGGCCACCGGCACTAGATGAAGTTATCGGCTGGCAATTGACTGCCGGTCGGCACTAAATAGTGCCGGCCGGCACTTAACACCTGCAGAACCTGCAACCCACAGCAGCAGAGGACAACAACATGCATGGCAATGTGATTCAAGGTATTTATGCACTATACACACCCCTTATCATGTTATTGACTCAAAGGGGCATGTGCCTCGATTCCCGGACCACCAATCGCGCATTTCCATGCATGATGGCCCTAAGAACCAAGAATGCAACTTTGATTTCAAATGCATGCAATGCAAACAAGCAAACAAGGGTGCTCAAACCTCTATCATGACTTGGTCAAGAGGCTTAGCATGCATGTCGATGCAATGAAGTCCTAAACATGTCAACTAGTATGCAATATGGCAATACAATGCAATCATGCAAGTAAGCATACAAGACAAGCATGCGAATCAATGGAAGGATGGTCTTATACATGAATTAGGCAACTCAAATAGTCCTAAAATCAGTGGCCAAAATGCTAAGTCAAGAGGGCCAAACACACATGCACACATGTATAAGTTAAGGCACCAACACTTAAGCATAATTAAGCAACTCTTAAACACATCTAAGAGGCACAAACATGGACTATTAGCATACATGAAAAGCTCTGAAATCATGCAAAACATGGTGCCAAACCAAGCTAAACAAGACCAAACAAAGCATGCAAATAGCCCGAGTGCTTGAAGCAAGGTAATGAGGCTTTGAACCACACTTGACAAGACCAATCATGGCAAGACTCGAGCAACCAAAAACAGGTTTTCAGCATGTGAAAATACACCCAAAACTCACACTCACGGCATCCTAAAAGCTCTAAACACACAAGCATGCACAAGGCACCCTTGAATGCATAAAAGGACACACCCTTAAAGCATGAAAGAGATGACAAAATGAACATGTGAGCATGGATTAGGGTCTGAAATAGCATGTAAGAGGGTTCCAAACCCTTGAAATCATGGAGGCAATGCATCCTACACATGCACCTACTTGAAGCATACAAGCTACAATGCAAAGGGGATATACAAAGCATGCCAAGATTGACCCAAACAACCTAGGACAGCCTTATACATGGCAAAACAAGCACATTTCCAGTTTATGACCAGCCACAAAATAGAAGCAAGATAGGCTAACAAAGCATGCAAATTACGGTAAATAGAAGAGATTATGAAACAAGTGCAAGATAGGGGTCCCAAACAGGGTTGAGCCCTTCTTCAATGTTGAAGAAGGGCTCAAAACAAGCCTACTTACAGTTTATTACATCCTCAAAAATAGATTATACGCCAGCCAAATATACTATGCAAGAATCATGGCATACAAGGGGGTAAAGAGATAGGTGCTAGATGCTATCATCAAACAGCCAAATACCCTCCATGAGACATGTAGAGGGGGGAAAAATAAGCCACTTTTCAGGCCTGTCGAAGGCCCAAAAACAGAAGCATGGTAGGCTAAAGAAAGCATGCAAAAATGGGGACCAAAGAGGGGTTATGAAGCAAGTCATACATGGAGGTCCCCAACAGTGTTGAGCCCTTCTTCAATGTTGAAGAAGGGCTCAAAATAAGCCTCTTTATAGTTTACATCGAAGCTCAAAAATACATGCAACTATGGCTTAGATATGAATCAAGAAAATGCTAGTTTAAGGGAAAAGTGTGCTTACCCTTGTAGACCAACAAGCCAGCACCTCTTGGACCAAGTTTTGGTGCTCCTAAGCTCTGCAAATGATCTCCCAAATGCTGGAATGGAAGATGGAGGTGTTGTGCTAGGTGTTGTAGAGCAAATGATGCAAGAACCAAGGTGTTTGGAAGCTTGGATAAGATAGATATAGAGAGTTGCAGATATATATGTTAGATATATATATGTCTACTATCTGGTTTTTTGCTCAAAAACTCCAACCTTAGACAAAGGAGAAGGAATGGTGCTTATATAGGCAAAGAAGACTTAATGGCTAAGCAAAAGAGGGAGGTTCAAGAGGTGCAAGAGGGTCTTGGCTTATCAAAGAAGCTTGGACAGCTGGTAGGCTTCTTGAGGAAGCCAAGACAAGGGGTCAAGGCTTCCTCAAGAAGCCTTGAGCAAAGGGTGCAAAATAAGGGCCAAAAGGTGGTCAAGGGTGCAAAATAGGCACATGGATGCATGTGGATCTGATTCTGTGCATCTCAGCTGGCACAGCTGGTATGCACCAGGCTTGGGGGTGCAAAGGGTGCAAACCGGCCAGAAAATTCGTCACGGCCAAAATAAAGTGCCGGTCGGCTAAATAGAGTTGGACCGATGGATGATTCCTTGGTCAAAAAAAAGGCCGGTGGGTATGCAAATCGAAGCCCTGGAAGTTAGCTTTCCAATGGCGCAAACTTGCATCAAAATTCCTCTTGTGCAAAAAAGTTATGCCCTTTCCGTGAAGCCGCGCAGACTCGATCCAACCGGGAGGATGCCCAGCTTCAACCCATCATATCTCCTCCACCCGGACTTGGCTCTAGGAGATTCTTGAACCAAAAATGAAGCCCTGGAAGTCTTCTTTCCAATGGTAGTGGCCTCATATTTTAATTCCTCTTGTGCAAAGAGTTACGCCCGTTTCGGTGGAGCCGCGCAGACTTTTCTCCTTCCCGGATTCATGGCGAACTCCTTCTCCAACCTATTTTCTCCCCTCCTCTCCTCTTTTCTTCAACTCCAAACCCCTAAACACAGTGTTTGGAAGGGTTTTCCTCTCTCCTTGTCGAAGGAACTGAACCTGTGCCCTGCACATCTCTCAACACCGAGCAAACCATCAGTAATGCCCAAGTCTTGAGGGTGGTCAAAAATGGGGTGTCTACAATTGCCCCTCTTTGACAGAACTCGAAAGTCATAACAATGACGGGAGTAAATGTCAAAGCCCAGAGACGACCCATTTTTGACAAGGTCGAAGACTTGGACAAACAAACAAAATATAGACAGATAAATGGTTGTGCCCGTAGGCTGCCTACGTATCCTTTTGCAAGGAATCAAACTAGCGTAGTTAGTGGGGCAGGATGCAAAGTGATGCACAATGCAAGTGCATAACTTATGATCATGCAAAGGATGCTATAATGAAGCAATTATAAATGCAACATTTTAAGCGAATGCTATGCAAGCAAGTAGACATGAACCAAACTACATCTCATGTAGAAAGGATGTAAGAGAATTATGCAATTCTCACGAACATGTGCGTTAGATACACAAAAGTGAACGAAGTGTGATGGATACACTAAGTGGACAAACATGTGTGATGGATACACCAAAGTGAAGAGAGTGTGATGGATACACTATATGAATAAAGCGTGATTGATACACTAAGCGAATACGTAATAGATATACTAAACGAATGTGTGTGATGGATACACAAAGGGGGCATGTGATAGATACAAAAAGTGAATGTGTGTGGTAGATACACAAAGTGAAGCGAGTGTGATGGATACACTATATGAAGCAAAACGTGATGGATACACAAGGTGAGCGCAGTGTGATTGATACACAAAGCGAAAGTGTGTGATGGATACACCAAGGGGGCATGTGTGATAGATGCACAAAGAGAATGTGTGTGATGGATACAAAGCGAGTGTGTGATAGATACACTATATGAACTAAGTGTGATTGATACACTAAATGAATGAAGTGAGCAAAGCGTGATGGATACGCAAAAGGCAAACACAAAGTGTGATAGATGCACTAAGTGAGCAAGTGTGATGGATACACAATAGGTGAACACGAAGTGTGATCGATGCACTTAGTGAACAAGGTATGATGATTGATATACTAAATGTGAACACGAAGTGTGATAGATGCACTTAGTGAACAAGTATGATGGATATACTAAAGGTGAACACAAAGTGTGATAGATGCACTTAGTGAACAAGTATGATTGATATACTAAAGGTGAACACGAAGTGTGATAGATGCACTTAGTGAACAAGTATGATGGATATACTAAAAGTGAACACAAAGTGGGATAGATGCACTTAGTGAACAGGAGTATGATTGATATACTGAAAATGAACACAAAGTGGATAGATGCACTTAGTGAACAAGTATGATTGATATACTAAAGGTGAACACGAAGTGTGATAGATGCACTTAGTGAACAAGTATGATGATATACTAAAAGTGAACAAAGTGGGATAGATGCACTTAGTGAACAGGAGTATGATTAATATACTAAAGGTGAACACAAAGTCTGATAGATGCACTTAGTGAACAGGAGTATGATTGATATACTGAATGTGAACACAAAGTGGGATAGATGCACTTAGTGAACAGGTATGATTGATGTACTAAAGGTGAACACGAAGTGTGATAGATGCACTTAGTGAACAAGTATGATGGATATACTAAAAGTGAACACAAAGTGGGATAGATGCACTTAGTGAACAGGAGTATGATTGATATACTAAAGGTGAACACAAAGTGTGATAGATGCACTTAGTGAACAGGAGTATGATTGATATACTGAATGTGAACACAAAGTGGGATAGATGCACTTAGTGAACAGGAGTATGATTGATATACTGAAAATGAACACAAAGTGGGATAGATGCACTTAGCGAACAGGAGTATGATTGATATACTAAAGGTGGACACGAAGTGTGATAGATGCACTCAGTGAACAGGAGTATGATTGATATACTAAAGGTGAATGAAGTGTGTGATTGATACACTGAATGCAATGAAGTGTGTGATTGATACACTGAATGCAAAGTGTGTGATTGATACACTGAATGCAATGAAGTGTGTGATTGATACACTAAATGAATGAAGTGTGTGATTGATACACTGAATGAAATGAAGTGTGTGATTGATACACTGAATGCAATGAAGTGTGTGATTGATACACTGAATGATGAAGTGTGTGATTGATACACTGAATGAAATGAAGTGTGTGATTGATACAGAATGAAATGAAGTGTGATTGATACACTGAATGCAATGAAGTGTGTGATTGATACACTGAATGCAATGAAGTGTGTGATTGATACACTAAATGAGGATGTGTGTGATGATACAGAAAATGGAATGAAATGTGATGATGATACACTAAATGAGTATGTGTGTGATAGATACACAAAATGAGTGAAGTGTGATGAGAGTGTGATTGATACACTAAATAAACATGTGAGAGATACATGAAGCAAACGGAAGTAAATGAGGTGTGATGGATACACTAGAGTAATCATGTGACAGATACATGAGGTAAACAGAGTGTGATTGATACACAAAGCAAACATGTGATATGAAGAGAAGAATGGTGTGATAGATACACAAAGTGGGTGAAGTGTGATTGATACACTGAGTGAGAGTGTAATAGATACACAAAAGTGAATATGTGCGTGATAGATACACAAAATGAAAATGTGTGTAGTAGATACACAAAATGAGAATGTGTGTGATAGATACACAAAATGAGAATGTGTGGTAGATACACAAAATGGAATGTATGCGATAGATACACAAAATGAAAGAAGGGTGATAGATACATGAAATGAGAATGTGTGTGATAGATACACAAAGTGAATGAAGTGTGATTGATACACTAAGGCAACTAAAGTGTGAGATACACTGAATGAAGCAAATGAACGTGTGTGATAGATACTCAAAGTGAATGAAGTGTGATTGATACACTAAGGGAATGAGTGTGATTGATACACTATTCTGGCTTGAAGCAGACTTGATCTTGAGTTGAGGTAGAGGTACACTCATACTTCGGAGCACTGGCAAGGCCTGAAGAGGTACACACGGGATGTAGTCTCGGAACTTACTGAAGTTGAAACAAACTCAGATACCCGACGTTTTCCTCTTTTGCTTTTATTTTGCAGTCCGGAACCACATAGCTTCAGATAGGTCCTGGTTTTACTGTTCACACTTATCGGGGGTGGGCCCTGCAGTTTTATGAAAGAACGAATCTGTTTTGCACAAATGTGGAGAATGGCACGGCACTCTGAGCACAAGATGATTTGATTTTTTGAAATTAAGAAATGAGTTCTTAACCGGGTATTGAGCCTACGACTGAACACAGCGAAAAAGACTCAACAAAGAAAACAAAGGTAAACAACCTAAACACATCTATTGACACTCGAAACGACTCAAAACAAGAATCGAGAAAACAAACAAAACACGACACAAATGTGCACAGGGAGCCTGTTTCACCGGGTATTATTTCCCACCCTTTCTCATTTGTGATTCTCACATCACTCGGCCCTCAAGCTCTGTTTTTCTGAAAAAGCCCTTTTCCTCACTTTTTCTCTCACGCACATCTCTCTATTCTTCAATCTCTCATTTTTCATCCCTCCCCAGAGTGGTTGGTGGATAGACAAGAAGTTGCGGGCTCTTGCCCCTAGCATTCTGCTAGATTCTTTTTTTCGCACACAAAGTGAACTTTCCCACAGAGGGTTGTGCACAACTGGGTGTGTAGCAAATCTGCAGCTAACATCGGTTGATGATGCCCTGCTGGGGAGTTTGGACGTGGTTAGATCTGTCCAGATGAGGAAGTGGAACATCTCGCCCCATTCCAATTTATGCTTCGCACATGGCTTGATACCTCGCTGCTTGGAGGACGAGAGAGCTTTCAGCCCTTTGTTGTTGACTTCAGTTGTGCCCTCTTCTGGCAGGAGTGCCCTTCTTGGCAAGTATGTTGAATGGGGAAAGACAGGAAGCCTGACTCAACTGTGCCCCTAGTTCATCATTTTGACCATTTTTTTTTTGTTTTAAAACAATTTTGACCAACATGAGAGTTAGATTAACATGCTTGTTCGATTTTATGATTTAAAATCCTGCAAGCCAGGCTATGAGCACTAAAAATTTTCCTTTTTTGGATCCAAAAGTGGCCTAGTTTTGGAAAATGGAATAGTTTTCGAGAAAATAGTCAACCTCAGTAAAAATTCTCAAAAACTGTTTTTGCAAACGGCCATGAACAAGCAGCGGAACCTACTTGAGATGCAACCTCGGATCCAAGAAAATTGCCCCTTGTCTGAAGGACACTGCATGGCAACGGAAAGTTGCCCCTTGTTTGAATGACACCGGCGTTTTGAATGGCAACGGAAAGTTGCCCCTTGTTTGGATAGCATCGCAGCGTATTGTAGTCAGTCCTCAGAGACGACACAACCGACTCTCGGATACAGAGAAGGCAAAGATGATCAAAACCATCATGGACACAATTGAATTTGAAGTGGGCTGGACTTCAATGAAGTTGCCTACGTATCCCAAACATGGGAATCAAGCCTTACGTAGTTCGGGGTTAAGGTACACTCGGGTATTTAACCTCTCCTTTTATGCTCTAACTTTTGCCAAGGCGCCTGTTGCAGGTTTTCGACCTTGCGAGCTTTGTTCTTCTTTTTCTTTCTTTCATTTTTTTTCTCTTTTTTTTTTTTTTAGGCTCTAACTTTTGCCAAGGCGCCCGATGCGGGTTTTCGACCTTGCGAGCTTCTTTTCTTTTCTTTTCTTTTTCTTCTTCCTTTGTTTCTTTTTTTTGTATTTTTTTCTTTCCTTTTGTATGTATTTTTTGCTTGCTCTAACTTTTGCCTGGGTCGCCCTTCCGGGTTTTCGGCCCAGCGAGCCTCTCAAAGGGTAAAAGTGTAGCAAGTCCATGCCAAATGGTTTTGAGATCCATCCTATCCAGGAGAGTGGCTGTTGATTCGCAAGAGAACTCATCTTGGCTCTTCGGGCACATCTGACATCTTTGCCCCTAGTTTGAGGGGGGCTTCTGATCTAGCTTCCCAAGCCTCTCTTGACGACATCTGATCTTCTTGATTTGACTTTCTTGCCTCTTGTTCGAGGGCTGCTTTGAATCTGGTCTCACAGGCCTCACGTTGTAGTTAACCGTTGAACATTCTGAGTTTGAGTCCAAGGTTCGAAAATGAGGGGTCGAGTCTCGAGGCTGAGAGCGATCCTAGGCTGCACAATCTCAAGAGCGATTCCACACATGTCTTCGCAGGACCGCGCAAAACATTTTTTGAAAGTTTTTAAGAAAGCGACAAATCGCTCGCGCTGAAGACAGTGTAGGACCAATCTGGATCAAAGCTAGGGTCCTTCTCAGTACTCACACTAACAAGCATGATTTCATTCATTAAGGGCTTAGCACGCCTCTCTTTCTCTCAATTGATCAAATTTTGCAAATCCCGAGGAATTCCTTCCTCTTTGTTTTCACCACAGTGTTCAAAAAGTTTTGAAAAACTTAGGTCAAAATGATTCAAGGCACAGAAAGACACAGAGCACTTGTCATTCATTAGAATTTCTGGCACAACTGGCACACGGCAGAGCAAACACAAGAGTGTGAAAATCACTGCTGTTCCATTCAAATCTTCTGTGTAACTGGCTCCCGCAGAAACAGACTCAAAAGAAAATGAAAAGACAAACACAAAACAAAATGGTGATGTCCGAGGTAACACCCCGGAATCACCCGACTCCTACAAACAGGACTGACTCGATACAACAAGACAGACCTTAACCAAAAAGACTGACTCAAAACAAAGAGACAGACTCAAACAAACAATAGAACTGACTCAATACCCAAGCCAGAAAGTACAAAAACTAGCATTCGCAAATGCTCAAAACAGTGCGTGCCAAACGCCACATCTGAGTAAACTGTGTGCCCGCAGGTGGTTCATCCCCGATCATATATTATCCCCCAAGTTCACTGATCCAGTGACGATAGACCTTACTGAGCTGGTGCGGTGATGACGTTGTTGTCAAACAAATCTTGTACATCATGGCGCAGACGAAAGCAGCTATCGGTCTCATGACCGGTTTGTTGATGGTACGCACAGTACTTAGTCCGGTCATGCTTTGAAGGGAGAGGATCAGGTAAAGGCCGTTGTTCCAATGGTTTCAGATGTCCTTTCCGGATTAAGACCTCTAGAGCCTTTGACAAAGGCATATGAAGTGGGGTGAAAACCCTCTTGACTCGAGGTGGATATTTGGTTTTCTGTGAGCTACTTCCGGACGCACCGGTGAATGGGGTAGCTTTTTTGATGTGGTGGTGGTGACCATGCCCACTTCAGAAGATCTTGCAGCTGCATCACCACTGGTGGTCGCATTCGAACTGCGGGTAAACGCCCTCCTGGGCTGCTCCTTTTCCTGGTCAATGAGGCCCTGCTTTATAGCGTCCTCGATTTGTACCCCAATCTCATGGAGGTCTGCAAAGGTGGGTAGGGGGAGGACAATCATCTTCTGCATCAGCCTGGGTTGGAGATTGCGCACAATCATCCGTATCTGGTCCTTGTCGACCGGCCTGGTGGTCATCGAAGAAGCTTTGGCCTCCAACGGGTTACAAAGTCAGAGAAGCCCTCTTTCGGCTCTTGCCTGGTTGTCTCAAGATCACGGGTTGTGATCTCGATCTGGGTATTGTATGAATATTGTGCGACGAAGGCCTCGGACATCTCCTCCCAGCTTCGTTTCACTGAGTCCTCTAATTTGGCGTACCAGATGGCCGCGATACCCGACAGGGTCCTGCTAAAGAGGGAGAGCTTCTGTAATCTTGTCAAGCCCATCGGGCGCAGAACATCTGAAAACAAACTCAGGTGGACCATGGGATCTCCTGACCCGTCAAAACGGTCGATGTGAGGCATCTTGAACCTGTCTGGCAATGTCACAGCTGTGTCCGTGTATCCATCTTCAATGTCAGGGATGGTCTTGACTCCCTGGGATTTCTTAAACATTTTTTCCAACTTACTCAGCTTCAGCGCTGTGGGGTCCGCTTCGAACTCAAAGGGAGAGTCCGGTACATTGATAGGCGTGGGTGCCTTGGATAGTTGCGGTAGAATCGGGGGCGGAGCTGGCCCCGTTGGAAGGCCTGTATCCTCTTGGTCATTTTGTACATTTGGCGTCTCCCCAGGTGCTGGAGCTCCTGCTGGGGGAGGAACTTGTTGTGAAGCAGACGCGCCGCTTTGCTGTTGTAGCCTGGTGATGAGTTCAGCCTGCTGAGCCATGATTACAGCCTGCTGCTTGGAGAATTCCGCTTGGCGGACAGCGTCTTGCTGCATGAGTTTCATAGTTTCCTGCATCTGACGCATCATTGCCTCCACCCCTGACGTATTCTGTTGATCCATTTGACTGACTGGTATATCTATCCCTGTGGTGAAAACTGAGACCTCGGCCTGACAATTCACTGGGGGGGATAAGGACCACTAATCTGGTAACTGCTGAACCGGTGACCCGTGCCTGACTGGCCCTTTTTACTCTGCCTTTGGCAAACTGAATCTCTGACCCGACAAAGTCTATCAACACGAGTCCAATGCACCCGGGGGATATTGGAGCTTTCTGAAGCTATAGTTCCAAGACTACCTAGCAAAAGAGAAAACAGACAGCATCTCAGCTCAACTTCACTGGAACTGATACGAGCAAAGCTGAACGACTGTATTCTATTACTGATCACTGTTCCCGAAATCACTGCCCCAAATCTGAATCTGATACCCGCAGATATAACTTTCTCAAAATACTGATACTGGTGCCCGCAGGCCGGATACCCAGACTGCAAACTGGTATATGCATTCCCTGTAGAGATACACTCTAAAAGCACATAGCAAGTAAATGAGAGCCAATACACCCCTATGTTGGGGTAGGGTTTCCCTGTCCTATTTTGTCAGGAGCTAGGGTTTCACTACGCACACAGCGGTTTCAAACAACCTATATCGGGTAAGCAACCTGTCCTAGCTTGGAATGGTCACTATGGATTCCGAATATGCACTAGGTCGAATGGTCAAAAAGGGTGCCCCGGTAAAACCGGGGTTTGTGTTCCCATACTGGCAGAGCCCGCAACCGGTCAGCCTTATGGACATGCCTTGACAAGACAAGCCTCCGGCAAACCGCTCAGGAATAGCAGATGGCCAACACGGTGTCCTAGGCGCACCAATGCACATGCAATGCAAAGAAACACATAAGTGTAGTCAAAACAGGATATCACGAGTTCGAGTCAAGCTCTCTAAAATCCCCAGCAGAGTCGCCAGAAACTGTAGAGACGAACGCCCGGGGGACCTCGTTCGCACTACAGTTCGGACTCCCTTTTGTTTGTGCGGTTCTAAATCTGAACCAAAGAGTCCAACTCTGGCAAATCGTTTTGAGAAAAACAGATTTTTGAAAAGTAGTGCCAAACATGGACTGCTTTGCCAGATTACAGAGTCGCCACCTAAATATTTTTAAAATGGGAAATTTAGGAAACCCTGACTCGGTGCCGAAGGCCACGTGTCCGTCATCACCAAATGTCTTGGCTCGGGAGCTTGGGTACGATCGGGGAAGGTCAGCTATGAGCACCCCCTTTCGCCCGGTCCGAAGACCGGCCTCTACTAACCGTGATATCCAATTTTGAAAACTTTATGCGTTCTTATTCCGGTTATTAGCCTAGAATTACTATGTTTGCGCACAGCAAACAAGTATAGACTAGATCGCCTAATTTGGAAATAAGCATTGCATATCCGTTTGTTTGGAAAAAGTTTGAAATTGCTACTCGCGAGTAGGCTAAAACACGGATTTCAATGAGTATTCCCAACTCAAGTAATCCAACCTCCACCCACAGGCATTCAAGCAGTTTATCACATAAGCACTTAGCCGCATGGCAGCATACTGTCATGTTAACATTCACACGCATGCGACATGCTAAAGCATAAAACTTACATCGTACTCCGTGCCAAAACAAGAAACCAGTTAGCAAAACATGCATGACCTAGTTATGTTAAGTGACTAATGCATCGCATACGGAATGTAATCTAGACAGGCTCGGCTCCTAAGCATGGCACATGAAATGCAACAACTATCACGTATTCAATTTGGAATTGAAAGTACGATGCAGTTTGTATGATGTACCGAGCCCGATGTATGTAAACAAATGCATGAATGCACGCATGCATTGCATAAGGTATGCTAATTTAGATGTGCCCTAATCTACCATCATAAGCAGGTAAATAAAAGGGTAGAAAGAAATGGGGGTTGGAAGACATGCACCCACTCACACACACTTATTACAAATTTACCCTCGCTCGGAGGGACCAAAAGAATAATACAAATTAATTAACTACGCAAGCTAATTAATTATTACAAATTAACTAAATTAATTAACAAATTAACTAAGTTAATTAAAGCAGTAAACGCCTCGGGAAGAGGG
The DNA here is from genome assembly GCA_030407325.1 of Camellia japonica. Lineage (NCBI taxonomy): Eukaryota > Viridiplantae > Streptophyta > Magnoliopsida > Ericales > Theaceae > Camellia > Camellia japonica. Next base: position 110,345,207 of record JAPPVO010000002.1, on the reverse strand, counting down.
CTCAAATGCAGCGCGCGCTCGGAATTGGCTCGGAATCGCACTGCCATGCACGGATTGCCTCTGTTTCCCCTGCTATCCTCCTCTGAAAATTGCCAAAGTCCCAGGAGTGCCTCTTAGGGCACTGGGGAGTACCACCGGCTGGGGTAGAGCACCACCGGCTGAAGAAGGAGGCCACCGGCACTAGATGAAGTTATCGGCTGGCAATTGACTGCCGGTCGGCACTAAATAGTGCCGGCCGGCACTTAACACCTGCAGAACCTGCAACCCACAGCAGCAGAGGACAACAACATGCATGGCAATGTGATTCAAGGTATTTATGCACTATACACACCCCTTATCATGTTATTGACTCAAAGGGGCATGTGCCTCGATTCCCGGACCACCAATCGCGCATTTCCATGCATGATGGCCCTAAGAACCAAGAATGCAACTTTGATTTCAAATGCATGCAATGCAAACAAGCAAACAAGGGTGCTCAAACCTCTATCATGACTTGGTCAAGAGGCTTAGCATGCATGTCGATGCAATGAAGTCCTAAACATGTCAACTAGTATGCAATATGGCAATACAATGCAATCATGCAAGTAAGCATACAAGACAAGCATGCGAATCAATGGAAGGATGGTCTTATACATGAATTAGGCAACTCAAATAGTCCTAAAATCAGTGGCCAAAATGCTAAGTCAAGAGGGCCAAACACACATGCACACATGTATAAGTTAAGGCACCAACACTTAAGCATAATTAAGCAACTCTTAAACACATCTAAGAGGCACAAACATGGACTATTAGCATACATGAAAAGCTCTGAAATCATGCAAAACATGGTGCCAAACCAAGCTAAACAAGACCAAACAAAGCATGCAAATAGCCCGAGTGCTTGAAGCAAGGTAATGAGGCTTTGAACCACACTTGACAAGACCAATCATGGCAAGACTCGAGCAACCAAAAACAGGTTTTCAGCATGTGAAAATACACCCAAAACTCACACTCACGGCATCCTAAAAGCTCTAAACACACAAGCATGCACAAGGCACCCTTGAATGCATAAAAGGACACACCCTTAAAGCATGAAAGAGATGACAAAAATGAACATGTGAGCATGGATTAGGGTCTGAAATAGCATGTAAGAGGGTTCCAAACCCTTGAAATCATGGAGGCAATGCATCCTACACATGCACCTACTTGAAGCATACAAGCTACAATGCAAAGGGGCTATACAAAGCATGCCAAGATTGACCCAAACAACCTAGGACAGACCTTATACATGGAAAAACAAGCACATTTCCAGTTTATGACCAGCCACAAAAATAGAAGCAAGATAGGCTAACAAAGCATGCAAAATTACGGTAAATAGAAGAGATTATGAAACAAGTGCAAGATAGGGGTCCCAAACAGGGTTGAGCCCTTCTTCAATGTTGAAGAAGGGCTCAAAATAAGCCTACTTACAGTTTATTACATGCTCAAAAACAGATTATACGCCAGCCAAATATACTATGCAAGAATCATGGCATACAAGGGGTGGGGTAAAGAGATAGGTGCTAGATGCTATCATCAAACAGCCAAATACCCTTCATGAGACATGTAGAGGGGGGAAAAATAAGCCACTTTTCAGGCCTGTCGAAGGCCCAAAAATGGAAGCATGGTAGGCTAAAGAAACATGCAAAATAAGGACCAAGAGGGTATTGAAGCAAGTCATACATGGGGTCCCAAACAAGGTTGAGCCCTTCTTCAATGTTGAAGAAGGGCTCAAAAAAGCCTCTTTGTAGTTTACATCGAAGCTCAAAAATACATGCAACTATGGCTTAGATATGAACCAAGAAAATGCTAGTTTGGGAAAAGTGTGCTTACCCTTGTAGACCAACAAACCAGCACCCTTGGTCCAAGTTTCTGAGCTCCTAACCTCTGCAAATGACCTCCCAAATGCTGGAATGGAAGATGGAGGTGTTGTGCTAGGTGTTGTAGAGCAAATGATACAAGAACCAAGGTGTTTGGAAGCTTGGATAGATAGATATAGAGAGTGAGATATATATGTTAGATATATATGTCTATATCTGGTTTTTTGCTAAAACTCCAACCTTAGACAAAGGAGAAGGAATGGTGCTTATATAGGCAAAGAAGACTTAATGGCTAAGCAAAAGAGGGAGGTTCAAGAGGTGCAAGAGGGTCTTGGCTTATCAAAGAAGCTTGGACAGCTGGTAGGCTTCTTGAGGAAGCCAAGACAAGGGGTCAAGGCTTCCTCAAGAAGCCTTGAGCAAAGGGTGCAAAATAAGGGCCAAAAGGTGGTCAAGGGTGCAAAATAGGCACATGGATGCACGTGGATCTGATTCTGTGCATCCAGCTGGCACAGCTGGTATGCACCAGGCTTGGGGGTGCAAAGGGTGCAAACCGGCCAGAAAATTCGATCATCGGCCAAAATAAAGTGCCGGTCGGCACTAATAGTGCCGGTCGGCTAAATAGAGTGCCGATGGATGATTCCTTGGTCAAAAAAAGGCCGGTGGGTATGAAAATCGAAGCCCCGGAAGTTAACTTTCCAATGGCGCAAACCTTGCATCAAAATTCCTCCTGTACAAAAAGTTATGCCCTTTTCCGTGAAGCCGCGCAGACTCGATCCAACCGGGATGATGCCCAGCTTCAACTCATCATATCTCCTCCACCCGGACTTGGCTCTAGGAGATTCTTGAACCAAAAATGAAGCCCTGGAAGTCTTCTTTCCAATGGTAGTGGCCTCATATTTTAATTCCTCTTGTGCAAAGAGTTACGCCCGTTTCGGTGGAGCCGCGCAGACTTTTCTCCTTCCCGGATTCATGGCGAACTCTTCTCCAACCTATTTCTCCCCTCCTCTCCTCTTTTCTTCAACTCCAAACCCCTAAACACAGTTTGGAAGGGTTTGCCTCTCTCCTTGTCGAAGGAACTGAACCTGTGCCCTGCACATCTCTCAACACCGAGCAAACCATCAGTAATGCCCAAGTCTTGAGGGTGGTCAAAAATGGGGTGTCTACAGGTGGTAAACGTATTAAGAAAGCATGACATGGTTATGGAGATAACCCTGTAGATTACTCAATCATTTTACTTTGATTAGGAAAATGAGAATGAAGAAGAGTTAAAATAAATTTACCACCAAAACATTCTACTCATAAAAATTTATTTTATGAAGAGGTATGCTCCTAAAAATTGTATTATTTGCAAATTGAAATCAAGTTTGAAATATATCTTTCATGATACATACATATGATTGTATTTCGAAAAAATGTTTTTATAGATTGTTCTACCTTAAATGCATGTTATTACAACATTTTTCCTATGTTTGAATGAATTAATATTTTGTAATGGATGCAATTATTTTTTTATTTTTTGTAGATGGCTTTTGGCGTGGATTTGTGGCTAGTCTACATTTTTGTTTATGGAGGACACTTGATACTTTTGTATAATTCTGCTAACTATGTCTTCCTCTGCTTTTGTGAAAGTATTTTTTGTATACGGAGGGCTTTGATTTTTGTATGATTCTATATTTTGTATGGAATTATTATTTTAGTTTGGACAATAATTGGTTTGTATGGATTTTGACATTTAAAGTTATTCATTTTTTGTATACAGATGTAGATTGTGGAATGACTGATAGTATACTTATTATTTTGTTTACATACGTATTACAGGTTGCATGGAATATAGACAGGTTGTGGAGAAATTATAATTTTGTGATAAAACATAAGATCATGTTTTTGGTGACTAAATAATTAGTAGCTAAAAAGAAATTAGGAAAATAGTTTGGCCGACTAAAAGTTTTGTAGCCAAAAAAAAAAAAAAAATCAAACATTTGGCGACTAAAATATTTCGTAACTAAAAACAAAAGTTGAGGAATAAAAAAACTTTTTCCTACTAAAAATTTAGTAGCCAAAAACATAACCAACTAAAATATTAGTAGCCAAAACACAAACTATTTGCCGACTAAAATTTTAGTAGCAAAAAACATAACACTTTAGGCGACTAAACCTTTAGTAGCCAAAAACATAATACTTTTGCCGACTAAAATATTAGTAACCAAAACACAAACTATTTGCCGACTAAAATTTTAGTAGCAAAAAACATAACACTTTAGGCGACTAAACCTTTAGTAGCCGAAAATGTGCTATTTAATTTTATTTCTAATCTTTTGGCGACTAAAAATTTAGTTGGCAATTGAATACATTTGGCTACTAAAATAATTTTAGTCGCCAATTACCTTTCTCGACAATTCTTCAGCAACTAATGCTGCGACCAAATAATTTAGTCGCTAAAAGCCATTTGAGACTAAAAAATGACTTTTGGCGACTAAAAATTTAGTCGCCAAAAGTGAAAATTCTTGTAGTCATCTTCCACAACCAAAAATTAAAAGATATATATATATATATATATATGTGGTCTATGTTATTTTTAAGTTTGAGTCTCGTTGTATTGGAGTTGAATCTATATCACGTACTATTTTTATTGATATTTTTATGTGTCTGAGTTTTTGGACCTACACATTACTCAAAGGCTATGTTTGAATGATCAAAAACTTAAGGGAGAATGGGAATTTATTACTGTAATAAGATAATATAAGTAATAAAATTCTTGCGTCAATACTTTTTAAATGTTTGTTTTTATTAAAAATTCTTAATAAAAAATGATATAATTTTAAATATTATAGATCCAATTACTATTTTTTTACACTTAAATAGTTGACATTAGTGAAAATCTATCAAGAAAACTATTATAGGTCCAAAAAAATCTATCCAAAATTTTGCATGTTAACAAATTAGTGTAATTTATTTGAGTGATTTTTGACCCAAAAAAAAAGAGAAAATTCCGATAAATCCAATTTGAGGACTGCGTAGGCGTTAGGTCCATTGGGTATTTGTTTTTTGTGAGAAGTACACGTTTTATCAAATATTGTGGTGCAAAATCCGTTTTATTATTTTCAAGGATATTTTATTTCCAATTTTGCCCTTTTATGTTGAATTTTTTAACCTATTTGTGCAAATTTGTTCAAAAAAAAAAAAAAAATTCTATCTATTGAAATTATCTGTTCAAAATTCCTATTTGTTGAAATTATCTATTCAAAAAATCTATTTGTTGAAATTCTTATCTATTCAAAAAATCTATTTGTTGAAATTCTTATCTATTCAAATTATCGATTCAAAAATCTATCTATCTAATTGAAATTATCTTTTTCTTAAATATCTATCTATTGAAATTATCTTCTTGTTCTCCTTCATCCGTTTAACAAAGCAGTAATCTTCAATATTTTTATTTGTTGAAATAATGATCTGTACAAATGTTTCTCTCTATCTACTCAATTTTTGAACAGATTTGTTATATATGTTCAATAACAACAACAATTTTTCTTATATGTTCATTTTGAACCAGATCATATACACTTCATTCACTGTAGAAGGAGTCATTGTTTTGCATATCTGTTCAAATAAACCATATCATATCTGCTTGTGTCACGCCCCAAACCCGCCCCTAAAAGTTTAGGCATGACCATTTCAGAAATGGACATCCATTTCGACATGTATACTATAGGGGCCTGAACGGAAGCATTGAAGAATATAAAATAATATCCATTGAGCTACCACTAACATGCCAGGATCACAAAGATCGCATCGAGTAAATAATATACAGTAACCATACACCTGAGCACCAGTTATAGACATACACATATACAGACCCGGCCCCATAATTGGGCGTATAACAAAAGCATTAGTAAGGAAGGGGTTATACACATTTTAGCCTAAGACAGACAATTAGAGTACAAAGCCAAAAGCTTGGCAAAACCCCACAAAATGAACGGCTTCGTCTAAGTGCCTGGACACACTGCAGTTGACAAAAGAGGAACGGGCATCAGGGTTAAGACTGACCTCCAGGTTGACTACCTACAGAAGTAGACAAAATACAGAGTGAGCCAGGCTCAGTGAATAATAATACTTAAACAATTCAATGGTCAATTTGAATTATAATGCATATCAATGCGTACATAAATTCATATGGCATATGGTTAATCTAATTCTGTAACTATTTCCAGAACGGCCTTGGGCCCAGTCTTTAAATAGAGTGGCTTTAAGCCCAGAGACATACAGAACGGCCTTAGACCGGACAGATTTTACAGATTGGCCATAGGCCTAACAGAATCCATAGATTGGCTATAGGCCTAACAGATTCCACAGATTGGCCATAGGCCCAGATATCATCAGAGCAGACTAGTTTCAGAGTCATACAGAGTTTCAGAATCATACGAAAGTACATACGTTCTTTCAATCATTCAGATGAGTTAACATAGTTGATTTACAACTAACAGAGTGCTAATGGTAATTATTAGCGATAAATAAAGCGTACTACTACAGTACTACTACTCACAGTGTTGTGGCGGAGTGCTAGTCCCTCCCGGAGCGTGTCCTGCAGCACACATACATAACTCGTAAATTAGTTCCTTTTTCTTTGTTGAATCATTTCCTGACTCACTTCGCTTCGAATGAATTTTACAAACATCAGAAGGCATCGAATATAGATTTTAAAAATATCAGAGGGTCGAGGACGTAAAACGGAGCAGACCATTATTTCCAGCATGGGCCGCACGTGCGGCTGGGAAGCCCCGCACGTGCTTTTTTAGTAGTAGCCAAAACCCAAAAATTCTCCATTTCGCGCACGTGCGGTCATGACCCCCGCACGTGCGGCGATTTTCCCTGTGTGAGCAGTCCAAAATTCAAGCAAAATTCCAATTTTGGTGAGCATTTACAAGGCTCAAAATAGACTCATTAATTGCTAAACCATGGTTCAAAACTCATGTAAATATGAGGTACAACATATAACAATCTAAATATGGATCATTAATTTTAGAACTCATAAACATACTCAATTCCATAACATTCCCATCTTCTACACACACACACATACATATGTAACCATTTATTCATAGAGATGAGTTCAAGCTTGTTAATTGAAGAATTAAGATGTACTTTCTCAGTAGATAATTCAATACAATTCCAAATCAATTCAACACAAGAGACAACAACTCAATTAATCACTTAACAAATACATAACCTATATTATCAACCCTAACTTACATAATATAGAGGAATTCCTACTCAATTCAAAAAGAGGGGTCCAATAGAATGGGTTAAACATACCTTAGGTTAGAATCTCTATAAACCCTCTTAATTTCCCAAATTTCTTCCTTGAAGAACTTTTCCTCTATTTTCCTTCTCTAATTCTCTCCCAGGAGATATTTGTGAAATAAGTTCCCAACTCAAACGTTTAAGGGACAAATATATATATATATATAAAGTGAATAAAACAAAAATCAATCAGTTTAATCATTCCAAATCAAATTTTTATAAAAATGCTTATTATGACTTAAAAATTATGTTGATCTCAAATGTAAAGTCAATTTCAGATTATCAAGCCTCTAAGGCTCTCAATTTCTGATCCAAACATTTTAATTGTGATAGATATTTTTCTTATTAAACAGATTACGGGTCTCTAATCATAAGATTCATTTGCTTAAACATATTGTCACATAAAATTTCACAGTAAGCATTTAAATGCACAGAATGAGGGACTTGTAGACACCCCATTTTTAACCATCCTCAAGACTTGGACGTCATCGTTTGAACACTCGATGATCATCCACGCTCGTGTTCGTTTTGAGTTCTCGGAGGTTTCGGTTGCGCGCCTTGCCTCAAGATCTCTCAACTTGACTGTTTTGTGCTTGGTTGTGGAACAAACACTTGTGTTTTTGCTTTTAAGGGAAAAGGGTGGCTTGTTGGCCATTTCCTCAACCTATCAGCCGAGGCTTGAAGCCATCGGCTCTTTTTTCTTGCCATCGGCCAAGAGTGTTGGCCGATCGGCACATTTTTTTGTCGATCGGCCACCTTTGTTGGTCGATCGGCCATATTTTCCGGCCGACCCATTTCCATCTGCTTTTGGAAGATATTTTGTGCCAGCTGGCACAGCTGGCACGCATAATTCCCCACCTCCATACACGTGTATGGAGGGATTTAAACCAACACTTAGCTTCTCTTGGAAGCTTTGAGTTGGACTTCCTATAAAAGGAGAGCCTCCTCTCCCTTTCTAGGGGTTCAGCCAACTGATATAGAAGATATATGTCACACTCTCTCTATATCTCTTCGCTCTCTATAGTTGTGTGTGTAATAGTGTTCTAAAGGGTGTTTTTGTTCATATTTTTGCACTAAAGCACCTAGTGGTACACTATCCCTTGGTTACTGAGGTGCTAAGGAGTTGATTTCAGAGTTTTTGAGTTGGTTTTGATTAGAAGGAGGTGCTGGAGTTGGTGTTCTTGAAGTGTTCTTCAAGGGTGAGAAACTACTCTTTTATTCCCCCATTATTGTTTAGGCTTTTAGTAATACTTGCATACTGTTTTAAGCTTAGTGTCTAACTGAAAAAAGTTCTATTTTTGTATGCTGAATATGTTTGTTTAAGGTTACTTTTGGGTTGGGAGTTGTCTACCCCCTCTTAGGCCTTGTTTGGCTTTATTTTGTGACCTTCTTTTTGACCTTCGAAACCTTTTTATTTTGACCTTCTCACCACTGAAATCTAGAGGATTTTTAGTGGTAGAGAAGTGGTTTTGAAGTCTTGAATAGGGGAGGGACACCCCCCTCCCTTTGTGTCTCATTTGCTTGCATTGTTAGCTCACCATAGTAGCAGGTTTGCTTAGCATGTTTTGGCCCCATTTCAGCAAGTATTTGGTGTTATCTTGGCATGATATACCTCTGTTTTAAGTTGGTTTGTTGGTCTCTTGCATGCACCATATACTTGCCTTGTAATCCCTTCTATTGCCTTAACATGTATTTTGCATTTGGACCATCATGCTTGCATATTTCGGCTCAACTCCAAGGAACTTTTAGTTATGTTTCACCATGTTTAAGCTCTGTTTGGTATTGATTTGATCATATGTGCATTGCTTTGTATAGCCTTAGTTCATCCTAGCTTGTTAAGCTTTGTGCACCAAGTTGCTAGCATGCATTGTTTTGACTATTCTCATGATTTGGCATCATTTGAAATCACATTTCAGTCCATGTAGTGTAGCCACACACTTATATTTTCCATCTTGGCAATGCTTTGAAGAGTTGTTGTTTTGTGCCTTAAGATTGGGCCATTGTGTATGTCTCCATGATTATGTCTTTGGGATGCCATCTCATTGGGTTTTAGGGTTTGTTTTAACATATTATAGCTCTGATTTCCCTTGGTTGAGTCATGCCATGTTTGGTTGTAATAGGTGTAGTGCAATTCCCTCTTTTGGCCTTGTATGCGTCTTGTTTTGTGCTCACCTTTCTAGCATGTTTTGACCACATCCCATGCATGTTCTAGCCTTGTTTTGGCCTGCCCTAGGACTGTCTTAGGTCACTTTGACCCTTTGGGGCTTGGTTGACATGGCCATGGTGAGAGCCCCCTTGACTAGCTTTGGGCATTGAGCCTATTAGCATGCTATGCTTCACTTGTGTATATGATTTGGCATCATTCTTCACATGATTTCAGAGCTCATTACATTGTCATGTTCCCATGTTTATCCCATTTTGCTCATGGTTGAGGATTGTGCATCGTTGCTTAGCTTACGGATCCATGTATGTGTATGCATGACTCTCTTTTTGGTACCTTGATTTGGGTGTTTTGGCTGCTGTTTTTGGTACGGCTGAGGTCTACCCATCTTTAGTGTAAGTCCATAGATCATGTATTTGTGTATTGTTGTATGCTTATCGCATTGCATGTTGTTGCATCCTTATGGTTGGTGTCATTGTTGCATGCCTATCACTTCGTGTATTTCCATATCTAGGTTGCATTGTAGTATTGCATACTTGTTGCATTGCCATGTTGTTTGCATGTTAGGTTGCATCACATTGCACTTGGCATGCTCATGTTACATGGCCTTACATTTACATGTTGCATTGTACTTGGTTGCATGCATTGCATTGTGTTTGGTTTGGGGTGTCAAGCCAAACATGAGGGCCGAGGGACGTTTCGTACTTGAAGTGACGAAACGTGCCTCAACCCTTGGTTGCCGACGCTCTTGATCAAGCATGATAGAGTTCTAGGCATTCATATGTTTTGTTGCATCCATTCCACATTAATTTGCACACTTGGCACCTTTGGCCATCGTGTATTGAAATGCGTGACTGGTGGTCCGAGGGTCGAGAGCCATACTCCCTTGAGTTTATAGCATGATAGGGAGGATGGTTGTGCATACATTATCTTGTAAATGCCTTGTGTAGACACCCCATTTTTGACCGACCTTAAGACTCAGACATCACCGATTGAACGCTCGGTGATGATGCATATGGTGCTCGTTCTGAGGTTGCGGAGTCTCGGCTGCGAGCCTTGCCTCCGGACTTCGGGGCTCTTTTGTGCTTTGCCTCGATTTGTGAACCAGGTCCTGCTTTCCTTGTTTTCTCTTCCCGAAGGGAGGGAGAGGTCTCGTAGACCATCTCTCAGCGGCCGTAGGCTACGTTTCGTGGTCGTAGGCCATTTTTCCCGTTTGGAGGCCAGTTTTCGGTTTTCGGAGCCGTCGGTCGTGTGCCTCGGTTCGGGACCGCTTAATTACCTCCGTTTGCTCTGGTTTTTGGCACAGACCTTGTTTCCTCTCCTTAGAGGGACACTGTGTCCCGGGAGACCACCTTCGTGGTCGTACGCCACCTCCGGTGCTTTACAGCCTGTTTTCGGGGCCCCGGACTGCGCGTTTTGGCCCCCGAACCCTCGTTTTGCATCGGTTAGGGTTTATTTTTGGTATGGACCCTATTTTCATTGCTAGGAAGGTGGTAGGATGGTGGGAGACCAGAAATTCTTTTGGAAACCATTTTCTCTCTCCTCCAGCCGATTTTTCTGACAGAAAGCTGGTTTTTCTCACTTTTGGGCCATAATTTCTGGTTTTTCATACCACCATTGTGTTGTGCTCATCTAGGAGGCCACCAATATGGGTAGGCAGACCAGTATTTCTTCTTGACCCTTTTGAACCTTGCTAGAAAGCTGGTTTTCCTCTCTCTTGGGTCACATTTTCTGGTTTTCCACCATACAGCTGTGTTGCACTCATCTGGGAGGCCACCTTTCTGGTATGGCCGACCAGGATTTCTCATTGACCCTTTTGACCCCTAGTCGGCCGACCAAGGGGAGTGGCTGGCCGACCACCTTAACTGGTCGGCCAGCCATCTGCTTTTTGCTCTTCCTGAATGCAACACAACTGTGCCAGCTGGGAGGCATTTGGACCATCCTCTATACACATGGAGGATATTTGAAGCTTCTTGGAGAAGCTTTAGAGCCTCTCCTCTATAAGGGAGGCCCTCCCCTCTTCCTTTACTAGGTTTCAACAATTTTGCTAAGGCTTATACACCTTTCTCTCTATATCTCTACACTTGAGCTCCAAAACCATAATATTCTTGCACCATTTGCACACCAACCCTTAGCATAACACCTCCACCATCCATTCAATCATCTTGGAGCTGATTTCCAGAGGTTGAAGGCTCACCATCTTGGTCCAGAAGCTGCTGGAGTCATTGTCTACAAGGGTGAGTCTCTATTTCCCTCATTTTTGTATTATTTTCTTCCTATCTTAGCCCTATTTGCAAGCATTTCTGGGTTTTGTTATAAACTGAAAAGTGTCTTATTTTGTGCTCCTCTTGAAGTTTTATTAAGGACACTTCTCTGTTTGAGGTCATATACCTCCTTATATGCTCTATCCCTCTTTGTAGGCTTATTTTGCTTCATATCTTAGCCCTACTTGTGAGCATTTTCGAGATTTGTCATAAACTGAAAAGAGTCTTATTTTGAGCCCCTCTTGATGTTTGATTAAGGGAACTTTTCTGTTTGAGGTCATTTACTTCCTTGTATGCTTGTTTGCCTCTTGTTTTGAGCCTTGCATCTAGGCCTTTGTTGCATGCTTTGTTTGGCCTTCTAGCCACTGAAATCCAATGGATTTTCAGTGGCTAACACACTGTTTTGAGAGCCAAAATCAGAGGGGGGTGACCCCTTCTCTCCTTGTCTTGTTTGTTGGCCCTTTTGGCCTTCCAAAGGGGCTCCATCTTGCATGCTTTGAAGTCTTGTTTCAGGTCCTATTATGTGAGTTTTGAGGTCTGCCTTAGCTCTGTCTGGAGCCCTTTTGGCCTTTTTTTTGTGTCCCTCATGCATGTGTAGAGCAATCCTCCTCAAGGCCTTTCAAGGGGACCTTTCATTGCATGTTTCATTGACCCATTTCAGGGCCTTTTTGGTGAGTTTTAGGGCTGTCATAACTGATTTCCAAAGTTTTTTTTGCCATTTTACATGTCTATCTTTCATGTGTTGAGTAATCCACCTCATGGCCCTCCAAAGGAGCCCGTCATTTTTGCATGCATTGGATACATTTCAGTGGTTATTTGGGCATATTTTAGCACACCATGTTCCTATTTGTGGCTGGTTTGATGACCTCTCTTGCGCTTCATATACATGCCATGTAAACCATGCTTAACTAGCCTATGTCGCATGTTGTTTTAGCCCTTCATGTTAGCACTTTTTGGCCATGCTTGAAACTGATTTGGTGCATGTTTAGGACTGCCTTGGCTCTATTTTCATGCCTCATGATCAAATGATGTTGGTTTTGCATGCTTGTAGTTCAATACACTTGCTTAGCTTTGAGTTTCGGGGTCCATCCCATGCATATACTGAGGTGTGTTCATGTTTTGGGCTCATTATACATCATATTTCAGAGCTTGTTTGAATGCCATATTGCCATGTTTTGTACTCTTTAAATGTGTTTGAGAGTCGGACTTGTATGCCTTGTTTTCGGACCATTGAATGAGCTCCAGTTCGTTGCATTCCGAGCCATGATTTTAGGCAATTTCCCCACTGTTTCAAACTTGCCTAGGGTCTGTTTGGGGTTGATTTTGCCTTTGGTGCATTGCTTTGGGTACCTCTAGTGTAACGCACTTCACTAGTTTCGGTACTCGGGCCCCTAGCTTGCATTATGTGCCATATTTGCATGTTTCGGGACCATATTTTATGCTATTTCAGAGTTGTATCATGTGTCATTTTATGCCATCTTTCATCCTTGCCATGTTTTGGTAGAGTGGCATTTGTGCCTTAGGATCGGTCCATTGCATCCGTGCATGTTTGCATGTGTTTCGGTCGTCTCATTTCCATCATCATGGCCACTGATGTGAGTGTGGCTAAGGTCCACTCATATTGGTGTAAGTCCATCGTGCATTGTGTATGCCATTTCAGTCCATAGCATTGCGTATGCTAGGTTGCATGTTAGAGCATTGTGTATGCCATGTTACATCACGTGCATTGTGTATGCCATTTCAGTCCATAGCATTGCTTATGCTAGGTTGCATGTTAGAGCATTATGTATGACATATTCCATCGTGCATTGTGTATGCCATTTCAGTTCATAGCATTGCGTATGCTAGGTTGCATGTTAGTCGCATTGTGTATGCCATCTCATTTGCATTGTGTTTGGGATAGGAGTTAGCCCAAACACGGGAAACGAGGGACGTTTCGTACTCCAAGTGATGAAATGTGTCTCAATTCCCAGTCGCCGACATTCCGGATTACCCATGATGGAGTCTAGGCTTGTTGTGTTTATATGTGCATTCATTTCACATCAAGTCGTGCAATTCGACTCCTCGGCCATCATGCATCGAGATGCGTGATTGGTGGCACGAGGATCAAGGTGTGCATACATATGTGAAAATACTTTGTCATGCCCCTTTCTTGCTCTCTGTTGCAGCAAACCAGAAATCAGCAACTTTCTAAAGCCTTGCACAGCATTTCGGGATTAATTGCAAACATAGGCAAATCGGGGCATTTCGAGGAATTTTCCGACGAGGTGACTCAAGCATGCATCATTCATCATTCGGAACAGAGTTAAGGCGGTCCATGGATTTGCATACTAGTTTATTTCATTTCCTAGTTAATTTGTTAATTAATTAGAGTTTTGTACTTATTCGGACTGTAATTATTTATTCGGACTGTACATTATTCTTTCGGACCCTCTAAGCGAGGGCACTTGTGTAATAAGTGTGCATGAGTGTGTGCATGTCTTCTAACCCCACGTCTTTCTTCCTTTTATTTACCAGCTTATGATGGTTAGATTAGGGCATGTTTTCAATTAGCATCTATATGCTCGCATGTTTACATTCATTCATCTGTATTGCATGCACCGGGCTCGGCGCATCATACTAACTGCATTGTATTTCCGAATTGAATACATGTTATCTATTGCATTTCATATGCCATCTTAGGATAGCTGAGCCTATTTCTAGTTGCATTTTGCATGTGTTGCATTAGCCATCTTAACATGAACTAGGATCATGCATTGATTAACTAGTTTCTGTTTTGGCTTGGAGTACTCGGTGAGTGTTTTCGCTTTAGCATCCTTGCATGCGTATGAGTGACTGCGATGATAGCATGCTTGCCATGAGACTAACTGCTTATGTGATATACCTGCCTGAATGCCTGTGGGTGAAGGTTGGATTATCTGAATTGGAATAATGCATTGACTATGAGTTTTAAGCCCACTTGAGAGTGGCAAAACCATGTTTTCTAAGCCCACTTGATGGTGGCAAAATCCGCATTTTAGCCTACTTGAGAGTAGCAAACCACTTTCAAAAACAAACATGAGATGTGTTGTTCTAATTCCGGCGATCCAGTCTATATTTGTATGATGTGCGCATCACATAGTAAATCTAGGCTAATAACCGGAATAAGAGCACATAATGTTTTCAAAACTCGATATCATGGTTAGTAGAGGCCGATCTTTGATCGGGCGAGCGGGGGTGCTCATGAAGTGACCTTTCCCAATCGTACCCAAGTTCCCGAGCCGAGACAACTTTGGTGATGACGGACACGTGGCCTTAGGCAACGAGTCAGGGTTTCCTAAATTCCCCCAAAATAAATATTTAGGTGGCGACTTTGTATCTGGCAAAGCAGTCCATGTTTGGCACTTCTTTCAAAAAATCTGTTTTCAAAAACGATTTGCCGGATTTGGACTCTTTGATGATTCATCGGTCTTGCATTGCACTCTGCGAGATTAGATACAGGACCGTGACATTGAGTCCTGAACTGTAGTTAGCCCAATGAACAAAACGGGGGATTCCTCCCGGGACGTTCGGGGACGTCTACACCTTGCCATGCACTGTTTGTCCTCTGCTGCAGTAAAAATAGAATTCTGCAGGAAGATATGGCCGGTCGGCCATCTTCAGTGCCGGCCGGCTACCAAAATCTGGCTGAGAGCCTTGCAAATGGTCGATAACCATTTTCCAATGGCCGGTGGCATCACACAATGCTTAGGGAGTGGTTCAGAAGCATCCTTGGGACTTGTGCAGTTTTCAGAGGAGCAAAACAGTGCAAACAGAGGCAACATGTGGCATGGCAACGGGTTTCCGAGCGAGGCGATCGAGCATGCATCATTCAATCATTCCGAGGTGGAGCTGCGGTGGCCTCCTTTTGTACTTAATTTGTTAATTAATTAAGGGTTTGTAAAAATTAATTAGCAAGGATAATTGATTAATCATTTGGTTTGTATTATTTATTCGGACCCTCCGTCGAAAGGGCGAATTTTGTAATAAGTGTGCGTGCGTGTGTGAATGTCTTCCAACCCCACGTCTTTCTCCTTTTTACTTACCTGCTTTTAATGGTTAGTTTTAGGTCATGTTTCAATTAGCATACTTATGTCAGCATGTTTGCATGCATTCATTCGTATTGCACACACCGGGCTCGGCGCATCATACTAATTGCATAGTATTTCAATTCCAACTTGATTACGTGTATCGAGTTGCCGCATTTCACATGCCATTCTTAGATTAGCCAAGCCTATTCTAGTTGCATTTTGCATGTGTTGCATTAGCCATCTTAACATGAACTAGGATCATGCATCATTTCTAACTAGTTTCTTGTTTTGGCTCGGAGTACACTGTGAGTGTCTATGCTTTAGCATCTTGCATATGTGTAAGTGTTAACATGACAGCATGCTTGCCATGAGGCTAATTGCTTATGTGATATAACTGCCTGAATGCCTGTGGGTGAAGGTTGGGTCGCTTGAATTGGGATAATTCATTGAAATCCGTGATTTAGCCTACTTGCGAGTAGCAAGCTTTAAATTGCCTTCCAAACAAACAGATATGCAATGCTTTGTCCCAAATTAGGCGATCTGGTTTATACTTGTGTGTTGTGCGCATCACCTAGTAATTCTAGCTAATTAACCGGAATACGAACGCATGTGTTTTCAAAAACGAGATATCATGTTTAGTAGTGGCCGATCTTTGATCGGGCGAGCGGGGGTGCTCATAGCTGACCTTCCCCAATCGTATCTAAGTTCCCGAGCCGAGGCAACTTTGGTGATGACGAACACGCGGCCTTAGGCAACGAGTCAGGGTTTCCTAAACTTTTTCAAAAATAAAATATTTAGGTGGCGACTCTGTATCTAGCAAAGCAGTCCATGTTTGGCACTTCTTTTTTAAAAATCAGCTTTCCAAAACGATTTGTCGGATTTGGACTCTTTGGTGATTTATCAATCTTGCATTGCACTTTGCGAGATCAGATTAAGAATCGTGACATTTGAGTCCAAACTGTAGTAAGCCCAAATGAACAAAACGGGATTTTTCCCGGGACGTTCAGGGACGTCTACAGTTTCTAGCGACTCTGCTGGGGAGTTAGAGAACTTGACTCGAACTCATGATATCTTGTTTTGATTACACTTATGTGTCTCTTTGCATTGCATTTGCATTGGTGCGCCTAAGACACCGTGTTTGCCGTATGCTATTCCTGAACGGTTTGCCGGAGGCTCGCTTCGAGAAGCGTGCCGTAAGGCTGACCAGTTGCGGGCTCTGCCACGACGGGAACACAAACCTCGGTTTTAACCGGGGCACCCCTTTTGACCATTCGACCTAGTGCATATTCGGAATCCATAGCGACTATTCCAAATCTAGGACAGGTTGCTTACCCGATTGTAGGTTGTTGGAAAACCGTTGTGTGCGTAGTGAAACCCTAGCTCCTGACAAAATAGGACAAGGAAACCCTACCCCAACATAGGGGTGTTTTGGCTCTTACTTGCTTGTTATGTGCTTTTTGAGTTGACTTCTACAGGGTATGCACGTATCAGTCTGCAAGTTTGGGTATCAGGCCTGCGGGCATCAGTATTAGTACTTTGAGAATCCGTTATATCTGTGGGTATTAGATTCAGATTTGGGGGCAGTGATTTGGAAACAGTGATCAGTGGTTGAGAACAGCCCATTCGGTTTATATTTGCCAACTGTGTGTTGTCTTTATTTAAGCTGTTATGCTGCCCGTTTTTCTGTTCATTATTTCCTTATTATGCTTTATTTATCTTTTTACAAGGTAGTTTAGCACCATTGATTCCGACCAGGCAGATATCCCCCGAGAACTCTGGGTTAGAGGTCGCAGGCTTAATCGATCTAGGGATCTAATAGACGGACAAGCAGTGTTCCTTTCTTTACCCCCGGTTACCAGACGAAGGTCAAGGAGGCGCAGTGTATCGGTGCAGCGATCGCCAAATCAGTGGTTTACCCCACCAGTGGACAATCAGGCTGAGGTCTTAGTTTCTACTGTAGGGATAGATATACCAGTTATTCAGCTAGATCAGCATAACATGGCAGGACTGGAGAAGATGATGCGTCAACTCCAGGAAAGTATGAGAACTATGCAGCAGGATGCTGCCCGTCAAGCAAAATTTGCCAAACAACAGGCCGAGGTCATGACCCAACAGGCAGAGTTAATCGCCAGGTTACAGCAGCAAACCGGAGCATCTGCTTCATACCAAGTTCCTTCCCCACCAGGAGTTCCAATACCCGGGGAAACACCAAATGGCCAAGGAGATACAGACATTCCGACAGGGCCGGCTCCACCCCAATCCTACCCCAGCTGTCCAAAACACCTACCAACCTACAAGATTCTCCCTTTGAGTTTGAGGTGGACTCCACGGCGTTGAAAGTGAGCAAGCTTGAAAACCTGTTCAAGAAATCTCAAGGTGTAAAGTCCATTCCTGATATTGAGGATGGGTACATCGACTTAGCCGTGACGCTGTCAGATCAGTTTAAAATGCCACATATCGACCGTTTTGATGGGTCTGGGGATCCTATGGTGCATTTACGGTTGTTTTCGGATATACTGAGGCCGATGGGCCGCTCCAGGTTGCAGAAGCTTTCTTTGTTTGGCCGGACCTTGTCAGGTGTAGCGGCCATCTGGTATGCAAAATTGGAAGATTCCATCAAGAGGAACTGGGAGGAGATGGCCGAGGCCTTCATAGCTCAATACTCCTAAAATACATAGATCGAGGTCACAACTCGTGATCTCGAGACCACCAGGCAAGAACCAAAGGAGAGCTTCTCCGATTTTGTGACCGGTGGAAGGCCAAGGCCTCGATGATAACCATCAGGCCTGTTGACCAAGATCAGATTCGGATGGTTGTGCGCAGCCTCCAGCTCAAGCTTATGCAGAAGATGATCGTTCTCCCCCTCCCCACCTTTACAGATTTACATGAGATAGGGGTGCAGATCGAAGATGCTATGAAGTAGGGCCTCATTGATAATGAGAGAGAACAGCCCAAGAGAACATTCAACCGCAGTACGAATGCAGGCACGAGCAGTGCTGCAGTTGCTAGATCTTCAGATGTGAGTATGGTTACCACCACCAATACCCCAAGAGCCCTTGCAGCCACGCCATTCACCGGTGCGTCCGGTAGTAGCTCGCAAGCAGCCAGATACACACCCAAACGCCAAAGAACCTTCACTCCACTATATATGCCCCTATCCAAAGCTTTGGGGGTTTTAATCAGAAAAGGGCACTTGAAGCCCTAGAGCCGCGGCCATTGCCAGAAAAACTTCCCCCCTCCCATAACCCGATGAAGTACTGTGCGTTTCACCAACAGCATGGTCATGACACCGACCAGTGCTATAGATTGCGTCATGAGATTCAGGATCTCGTCGACAATAGGGTGATCGTGCCTCCGGAGAAACCGAATGTCACAACCAACCCTCTCCCACCACATAACCAAGCTCTACCTCCCAAACACATCAATATGATCCAAAGTGGGGTTGAGTCATACGACCCTAGTATATATATCACCCCTTCTCACCTACCCAAGCCGGAGGTGTTCATTCTTGACAGCACTGACTTGTGCGTGCTAGACATCTCCCAAACCCAACCTGAAACGGTGGTGGTAGTTGTCGAAGATAGAAGTGGGTCGACTGCGGAGGCAGATGAGAATGCAAATACAAAGCCTGAGAGGTCTGCAAACTTCATGTACAACCCGAGCGGTTACATTACATCAGTAGGCCAGGCTAGGCCGAATGTGGAATTGCCAGTGGAGGCAGGGATTTGTGTAGTCCGGGAGGATGGATTCAATCAGGGGCTAGATGACTTTGCAAATCTGGAGGAAGACATTGCGAACCTTCAATTTTTCAACGAACAAGACTCGGGAGACGTGACAGTCAATTGGTTTGATTCGGATAGGGCAGCGGAGCCTACTCGGTGGCTTGACGACCATTCGGATGTTGTTGAACAACCTCAGCTAGAACAGGGTCCGTCAGGGACGGGGACATCAACTGTGGCCGGAAGGGCTGGGAATCTGGATGCATCGCCGGAGAGCGCCGGTGTTAAAAATTTCGCTCAGGATCTGGGCAATTTGAATATAGGAGATGTTGAACAATAAGCTGTGCTGAAATAGTTTAAGCGGGAAAGGATCGAAGATTCTAAGAGGGTCAGAAAGACCAAGGCCCCTGCGGGGACAGAACGTGTTGCGTGCATAGGAGCAGAGCATGTTGCGGGCACAGGAACAGAAGGTGCTATGGGTACAAGAATAGTTATGATGGAGCCGGACAGGTGTCTATCGGCTGCCGATGGCATGTGGTGGAAGGATGACGATCTATGTCTTGCCCACACAGATGAGAACTAGAGGAGTAACCAGCCAGATGATACCTGGTACATTGGCGAAGTTGATCACATGACTAGGAGCGGGCGGTATTTCAAACCCCCACACCTAGATCAACCAGAGGCGTCCGAGAAGGACAGAGAGGCAGACAAGCATAAAGAAAAGCTACTCGAAGAAGAGGCTGTGCTAAAACAATTGAAGAAAATAAAAGCAGACATCTCCATCTGGGGACTGCTGATGGCTTCAAGAGTACATAGACAAGCTGTCCTATCTGCAATGGACAAAGCCAAACTCTCAATAGACACCACGCCTGAGCAGCTGGTAGGATTGGTTTTTCCGGGAGGAGCTTCCCTGATGTTGACCTTTTCTGACAAGGAACTACTGCTCGAGGGCGCAAACCATAACAAACCGCTCTACATCTCTGTGGAGTGTAGAGACAAGTGGGTACCGGTAGTTCTTATCGACACAGGATCCACCATTAACGTGTGCCCGTCAAGGACAGCTTATGCAATCGGGTTGAAGCCCGCGGACTTTGAGCCAACTGCCCAGGTGATTCGGGCATATGACAATACAAGCAGAGAAGTGATGGGGACCGTGAGGATTCACACTAAGGTTGGTCCGGGACAACACGAGATTGATTTTCATGTCTTGGACATTCCTGCGACCTTTAATCTACTCTTGGGGCGGCCGTGGTTGCACCAGGTAAAGGCAGTCTCTTCCACCCTACATCAGATGTTAAAATACCCCCACGGGAAGGGGGTGGCTATAGTTTTTGGGAATTCGTCAATCCATCCGCCGCCAGAAGTGTCTACACCAGTTTTGGAAATTGAGCATGGCACGGAGGATGTGTTCCTGTCAGGATTTACCCTAGCCGAGGCCTGGGTTGTTCAGAACATTTTGGCTGTTGATGAGGGGTTGTATGTCAGCGCACAGTTAGTATACCTCATGAACAAGCTCCAGCATATTCCCGGGATGGGACTAGGAAAAAGTGGCCAAAAGGGCATTGCAATATCGGCCGAAGTGCCGCACAACCCGCATCTCTTTGGTTTAGGCTATTTGCCCACCAAAGAGGACTGGGTGAGGAAAGGAAAAGAAATGGCTGGGAGAGCCAGGGCCAAGCAGACCGGGAGGTATTTTGACTTGATGCATCGGCCTATCCAGGGCACCCTGAACGGATGTTTCGTCCGGGAGGGAGAAGACTTTCCATTCTGCGGCTTCCCAGAGCCATGGCTGAATGCCGAGAAGAGGCGCCTGCCGGGTTTTGAGATCTTCTTTGACTTACAATTGACCGGGGATGATGTTGCCAAGGAGCAGACAGACCCATCAGCTAAGGTTGAGCAGTGTAAGGAAGTGGATTCCGAGAGCACCGAGATTGAAATGGGGGTAGCACTGGCTTGTCTACTATCAGATCCTCCGATCGTGCATGAGTGCTTGGAGGGTGATCTCTCAGTGTCTATGATTGGGAATGGAGCGGTTGCGAGCCCATCTGCAAACATTTTGGATGCGTCCATTGCACCTTCCCTTGTTTGGCAGTATGAGGAAGGCTTTTTATCGAGCAGCACCGGGTCAGGTAGTGAGTCGGAATCTGATTCTACCGAGTCTGTAGGGTCGGAATCAGGTTCCAGCTCGTTTGAGTCTGAGTCCAGTATTCCTGGGGGTGACAACCCGGATGCCATAGTCCTGTCTAGGTCGTCTTTTTCTTTTTCCTTTGAGTCTGTTGTAACAGAGGAATCAGGCGACTTGGAAGTGATTAATGAGAATGAAGTGGCTGTGGCTTTTGAGTATTTTTCTGTGCCTTTGATTTATTGCATTAATTCAGACTTTCAAAACTTCGATGAAAACGACGAGGAAGAAATTCCTCCAGTTTTACAATATTTGCTTGATCAAGAGCCGGAGAGATTTGTTAAACCCTTGGTTGATGAAATCATCCAAATTAACGTTGGTACTGAGAAGGACCCGCGGCTGGTCCAGATTGGGTCCACGTTGTCTTCGGAGGAGCGCGAGCGCTTAGTCGCTTTATTAAAAGATTTCAAAGATGTTTTCGCGTGGTCCTACGAAAACATGCTTGGAATTGATCCTGAGATTGTACAGCACCGGATCTCTCTTGACCCAGAGGCCCAACCTGTCAAACAGAAGCTCAGAAGGATCCGCCCCGACTGGGCCATCAAGATCAAAGAAGAGGTCACCAAGCAAATTGACGTAGGGTTCCTGTTGGTAGCTGAGTACCCAACTTGGTTGGCCAACATAGTTCCAGTACCGAAGAAGGATCGCAAGATTTGAGTATGCGTGGATTTCAGAGATTTGAACAAAGCCAGTCCGAAGGACGACTTTCCTCTGCCGCATATCGATGAGTTAGTGGACCTCACAGCGGGGCATGCATTGCTCTCATTCATGGATGGCTTTTCAGGTTATAACCAGATTGTAATGGCACCCGAAGACCGGGAGAAGACTGCTTTTACCACCCTGTGGGGAACCTATTGTTATAGGGTGATGCCGTTTGGGCTGAAGAATGCTGGAGCTACATATCAACGGGCTGCGACCATGATATTGCATGACATGATCCACAAAGAGGTTGAGGTGTACGTGGACGACATGATTGTCAAGTCCAAAGAAAGAGAGGGCCACTACACCGCCTTGCAAAAGTTCTTCCAAAGGATCAGAGAATTTCAGCTGTGGCTGAATCCTCAGAAATGTACGTTTGGTGTTACAGCAGGGAAGATGCTGGGGTTCTTGATTGCACAGAGAGGTATCGAAGTCGACCCTTCCAAAATCAAGGCCATCTTAGAAATGCCACCACCGAGGACTGAAAAGGAGGTGCGAGGCTTTCTGGGTAAAGTCCAATTCATAAGATGGTTTATTGCTAAATTAACCTTGACTTGTGAACCACTCTTTGGTCTCTTGAAGAAAGGAACGAAGTTCCAATGGGACGGCCGATGCCAAGCTGCTTTTGAACAGATCAAGCAATACTTACAGAACCCTGTTGTCACTGCCTGAGCGGGGGAAACCGTTGATTCTGTACCTTTCAGTAATTGAAACTACAATGGGCTGCATGCTTGCACAGGAGACTGAGGACAAGGTGGAGAGAGTTATCTACTAACTGAGCAAGAAGATGCTGGATTACGAGACCCGTTACACTCCGCTGGAAAAGGCTTGCTTAGCCTTGGTATGGGCTACCAGGAAGCTGCGGCACTACCTGTTAGCTCACTCTGTAATGTTGGTTTCAAGATTAGATTCCATCACATATCTCTTCGAGAAACCGACACTTACGGGTAGGCTAGCTCGTTGGTTGCTTCTACTTTCCGAATTCGATCTGAAGTATGTGACACGCAAGTCAGTGAAGGGGAGAGCGGTAGCGGAGTTCCTAGCCGATCACCTAGTTGAAGGGGATGAAGCAGTTGAATACCTATTCCCAGATGAGGCCATTCTGCATGTTGAAGAAGAGTTTTGGACGATGTACTTTGACGGAGCGTCAAACCAATACGGGTATGGGATAGGGGTGTTGCTAATAGCGCCCGACAATTCCCGTATACCTCTAGCATTCAAACTCCGGTTCAAAGTCTCGAACAATGAGGCAGAGTATGAGGTGTGTATTGCTGGACTAAAAGCAGCTCTGGAGCTAGGGGCAAAACTGTTGGACGTCATCGGGGACTCGAACCTTGTTGTATCTCAAGCAAAAGGAGATTGGAAAGTCAAAGAAGAAAAGATGAAAATATACCACCAAACCTTGGACTTGCTGATTCCTCGGTTTGAGAAGCTGAACTTCGCTCATCTACTAAGAGAGAACAATAGGTTCGCAGATTCACTAGCAACTCTATCTTCTATGATAGACATCCCTTTTGGAGTCTGGATGCGTCCGATTATCATCGAACAGAAATTTGCGCCGGCCTACGAGCTGATTGCCGCCGTAGATGAGGTTCAAGATGAGAACCCCTGGTATTACGATGTCTGGAACTTTTTGGAGAAAGAGGCGTATCCACCAGGGGCAAATGCGAAGGACAAAAGGGCAATTAGAAGAATGGCTGCTCAGTTCATCATCTGCGGAGGAAAACTGTACAAGAGAGGTCATCTCGGGATGCATAAGTTGTGTGTTGATGCTGGAGAATCGAAGCGCCTGATGGAGGCCATCCACGGGAGAGAGTGCGGAGCGCACATGAACGAGGTGATGCTAGCATGGAAAATTCTCAGACAGGGTTACTACTGGTCCACCATGGAGGAGGATTGTATTGGTTTTGTCCGACGATGCCACAAATGTCAGACCCATGCGAACCGCATGAACATTTCGCCGTCGAAGCTGTACAACATGACTTCGCCATGGCCATTTTCAGTCTGAGGGATCGATGTGATCGGGGCTGTCACTCCGAAGGGGTCTAATGGACATGAGGTCATTCTGGTCGCGATAGACTATTTCACAAAGTGGGTTAAGGCCCAATCTTATGCGGTGTTGAAGGCGTCGCACGTTGCAAAGTTCATCAGGAACAACATCATCTGCCGCTATGGGGTCCCGAACGAGGTTATTTCAGATAATGGTTCCCACTTCAAGAAGGAAGTGATCGACTTGTTGGAGAAATATAACATGGCTTTTCATAAGTCATCTACATATCGGCCGCAAACCAACGGAGCAGTTGAGGCTGCCAACAAGAACATCAAGCGTATTCTGCGGAAGATGGTGGAAACCTACCGAGACTGGCCTGATAAACTGCCGTTTGCTCTGTGGGGCTACCGGACTTCAATTTGAACTTCTACTGGGGCGACTCCGCATTCCTTGGTCTATGGGATAGAGGCCATTCTACCTATCAAAATTGAGGTTCCGTCGTTGTGAGTACTGGCTGAGTGTCAGATAGCTGAGGCAGATTGGCAGTAGAGCAGATTCGAGGAACTCATGCTCTTTGATGAGAGAAGGCTGAAAGCACTGTACCATGTTCAGGGTTATCAACGACGAATTGCCAGGGCTTTCAACAAGAAAGTTAAGTCCAGGAATTTGAAAGAAGGAGATTTGGTGCTCAAGGACAACCGAGCTCCCATCCACGACCCTAGGGGCAAGTTCAGACCTAATTGGACTGGTCCTTACATCATCAAGTCTATTTGGTCGGGTGGAGCTGTCGTTCTGATGGACCTAGATGGCCTAGAGTTCTCCCAACCGATCAACATGGACAAGTTGAAGAAATATTTTCCCTGAGAGGCTCGCTAGGTCGAAAACCCGAAAGGGCAACCTAGGCAAAAGTTAGAGCACAAAAAATTTGAAATGATAAAAACTGAGCTCGCAAGGTTGAAAACCCGCAAAGGGCGGCCTTGGAAAAAGTTAGAGCGTAAAAGGTGAGAGTTAATACACGAGCGAACCTGAACTGAACTACGTAAGGCTTGATTCCCATCTTTGGGATACGTAGGCAACTTCATTCTGAAGTCCAGCCATAAACACTTCCCTGATCAACTTTGTCCATGGGATCGCCTTGGTCATCTTTGTCTACTCAGTATTCAAGAACTCGGTCGTGATCTTCGGTGCAGTGCTACTCAGACTAGAGGCAACTTTCCAGTTGCTAGGGTCCAGGGTTGTGCATCTCAGTGACAAATCTCAGGCGTGTCCAGTTCTGATCCATATCGAAAATGGTTTTGAAAAGTTTTAATAAAAGTTGATTTTACTCAAATTAATCTTTTTACAACTTTAGACCATTTTTGGACCGAATGGAAAATTTTTAGTACCACAACCTTTAATTTCATTGATTTCAATACAGAGTTCTCCTACTCTTGAATACAAAATTGAAGTTGCTTTTCATTACATTCATAAAGAAAACTTGAAAGTTTTGATTAAAGCAAATAAATTCGGGCATAGTCAAGTGTTCCTGTGCCCTCTCCCAGAGCTGGTCGAAGCCTCTGATGCCAAGCTGGGCCCGATCTGTGCCTCTTCATTGAGCCAATCTAAGCACTCATCAAAGAGGATGTAGCTGAAGGTAGGAGCGGGGGCCAGAAGTTCTCTCGTCCTCCATGCCGTGACATACCAAGCTAGCTGCGCGCCTCGGACCGGAAATGTAGCGGGGTACTCAATCCCCTCCTCTGGGCAAGTCTGATCATGTCCGAACTAGCGCCGGAACTGGAACAGAAAGTAAAACACACAGTGTGTCAGGCCAATTAACTGGATCCCGGGCTGACGGGTCATGCTATAGCTCATTGCTGGTAAATTGAGCCAAGGGCACCGCCAAGCAATGCGATCCGCGGACAAATTGCACATCCAGCTGTACCACCATCCCTCATCCGGGGCATCGACTAGACATCGTCGGGAGAAATAGCTGCGAGCTGAATATGCTGAACACGAGTCCACAACTCTCAACTTGTCCATCAACCACACCTGGGGAGGGATGAAAAATGAGAGAATGAAGAATAGAGAGGTGTACGTTGAGAGAAAAAAGTGAGCAAAAAGGTTTTGAGAGAAAAATCAAGCTTGAGGGCCGAGTGATGTGAGCAATATATATGTGAGACAGGGTGGGAAACAATACCTGCAATAGTAGTGGACTCCCCGCAAACCTAGCCGTCTCCCGACGATGAAAAGCGTCCAAGCCCATCAATGTCTCGGCCAATGTCATGGCGATGCAGTTTTTGCCCTCTTTCAAGCCCTTGGCGACCTCAATCAGACGAGTGCTAAACCTGCCGGAGCCTGGGGCGAGTAAGAAATGAGATAGCATGCATAAACAAAGCGTGTGTCGCCGGTGACCTTGCCAATGACGGTCGCCGCAATCATCGGCATCAGAAAACTAACAAACCAAGCTCGGAATGTCCAGCTCTCCATCATGAATCAATGACCGAGCGTCATGCAAAGTAAGGCCGCACATCCTTTCTAGCACCTGGACATGGCCAAACCAGAATTGAGGCAAGATTTCCTCATCGCACTCGGATTCCATTAAAGCTTGGAAGTCCTCGAAAGTGGGACACATCTCTTGGCCGCCAAAGCTAAAGATGTGTGTCATCGGGTTCCAAAGCCTTGTCGCAGCATGTAGGAACGGAAAACACAGCGGGGTACGACCCAGCGTGAATAGTGCATTTATGCCGAAACCCCGGAAGTTCAGCCTTTCCGAGCCATCCAAGTTGGCAATCCAAGTTGTGAGATTTTGGGCAAGAAACTCTTCCATTTGGTGCAAATCAGAGCTGAAATAAGGAAAGCTACGAACCTGGGGCTTTTGTAGAAGATAAGGTGGTGAGTGGAAGACAGGTGTCAAGATTCTGGAGGTCCTTGCCATTTTTGGCCGGTCGACCAAAAGTAGTGCCGACCGACCATCTGTTTTGGCCGATCGGCTAAAATGTTGGCCTATGGCCATTTATTGTGGCTGGTGATATCTTCCTTTGGCCGATAGCCTCTCCTTTTATTCTCTAAGCTGAATAAATGTTAAGCATGCTGAGAACTTGTGACTGGTTCCACTTCCAATGCCTTTTGGTGATGATTTTTGCGTAGTCGCGCCTGTTACTGCAATTTGTTTATCGAGTTGTTGTACATTTACTTATCGAGTTGTATTTTACATTCTTTAAGTCTTTGCTTTGCTTATCGAGTTGTATTTACAGTTGGTTAGCCTATCGAGTTCTTTGTTTTGATTATCGAGTTGTTTTTTTCGTTATTCGGTTCACTACCTGATTATTATGATGCAAGTGCTTAATTTTCAAACAAAAGTTCAAATCTTATTTACATTGTTATGTAATGCGATGCGATGCATAAAATGTACAAATGTAACACTTTTTTAACAAAATAGATGTTTCATTTCCATCATGTCTTTTGCAAAAAGTACATAGTTTCGAGAAAGTAAAACCTGCCTAAGGCAGTACAATATGCTCAAACTACCAGTAAAAAGAAAAGTAAAGCAAAAAGGGGAGAAAAGCAACAAAATGTCTGAACAGAGCAAAGAAAAGAAAAAGCAGCAGAATGTCTGGATCAATACCGGTGGGCTCCCCTTGTGGTCGATGCACCTCCCACACCCTTGTTCGGGTCAGTTATGTGGTTTGGCACCTTCATTACTCAAGACAGTGCAAGAAAGTGCACTTTTGAACCTTAACCGGCCTTCGTGTTGACCTCGAGCCGTGTCTTCTGTGTGCGATGCCCGGTGCGCGCAAGGAGTATCCTTTCTCGTATCCTTTTGTATCTTGCGAGTTCCGTAAATCGCTTTATGTATGTTGTATTACGTCGCTTTGTTTTGACTGTAATAAGCACGCTCGTTACACGTCTTGCATTGAACAATGCCTCGTCTTGTTTTGATGTTGCATCTCAACATCACGAATAACATGCTGTAGACACCCCATTTTTGACCGACCTTAAGACTCAGACGTCACCGATTGAGCGCTCGGTGATGTTTCATGTTGTGCTCGTTCAGAAGTCTCAGAGTCGCGGCCGTGCGCCCTGCCTCCGGACTTCCGAATCCTCTTCTGTGCCTTGCCTCGGTTTGCGAACCAGACTCGATTTTTCTCTGTTTTCTTCCTGAGGGGAGGGAGAGGTCTAGCAGATCATCTCTTAGTGGCCGTGCGCTACTTTTTGTGGCCGTAGGCCATTTTGCCCATTTCGGAGCCCGGTTCCCGATTTTCGGAGCCGTCAGGCCGTGTGCCTCGGTTCGGGACCGCCCAACCGTCTCCGATTCCTCCGGTTCTTGGCAAGTACCTCTGTTTTATCATAACGAGGCACACTGGGGTCTTAGATACCCACTTCGTGGCCGAACACCACTTTCGGTGCTCATAGCCTATTTTCGGGACCCCGAACCCCGCGGTTTGGCCCCGAGCATTCATTTTGCACCGGGTTTGTTCAATTTTGGCAAGTGCCTCTGTTTTATCATAAGGAGGAACACTGGGGTCTCAGATACCCACTTCGTGGCTGAATGCCACTTTCGGTGCTTACAGCCGGTTTTCGGGCCCCGAACTCGCGGTTTGGCCCCCGAGCATTCATTTTGCATTAGTTTTTGTTCAATTTTGGCAGGTACCTCTGTTTTAGCACCAGGAAGATCACTAGAGGGTAGGAGGGCAAGTAATTATCTCAGAAAACCAGTTATGCTCTTCCGGCGCCCGTTTTGCTCACTTCCGGGCTAATGTTGAATACCCTAGGGCCCGTTTTTTTCCAACCACAACCACATATTTGTGATGAGGGCACATGGGAGGACCCTAAAAAGTGATGGCCGGCCAGTAATTATGATTTTCATTTTTGAGCCTCTCTTTCAAGTGCAATGTTGTGACTCATGCTCCAGAGTTGTCAAATTCCAACCATGGAACCTTGTTTACACACCTGGGAGGACACCAAAAGTTGTGGCGGCACATAATTGTTGACTTCATTTTTGGCCATGGCCGGTCGGCCATGGGGAGTGGCTGGCCGACCAGTGGGGTGGCCGGCCGGCCATCTTCAAGAAAAGCACCTGGCCGGCCTGCTTCCCCCTTTTGAGCACTTTACAGTGTCCAGCTGTTTTCAAAATATCTTCTGCCTCCGAGGGATATTTTGGGAGGGAAGCTTGGGTGCATTTCCTCCCCTTTACACCCCTTTCTTGCCCCATTAAGGGGCTAACCTCTTCTTTTTTAGGGTACAAAATTTTCCCTCAAGAGCCCATCTCTCTTTGCCTCCATTTTCCAAACCGAGGCGATGCATTAAAGCATGAAAATGTAGCATATGGCATATGGAAAATGTAAATTTCAGCAGCCAAAATGATGCAAACACAGTCCCCGAATTATAGCAAATTACACCCGATGCCCGAAATGCAATGTTATGCACCCGAAATGGCTACAGCTATGCCACATGCACAATATGGACACGACATGTAAAGACAGATGCTAGGCAGCCCCTAAATAGCATTTTTACAGTACAAATAATGGCCAAACAACAATCACAAGTATGGCAAAAATAGCATGCAAAAATGGGGGAAAAGAGGAATAATGAAGCAAATGATATATACAATGCTCAACTGAAAAATACAGTTCTACAACATTAAAGAGGGACCAAAAATATGAACATTTTCCGTAGATTGACATCCTCCAATTCAGTATGTAGATAGGCTTAACACAGCATGCAAATATGAGCCAAAGAGAGTATAACATGAGATACCAAAAGGATGCATCAAACAGTCTTGGACCCTTAACAAAACATGACAAGAAGGACAAATAAGACTCTTTCCTAGCCTGATGAAGGCTCAAAAACAGAGAGCATGGTGAGCTAGCAAAGACATGCAAAGATAAGGGACTAAAGGGGTATAACATGAAGTACCAAAAGCATTCACCAAATAGCCTAATACCCTTAACAAAACATTACAAGAAGGCCAAATAAGATTTTTTCAGTACTGATGATGGCCGAAAACAGAAGCTAGGTAAGCTCAAAAAAGGCATGCAAAATGGGTCAAAGAGAGATATAAAGGCAAGTATAACATGGAGACCCCAAACAAAGTTGATCCCTTCCACAATAATGTAGAGGGACACAAAAATAAGCTCACTCACAGTTCATGTCATGTTCCAAAACAGACTGCATGTAGTCAAATAAATCATGCAAGTTTACGGTAAATATGGAGAATTACAAAGAAAGTGCATGATAGAGAGGCCAAAAAAGGTGAGCCCTTCTTCAATGTTGAAGAGGGGCTCAAAATAGGCCCACTCACAGTTTATATCAGGCTCGAAAATGGATCACTCATAATCCAAACAAAGCATGCAAAATATTGGCACAAAGAGTGATATTGAAAGAGGTGCATCATAGAGATGCCATACAAGGTTGAGCCCTTCTACAATGTTGTAGAGGGGCCCAAAATAAGAACAAAATCAGTAGGGGTCAGAGCCCAAATCAGTGAGAAAATAGGGTAGAAAATGGAAGCAAAAATAAGCTAGAAAAAGGGAATTTTAGACTTACCCTTGAAGATCAAGCTTTTGTTGCTTCTTGGCCTGAATTTGTTGCTTCTTAGCCTTTGAAAAACCTTCCTTTGCTGCTGGAATGGAAGCGGTGATGGTGAGGCTTGGTGTTGATGAACAAGGAGCTAGAGACTTGAAGGTTTTTCAAGGTTTTGGGGAT